>CM069132.1:145639164-145730073 GCA_035221665.1 Okamejei kenojei
TAGCTACCCATGTGCCCTCAAGAGATGCGGGGCCTTGTTGACTCTGCAGCAGTTTCTCTAGTAGCTATAGTTTCGTTCAAGGTTTAGTTTATTTTTATTGTCAAGCACGCCATATGTGTAGAGAATAAAGGCTTTTTGTTCATGCATGCAAAAACCAGTCAGAGACAGAAAGGACAATACATCATTACAATCAGAGCCGTTAGTTGTACACGAATAGGTCATAAGTTAAAAGTCTAGTCGTGGAAATGTGTAAGGAAGAACATCGCTGATAGCTGATTTAAACCGAACAGATAGACACAAAAAACTGGAGTCACAGTGGATCAGACGACAGCATTACTATAGTAGCGAGTAAATAGGAATGGAAGAATTGACAATAGACAATCAGGTGCATGGATTAGAGCCATCAAACGAATTCGGATAAAGGAAAAAAGCGTTACCACCCCTCTTCGTATAGACGAGCCAGAACCAAGCCATTCAATGTGATAACATGCGACAATACCATCCCCCATCAGTCACCGACCTTCCCTAGACCGTTCTTCCCCACTCATCTACCGCGCCCCATACTCCGCTATTTTTGTTATGAGCCCTATCGATGGCTCTCTCCCCTAGAGGACCCTGTCCAATTTGAAAGCATTCCAGAGAACCACTCCGCCTCTAATTCCAACTTCTTTCATCGCCTACCTTCATTGAAGGCATGAGATATTCACCAACTAACACTAACAACCTCTCCCTTTGTAGATAAAAGTGATACCATCACCACCTAACCTCTTTCACGAGTATCGTCTCCCGTGCTCTACCATTGGCCTACTTCCTTATTTCCTACTGACTGTTCGGGCGCCGTTTAATGCCTAGTTACTGGACTCCATTCCCTTTCCCTCTGTTGGCGCTCTCCCACGCAACTCGCTCTGCTACTGGCCAACCCCTGTTTTTTTCCCCTGCCTCTAGCATCTAGTCAATGCCCCCTTTTAAACAAATCTTTCTAGCGCCTTTCCTGATATTCACTTACCCTGTTTCTTCTAAAATTTCAGAGTGCACAAGCCCAGGGTTGCTCACATTCTCTCAGTGACGTTTTTGGAATGAACCCTCGTTTCCCTTATGAAATGTTTGCGTAAGAGTAGAGATTTAATAGTGTGGAGCGATTTGGTTGTTAAGTAATTGCAGATCCATCTTCTGAGGGCGAGCACACAGATAGTCACCTGGTTGAGCCACCATCTTGGATCTCAGCATCTGCAAGCCCCAGCACTTTGTGGTTCGCAGCATTTCAGGTTTCACCCTTTGAAATTTCTGCTCTCGCTTGTATTCAAATAAAAGAGGGTGATGGCATTCAATGCTGGAGAAAACCTGCATTAGTCCCATACAAAAATCCACAGGGATGAGTGACTAACCACCTACGCAAGTACCGAATGCTGACCAACTGATATAATTAGTGGAGGGTACATAACTCAGAAAATGATAGAAACTATTAATATCCCAAAGGTGCCATGAGATACCAACAGAGACACATAAATGATACAATACGGTGGCAGCGAAAAAGTTATTATTTTGCCAAGCTCCCTAACATGGTTTTTTCTTTCTCTCTTCTCCTGGATTCCACTGTGGTTTTTGATACTTCCTAGCAGATTGATAATAGCAGTGAACTAGTACTTTGTCTCCCCAAAAGTCTGGGTTCTCCCATATACCATAACTCTTAAAGAAATACTGATAGTTGGGGGGGGAATAAGCGATTCCCTTGGAAGATAATAACGTACAAATATCATAAGGGTTGGACAGGCTAGATGCAGGCAAGCAATTGTTCCCCGATTGGTTGGGGAAGTTCCAGACAAGGGGTCACAGTATTAAGGATAAGGGGAGAAAACTTTTAGGCCCTAGATGAGAAAAACCATGTTTACGACACAGAAGAGTGGTAAACTCTTGGCATTCTCTGCCACAGAAGGAAGTTGAGGCCAGTTTATTGCTATATTTAAGAGAAAGTTAGATGTGGCCCTTGTGTGGGGCTATGAGGGACTCAGGGGGTATTGGAGAGAAGCAGGTAAGGGATAACTGAGTTGGATGATCATGCCATGATCATATCGAATGGCAGCAGGCTCGAAAGGGCCGAATGGCCTACGTCATACCACATTGAAAGGCATACCGCGTCACTCCATCACACCACTATACTTACTATGTATCCCCTCCATTATAAATTTAGTAAAAAGGTAGAAGAAGAGCTATGCATTTAAATTACCCAATGAAAGACAATAGCGTCCTGGTGCTGTTAGAACCCACCTCCCAAGAGGCTGACGCGCTTTAGAATTTACAACTTCCATAATCATATTTTTCGCACAGCTCCAAATGTATGCAATTAGCTCTGTTTCTCTACACTGGACACAACAAAATCCTAAAACATAAAGAAACATAGGACGAGCAGGCGCATCATTGAGTCCTAAACAGGCCTGGAAACAAGCCCATTTCGCCACAACCCTCCAGCCCATATATATTCCTGAACCGTAAAAACTACACATCCGCCTATAGCAAACCAAAGGATACCCATGCCAAATGTTGCTATGTCAATTCTCCGAACGACCTCTGGCAGCCTGATCAGACTTCCATATAATCCCATCAACTCCAACTCAATAACTCCATCTCTTGAGCATTAGTGTGAAAAGGTTGACCTCGCTGAATTCTACAAGGAAGAAACTGAATAGACCCTACTAAAACCACCAAAAAATCGTTCGCCTTAAATTCTGTGTCCTCAAAAAAGAAGCAGCCGAAATGTCATGGAGTACTTGCACCCTTCTCAAAAAGCTAGTAGTGAAGTCCCCTTCAAAAATCCGAAGAGGGAAATAAAGATTGTGCATATCACTTTAACACATGCCAACCTAACTAAACTTTTCGCCCGTCTATAATAAGTTTTAGAAGTGAAATTTTAGTAATGGTGTACGGAAGCACAACAAGATCAGTAAACATCATGAATGGCATACTTGTATACAACAGTGCTACAGTCTGCGTTATTAACAAAGTCACTTTTGGTACCTTGTTCTTCACTAAAGCGGATGGCGACCCCAACAATCTCAAAAATACTAACAGTAGAAGGACTACTCTAGTCAGGTGTGCTTAGGACCTGAAGGAAATCCGCATTAGTCAGAAAATGGTGTAGGTAAACCTGTGTATGGGACTGAAGGCAGATAAAATCCCCTCAGGCAAAACTGGTAGGTGTGCATTCGCCCACCGAGTACGTCACTAACCTAGGGAGGAGAGGTCCCAAGAAACGCTTGTGGAATTCCACCGCATTGGATGATTAAAATTATGTCCTCAATGTCTGACATAGAACCTGAATCAGTGTCCTGTGGACTTAGCGCCGCAAGGATCCAAGTATAATGGATACACACCTGGCTCTTATAAGAACATTGAAAATGTTGGAGAGCTAACAAATAGCAAGGAATTTTTACGTAGTGTGACAGCGGTAGTCACACGTGAGTGAGACTTGACGTAAGGAGCCACCTTAGACCCTGAGCCGCATTATTCGAGCCAAAGACGAGCTGCAAGGAGCGTCAGGCTCCGACCAGCGTAAGAGTAACATGAACCCCGGCAGGTTCAAGTGGACCTTGAATTATTTTACACTAAGACAAGAGGCGAAGATCTAAATAACCTACTGCACATTGTCAAGGCTTTCACATGCTAATCTTGTGGCGCAGTCGGCTGAGAGCAGCAGTAGAGCCAGCAGGGGAAGAAAAAGAAAAAATTAGGACAAAAACGAAGGGAGAATAAAACTATAATCTAGCGTCCCGCGGTAGAATCAACTCTGAAGCGTTTAAGTCACAGTTCGATGGCATATTAAGAAGCGTGAGCCTTATCACTTAGAGATTCCTGATACTATCGGTGGGCCGTTAAAAATTAAGCCCACGGATAGGGAATGCCCATTTAGATCGCTCCACCAAACAAAAGACCACGAACAAGGGGATGAAGCTTCAGTGGAAGGAATACAGAGAATGAATGCGGTTACCCATCTTGCGAGCAGGCTTTCGTACGTGGTTTTAATTCCAAATGATTTACAAATAGACGACTATTTTCTAATAAGATGAACGGCCAATCCAGACAAGGAAAGGACCTTCTATGGCTGCAGAATAAAATTAAATGGAAAGACAATACTCTAGGTACATACCAAATTATATTTAACCAAGGGTCTAAAAAACCCAGAATATTCCCAGACAAGCCCTGAGGGGCTATCCATATACAATATTATGGTGTTGCGTTTACCCACTGTGGGAATATGAACCTCAGATTGGGCTGGAGGTAGTCTCCATGGAGCAAGTCTCAGGAGTACCAGGGCATAAAAGAAACTGACTCGCTGAAAGAGGTGTTTTGGTCGTGTACCAAATATAAATCCAGTGTACTTAATGGGTACAAAGTACGATTTACCCCGAAGGAACGGTGAGGGCCAATGGAAGGGTAACCATGGTGGCCACCAACAATTGGTTCTCGCACCCGCCAGCTTCATTCAGGAGCTGTTATGGTTTGAAACAGAGCAGATTTATATAAACACTTGTGCTTTAACCGTAGGGTGCCAATGGTGAAATCCGATTAGGGCACCCATTAGTCTTCAATAGTGTTAGGGCGCAGGGAATACGATTCCAAAGAATTTCAAGCTTGCGGGTGGCATCAACTGCTTAAGAGAAAGCAGAGTGAAAGACTGAGCAATAACCAAAAATAAAAAAGAAGTACAAGTGCATTATTTACTTATTAGATTTGACGGTCAATTAAATCAAGCTATGTGTGAAAAATCGTGGATATTATAACTGAGTGAACCTGCCAAACACAAATCAAAGTCCATTGATAAAGAGGCCAAAGAATATCAGCCTCATAAAACTTATTGCAAAATAGTGGTCCACTGTGGAGGTGATTTGATATATGATCAAACAGAGGCAGGGGTGTGTGGTGAGGAAGTAATTTTATCCAGCACAGCTTATGTTAACCCATAATTGTTGGTGAAGAAGGGCCATCACCGTGCAAATTGGAGAGGTAAAAAAACTATTATTATATCGCTAGAGGAAGCTTTTGTTGAAAACCTCCGATTGGGTAGGTAGATTACAGGTGTGGTTTATGATAAATAATATTGCATAACAGCATGAACAGTTAAAAAAAAGATACTGTGTCAGGGATCTACAAAACATTTGTAGAAGAGTTTTGATCCACCGCTGTAGCAGAATTTACCTAATCCTAGTTTATGTTTCTGCACCTGAAAATCTCAAATAAAGAATAGGGTAAGAAATTATTTAGGGGTAAGTGTATGGGGGAAAAAACAAAACTAAGTATCCACAACAATTTGTAATCAAATAATTTTCGTTATCCCCTAGCTAGGCATAATCCCGCATGATGTGAAGAGCAGCGTGAGACCCAAAACTAGACAACACACGACTTTAAATGACCAAAGACCATAAAAAACATTTCAAAATTAGGACAAAACCTCAACACTACTGCAAAGGCAGAATGTTCTCAATTACGAAGTATTTTAGGTATAACTCCTCACAACACAGGATGCACAATGAATATACGAACCCAAATCTCAACAAGATCCCCGGTCAAAGAAAATAAACAGAAATGGGATCCAGACTATGCAATATAAGGCATTGTCTAATGTTATTAAGTCGTAGCTTCTTAGGCTGATCACTACAAAGGGAAAGCAGTCACTTACAACTGATAAGTGACACAATTTAGGTTGATGGACTCTTGATGTCATTTAAAATAGTCACAGGCTGATCAGGATTCAGTGGAAAATTAACGCAAGCAAAATACAAGGAGCCTGTTTAAAAGACGAGGGTCCTGATCCATCCCAACGAAATCTAAGCTCCGAGCCATTCCGCAACAATTTACTATTTGGGGTTTGTGAGTGATTCATTACCATGTTCGGGTAACTTTAGCAAGAGACAAAGTGTCAATATTACAATGCGTGTCCTTTACATTTTGACCAAGCCTCATCCCTCCATCCCAAAGGAGCTTGGGTAAATTAGTATTTCTGCAGTAGAAGGTTGGTCCACAGCATTTAAAGACCAAAAAAAAAAAGAAGCTCCAAAGGGCAAAATCACCCAAGCACTAGAAGAGTGTGCAGGCCATTTGTGAACAGGCCTATATGCAATTGCCAAAGGAAGCTTTTAAAAACCGATTACAGTGGTGATTGAGAATGTTCCACAAGCTGCTTAAAAACATAATTAGCTCGTGCAGCCAGCAGCTCATTGCAAACTAAAGCAAGTTTATTCCTCGGATGGAGGAATAGCCTTCTTCAACGATTTTTTTTAATTATTATTGGGCTAAGATAAGTGAGAATGATCTGTTACTTGATCAGGAAACCAACACGGCACCTACCCATCACAATGGTGGCCACGGACCAAAACACCTAGGGTGTGTGGCAAGATGGATTGATCCAAGAAACTAATTATCTTCCATCTCCAAGAGCATTAGGAAGAATTAAATTGGCTATGAAAGAGCTCAAAACATGCAATCCCAATCAACTAGAACCTCCCTAAATGAAAGAAATTGCAAGACCCAAAACCATTTATACAATACCACGGCAGTGGCAATATATCAATCATCATGGGACAAGTAAGGATCATAATCAATGAGATTACTGGTTAACCCGGATGTGGCATCTTGGGTGCATCATTACGAATATTTGCTTTATCGAGCTATCTACCTCAGGGAGAGACAAAATTTGTGTCAGACAACAGAGTTCACCCGGAAATTTATAAGACAAACAGAATGGATATTAAATTCACAAGGTTTTGGAAAACATTGTCAGTGGTAATGGATTACCTGACATTGATCTGTATGCGTCTAGATTAGAAATGCCACTAATTGCCCAAGATACCTGATCTCAAGGGAACCCCAACCCAGAAGCAATAGCTGTGGATGCATTCACACTACATTGGGGGGGGGGGGGGGGGGGGGGGGGGGGGGGGAGGGGGTGGGGGTGGGGGGGGGGGGGGGGGGGGGGGGGAGCAGGGGGGGGGGGGGGGGGGGGGGGGGGGGGTGGGAGGGGGGGGGGGGGGGGGGGGGGGGGGGTGGGGGGGGGGGGGGGGGGGGGGGGGGGGGGGGGGGGGGGGGTGGGGGGGGGGGGGGGGGGGGGGGGTGGGGTGGGGGGATTATGTTCTTTTATGTTCCCCATTCTCTCTGATTTAGGCAATGTCGTGATGAAAATATAGCAAGACACAGCCAGTACGGGCAGTTTGGTGGCCCAAATCAACACAGTCCATGGGTGTCTTAGGATTGATGTTTAGAATAATAATGGAACCATTTAAGACGATTCCTAACTGCAGTAATTGGTGGCCCAAATCGGACACAGTCAAGATACTCATTGATGTAAAGAGTAATACTTGAACCATTATATTACGATTCATAGCAGCCGTAAATTGTTGAAGAAAATAATCCATGGCAATGATCACCTAAGAATTTGTTTAATCTGCAAGTTCTGACCAGGACCATTACAAAGAGCTTGGACCTGGTTGTCGGATAGGACCATGAATAATATAACTGCAGATAGCAAGGAAAAATAGCAATTTAAAAAACAAATTTTTGTTTATATAAAGAAATTGGAAGTCATTGGTAGTCAGTCAAAGATAAATTTATCATAACTGCTAACATCGACCGCTCACATGGGAGTTCCCCTTGTCAGGTTTGCATTATTGATCAGCACCTAAGCATAGGGCCCATATAATAGGGCTCATAGTGCATTACGACCCAATTTAGGACAAATTGCTGACCATGAATCTAGCGGGTCTCATCCAATGAATATCCCGATATGGGAAAGGAATATATACTAAAAATCTGCCCAAAGTAAAAAGTATAGAAGTTGTGGAGGTCAGCATAGTTCTTACTTTTGTCGTTAGGCAATGGGCTCCAATATTTATTTATCTATCATTGTTTCGGGAAGTTAACAATGAAGTAATAATGGATCATGGCTTTTAGTATCAGCACAAAGAGTGCAATAAACGATGCAAATGTTACGTTAGAGACTGTATGCATTGACCTACATATAACAATGTCTTATATGTTTATGCCTAAACCAAACAAAGCAGTCCAGGAGGAGCTGGAACCAGGAAAATTTTAAAGCATAACCAGTCGTACCAAAAATTTGTGTGGTTTAAGCATTTACGTCCAAAATGTTGAAGTAGGCAATAGTCCTCCATAGTGGTGGAAAAACAGCACTATTTAATACACACACAAAAAAAACAAAAAAAAAACACATAAAATATCAGTACAAACTGATGGTTCCAGATAGTTTACATTCAAGATGGTAAAGAAACAGGTTTGGGGACACAGCAGGAGTAGACATTGACGTAGGAGTAAAAAATCACACCACCAGGGAGGTAGGTACATCCACGGGCAAAGGCACAGGATTGGGCCTCTATCGAATCAAAAAATTAGAGGCCGTAGGAGGATGTAAAATAAAAATTTTTCAAGATTACAAGAAACCAGTTCTCATGTGAGTCAGGGTTGGAACACGCATGTTGGGGGTTGTCACATGTGATTGTGCATATGTTTATATTAATAATTATATCTTCTGGTTAATAAATCTTCCCCTATGAAAGAAGGGTTATTACATTCAATTCTTTTATAATGTAAAAGAGACTTATGACATAAACTAAAAGAAATGTCAAAAGATATATTATTTTACTCCCACTACTGGTGTTGATTGAGCCAGAGTGTCATATGGAATGAATCCTACGACATAAAAAACTCAGAGCTACAAAATCTCATGACGCCAAAGTAAAATAGTAAGATTAAACGATAACTTACCAAGTTTGAATTTTGACGTTTATTAACGAGGAGGAACGATGAGGGATACGTGCCCTTCCGCCTCTCCGAACCCTTCATAAAATAAATGATCATCAGGTAGTTCTAGTCTATGTTTACCATGTACTAATCTAACTCCAGGCTATTTGGTTCTGTGTTTTTCCACGCCGCTGCTTTGGAAGTAATGCCGATCATTATGCGCCAGGCGGGGCTTCCTTCATGTAATCCCTCATCGTTTCTCCTCATACAATAATGACAAAACTTCAAACTTGGTAAGATTTCTTGTTTAATCTTACTAGTATAGACCAGTTAGCCTGAAACATATGTGTGGGTGGAGATGTTTAATATTTCATTATTAAAGAGTAATAGCAGCACATTTGGAAATCAGTGACAGGAACAGTCAAAAGTCAGGCATTGATTTATGAAGGGAAACCATGCTTGAACTAATCTTCTGATCTTCAGGAATTTTATGAGGAAAGAAAACAAGTAGAATGGATAAGTGAGACCATGGAAGTGGTGTATCTGGACTTTCAAAACACATTTGACAAGGTCCCCACACACGAGATTAGTGTGCAAAAAAAAATTAGAGAACATGGTAGTGGGTGGTAAGGGTATTGCAAATGGATAGCAAACCAACTGTTGGCAGACAGGAAGCAAAGAGATAGGAATTAACGGGTCCATTTTCTCAGAATGACAAACATGAGTAGTGGGACGCTGCAAGGGCTCAGTGCTGGGACCCCAGTTATTTTACAAATAAACATTAACGATTTAGATGAAGGAATTAAATGAAACATCTGTCCAAGGTTTGCTAGATGACACAAAAACAGGGGCATGTGAACAGCGAGGAGGATAGAAACATAGAAACATGAGAAAATAGGGTGCAGGAGTAGGCATTCAGCCCTTCGAGAGCCTGCACCGCCATTCAATATGATCATGGGCTGATCATCCAACCTCAGTATCCCCGTACCTGCCTTTCTCTCCATACCCTCTGATCCCCTTAGCCACAAGGGCCACATCCCAACTCATTGTTCTGAAATATACCAATGAACTGGTCCTCAACTAAACCCTCTGTGGCGAGATTTTCCAAGACTTCACCACTCTCTGTGTGAAGAAAGTCTTTCTCATCTCGGTCTTAAAGGATTTCCCCCTTATCCTTACTTAAGCAGTGACCCCTTGTCCTGGACTTCCCCAACAATCGGGAACAATCTTCCTGCATCTAGCCTGACCAACCCCTTAAAGAATTTAAGTTTCTGATAAGATCCCCTCTTAACTCCTAAATTTCCAAGAGTATAAACCGAGTCTATCCAGTCTTTCTTCATAATACATCCTGACAATCCCAGAATCATCTGGTGAACCTCTCGTGCACTCCCACTATGGCAATAATGTCCTTCCTCAGATTTGGAGACCAAAACTGCACCGCAATACTCCAGGGGTGGTCTCGATATCACCAAGACACCTGTACCAACTGAAGTAGAACCTCCCTGCTTTCCTGAACTCAAATCCTTTTGCTATGAATGCTAACATACCATTCGCTTTTTTCGACTGCCTGGCTGCTACGCTGCATGCCTACTTCATGACAGGTGTACCATGACACCCATGTCTCACACTTGCATCTCCCCTTACCCAATCGGCCACCATTTAAATAATAGGATGCCAAGAGGCCTGAAGGGTGGATTTGATAGTTGCGTGAGGGACAGATGCATGGCAGAATGCAGTATGTAGAATTGAGGTTATCGCCTTTGGAGGCAAAAACAAGCCACGTGCTTATTATTGACTTAATATAGTTTCAATCTATTTTGTAAATACCTATAAAAATGTTAGTTTAGACTGCAATCCAAAGATATCCTGTAACTCATGAAATTAAAGAAAATTTTTCCTTTCTTGTAAAGGTGTTTCTAAAGTCCTTTTAAATTCCTAAATCATTTGTAGTCTAAACCCCTTGGTCCCAATACAGAGGGACTTAAACGAAGGATTATTCATAATAGGCCAAACAAAGTTGACAAATTTATCCATATGTAGGGACTTAACTATTATGTTTCCACAATATCGTCTATTGCTATGAATTATAGGGTTATCACCATACGTATTTTTTTTGTAACTATTCCCTTGGTATTCAAAAGAGAATCAAATCCCTACAGTCCGTTCTTTTTCCATCTTTAGGCCAATTTGGCTCCATCATCTAAATTCACCAACCAAAAATTCATATTTTTAATCTGAACTGCCCAGAAATAATATAGGAAGAAATTTGGGGAGTGCTAGTCCACCAATTTATTTTAGATTTACATAGATGCTTTTTCTCTACTTATTCGATGATTTTTATAGTCCCAAGATAAAAACTATTAATTTGGGACTATAAAAGGATTTGAGTATATAGTCGCAAAGAGATCTTTCTGCAGTTGTACAGGGCCCTGGTGAGACCAAAACACCTGGAGTATTATTTGCAGTTTTAGTCTCCTAATTTGAAGAAGGACATTCTTGCTATTGAGGGAGTGTAGCAAAGGTTCACAAGTTAATTCCCAGGATGGCAGGACTGACATATGATGAAAAATGGATCGACTGGGCTTAGATTCACTGGAATATTAAAAGTAAGAAAGGGGATCTTACAGAACATAAAATTGTTAAGGGATTGGACAAGCTAACTCAGGACAAAATATTCCCGATGTGTGGTGGGGAGTCAAGTACCACAGTTTTAGAAGAATAAGGGGTAGGCCATGCAGGGCTGAGATGAGGAAAAGCTTTCATCCTGAAAGTTGTGAAGTCTGTGGAATTCTCTGCCATAGTGGGCATTGGAGGCCAATTGACTGGATGTATTTCAAGAGACAGTTAGATTTAGCTCTTAGGGTTAACGGAATGAAGGGATATGATGAGAGATAGTAAGTAATGGGTTACTGATTCAGGATGATCAGCTATGGTCATATGATAATGCAGTGCTGGCTCAAAGGGGCTGAATGGCCTACTCCTGCACCTATTTTATAGAATGTTTCTATATACACCTCTAAAAGACCACCTCCCATCTCATGACCTCCAAGGAATAGGTTAGTCTGTGTTTTTCTGGAGCTGATTTGGAATACGTGTTTGTCATTTCCTCCAAACCATTCCAAACAAAGTTTTATCTGCATTTTAATTATTTGTTGTCAACATCTTTAATGCTTTAACCAGTTTTGATTAATGTTTTAACTATTATTTTGTGACATTTAGAAACAAGCATTTGACAGATTGAATGCTGTCCAAATTTTGATGGACCAGTTGGGTCATATCATGGGACCCAAAATTGCTCACAATTGTCGTTAAGGGTCAGTGATTTTTACAGACCTTATTCCGGAAGGATTTATGCTGCCATGTCAAGGTAACTGTATTAAATCAGACTACAATGCCAACTTCAACCTGGCACTAACAACCTATAATTGTCAACATTGAATAAGGCCAGTCCTTTATTTACTTGAACAAAGAAATTTAACAGCTTACTTAAGCAATTTTGCTTGTTGTGTGGCGAAATATCTTATGTTCAGCAAAAGTATGCATTTCCTTATTTTGATCATATACGGTATGATCCATACAAGAGGCCCTTTATGGATCATACATGGATTCAGTTGTGATAGTGAACAGTTTGTGAAGATTGTTGAGCAGATTCAGCAGGATAAGATAAAAAAATGAGCAGGAGAAATGGCAGATGGAGTTTAACCTCGACAAGTGGTGTGTTGTTACTAATAGGAAATAAAATATTAGAGGAAAGAGCACAGTAAAATAGCTGGATCCTTAGATCTTAGGGTGCAAGACCATAAACCTGAAGCATAGATATGATTGTGCAAAGTACATGACAGACACACGAACACAGACGTCAACTGGCAGGGGGCCTAACCATGCAATGTTTGGCCGATGCTCTCCTCCACTGCTACAGGCCAATGTCCAATCTGCAAGCTCAGCCCCTACTGCAGTACAGCCCGATCTAATCGAATCCCAGAATTGCTGCAAGGACTCCGCGCCCACTACACCCAACACCTCGACAGGCGGAACACAACGCCCCTTGCCCTGCACGTTTACATTCTCGGCCTCTTTGCCCCTGGTTTTCATTTGCGTCCTGTACCTCATCATACTTGCGCGTAATGATAATAAACTGACCTCGACTTGGGTTCACCAGAGAGGCAGCAAGAAACTTCAGCATTTAAATGACCCTGAAATATAACACAATAAGAATCCTGATACAGCAGAAACAAAAAAGTCTCCTCAAGCAATATTTTCCAAACAAAACCAAATACATCTGGAATTCAGAAAAACCCTTGATGATAAATCCGTAAGAGAACATGTATATACATAACAAATAATGAATTTAAAAACAGTAGCCATGATCCCCGTCCTGTAAATTTGCTGATCTCTACACCATTTACATCCCGATTGGCATTTCTTCTTCCGTGTTGGCGTGCACACCTAAAGTTTATTGCACATCTTGTTTCTATTTGATCTTCCGTTTGTTGCACATCGAGTTGATTGCATTAGTTGAAACGGGGCAGACCACGTGAAGGTTGCAATCTTCCACCCCCCTATTTGCACTAGAGACCAAGACACAAAGGATGTTAAATTATTAGCTTCATTGGATAGGTGGTAGAATATATACAACCACCCTGTATAAGCGACTCCCCCTCCCCAATTGCATGCAAGTCATTGTGGTTACAGAATTTTCTACTGAAAAATCTGACTTACTAAATAAAAATATAGTAGTGTATTTCTTTCTTTTGCACTAGCTGATGAACTAGATGGTATGATTTGTCTGATCAGTCAAGGTTTTCCACTGGATCTTGAGACATAATAAAAAGGAAAATTGTTATTATGCAAATATTTGTAAACTTACAAATGTTTGGCAGCAATAGTTCTTTTCATCTAATTTTCACATTCCTCACTGGTGTCATCTTTCAACCACAATTTACTACCTTGGAATAAGGTCCTTAGTTAGTGGTCGAGCAGTATTTTTGCTCCAGATTAATAGATCTGTGGTGACTTATTAGTAGCAGCTGGTGACTACTTGAGACTGGTTTTGGAAGCTTAAAAAGGACAAAGGACAAAGGACATTTATTGTCACATACACCAATTGGTGCAGTGAAATTTGAGTTACCATGCAGCACACAAATAAGATAAACACAACACTATAGAATTTAACATTAAACATAAAAACATCCCCCCACAGCAGAATCAACATTTCCACACTGTGAGGGAAGGCAATAAAAGTTCAGTCCTCGTCCTCTTGTTCACCCGTGATCGGGGCCTATTGAGTTCTCCGCAGTCGCCGGTACAGGCGGCCCGATGTTCAGGCCCTCTCGCTGGATGATGTAACTCCGGCGTCGGAAGAACACTCTCAGCGGCTTGGAGTTCCGAATGCGCCAGTTCCTACCGGAGACCGCGGCTTCCGAAGTTCACAGGCCGAGCTGGGCTCCGCGATGTTAAAGTCAGCGCTGCCCACGGCTGGAAGCTCTGCAGACCACAGCGTTCAAGTCGGCAGTCCCAGCACTCTGGAGCTTCCAACACGGCGACCTCAGTAAGTCATCACCCACTCCGTGATGGTACTTCAGTGCTGCGCCGCTGCTGAAGCTCTGGCCGGTCTCCGGCAGGAAACGCCAGGCCAATCCAGATGGTAGGCCACGAGGGGGTGAAGATGCGGCTCGGGTAAAGATGCATCCTCGACCAGGTAGCAACTGTGAAAAACAGTTTCCCCCTCCCCCCCGCATAAAAAGACTAAAAGACTTCCAACACAAAACTTTGACAAATTTAAAATAAAAAACGATGAAAGGACCTGAATCTGATAGCCCTCCAGACATCCACATCTGCGCCAGGTGTGTTGAGATGGGGCTCCTAAAGGACTGTGTTAGGAACCTGGAGCAGCAGCTCGATGACCTCCGTCTGGTCAGGGAGAGTGAGGAGGTCATAGAGAGGAGCTACAGGGAGGTAGTCACTACCAAACCACAGGAGGCAGACAAGTGGGTCACAGTTAGGAAGGGCAAGGGGCAGAGGCAGGGCTAGAGAGTACCCCTGTGACCGTACACCTGGAAAAATAGGTACTCGGGTTTGAGTACGATTGGAGGGGACAGCCTAGCTGGGGGTAACAACAGCGGCCGGGCCTCCGGCACAGAGACCGGCCCTGATTCTCAGAAGGGTAGCAAAAAGAGGAGGGCAATTGTAATAGGGGACTCTATAGTTTAGGGGGTCGGTTAGGCGATTCTGTGGACGCAGTCGGGAGACCCGGATGGTAGTTTGCCTCCCTGGTGCCAGGGTCTCGCAGTGTCAGAACGTGTCCAAAAGATTCTGATAAGGGAGGGAGAGGAGCCTGATGTTGTGGTACACATAGGTACCAATGACATAGGCAGAAAAAGTGACGAGGTCCTGAAGGAGAATTTATGGGAGTTGGGGGGGAAAGTTAAGGAGAAGGACCAAAAGGGTAACGATTTCAGGATTACTGCCTGTGCCGCGTGACAGTGATAGTAGGAATGAAATGAGGTGGAGGATAAATGCGTGGCTGAGGGACTGGTGCAGTGGGCAGGGATTCAAGTTTTCTTGATCACTGGGACCTCTTTGGGGAAGGCATGATCTGTACACAAAGGACGGGTTGCATTTGAGCCCGAGGGGGACCAATATCCTGGCAGGGAGATTTGCAAAGGCTACTGGGAGACTTAAACTAGAAAGGCTGGGGGGAGGGACTCGGGTAGAGGGGGCTAGGGGTCAGGGTGTGGGGCAAGAGGCAGAGAAGGGAAGCACTCGGATCCAAAATGTAGGCGAGAAAGATGAAAAAGATAATAGACAGAGAATAAGGGATGGTGGGTTTCTAAAATGTGTATATTTTAATGCTAGGAGCATTGTAAGTAAGGTGGACGAACTTAGAGCCTGGATTGACACCTGGAAATATGATGTTGTGGCAATCAGTGAAAACATGGTTGCAGGAGGGCTGTGATTGGAAACTAAATATTCCAGGATTTCGTTGCTTCAGGTGTGATAGAATTGGAGGGACCAGAGGGGGAGGTGTTGCATTGCTTGTCAGAGAAGATATTACAGCAGTGCTTTGGCAGGATAGATTAGAGGGCTCGTCTAGGGAGGCTATTTGGGTGGAACTGAGAAGTGGGAACGGTGTAGCAACACTTTTAGGGGTGTATTATAGACCGCCAAATGGGGAGCGAGAATTGGAGGAGCAAATATGTAAGGAGATAGCAGATATTAGTAGTAAGCACAAGGTAGTGATTGTGGGAGATTTCAATTTTCCAAAAATAGACTGGGAAACACATTCTGTAAATGGGCTGGATGGTTTGGAGTTTGTAAAATGTGGTGCAGGATAGTTTTTTTGCAGCAGTACATAGAGGTATCGACCAGAGAAGGGGCAGTGCTGGACCTCCTGTTAGGAAATGAGGCAGGTCAGGTGATGGAGGTATGCGTTGGTGAGCACTTCGGGACCAGTGATCACAATACCATTAGTTTCAATATAATATGGAGAGTCAGAACTGGACCTAGGGTGGAGATTTTTGATTGGAGAAAGGCTAACTTTGAGGGAATGCGTAAGGATTTAAAAGGAGTGAATTGGGACACTCTGTTTTATGGGAAGGATGTGGAAGAGAAATGGAGGACATTTAAAGGGGAAATTGTAAGGGTACAGAATCTTTATGTCCCTGTTAGGGTGAAAGGAAATAGTAAAAATTGGAAAGAGCCATGCTTTTCAAGGGAAATTGGACACTTGTATTTGAAAAAAAGAGAGATATCTACAATAATTATAGGAGGCATGGAGTAAATGAGGTGCTAGAGGAGTATAAAGAATGTAAAAAGAATCTTAAGAAAGAAATTAGGAAGGCTAAAAGAAGATATGAGGTTGCTTTGGCAAGAAAGGTGAAAGTAAATCCAAAGGGTTTCTACAGCTATATTAATAGCAAAAGGATAACGAGGGATAAAATTGGACCATTAGAGAACCAGAATGGACAGCTATAATTATTGTAGATATCTCTCTTTTTTCGAAACAAGTGTCCAATTTCCCTTGAAAACTATGGCTCTTTCCAATTTTTATTATTTCCTTTCAACCTAACAGGGACATAAAGATTCTGTACTCTTACAATTTCCCCTTTAAATGTCCTCCATTTCTCTTCTACATCCTTCCCATGAAACAAAGTGTCCCAATTCACTCCTTTAAAATCCTTACGCATTCCCTCAAAGTTAGCCTTTCTCCAATCAAAAATCTCCACCCTAGGTCCAGTTCTGACTCTCTCCATAATTATATTGAAACTAATGGTATTGTGATCACTGGTCCCGAAGTGCTCACCAACGCATACCCCCATCACCTGACCTGCCTCATTTCCTAACAGGAGGTCCTGCACTGCCCCTTCTCTGGTCGATACCTCTATGTACTGCTGCAAAAAAACTATCCTGCACACATTTTACAAACTCCAAACCATCCAGCCCATTTACAGAATGCGTTTCCCAGTCTATTTTTTGGAAAATTGAAATCTCCCACAATCACTACCTTGTGCTTACTACTAATATCTGCTATCTCCTTACATATTTGCTCTTCCAATTCTCGCTCCCCATTTGGCGGTCCCTATAATACACCCCTAAAAGTGTTGCTACACCGTTCCCACTTCTCAGTTTCCACCCAAATAGCCTCCCTAGACGAGCCCTCTAATCTATCCTGCCAAAGCACTGCTGGTAATATCTTCTCTGACAAGCAATGCAACACCTCCCCCTCTGGTCCCTCCAATTCTATCACACCTGAAGCAACGAAATCCTGGAATATTTAGTTTCCAATCACAGCCCTCCTGCAACCATGTTTCACTGATTGCCACAACATCATATTTCCAGGTGTCAATCCAGGCTCTAAGTTCGTCCACCTTACTTACAATGCTCCTAGCATTAAAATATACACATTTTAGAAACCCACCATCCCTTATTCTCTGTCTATTATCTTTTCATCTTTCTCGCCTACATTTTGGATCCGAGTGCTTTCCCTTCTCTGCCTCTTGCCCCACACCCTGACCCCTAGCCCCCTCTACCCGAGTCCCCTCCCCCCAGCCTTTCTAGTTTAAAGTCTCCCCAGTAGCCTTTGCAAATCTCCCTGCCAGGATATTGGTCCCCCTCGGGCTCAAATGCAACCCGTCCTTTGTGTACAGATCATGCCTTCCCCAAAAGAGGTCCCAGTGATCAAGAAACTTGAATCCCTGCCCACTGCACCAGTCCCTCAGCCACGCATTTTATCCTCCACCTCATTTCATTCCTACTATCACTGTCACGCGGCACAGGCAGTAATCCTGAAATCGTTACCCTTTTGGTCCTTCTCCTTAACTTTCCCCCCCAACTCCCTAAATTCTCCCTTCAGGACCTCGTCACTTTTTCTGCCTATGTCATTGGTACCTATGTGTACCACAACATCAGGCTCCTCTCCCTCCCTTATCAGAATCTTTTGAACACATTCTGACACATGCGAGACCCTGGCACCAGGGAGGCAAACTACCATCCGGGTCACCCGACTGCGTCCACAGAATCGCCTATCCGACCCCCTAACTATAGAGTCCCTATTACAATTGCCCTCCTCGTTTTGTTACCCTTCTGAGCATCAGGCCGGTCTCTGTGCCGAGTCCCGGCCGCTGTTGCTACCCCCAGCTAGGCTGTCCCCTCCAATCGTACTCAAACCCGAGTACCTATTTTCCAGGTGTACGGTCACAGGGTACTCTCTAGCCCCTGCCTCTGCCCCTTGCCCTTCCTAACTGTGACCCACTTTGTCTGCCTCCTGTGGTTTGGGAGTGACTACCTCCCTGTAGCTCCTCTCTATGACCTCCTCACTCTCCCTGACCAGACGGAGGTCATCGAGCTGCTGCTCCAGGTTCCTAACACAGTCCTTTAGGAGCCCCATCTCAACACACCTGGCGCAGATGTGGATGTCTGGAGGGCTATCAGATTCCCTGACCTCCCACATCTGACATCCAGAACAGTACACTGCCCTGGCCTTCATACTGCCCCCCTTACACAGGATACAATATAAAGTACACAACAAACTGCTGGGATCGGACTGCCAATCAGCTGGTTACCCTGGTCCACTTCCCACCAATCAGCGGCTTCCTCAAAAAAAAACCCACTTCTCCAAATGGAATGTTATGGATGTCGGTAAAAACAAGCCCCGCGCTGGATTTTAAACTTACCGGTCGGGTGTCGCTCCTCCCCCTCCTCCTCTTCCAACGGCTCCTGTGGGCCTCTGAAAAAACAAGCCCCGCGCTGGATTTAAAACCTTACCGGTCGGGTGTCGCTCCTCACCCTCCTCCTCTTCCAACGCCTCCTGTGGGCCTCCTAATGGCGGAGTAGCAAGATGGATTCAACAGTGGCTGAATGGGAGATGTCAGAGAGTAATGGTGGATGGCTGTTTGTCAGGTTGGAAGCCGGTGACCAGTGGGGTGCCTCAGGGATCTGTGTTGGGTCCACTGTTGTTTGTCATGTACATCAATGATCTGGATGATGGGGTGGAAAATTGGATAAGTAAGTATGCAGATACTAAGATAGGTGGTGTTGTGGATAATGAAGTAGATTTTCAAAGTCTACAGAGATTTGGGCCATTTGGAAAAGTGGGCTGAAAGATGGCATATGGAGTTTAATGCTGTTTAGTGTGAAGTGCTACATCTTGGCAGGACAAATCAAAATAGGACGAACACGGTAAATGGTAGGGAATTGAGGAATGCTGTGGAACAGAGGGATCTAGGAATAACTGTGCATAGTTCCCTGAAGGTGGAATCGCATGTAGATAGGGTGGTAAAGAAAGTCTTTGGTGTGCTGGCCTTTATAAATCAGAGCATTGAATATAGGAGTAGGGAAGTAATGTTAAAATTGTACAAGGCATTGGTAAGACCAATTCTGGAGTATGGTGTACAATTTTGGTCGCCTAGTTATAGGAAGGATGTCAACAAAATAGAGAGAGTACAGAGGAGATTTACTAGAATGTTGCCAGGGTTCCAGCAACTATGTTACAGAGAAAGGTTGAACAAGTTAGGTCTTTATTCTTTGGAGCGCAGAAGGTTAAGGGGGGGACTTGATTGAGGTCTTTAAAATGATGAAAGGGATAGACAGAGTTGACGTGGATACGTTTTTCCCATTGAGGGTAGGGAAGATTCAAACAAGAGGGCATGACATGAGAATTAAGGGACAGAAGTTTTAGGGGTAACGTGAGGGGGAACTTCTTTACTCAGAGGGTGGTGGTTGTGTGGAATGAGCTTCCAGCAGAAGTGGTGGAGGCAGGATCGATTTTAACATTTAAGAGTAAAGTGGATAGGTATAAGTGGACGTGAAGGGAATGGAGGGGTATGGTCTGAGTGCAGGTGATGAGACTAGGGGAAAAAAAATGGTCGGCACGGACTGGAAGGGCCGAGAGGGCCCGTTTCCGTGCTGTAATTGTTATATGGTTATATGGTTATAAGGACAAACAGCTGCAGGCCATGCAGCCACACTCGGAAGGCATCCATGATAAACTACCAGTTGCAGTATTATTATGACTATTAAGGAACAAAACATGCTGTAGAAACATCTCTGCTAATAACATCGTGATCAATGAGAAATTGGATTTTTTTTCAGAATAAAATCAAAACAAGCCCTCCGTAATGCAGGGATCACCTCAATTCATTTTTCCTTGCAGTCTAAACCGCCTCCATTTTTATTAAGGAAACTATACAAGTTATTGATGCAAATATTTGTAGATTTACCAATATTTGGCAGCAACACAGATCTTTTCCTCACTCATGGCCCTCACTGGTGTTTCAATCGCCATTTTCTACTTTGGAACCAGTGCTACCTGATCAAACAATGTGGCAAGAAACATAATCCTGGACTCTTAGTATCTTCAACGCTGTGGCACCTTGCAATACAAGGACACTTGGTCAAATTTAGAAATTTGTAGCCACTGATTTGGCAGCACACCTAGCAATTGGCAGAAAAGCAGACAAAAACATTGCAGCTAAAGACCAGGCAGATGAGTACGAGATGTACCCGTTGACTAATTATACGGGAACTTGGTTTAACACAAATGCAAGTACCAAGGGATTCTGCTGGTCCAACAGTATATCTAGTTCAGTTAAACTCCACTGACACTAAGATCTAGTCATGACTGATGTTACATTATTACCGTGACGAAATAATTTGCTCAAGTTTGCACAAACCAAGATATTACCACCCAATTCTGTTAGTCCATATTAAGCTAAATTGGGACACTATTCCCTTGATTCATATACACTTTTGTTACTAGTATTATAGTAGATGGGCATTCAAAAACCAGACAAAAGGAACTGTAGATACCGGTTTACAAAGTGCTGGAGAAACTAAGATTAAGTAGCATCACTGGCAGACATGAATAAATGAAGTTTCAGGTGAAGACCCTTCTTCAGACAAACTAATATGGCCCAACACAAATTGTCACCTATCCGTGACCTCTACAGATACATCTTGACCAACTGAGTTACTCCAGCACTGTTCAAAGCAGACTCCAACATCTGCAGTTCCTCGTGTTGACATCTCCTTATTGGCATTGGTTTGGTGCCATGTGTATCAAGAGGAGAAAAAATGTGTTTGCATGCTATCCAATCAAATCTTACAATTCAAACCATACACGTGCAGACTGAAGATCCAATCCAAAAGAGCACGTATCCATAACCTCCAGAAATGCTGCCTGACCTGCTGAGTTACTCCAGCACTTTATTTTTTTTAATTCAAAATGCAGTGTATATTTGTGATCCAAAACAGTCATTCACTGTACTAAAATCTGATCAAATGAGGCAAATATTCATAAATTGTTCTTAAGCCATATTGAAGTGAGAAATCAAAACACCATTTCAGGGGAAAAAGGAGGAAAGCCAAGTTTATATTATTGCAATTAAATAGTCATAACATTTAAGAATTCCAGTTTGATTTCAGTGTGAAGACTATTTAACACTTGTATTTTACCAAATCAAAAGTTAACAGTGACTTAATAGCACTAAAACTTAAAATTAACTGAATGTTGCCAAAGTAGACGGTTATTATAAAACAAGGCAAAAAGAAAATTCAATCTGAACCAATATTTCATTACATATGCATGGTAAATCAACCAATCACATTCTGCAAACTTTAATGGTGTGTCTGAATGCTTATATTTATATTGCACCCTGGATACAAGCTATTCTCATCTAAAGGACAGGTGTCATTTTAATCCTGCCAGTCATTCTCCAACTGTGGCCTTGTGTACACAAATCTATTGCACCCCAAAAGACTTTTGCCCAATAAACAGCCATGCCTTCAATGCTTTAAGCCATCTTGTTCTTTAAAAAGAGGAAAGTAAATCAATGCGAAGAAAATACAGATCATTGATATTTTGAATGCAATTTAATATCAAATTACATAAAGCCTCAGCACTGAATTGACGAACCTGAATTGGAAAACTGACATTAATATACACTAGCGAGTTGCGAATACACAATTGAACTGAATCTAGAGTGAAGAGCATTAATGAGACAATGTTCTGCTCATCTGCAGTTAGATTAATTCCCCTAATATCTAGACAGCTAAATATTCAAGGGCAATTGATGATTCACACTCCATGTACTGAGTTTGCACCCACGATCTGAAACTTCTACCAACTCAAAGAGACTGAAACTGATAAGTGATCACCAAACCATTTGAAAACACTGATCTTTCAAAACAGACTGAAAAAAATGGCCCAGTTTTATATTGCAAATTTAAATACTAGCATCTGTAGACTGCTTTTACCTATTTCACTATTACAGACTTGTCTGCCTCTATCTTAACCTGCCTACCCAAATTTACTCACTCCTTTCAAACTGTCTGTTAACAATCAACACAAATGCCACATAAATCCCTCCCTATAAGATTTATATAATCAATTCACTTTTAGAAATGATGCCAATTATATGCAGCACATTGGACATGGTTCATTATTTACATATTTGAAAACAAGCATTCCCTCAACTGCTTTAAAATCTTGGACACAAGATCAAACAATGCTTTTTGGAAAGTGATAAATGACTTGCAGACTGCCAATTAGGAAATTTACCACCAAATACCAAAGGCAAAATAAAAAAAACTTTACAAAAGTTATTTATTATAGTGTACATACTAAAATGTCAACTAAAAGCACAAGTTCTTAAATATATTCTTAGAATGCATTTACATACCAAAGGCAGAATTAATAACCCTGTCCATCACATACAGTAATTACATTGTTACAAAGGTAACATCCACACAACAGAACAACATTTCCCACACGATTACTGGTACATGAGATGACAAGGATGGCAGTTCTTACAACTGGCATTGTTCATTGCAGCATCACTGGAGTTGTTTTCCGGAACTACAAGGAGAATAAAATCTCCCTCCCATTTGGTGTCAGCAGCTTAAGTGTCAAGTAAATGATTGTGCCTAATCTTCCTCACTCTCAGTGTCAGAACATTCAGACTCATCTTCCAAAGCCTGTGCTGTCAGCTTGGACTCTGCTTCCTGTTGCAAATTGAGCGTCAACTCTTCAGCACTGTGTTCTTCATCACCTTCTTGTTCAGACTCCAGTCCCAATTCATCAGCACTCTGTCCAGTCAGTTTCTGTTTAGAAAAGATAGAAAATGTTGCAACATAAAATGTTTTCTAGTGCTGTTCAGGAGAATGAAAACTAGAGAGGGAACAGAAGGTAAAGGTTGGCAGGTGGAGTGATTGAGATGGTAGAGGTCAAGCAAGTCTGATAGGAAAATCAGGCAGTGCTAGGATAATGCCGACAATAGGACTATTGTTTTATTTCTGTTTTAAATACAAGGAGAATAAATGAGCCTGGATGAGAACATGAACTATGACATTATAGCAAGTATAGAAACATAGAAATTAGGTGCAGGAGCAGGCCATTCGGCCCTTCGAGCCTGCACCGCCATTCAATATGATCATGGATGATCATCCAACTCAATATCCTGTACCTGCCTTCTCTCCATACCCCCTGATCCCTTCAGCCACAAGGGCCACATCCAACTCCCTCTTAAATATGGCCAACGAACTGGCCTCAACTACCTTCTGTGGCAGAGAATTCCACAGATTCACCACACTCTGAGTGAAAAAGTGTAGAAATGTAGTTAAGAGGTAGGACCAGTTAAAATTCCAGGGTATGGATGGTTCAGAATTATGTCATGGCTACATTAAAGCATCTTTGAGGACCCATATAGCAATCCACAAACAGCACTCGGGTATAAGGTTGCATCATTATTTCTCTCTCCCTCCCACCACCCTACAATAGCCAGCCGGAGCTAGGGGAACACATGTAGGCAGATCATGGAAAGATAAACCTTATTGTCATAGCTCATTTTAACTTCCCAAATATTGAAATCCTTTACTGCCAGGACTGTAAGTGGGACAGGATTGACTTGGTGCACGCAGGAAAGTTTATCAAAGCAATATGTACATAACCCAACTAAGTATGGGCCTGTGCCATTGGGGGGGAACAAAGTGATCAAAGTTTCAGTAGGGGAGCATTTTGCAACCATAATTTGTTTTATAGTAGTTATGGATATAGATCAGATGGGCTCCAAATTTGGTACTAAATTGGGTGGAGAATGGGGAAAGTCAATTATAAGTGACAATTATTGGGTGGAGAATGGGGAAAGTCAATTATAAGTGTAAGGCAGAAAGTGGGGAAAGTAGATTAGGAACAACTGTTTGAGGGTAAATCTACATCTGACATGTAGGAGGAATCCTAAATGCCAGTTCATTCGAGTTCAGGTCTAGCATATTCCAGAGGATAATAGACATAACAGCTTCAGGAATGTTCGATGGCAAGAATTGTTGTTTGATCAAAATATATGCAATGTTCAGGAAGATTAAATCAGATAGTCCGAGGAATATAAAATCAGGTAAGAAATTGGAACAAAATAGGATTCTTGGCAAGTAGAATTAAAGAGAAATACAATGTGTTTTATATGTACATTAGGAACTGGAGAACAGGTCGAAGAGCAAGGGTGGGTCCACTCAAGGACAACAATAGGAGGATTTTGAATAGAGCCAGAGGAACTGGACAAGGTCTTCAATGAGTACTTTGCATCAGTATTCACCAAGTAAGGACATGGACGATGGTGAGATTAATTGAGGGTTATGACATTAAGCAGATGGTGTTGGGTGCCTTGAGAAACATTCATGTGGACAAGGAGGGGAATCCATCCTAAGATACCCATGGAAGCAAGAGGCTGCTGCTGGGGGTTCAAGATTTTAGTATCGTTAGCAACAGGCAAGATGCCAGAAGGCTGGAGAATGGACAATCTTCTTCCATGAAAGGATAACAGCAACAAGACAATAAATTGTGGACTGGTGTGCCAACAAAACAGAAAATTACAGAAGATCTGGTACAAGTGTTTAAACCCAAGTGCTTTAAATAGGTAGCAATACAAAGAATTAACATTAATGACTCACCACCAGGCCAAATTAGGAATCTACTCACCTCAATCATATCAGCCATGTATTGCACATGTTCTGCTAACTCCATTAAATCTTGGTTCTCTTTCTGCAACTTCAAAATGTCTTCATCTTTAAGTTCAATTTCTTTGTGTAGCTGCAAGTTCAAAACACCCATTTTCAATCATATTGTGTGCAGTTATGGTCTCCTAATTTGAGGAAGGGCATTCTTGCTATTAAGTGCAGCGTAGGTTCACCAGGTTAATTTGCAGGATGGCAGGACCGACATGTAATGAAAGAATGGATCGACTGGGCTTATATTCACTGAAATTTAAAAGGATGAGAGGGGATCTTATAGAAACATAACATTATTAAGGGATTGGACAGGCTAGATGCAGGAAAAATGTTCCCGATGTAAGGGGAATCCAGAACCAGGGGCCACAATTTAAGAATAAGGGGTAGCCGTTTAGGACTGAGATAAGGAAAAACTTTTTCACCCAGAGCGTTGTGAATCGGTGGAATTCTCCACCACAGAAGGCAGTGGAGGCTAATTCACTGGATGCATTCAAGTTAGATATAGCTCTTAGGGCTAACGGAATCAAGGGAAATTGGGAGAAAGCAGGAACAAGGTACTGATTTTGGATTATCAGCCATGATCATATTGAATGGCAGTGCTGGCCACAAGGGCAGAATGGTCTACTCCAGTATGTATGTTCTACGTTTATATCCTAATGTTTGTACTTTCAGATCAGATGAATCTCAATCATACATACCCTCTCGTTTTCTTGCAAAATCTGGAATAGGGCTTTTCTCCGCTCTTCTGCCAGCTCCTTCCAGTACTGAGAACTAGGTTTTGCTGTAAATGAAAATTGAAATGAACAAGATTCATTGCACAATGTAAAAAGCAAAGATGATTGGGCAGTCAAATGCTGTAACAAAACTTGAACACTTACATTTGACAAGTAGTTGGTAAGCTTCTTTTGTCATACTATCAATTCCCAAGTTCTCGTTATTGCACTCGGTGTTGTCTTGAGGAATCTGTGTGCGTGATTTTTTGCAGCTCTTTGGTTGATCGTCATTCCTGTGCTTTCGTTTAGGAGACTGCTTGTGGGACTGCAAGTACAAATGATCACCTTTATCCCACGCTTTTATTTCTTTTACATTTTTAAAAATCACTCCCATTCACTATCTTGAAAATGCAGTAATTGACAATTTGGCACTTTTTGACTGGAAAATAGGTTTGCATCAAAATAGAGTCCATTGCTTCAAACTGTTTTAATGAAAGTTAAACCACCAAACCCGATTACCCATTGATAATTCAGGTTTGGAAGAAATTGCACATTGCTCACCTCATTTATCCTGCCAACAAGTTGATTTGAAGTAGCAACAGGTTGAATTACTTGTAATGTTCGTCTCAGTGACACGTTACCGGCAACTCCACTGGCGAAGCTCTAGTAGAAACAGGAAAACAATAATCCATCCATCAGACAATTTTACAGGACTTGAGCAAAACTGGATCAAGGTAATGATATTTTGGAAAACATAACCTATTTAAACTTTCCTCATCTTACCCACATTACAGATCATTAAGTAGACATCGACATCCACCAAAGTCCACTTCTAGACCCAAAGACAAATTGTCTAAAAGTGCTCAACATTTCATAAATTGCAAGAAGCATTTGTATGCAACAAGGCAGCAAATACGCAAAGAAGGCTCCAAAATCTGCAATGACAGTTGTGCTCTTTTCGGGGACCCTCAAAAAAGATCCTATATGAATGGCAGTTTATGGGAAAGGAAAAGCTGGGCATTCAGTCATCTTGTTTATTAAGATTCAACTTTGTTACGAAAGACTCGAGTAGGAACCGACTGAATGCAGCATTTTTAAATGTAGCATTTGTCCATGTAACAAAGACACTGGATACAACAGAAAATGCTGGAAGTGCTCAGTAGGTCAAGCAGTGCGAACTAGTTGGCATGCCTGCTTGAACTACTAGTGCTTCCAGCATTTGAGTTTCATATTAAGTAGTTGGGGGTGGGGGTAACTGGTTGGAACTGCAAGAACCAGAAAAATCTCAATTGGCTGAAGAGTGTGTGTCATGAAAAAGTGACTATAATTTCCAACATTTGTCGTTACATGCTCTAGGTAATTACTATTTAGAATTGCAGCAAAATCAAGCTATCCAAGACAAATTTTAATTGAAATAAGCAACGAGTACTACGGGAACAGGGCAGATCAGGACAAAATGGCAAATAGGTAGAAGGGAAGTGTGACCTTTCCCCCCCACAAATATCAAATACCAACAACACTAGCAACATGTGCTCTGCTATAAAGATCACCAAAAAAAAATTCCCACATGAACAATGCCTTCCAATTCCTTTCCAGTTCCAATCAATTATTACGATGGGAAACTTCAACGTTTGTGCCTTCTCCCCATATTTCATAGAAACATAGAAACATAGAAATTAGGTGCAGGAGTAGGCCATTCAGCCCTTCGAGCCTGCACCGCCATTCAATATGATCATGGCTGATCATCCAACTCAGTATCCCGTACCTGCCTTCTCTCCATACCCTCTGATCCCCTTAGCCACAAGGGCCACATCCAACTCACTCTTAAATATAGCCAATGAACTGGCCTCAACTACCCTCTGTGGCAGAGAGTTCCAGAGACTCACCACTCTCTGTGTGAAGAAAGTCTTTCTCATCTCGGTCTTAAAGGATTTCCCCCTTATCCTTAAGCTGTGACCCCTTGTCCTGGACTTCCCCAACATCGGGAACAATCTTCCTGCATCTAGCCTGTCCAACCCCTTAAGAATTTTGTAAGTTTCATCCTTATCCCAAGTGAAAACGTTGCAGCTCAGATCCCCATTAAATCTCTCACCTCAAACCTTTCTCTTATCATAAACCTATTACCCCACTCTGGGTAAAAGACACTGCATTCACCATGTTTATTCCCCTCAATGTTCATGTTCATAAGTGATTGGAGCAGAATTAGGCCATTCCACCCATCAAGTCAACTCCACCATTCAATCATGGCTGATCTATCTTTACCTCTTTCTTAACCCCTCATACACATGCAAGCCCATCCCCAAATCTCTCCTTATAGCTCAGGTCATCAAGTCCTGGCACCATTTTCAAAATCATCTCCGCAATCTTTCTAGTTTAACAAAATCCTCCCCGTAGGAGGGTGACTAAAACTGATCAATGTGGCATCAATGTGAAGCTCCCCACTAGTCTCAGGCTCCCGATCAAAAAACACCCTTCCACCACAAATCATGGCTTTCTTTCATGATGCCAATTCTGTATCCAGTTTGCTAGCTCTCCCTGGATCTCTAGTGACACAATCTTCCAGAGCAGCTTACCATTGCATTACCTTAAATGCATTGCTAAAGTCCAGAAACAATGCCTATGCCCTCATCAACTCAGTTTAAGATATTGGACTAAGGAGAACAAAAAAACTGGAATAACTCAGCAGGTAGACAACATTCCGAAAGAAAAGGAATAGGTGACGTTTCGGGTCTCGACCTGAAACATCACCTGTTCCTTTTCTCCGGAAATGCTGCCTGACCCGCTGAGTTCCACCAGCTCTGTATCGATATTCATAAGATAGGACCAAAATTAGGCCATTTAGCCCATCAAGTCCACATTGCCATTCAATCATGGCTGATCTACCTCCTAACCCCATTCACCTGCCTTTTCCCCCATTACCTCGGACATCTTCAGTTTAAACCAGCATCTGCAGTTCCTTCCTACACATTAAGATGCCCATTTCTGCTTTTACCAGTCGTTTATGGATGCGAATATTGGACTCGCCAGCACAATAGCAACCAAGGAATGATTATAAACCTTGATCCAAATAAAAGATCATTGGCAGCAAGAACAATTCAAATCTTTCAAAGTTCCAAAGTACTAAATATCAGAAATAAGAATCCACCATTTAACATGCATATTGCACTTTTGTTTTAATGCAACTAATCAGCCAAATACAATCTTGATTTTTAATTGTCTAGCCTAAACTAGGTTGCATACTTCAGAAGACAATAGCCCCAAATGTTGGGGAGGGTACCAAGCCAGTGTCCCATCCAGGAGCACTGCTTTATCAGTGCACCTGACCTAGTACAAAGCTTTTATTTACCAAAGTTGGAATCTATTCCTTGTTTAATGATTGATTAAACTTCCACCATAAAATAGAAAACAAAGGTAGATTAAAGGCATGATTAGTATTGATGTTAGCTGCATTCAAGCATTACACTACAAGCGTGGGAAAATAATTTATATTGTACTGTGTAACGTGTTGTAATAGAATTCCCACGGTGAAGTTATTTCACTACAGATTATGACTCCAGTGGTGTAGGACACACCTTACCAAGCGTGGGAAAGTGCTGCACAATAGGTTGTAGACATCATTAAAGATTAAACCATACAGATTAGCTATTTTTCCTAAAGTGAACAGATGCCAAATGGTGTTTCAGCAGTTAACCCGTCACTTATAGAGCAGCACCTGAAGTACAATATGTGAACAGCAGGCCATGTTTTCAACTTTATGTGCACGTTGTGCCAGATTGACTTTTAAAGCAGCTTAAAGTCAGCCATTTACTATAGAATCTGAACTAATGTAGCAACATTTAAAAGTAAAACACACTAACAGTAATACACAGGACCCTAAAGCTTTACCAATAAGAATATTTTCATTTATCCGTTAAAGGCCATCCCTTATTGCAAAAAATCTATCAAAACCCTTTTATGATAGTATAATTAAGCCAATAGTTACCTTTACTGTTGGTGTGGGGTTATCTGCTTCAAATCTGTGTTTTATATTTGTAGTCATTGTTAGACCTAGGAAGGACAAAATAGAAATCACAAATGGAAAAAAAAAAATCGAATGACCAATTTAAACAGTATTAAAAAAACTTCACATTCAACCTTCATCTCCATACATACATTTTAAATGTTATTCCCTCAAACTCAAGGCAATGTATCTGACTTTCAGCTCCCATAACCAACCCTTTCTCTTTCCGCCATCGATTACTTTAGCACATTCTCACCTGGAGGTATACTAAGCTTAATGATGTTATGATAGCTGTGAACTGCAGCCATAAATAGCCACAGCTGCCGGTTATGATGAACTGACTCCACTCATGCTTACAAAATCATATATCCCCATTAAACAAACGTGTCCAATTGGTCTCCCAAGTCCAATATTCTAAAAAGATGTATTCACTGTACCACAATGGCTCGTCACTGCATGCTTCTCTTTCAGGAAAAAATAATTTCCCCAAAACAAATCAAAATAAAGGCAAGCCTGCTCTTTGTAATCATTCAACAGTTTTACACCTTCAAGTCCCCAGAGAGGTAGGTCATGGTTTGCAACACCATCCTGTCAATGCTCAGATCAGCAGTAAAATTGGGGTTATGCAATGGTCAAAAATGCCTTCGATAATCACAAACCATCTACCCCCGATTGAAATTTCAGACTTAGAGCAAATGTAATACTATTACTTAGCTTTGCAGGGAACAAACTAGAACAACCCAAAAGCATATTGTTTGGACTGAATAGCAGCTTTGTACCCCAGCACGATGCCAAAACATCTGATACACTGATATGCCAGACACGATATGCACTCGAATGGAAATTCCATTTGGCATTTCATAAACAAAGACGAAAGGAAGTAAGCAAGGTCTGAACATCCCATAATGGTCAAAATATTATTCAAATCTTAAAATATGTACCCAGTCGACCCAATTTAAACACATCAGGAGAAGGGTTCAGAGAAGTAATTTTAACGTATCAACGTTGGATGGAGTGGACTGCGATAAAGATCAATGCTTCATTATTAATGGTTCGATGTAGCTCTAATCGTTTACAAGTAACAATTAAAGAGAAAATCAAGATGAAGTATTATAAAATTCTTACATTAAACCCCCCCCCCCCCCTATCTTTAACACCTACCATAGTTACCCAACCAGATGCAACTAAATTTAAGGTAGCTCTTTCTTCCCAAAACCCCTTTCTGGCTTAAGTCCTCCCTCCACCACCTCCAGTTTAAAGGGTACACAAAATGTTGGAGAAACTCAGCGGGTGCAGCAGCATCTAAGGAAACCTCCAGTTTAAATTCCATTTGGAATATTTTGGAGGACCAAGGACCCAAGAACCCCGGGGAATCCTCCTCTCTCCCCCCCCCCCCCCCCTTTTATCCCCGGGAAATCATCCCCCAATACCACCGGGGAATGTTCCCCCGCTCCGTCGTGACGACGCAGGGCAGTCGCAGCCTGACCTCGCCGCCGCCAACAGGTTAGTTAGGTCGCAGCCGTGGGTCGGTCAGTCCGTCCGACCGTCCGACCCGGAGTCTGGCCCCTCCTCACCGCCCTCCCTCCCTCCAGGTCAAACCCCGGGGCGCCTGGCGCCTCACCGTCTCCGCTCCGTCGCCGTCTTCCTCTCAGTCTGCAGTCTGGCGCCGCGCTCAGACCCGGAGCCCCGCGCGCGCGTGCGCTTCTCCCGAAAGTTTCCTCTTGGCGCCTTCGGCTGGAGGTTAAAATATCTCCGTGTCACGTGCCGGGGGTGGTGGGCGGAGAGGCATCTCCGCGTCACGTGCCGGGGGTGGTGGACGGGGTAGATCCCCTGTCACGTGCTGGGGGCGGGTGGGCGGAGATGCATCTCCGTGACAGGGGCGGTTTACGTCCCCGTCCCCCCCCCCCCCCGTCACGTACCGGGGGGTCGGGCGGTTTACGTCCCCCGTCACGTGCCGGGGGAAGGGTCGGGCGGTTTACGTCCCCCCCCGTCACGTGCCGGGGGAGAGCGGGCGGTATTGTGGGGGTGGCACAGGTTGGCGGGAAGTCAACCCTTCTCCCTCCCTCACATCATTCCTCTTCCCTGTCCTCGCTTTAAAAAATAAAAACGCTCCCCACACACCGACTCCGCAAAACACACACAAACACAAGAACGCGGCCGGCGCGATGTGGAGGGTGAGGCGACTGTGGTTTTTTTTTTACCTGTAAAATCTTTAAACCGCAGGAGGGAGACGCTCGCGCGGACAATTTAAACCGAGCGGATGGCGGCGGCTCGTGGAGGGAGCATGCGCGGCACGAGCGCCCACTGGCCGGGGGGGGCATGACGTCAGCGACCAACGGCGAGAACCACTGACAATGGGTGGAGGAGGCCATTCGGGCCTTCGGGCCAGCACCGCCATTCAATGTGATCATGGCGGACCGTCCCCAGTCCGTGCCTTCTCCCCACATCAAGGAAGTGGCGGCGCTGCCTAGCAGCTGCGGCTCGCCTGCAGTCCGTCTGTTCTTTTTATTTTTTTGTTGTTTCCTTTTAGTTTAGTTTATTAGGTTGTGTACGTGTTGGGGGTGGGAGTAACATGGTTTTAGTCTCTTCCTTCGGGGAGATGCAACTTTTTCTTGTCGTGTCCCCCGTCTCCGTCTGCACTGAGGCCTAATGGCGGAGCTGGCAGCCTCGGGGCTGCGGTGGCGTTCCGGCGGCGGCTGCGGCCCGACTTGGAGCTGTGGCGGCGCTTCGCCGTTCCGGCGGCGGCTGCGGCCCGACTTGGAGCTGTGGGGAGGTGCCTGGTGAACTCACTGTGGGGGATGTTACATTTGTGTTTATTGTGTGTTTTTGTTATTTTCATTATATGTATGACTGCAAGCACGAAATTTCGTTTGGCCTGAATGACAATAAAGGTAGCATTTCATTCATTTCATTTCATTCCGTTAGCCCGAAGAGCTAAATCTCTCTTGAAAACATCAAGTGAATTGGCCTCCGCCGCCTTCTGAGGCAGAGAATTCCACAGATTCACAACTCTCTGGGTGAAAAAGTTTTTCTTCATCTCAGTCCTAAATGGCCTACCCCTTATTCTTAATCTGTGACTCCTGGTTCTGGACTCCCCCAACATCGGGAACATTTTTCCTGCATCTACCCAGTCCAATGAATTATATATGTTTCTATACGATCCCCTCTCATCCTTCTAAATTCCAGCGATTACAAGCCCAGTCGACCCATTCTTTCATCATACATCAGTCCCGCCATCCCGGGGATTAACCTGGTGAACCTACGCTGCCCTCCCTCAAGAGTAATCAAGTCAAGTCCTTCCTCATGTTAGGAGACCAAAATTGCACACAATACTTCAAGTGCGGTCTCACCAGGAACCTGTGCAACTGCAGTAGGACCTCCTTGCTCCTAATCTCAAATCCTCTCCCAATGAAGGCCAACATGCTGCACTTGCATGCTTACTTTCAGTGACTGATGTACAAGCACACCCATGTCTTGTTGCACCTCGCCTTCTCCTAATCTGACACCATTCAGATAATAATCTGCCTTCCTGTTCTTGCTACAAAAGTGGATATCCTTACATTTATCCACATTATACTGCATCTGCCATGCTTCTGCCCACTCACCCGCCCTACCCAAGTCACCCTTCAGCCTCGTAGCATCCTCTTCGCAGCTCACAATGCTACACAGCTTTGTGTCATCTGCAAACCTAGAGATGTTACATTTAATTCCCTCGTCTAAATCGTTAATATATATTGTAAATAACTGGGGTCCGAGCATCAAGCTTGCGGCACCCCACTAGTCACTGTCTGACATTCTGAAAAGGACCCATTAATTCCTACTCCTTGCTTCCTGTCTGTCAACCAGTTCTCTATCCATGTCAATACCCTACCCCCAATCCGTGTGCTCTAATTTTGCACATTAACCTCTTGTGTGGAACCTTATCAAAGGCTTTTTGAAAGTCCAGATACACCACATCCACTGGCTCTCCCTTATCCATTCTACTTGTTACATCCTCAAAAAATTCCAAAAAATTAGTCAAGCATGGTTTCCCCTTCATAAATCCATGCTGACTTTGACCGATCTTGTCACTGATTTCCAAATGCGCTGCTATAACATCTTTAATAATAACTCCAGCATCTTTCCCAATACCAATGTAAGGCTAACTGGACTATAATTCCCCGTTTTCACCATTGCATCCACGATTTCTAGGGCCACCTCCTTGAGTACGCGGGGATGCAGACCATTGGACCCTGGGGATTTATCTGCCTACAGTCCCAACAGTTTAACTAACACCATTTTCTGACTAATGTCATTTCCCTTCAGTCCCCCCCCTCCCACTAGATCCTCGGTCCCCTATTATTTCTGGGAGATTGTGTCTTCCTTTGTGAAGACAGGACCAAAGTACTCGTTTAATTGTTCTGCCATTTCCTTGTTTTCCATTATAAATTCACCTGTCTCTGACTGTACGGGACCTACATTCGTCTTCACTAACCTTTTCCATTTTCCACACCTATGGAAACTTTTACAGTCAGTTTTTATATTCCCTGCAAGCTTTCTTTCATGCTCTTTTTTTCCCCCATCTTAATTAACCACTTGTCCTCCACTGTTGAATTCTACATTTCTCCCAGTCCTCTGGTTTGCTGATTCTTCTGGCCAATTTATATGCCTTTTCCTTGGCTTTAACACTATCCTTGACTTCCCTCGTCAGCCACGGTTGAGCCGCCTTCCCAATTTTATTTTTTCACCAGACAGGGATGAACAATTTCTGGAGTTCATCCAAGTGGTCTTTAAATCTTTGCCATTGCATCTCCACTGTCAACCCTTTAAATATAATTTGCCAGTCTATCCTAGCCAATTCCCGTCTCATACCTTCAAAGTATCCTTTATTCAAGTTCAGGACCCTAGTCTCTGAATTAACTGTGTCACTCTCCATCCTAATGCAGAATTCCACCATATTATGGTCACTGTTTCCCAAGGGGCCTTGCACAACAAGATCGCTAACTAAGTTTTGAAGGGTCTCGACCCGAAACGTCGCCTATCTCCTTCGCTCCTTAGATGCTGCTGCACCCGCTGAGTTTCTCCAGCTTTTTGTGTACCCAAGATCGCTAACTAATCCTTCCTCATTTCTCAATATCCAGTCTAGAATGGCCTGTTCTTTAGTCTGTTCCTCTACATATTGGTTTGCAAACCCATCCTGTATACATTCCAGGAAATCCTCCTCCTCAACACTGTTACCAATTTGGTTGGCCCAATCTATATGTAAAATTAAAGTCATCCATGATAACCGTTGTACCTTTGCTACACGCATCCTTAATTTCCTGCTTGATGCTATTCCCAACCTCCCTACTGCTGTTTGGTGGTCTCTATACCACTCCAACAAGCGTTTTCTGCCTTTGGCTATTTTGCAGTTCTACCCATATCAAATTTCAGCATCCAAGTTAATGTCTCTCCTTGCTATTGCATTAATCTCCTCTTTAACCAGCAATGCCACCCCCACCTCCTCTTCCTTTCTGCCAATCCTTTCTGAATATCAAATACCTCTGCATGTTTAGCTCCCAGCCTTTGTCACCCTGCAGCCATGTCTCCGTAATTCCAACTATATCATATCCCACTAACTGTGCATTCAATTCATCCATCTTATTTCGAATGCTCATCGCATTAAGGCACAAAGCTTTCAGGTTTATTTTTCTTATCTCCCTTCCATCTTTTGCTTCTGTCATTTTCTTCTTCTTCTTCTTCTTGCGTTTGAGGCAACAGAAGTCCGCAGCAGGGTGATGCCATCCGGTTCGACATCCGTAGGTGCCCGCCCTAAAAAGGGCGCATGCTTCGGGTTGGCGCCAAGCTACGGCGCTGCTGCTGTCTCCGTTTGTTGTCGTTCGCCTGACTGAAGTCAGTTGACAGGGCTCACCACGGGGAGGTCGACAACGTGAGCCCCTCTGTCATTTTATGGACCTCTGTCTCATTGCATTGGTTCCCATCCTTCTGCCTGTTAGTTTAAACGTGACCTTTCCTGCACTCTCTTTGTGGGAGTGGTTCTAACTGCCGGCGTGACATCAACCGTCTCAACAGCCCGGTTTGTCCAAGATACCGCACATGCCCTTCGTCGCTTTAATGACTTCAGCTTTCCAAGCCCCCACTCCCTCATCTTTACCATGGATGTTCAGTCACTCTGCACCTCCATCCCCCACCAGGAAGGCCTTGAAGCCCTCCGTTTCTTCCTCGACTGCAGAACCATCCAATTTCCCTCTACTAACACTGTACTCCGCCTAGCGGAGCTGGTCTTCACCCTCAACAACTTCTCCTTTGACTCTTCCCACTTCCTCCATGTCCAAGGCGTAGCTATGGGCACCCGCATGGGCCCCAGCTATGTCTGCCTCTTTGCCTCTATCTCCATTACATTGATGCCTGCATCTGTGCTACCTCCTGCACCCATGCAGAACTCATGGACTTCATCAACTTCACCGCCAATTTTCATCCTGCACTCAAATTTACTTGGACCATATCCGACACCTTGCTCCCCTTTCTTGATCTCACAGTCTCCATCATAGGAAATAGACCATTGACTGACGTATATTACAAACCCTCTGACTTGACTACACTTCTTCCCACCCTGCTTCCTGCAAAGACTCTATCCCCTATTCCCAATTCCTCTGTCTGTGCTGCATCTGCGCCCAAGATGAGGTGGTCCATACTAGAACATCCATACTAGAAGAATGTCCTCATTCTTTAGGGTACGGGGGTTTCCCTCTCCCAACATAGATGAGGCCCTCACTCGTGTCTCCTTGGTACCCCGCCGCTCCGCCCTTGCTCCCCCTCCCCCGAGTCGCAACAGAGTCCCCCTAGTCCTTACCTTCCACCCCATCAGCCAACGCGTACAATACCTAATCCTCCGAAATTCCCACCACCTCCAACGGGATCCCAGAACTAGCCACATTTTCCCATCTCCATCTCTTTTCGCCTTACGCAAAGGCCGTTCCCTCCGCAACTCCCTGGTTAACTCATCCCTTCCCACCCCCTCCCCAGGTACCTTTCCCTGCAACAGCAGAAGATGCAACACATGTCGCTATACCTCCTCCCTCGACTCTGTCCAGGGACCCCGACAGTCCTTTCAGGTTAGGCAGAGGTTCACTTGAACCTCCTCCAACCTCATCTACTATATCCGTTCTTCAAGATGTGGACTCTTATACATCGGCGAGACCAAACGCAGAATAGGCGATCGTTTCGCGGAACATCTACGCTTAGCCTACCTGAAAATACCTGATCTCCCGGTTGCTGGACACTTTAATTCTCCTTCCCATTCTTACACAGACCTCCTCCATTGTCAGAGTGAGGCTAAACGTAAATTAGAGGAACAGCATCTCATATTTCGCTTGGGCAGCTTACAGTTCAGTGGTATGAATATTGATTTCTCTCACTTCAGGTAGTCTCGGCATTCACTCTCTGTCTATCCCTCCCCCACCCAAGTCGAACTAGCTTCCCATTTTCACCCTACAAACAGCTAACAAAGGCTTGTTTCTATTATCATCGTTACTTTTTTGCATATCACCCATTGTTCTATATCTCTCCACATCGCCATCTATATCTCTTGTTTCCCTTATCCCTAACCAGTCTAAAGAAGTGTCTCAACCCGAAAATGGACAAGGGAGAGCCAGTAGATGTAGTGTACCTGGACTTTCAGAAAGCATTTGATAGGGTCCCACATAGGAGATTAATGGGCAAAATTTGAGCACATGGTATTGGCTGACATGGATAGAAAATTGGTTGGCAGACAGGAAACAAAGAATTAACGGGTCCCTTTCAGAATGGCAGGCAGTGACTAGTGGGGTACCGCAAGGCTCGGTGCTGGGACCGCAGCTATTTGCAATATACATTATTGATTTAGATGAAGGGATTACAAATAACATTAGTACATTTGCAGATGACACAAAGCTGGGTGGCATAGAAACATAGAAACATAGAAATTAGGTGCAGGAGTAGGCCATTCAGCCCTTCGAGCCTGCACCGCCATTCAATATGATCATGGCTGATCATCCAACTCAGTATCCCGTACCTGCCTTCTCTCCATACCCTCTGATCCCCTTAGCCACAAGGGCCACATCCAACTCACTCTTAAATATAGCCAATCAACTGGCCTCAACTACCCTCTGTGGCAGAGAGTTCCAGAGACTCACCACTCTCTGTGTGAAGAAAGTCTTTCTCATCTCGGTCTTAAAGGATTTCCCCCTTATCCTTAAGCTGTGACCCCTTGTCCTGGACTTCCCCAACATCGGGAACAATCTTCCTGCATCTAGCCTGTTCAACCCCTTAAGAATTTTGTAAGTTTCTATAAGATCCCCTCTTAATCTCCTAAATTCCAGAGAGTATAAACCGAGTCTATCCAGTCTTTCTTCATAAGACAGTCCTGACATCCCAGGAATCAGTCTGGTGAACCTTCTCTGCACTCCCTCTATGGCAATAATGTCCTTCCTCAGATTTGGAGACCAAAACTGCACGCAATACTCCAGGTGTGGTCTCACCAAGACCCTGTACAACTGAAGTAGAACCTCCCTGCTCCTGTACTCAAATCCTTTTGCTATGAAAGCTAACATACCATTCGCTTTTTTCACTGCCTGCTGCACCTGCATGCCTACTTTCAATGACTGGTGTACCATGACACCCAGGTCTCGCTGCATCTCCCCTTTTCCTAATCGGCCACCATTTAAATAATAGTCTGCTTTCCTGTTTTTGCCACCAAAGTGGATAACCTCACATTTATCCACATTATACTGCATCTGCCAAACATTTGCCCACTCACCCAGCCTATCCAAGTCACCTTGCAGTCTCCTAGCATCCTCCTCACAGCGAACACTGCCCCCCAGCTTAGTGTCATCCGCAAACTTGGAGATATTGCCTTCAATTCCCTCATCCAGATCATTAATATATATTGTAAATAGCTGGGGTCCCAGCACTGAGCCCTGCGGTACCCCACTAGTTACTGCCTGCCATTGTGAAAAGGACCCGTTTACTCCTACTCTTTGCTTCCTGTTTGCCAGCCAGTTCTCTATCCACATCAATACTGAACCCCTAATACCGTACGCTTTAAGTTTGTATACTAATCTCTTATGTGGGACCTTGTCGAAAGCCTTCTGGAAGTCCAGATATACCACATCCACTGGTTCTCCCTTATCCACGCTACTAGTTACATCCTCGAAAAATTCCACAAGATTCGTCAGACATGATTTACCTTTTGTAAATCCATGCTGACTTTGTCCAATGATTTCACCACTTTCCAAATGTGCTGCTATCCCATCTTTAATAACTGACTCTAGCAGTTTCCCCACTACCGATGTTAGACTAACTGGTCTGTAATTCCCCGTTTTCTCTCTCCCTCCCTTCTTAAAAAGAGGGGTTACATTTGCTACCCGCCAATCCTCAGGAACTACTCCAGAATCTAAAGAGTTTTGAAAGATTATCACTAATGCATCCACTATTTCCTGAGCTACTTCCTTAAGTACTCTGGGATGCAGCCTATCTGGCCCTGGGGATTTATCGGCCTTTAATCTATTCAATTTACCCAACACCACTTCCCGACTGACCTGGATTTCACTCAATTCCTCCTTTGACCCACAGTCCCCTGCTATTTCAGGCAGATTATTTATGTCTTCCTTAGTGAAGACGGAACCAAAGTAGTTATTCAATTGGTCCGCCATATCCTTGTTCCCGATGATCAACTCACCTGTTTCTGACTGCAAGGGACCTACATTTGTTTTAACTAACCTCTTTCTCTTCACATATCTATAAAAACTTTTGCAGTCAGTTTTTATGTTCCCTGCCAGTTTTCTTTCATAATCTATTTTTCCTTTCCTAATTAAGCCCTTTGTCCTCCTCTGCTGGTCTCTGAATTTCTCCCAGTCCTCTGGTATGCTGCTTTTTCTGGCTACTTTGTACGCATCATCCTTTGCTTTGATACTATCCCTGATTTCCCTTGTTATCCACGGATTGCACTACCTTCCCCGATTTATTCTTTTGCCAAACTGGGATGAACAATTTTTGTAGTTCATCCATGCAGTCTTTAAATGTCTTCCATTGTATATCCACCGTCAACCCTTTTAGAATTAATTGCCAGTCAATCTTGGCCAATTCACGTCTCATACCCTCAAAGTTACCTTTCTTTAAGTTCAGAACCATTGTTTCTGAATTAACAATGTCACTCTCCATCCTAATGAAGAACTCAACCATATTATGGTCACTCTTGCCCAAGGGGGCACGTACAACAAGACGGCTAATTACCCCTTCCTCATTACTCAAAACCCAGTCTAAAATAGCCTGCTCTCTCGTTGGTTCCTCTACATGTTGATTTAGATAACTATCCCGCATACATTCCAAAAATCCTCTTCCTCAGCACCCCTGCCAATTTGATTAACCCAATCTATATGTAGATTGAAGTCACCCATTATAACTGTTTTGCCTTTGTCGCACGCATTTCTAATTTCCTGTTTGATACCATCCCCAACTTCTCTGCTACTGTTAGGTGGCCTGTACACAACACCCACCAGCGTTTTCTGCCCCTTAGTGTTTTGTAGCTCTACCCATACCGATTCCACATCCTCCAAGCTAATGTCCTTCCTTTCCATTGCTTTAATCTCCTCTCTAACCAGCAACGCTACTCCACCTCCTTTTCCTTTCTCTCTATCCCTCCTGAATATTGAATATCCCTGGATGTTCAGCTCCCAGCCTACGTCACCCTGGAGCCATGTCTCCGTGATCCCAACTATATCATAATCATTAATATCTATCTGCACGTTCAACTCGTCCACCTTATTACGAATACTCCTTGCATTGAGACACAAAGCCTTCAGGCTTGTCTTTACAACGCATTTACCCCTTATACAATTTTGCTGAAAAGTGGCCCTTTTTGATTTTAGCCCTGGTTTTGTCTGCCTGCCACTTTTACCTTTCACCTTGCTACCTAATGCTTCTACCCCTCATTTTACACCCTCCTGCCTCTCTGCTCTTGTACCCATCCCCCTGCCACATTAGTTTAAATCCTCCCCGACAGCACTAGCAAACACTCCCCCAAGAACATTGGTTCCATTCCATTCCAGGTGCAAACCGTCCTGTTTGTACCGGTCCCACCTCCCCCAGAACTGGTCCCAGTGCCCTAAAAATTTGAATCCCTCCCCCTTGCACCACTTTTCAAGCCACGTATTCATTTGCATTATCCTCCTATTTCTACTCTGACTGGCCCGTGGTACTGGTAGTAATCCGGAGATTACTACCTTTGAGGTCCTACTTTTAAGTTTATCTCCTAGCTCCCTAAATTCACCTTGTAGGACCTCATCCCTTTTTTTACCTATATCGTTGGTGCCAACATGCACCACGACAACTGGCTGTTCACCCTCCCAGTGGCAGTGTGAACTGTGAAGAAGATACTATGAGGATGCAGGGTGACTTGTACAGGTTGGGTGAATGGATGCCTTGCAGATGCAGTTTAATGTGGATAAATGTGAGGTTATCCACTTTGGTGGCAAAAAAAAGAAGGCAGATTATCATCTAAATGGAGTCAAGTTGAGAAAAGGGGAAGTACAACGGGATCTGGGGGTCCTTGTTCATCAGTCTATGAAAGTAAGCATGCAGGTTCAGCAGGCAGTGAAGAAAGCAAATGGCATGTTGGCCTTCATAACAAGAGGAGTTGAGTATAGGAGCAAAGAGGTCCTTCTGCAGTTGTACAGGGCCCTAGTGAGACCACACCTGGAGTGTTATGTGCAGTTTTGATCTCCCAATTTGAGGTTCTTACTATGGGAGTACAGCGTTGGTTCACCAGGTTAATTCCCAGGATGGCAAGACTGTCATATGTTGCTAGAATGGAGCGGCTGGGCTTGTATACTCTGGAATTTAGAAGGATGAGAGGGGATCTTATTGAAACATATAAGATTATTATGGGCTTGGACACCCTGGGGGCAAGAAACATGTTCCTGATGTTGGTAGAGTCAAGAACCAGGGGCCACAGTTTAAGAATAAGGGGTAAGCCATTTAGAACGGAGATGAGGAAAAACGTTTTCACACAGAGAGTTGTGAGTCTGTGGAATTATCTGCCTCAGAGGGCGATGGACGCTGGTTCTCTGGATGCTTTCAAGAGAGAGCTAGACAGAACTCTTAAAGATAGCGGAGTCAAGGGATATGGGGAGATGGCAGGAACAGGGTACTGGTTGTGGATGATCAGCCATGATCACATTGAATGGCGGTGTTTGCTCGTGGGGCCAAATGGCCTACTGCACCTATTGTCTATTGAAACGTCACCCATTCCTTCTCTCCAAAGGTCTGCCCGAGCTTTGTTGACCTCCCAGCAGAGAGGGATGTCCGTCGGGGAATGTTGCCGACTGGCTCGCTGCAGACTGCAGGAGTACGTGCTGAGGGACGCACTGAAGCTTGGTGCAGCCAAAGCCAAGGCTCTGTGTGGAAAGACCACAGTCTAGGGTCCTTCCATTGCTGGACATGGGGGGCAGGGTGTGGTGGAGACGCCCCTCAAAAATAAGGGAAGGGATTCCACGCCGGTGGGCCACATGAGTGGCAAGGGTAGGGGATAAATGTGTGAAATTTGAGTATTGTGTGTAAACAGTATTGAATGTTTGTATAGGCTTGTTGGATGAATGTTTTGCACGGTTCATATATTGTATATATTTATTACAAATTAAGTCTATTTTGAAATTTTTAAAAAAATCCTCTCTCCAGAGATGCTGCCTGTCCCGCTGCGTTATTCCAGCATTTTGTATCTATATTCGGATTGAACCAGCATCTGCAGTTCCTACTTGCATAGAAACATAGAAAATAGGTGCAGGAAGAAGCCATTCGGCCCTTCGAGCCAGCACTGCCATTCATTGCGATCATGGCTGATCGCCATACCCATACACATACCCAGCTTACACATACCCTGTACCCAATACTGGATAAAAGGTCCTGACTGTCTACCCTATCTATGCCTCTGTCTTAATTTTATATATTTCTATCGGGTTTCCCATCAACCTCTGGCGTTCCAGAGAAACCTAGGAGCTCAATGGCCAATGACATGAAAATGCATTTAAGTGACTTCTAAACATTTAGTGATTCAGCTGCTTTGCACGAAACGCGGAGAAAAATTGAGAGTATTGTGAAATCCAGAGAGTGGAAAGTCCTTCAAAAGCAAAACTTGTCTCAACCCTTTCACACTTCTAACAGCAAGTCTAGCACTGTCTCTGGTTACAATGGCATCTTTCCTGAGTTCTGAAATATTCTTAAAGACTTCCAAATATCTGGCACACGAGAAAAGTTACCTGGTTTCAAATACTTTATGAAGTCCAAGAACCGGTTTGTGGCTACCAACAAATATCACTATTATCTGATCATTTCAAATTCCACAGGGATTTTAATTCTCCAATGAAACCCAGACATGGAGAGTATCTTGAACATTGATCAATTCGGCTGTGGTCAAATTACAAAACTAAGTATCTGGTGTCACAGAGTGTCATAGGGCGGTGGAGGCCGGTTCTCTGGATACTTTCAAGAGAGAGCTAGATAGGGATCTTAAAGATAGCAGAGTTAGGGGATAGGGGGAGAAGGTAGGAACGGGGTACTGAATGTGGATGATCACCCATGGTGGTGCTACTCTTGCATCTATTGTCGGTAGATAGTCACCATACTTTTGGCCATAATGGCCATACCCTTGCACCTATTGTACTGGTTGGCACATAGTCACCAGTTGCCCCTTACACCGGCCACCGAATGGTGAACGAGGTCTGATTGACCTGGACGATGACACGTTGGCCTGGCTCACCTCAACGGAGCTGCAGGTCTAAAAGACATACGACAGAAGAAGAAGAAGATGCACCTATTGTCTATTGTCTATTGATACAGTGTGGAAACAGGCCCTTCGGCCCAACTTGCCCCCACCGGCCAACATGTCCCAGCTACACTAGTCCCACCTGCCTGCATTTGGTCCATATCCCTCCAAACATGTCCTATCCATGTACCTGTCGAACGGTTTCTTAAATGTTGGGATAGTCCCTGCCTCAACAACATAGAAACATAGAAAATAGGTGCAGGAGTAGGCATTTAGCCCTTCGATCCAGCACCGCCATTCAATATGATCATGGCTGATCATCTTGAATCAGTACCCCGTTCCTGCTTTCTCCCCATACCCCTTGATTCCGTTAGCTCTAAGAGATATATATAGCCTTTTGTGTAACCCTCGATTCTCCAGCATCTGCAGTTCCTTCTTTAACACTTTGTCTACTCCACTGCGATATCTCCTCAAGGTATGCCTACTTTGAAGAAGTTCTCCTCCTCCCTACGGAGACAGTTTCACAACCTCCTCTCTAACTGCTCCCCCTCTGTGATACCCCCTTCCCTCCAACTCTCATTCATTGTTCTTTATCTCCACATCACTGTCTATATCTCTCGTTTCCCTGATCCCTGACCAGTCTGAAGAAGGGTCTCGACCCGAAACGTCGCCTATCTCCTTCGCTCCTTAGATGCTGCTGCACCCGCTGAGTTTTTCCAGCCTTTTGTGTAACCCTATATCCAACTCAATCCTGAATACATTGTCTTTCTGTTCATTGGAGGATTCCAGACCACAGAATTCCTCATCCTGTGGTCCCAGTTCCTATTTGGCCATAAGAAAATAAGGCATCTATTCCGACCACCCGCCGCCAGATTTAAGAGCTCCTGTCTCGATGACTAGTGATATTGTTATGTTTGTGCTTCTTGCAGAACTTTACAAGGGCTCACTGTCAGAGTTTAATCACAGATGAGGCAGGGGCCTTTAAGTCTCTTGTTCAGCTCACTTCATGAGGCACACAAAATAAATGTTGACCCTCTTTAATCGCACATAAAACCAGCATGGATCCCGATCCAAAACTACCTTCTCTGGCAGCTTGTTCCATACATTCATCACCCTTTGTGTGAAAAAGTTATCCCTCAGATTCCTATTAAATTGTTTCCACACCACCGTAAACCTATGCCCTCTGGTCCTCAATTCACCTGGTCTGGGCAAAAGACTCTGTGCATCTACCCGATCTATTCGTCTCATGATCTTATACACCTCTATAAGATCACCCCTCATCCTCCTGCGCTCCAAGGAATGGAGGCCCAGCCTACTCAACCTCTCCCAATAGCTCACATCCTCTAGTCCTGGCAACATTCTCGTAAATCTTTTCTGCAACCTTTCCAGCTTGACATCTTTCCTATAACACGATGCCCAGAACTGAACACAATACTCTAAATGCGGCCTCACCAACTCAATCAAGTAGAGATCATATTCACAAAAAACAAATCTAAAAATAGGCACCACATTTCTTGACTGCTGCAGCAGATGCCATGGGTAAATGGGTCTGCTCATTATGCTATCAAGAGTCTCTGCAATAGTTTATTGGTCTCACTGAAACACTTTCCTAAGGCAGACATTTCCAGCTGCCCATGGATGAGAAAATGAGTTCTTGGAGTAAACTAAGAATGAACTGTCTCCAAAGATCTATTCTAACTAACCTTGTTCAGCCTCTACGCTGATAAACTTTGATCACTGAAGTTTATCTCTGTAAATAACATGCGTTACAAGCCTTGCCCTTCTCAGAACTGGGTAATACTAGCCTATAATGGTGGCAGACTACTGTGAGACCAACACCCACAATTTGAGGAAGGATCCCGATCCAAAACGTCACCTGTCCATTCCCACCGCATATGCTTGGGTAGACGCAAAATGCTGGAGTAACTCAGCGGGTGAGGCAGCATCTCTGGAGAGAAGGAATGGGCGACGTTTCGGGTCGAGACGGGTGATGCTGCCTCACCCACTGAGTTACTCCAGCATTTTGTATCCACCTTCGATTTAAATCAGATCTGCAGTTCTTTCTTACACAAATGTTTGGGTACTGGGTAGTACTTTGTAAACAATATAATAAACAAAAGAAAATAGTTGTATAGAAACAAACAATAATAGTGCAAAAAGACAAAGTCAATGCCCCCAAGACTATGTAGTTCAGAGTTTATTTGGAGGTTGCGTTGTTTAATAGCCTGATGGCTGTAGGGAGGAAGCTGTTCATGAACCTGAATGTTACAGTTTTCATGCTCCCATATCTTTTTCCTGAAAGCAGGAGTGAAATGAGTGTGTGGCCAGGGTGGTTTGGGTCTGATGATGCTGGCTGCCTTTTTTTGAGGCAGCACTCCAGCAAATCAGGCAGCATTTCAGTACAACTTGGACAGGCAATGCTTTGGGTTGGGACCCTTCTTCAGAGTCCGGACCCGAAACATCGCCTATCCGTGTCCTCCAGAGATGCTGCCTGACCTGTTGCAGCAGAATAACAGAATTGAGTTACAGCATTCTGCACTTTGTGTCCTGCGCAAGATTTGAATGTTTAATTGTCATGGGCGCTGACAATAGAACAATGAATTTCTTTACAGACTGGCCTACTTCTGCACCTATTGTCTATTGTCTATTGTCTATTGTGTGCTCACTCTCCTGCTCCACCCTGCCTCCACCCATGACTGTAGAGCCAGACACAGTTCCATCGCCATCTTTAAATTTTAAATAACATCACCAGTGCTGTTGTACGAATAACTGGTAATGATGATTCAGACTAGTCACTAGAGGAGGGAGAAAAAAAAACCTGATTGAATGGTGCCAGAACAATAATTTTGCTCCCAATGGTAGCAAGACCAAGGACCAAAACTCCCAGGAGGGGAAAGCCAAGATCCATGAACCTGTCTTCATTGATGGGACAGTATAGAAGAGAGTTAACAGCTTTGAATTCCTGGACAACACATCTCTGAAGATGTGTCCAGGGCCTAGGACATTGGTGCAAACACAAAGAAAGTTAGCGTCGCCTTTACTTCTGAATACTGAATATTGAGGCAATTTATTATGCCAAAGAGTGCCGTATTGAACTTCTACAGGTATATGGAGGAGAGCATACTGACTGGTTGCATCATGGCCTGCTTCGGCAACTTGAATGCTCTGGACTAACGGAGATTCCAGAGAGCAGTAGATACTTCCCAGTCCTTCACTAGAGAAAACAAGTAGACCATGTGTGAGGCAGGAGGCAGAGAAGGGAAGCAGTCAGACGCAACACGTAGGGGGGGAAGAAGAAAAAAATAATAAACAGAGAATAAGAGGTGGTGGGTTTCTTAAATGTGTGAGCAAAGAGACAGAGGGGTAAGCAATAGGTAGCAAGGTGAAAAGTGGCAGGCAGACAAATCCAGGGCAAAAATCAAAAACGGCCACCTTTCAACATAATTGTATAAGGGGCAAGCGCGTTGTAAAAACAAGCCTGAAGGCTTTATGTCTCAATGCGAGGAGCATTCCTAATAAGGTGGATGAGTTGAATGTGCAGATAGCTATTAATGATTATGATATAGTTGGGATCACGGAGACATGATTCCAGGGTGACCAAGGCTGGGAGCTGAACATCCAGGGATATTCAATATTCAGGAGGAATAGACAGAGAGGAAAAGGAGGTGGGGTAGTGTTGCTGGTGAGAGAGGAGATTAACGCAAAAGAAAGGAAGGACATTAGCTTGGTGGATGTGGAATCGATATGGGTAGAGCTGCGAAACACTAAGGGGCAGAAAACGCTAGTGGGTGTTGTGTACAGGCCACCTAACAGTAGTACTGGAGTTGGGGATTGCATCAAACAGGAAATTAGAAATGCGTGCAACAAAGGTAAAACAGTTATAATGGGTGACTTCAATCTACATATAGATTGTGTGAATCAAATTGGCAGGGGTGCTGAGGAAGAGGATTTCTTGGAATGTATGCGGGATAGTTTTCTAAACCAACATGTAGAGGAACCAACGAGAGAGTAGGCTATTCTAGACTGAGTATTGAGTAATGAAGAAGGGTTAGTTAGCAGCCTTGTTGTGCGTGGCCCCTTGGGCAAGAGTGACCATAATATGGTTGAGTTCTTCATTAGGATGGAGAGTGACATTGTTAATTCAGAAACACGGGTCCTGAAGTTAAAGAAAGGTAACTTTGAGGGTACGAGACGTGAATTGGCCAAGATAGACTGGCAATTGATTCTTGAAGGGTTGACGGTGGATATGCAATGGAAGGCATTTAAAGACTGCATGGATGAACTACAACAATTGTTCATCCCAGTATGGCAAAAGAATAAATCAGGGAAGGTGGTGCATCTGTGGATAACGAGGGAAATCAGGGATAATATCAAAGCAAAAGATGAAGCGTACAAATTACAGAGAAAGCAGCCTATCAGAGGACTGGGAGAAATTCAGAGACCAACAGAGGAGGACAAAGGGCTTAATTAGGAAAGGGAAAATGGATTATGAAAGAAAACTGGCAGGAAACATAAAAACTGACTGCAAAAGTTTGTATCGATATGTGAAGCGAAAAAGATTAGTTAAAACAAATGTAGGTCCCTTGCAGTCAGAAACAGGTGAATTGATCATGGGGAACAAGGACATGGCAGACCAATTGAATAACTACTTTGGTTCTGTCTTCACTAAGGAAGACGTAAATAATTTGCCGGAAATAGCAGGGGATCGCGGGTCAAATGAGATGGAGGAACTGAGTGAAATCCAGGTTAGCCGGAAAGTGGTGTTAGGTAAATTGAATGGATTAAATAAATCTGCAGGGCCAGATAGGCTGCATCCCAGGGTACTTAAGGAAGTAGCCCCAGAAATAGTGGATGCCTTAGTGATAATTTTTCAAAACTCTTTAGATTCTGGAGTAGTTCCTGGGGATTGGAGGGTAGCTAATGTAACACCACTTTTTAAAAAGGGAGGGAGAGCGAGAACGGGGAATTACAGACCTGTTAGTCTAACATCGGTAGTTGGGAAACTGCTAGAGTCAGTTATTAAAGATGGGATAGCAGCGCATTTGGAAAGTGGTGAAATCATTGGACAAAGTCAGCATGGATTTACGAAAGGTAAATCATGTCTGACGAATCTTATTGAATTTTTTGAGGATGTAACTAGTAGAGTGGATAAGGGAGAAGCAGTGGATATGTTATATCTGGACTTTCAGAAGGCTTTCGACAAGGTCCCACACAAGAGATTAGTATACAAACTTAAAGCACACGGTATTGGCGGTTCAGTATTGATGTGGATAGAGAACTGGCTGGCAGACAGGAAGCAAAGAGTAGGAGTGAACGGGGTCCTTTTCAGGGTGGCAGGCAGTGACTAGTGGGGTGCCACAAGGATTAGTGCTGGGACCCCAGCTATTTACAATATATACTAATGATTTGGACGAGGGAATTAAATGCAACATCACAAAGTTTTGCGGATGGCACAAAGCTGGGGGGCAGTGTTAGCTGTGAGGAGGATGCTAGGAGGCTGCAAGGTGACTTGGATAGGCTGGGTGAGTGGGCAAATGCATGGCAGATGCAGTATAATGTGGATAAATGTGAGGTTATCCACTTTGGTGGCAAAAACAGGAAAGTAGACTATTATTTGAATGGTGGCCGATTAAGAAAAGGGGAGATGCAACGAGACCTGGGTGCCATGGTACACCAGTCATTGAAGTAGGCATGCAGGTGCAGCAGGCTGTGAAGAAAGCGAATGGTATGTTGGCACTCATAGCAAAAGGATTTGAGTACATGAGCAGGGAGGTTCTACTGCAGTTGTACAGGGTCTTGGTGAAGCCACACCTGGAGTATTGCGTACAGTTTTGGTCTCCTAATCTGAGGAAAGACATTCTTGCCATAGAGGGGGTACAGAGAAGGTTCACCAGACTGATTCCTGGGATGGCACAACTTCCATATGAAGAAAGACTGGATAGACTCGGCTTGTACTCGCTGGAATTTAAAAGATTGAGGGGGGATCTCATAGAGACTTACAAAATTCTTAAGGGGTTGGACAGGCTAGATGCAGGAAGATTGTTCCCGATGTTGGGGAAGTCCAGGACAAGGGGTCACAGTTTAGGGATAAGGGGGAAGTCTTTTAGGACCGAGATGAGAAAATCATTTTTCACACAGAGTGTGGTGAATCTGTGGAATTCTTTGCCACAGAAGGTAGTTGAGGCCAGTTTGTTGGCTATATTTAGGAGGGAGTTATATGTGGCCCTTGTGGCTAAAGGGATCAGGGGGTATGGAGAGAAGGCAGGTACAGGATCCTGAGTTGGATGATCAGCCATGATCATATTGAATGGCGGTGCTGGCTCGAAGGGCCGAATGGCCTGCTCCTGCACCTATTTTCTATGTTTCTATGTTTCGCAGGTACTGACCTCCCACCACTGAAGGGGTCTATAGGAGGGGCCACTTCAATAAGGTTCCAGAATAGCTCCTTCCCAACGACCATCAAGCTCTTGAACACATCACTAACCTCAGCAACCACACATGAACTTCAATGGACTGTCTTTGTTTGCACTAAGGACTGATTTTTGCACTAGTATTATGGTTATTAAGTTATCCATTAAAAAAAAAAAACAGTACAGCGCAGGAACCAGCCTATAGTATATGTACAAAACATGATGCCAAGATAAACTCATCTGCACATTAATCATAATCCTCCATTTTCTGCGTATCCATGTGCCTATCTAAAAGACTCTTAACTCCCACTATTTCATCTGCTTCCATCACCACCCCTGGCAACACACTTCAGGCACTCACCACCCTCTGTATAAAAAATGTGTCCCGCACATCTCCTTCAAACCTGCCCTTGTCACCTTAAACCTATGTCCTCAAATGCCTTTGACATTTCCACTCTGGGAAAAAGGTTCTGACTGTTTACCCAATTTATGGCTCTCATAAATATGTATATTTCTATCAGGTCTCCCCTCAACCCTCCAGTACTCCAGAGAAAACATTCCAAGTCTGTCCTTGTACGTGTTCCTTGTAGCGAATACTCCTGAATCCAGGGAACATTCTTGTAAACCGCTTCTGCACCCTCGCCAAAGCATCCACATCCTTCCTGTAATGAAGTGACCAGAACTGCACACAATACTCCACATGTGGCTTCACCAAATGGATTGGATTTATAGATCTGCATCACGACTTCTTATCTCTTATGCTCATTGCCCAATAAAAGGTTTTGCCAATAACTGTACGCTTTCCCATTACATTTGACCTCCCTGAGTGCATTACCACATATTCACTTGGATTAAACTCCAACTGTCATTTCTTTGCACATTTCTGTAGCTGACCTTTGCATCCCATTGCATACTTTGGCAGCCTTCCTCAGTGTCCGCAATTACTGCAATCTTCATGTAATCTGCAAACTTACTAGCCAACCCCTGTACATTTATGTCCAAGTCATATATATATATTGATTGGGGACTATCAGCCATGATCACAATGAATGGTGGTGCTGGCTTGAAGGGCCGAAGGGCCGAATGGCCTCCTCCTGCACCTAATTTCAATGTTTCTATATCACAGAGATCCCAGCGGGGATCCTTGTGGAAACACTGATCACAGATCTCCAGCCAAAATTACATCCTCAATCCTTGTCTCCCATGAGTAAGACAGGCTTACTGTTTATTGTATATTGTGGTAGATTATCTGTGTATATTGGGTTTACAGGACTGTTAGCTGCAGCAATTAAGAATTTCATTTTTCTATTGTCAAAAGGTATGACTGTTAAGCACTCTTGGTTCTTGGACCAGACCATAATACTGAAGTCTGTAGAGCAACTAAAACAATGTCCATAGTAGATCATAGTTGCTGACGTAGGGTTGTAGATAGCGTGGTTTATTGTTGAAGAGTCTGATGGGTTGCTGGGAATAAGCTGTTTTTGAACCTGGAGGTCAATATTTTCAGGGCCCTGCACCTTCTTCCTGATAGTAGAAGTGTGATGGGAGCGTGGCCAGGTCGGTGTATCATCAAAGACTGGAGTGGTCATTAGGTGCTTTCTTCCGGGAGGGGCTCCTGTAGATCCTTTCGACATTTCAAATATATATTTCAAATAAAACTCGTCAATATAGCAGGGCTGCCAACATTGGGTGAAAGTTGAGAGTGAGAAATTGCGAGGGAGCGCAGCAACCAAGCCCGAGGAAACATAGCGTGGGAGGGTGTGGGAGGGGTGTATCCCCCCCTCCTAAGGTTGGGAGCTTTCTCATTTTTCAGCTTGAAATTGTGCAATCTGGTGCATACTGTTGCGCGTATTTTAACTTACACTTGAATGCATCATTTATGCTTTAAATTGGATGAGATATGAATAAGGTTAGGCTAAATTACATTCCTAATTACATTCCACAGTAGAGCCAGGCTCTGATCAACAGGTGCAGCACAAATTACCTTAGTATATTCATGTATGGAAATCAGATTATAATTCGCTGTTATGCATATATACAGTGGCTTGCAAAAGTATTCATACCCCTTGAACTTTTCCAAATTTTGTCACGTTACAACCACAAACGTAAATGTATGTTATTGGGATTTTATGTGATATACCAACACAAAGTGGTGCATAATTGTGAAGTGGAAGAAAAATGATACATGGTTTCCAAATTTTATTACAAATAAAAAAACTGAAAAGTGTGGCATGCAAAAGTATTCAGCCCCCCTGAGTCAATACTTTGTAGAACCACCTTTTGCTGCAATTACAGCTGCAAGTCTTTTGGGGTATGTCTCTACCAGCTTTGCACATCTAGAGACTGACATTTTTGCCCATTCTTCTTTGCAAAATAGCTCAAGCTCAGTCAGATTGGATGGAGAGCGTCTGTGAATAGCAATTTTCAAGTCTTGCCAGAGATTCTCAATTGGATTTAAGTCTGGACTTTGACTGGGCCATTCTAACACATGAATATGCTTTGATCTAAACCATTCCATTGTAGCTCTGGCTGTATGTTTAGGGTCGTTGTCCTGCTGGAAGGTGAACCTCCGCCCCAGTCTCAAGTCTTTTGCAGACTCTAACAGGTTTTCTTCCAAGATTGCCCAGTATGTGGCTCCATCCATCTTCCCAAGAACTCTGACCAGCTTCCCTGTCCCTGCTGAAGAAAAGCATCCCCACAGCATGATGCTGCCACCACCATGTTTCACAGTGGGGATGGTGTGTTCAGGGTGATGTGCTGTGTTAGTTTTCTGCCACACATAGCATTTTGCATTTAGGTCAAAAACTTCAATTTTGGTCTCATCAGACCAGAGCACCTTCCTCCACATATTTGCTGTGTCCCCACATGGCTTGTGGCAAACTGCAAACGAGACTTCTTATGGCTTTGTTTCAACAATGGCTTTCTTCTTGCCACTCTTCCATAAAGGCCCGATTTGTGGAGTGCATGACAAATAGTTGTCCTGTGGACAGATTCTCCCACCTGAGCTGTGGATCTCTGCAGCTTCCCCAGAGTTACCATGGGCCTCTTGGCTGCTTCTCTGATCAATGCTCTCCTTGCCCGGCCTGTCAGTTTAGGTGGACGGCCATGTCTTGGTAGGTTTGCAGTTGTGCCATACTCTTTCCATTTTCGGATGATGGATTCAACAGTGCTCCGTGAGATGTTCAAAGCTTGGGATATTTTGTTATAACCTATCCCTGCCTTAAACCTCTCCACAACGTTATCCCTGACCTGCCTGGTGTGTTCCTTGGGCTTCATGATGCCCAAGGAACATTGTTTGTTCACTAATGTTCTCTAACAAACTTCTGAGACCTTCACAGAACAGCTGTATTTATACTGAGATTAGATTACACACAAATGGACTCTATTTACTAATTAGGTGACTTCTGAAGGCAATTGGATTTTATTTAGGGGTATCAGAGTAAAGGGGGCTGAATACTTTTGCACGCCACAGTTTTCAGTTTTTTATTTGTAAAATAATTTGAAAACAATGTATCATTTTCCTTCCACTTCACAATTATGCGCCACTTTGTGTTGGTCTATCACATAAAATCCCAATAAAATACATTTACGTTTGTGGTTTTAACGTGACAAAATGTGGAAAAGTTCAAGGGGTATGAATACTTTTGCAAGCCACTGTATATATAGAGAAAAATAAATAGAAACAAGGCAAGAGGAGTCGGACTCTATCACTGTTCTGCACAAATAAATTAATCAACCTTACCTTTTGAGTATAGAAACAAGACAAAAATAACACCACGTATTCAACCAAGTATATGGTTCAATGAAATTAAGATATATATGTAAAACATATATATGGAAACAAGTCCACACTGACCGGCAATCTACCATATACCAGTTCTATCCTACACACCAGGGACAATTTACAGAAGCCAATTAACCTACAAACCTGCACTTCTTTCGGATGTGGGAGAAACCGGAATATCCAGAGAAAACCAATGTGGTCATAGGGAGGATGTACAAATTCTGTAGAGACAGCACCCGTTGTCAGGATCAAATCTGGGTCTGTGGTGCTGTAAGGCAGCAACTCTACCGCTGCGCCACCGTGCCACCCCATTAAATTATTTTTTCTGTAATATATTTATTATGGTGTCACGTCAATAAAGATGAACACATGATTTTGATTTCTGCCCTTAGTTGGATAACACACATCTCCAGACATTGTGTTTTACATCTATATGGCTGGTTTTCAACCTCTGAAGGTCTCGAACCAAAACATCACCCATTCTTTCTCTCCAGAGATACTGCCTGTCCTGCTGAGTTATTCCAGCTTTTTGAGTCTATCTTCAGTTTAAACCAGCAGTTACTTCCTACACACTTTGTTAAGTGAAACAGGTCCTATTCTCATAATGTTATTCACCTCAACTAAGTATTTTCTTCACCTCCGTTGCTACAGAGAATCCCAGTTATCAAATCTTTCTTCAAAGATGGAAAAAAATGTCCAGCCCCGCCAACATCTTCATAAATTGTCCCTGGATCCTCTCCAGGCCAATTGCACCCTTTCTACAGTCATAGTCATAGTCTTACAGCATGGAAACAGGCCCTTCATCCCAACTTGTCCGTGCAGATCAAGGTGTCCCATCTAAACTAGTCGCATTTATCCGCATTTGGCCCATATCCCTTTAATCCGTTCCTGTCCACGTACTTGTCCAAATGCCTTTTAAATGCTGTCATTTTACCTGCCTACTTCCCTTGGCAGCTCGTTCCACCTACCCACCATCCTCTGCATGAAAATGTTGTCCCTCAGGTTCCTATTAAATAGTTCCTCTCATATTTTAAACCAGGGGTGTCAAACTCATTTTAGTTCACAGGCCGGATTGGGCAAAATACGACTTCATGCGGGCTGGATCAGTTGTGAAAGCGCGAACGCGCCCTTTCCATTAATAAACCATTTGAAATCGAACTTTAGCAGACACAAATGTAGACCTAACGAAACAAATTGTAAATATAGGCTGCACAACTGCACCTAATTTTTATTAGCCTGCTTCCAGCAATCAAACTCAGACAATTAACACAGTTATCCTCTCATTTTTATTGAAGTGATTGAAGTGTGAGTGTGTGTGAGTGTGTGTGACGGTATGTGTGACGGTGTGTGTGAGGGAGTGTGTGAGGGAGTGTGTGAGGGTGTGTGTGAAGGTGTGTGTGAGGGTGTGTGTGAGGGTGTGTGTCAGTGTGTGTGAGAGTGTGTGAGGGTGTGTGTGATAATGTGTGAGGGTGTGTGTGAGAATGTGTGAGGGTGTGTGTGAGAATGTGTGAGAGTGTGTATCAGTGTGTGAGAGGGTATGTGAGGGTGTGTGAGAGGGTGTGTGAGAGTGCATGTGAGAGTGTGTGTGAGAGCGTGTGTCAGTGTGTGTGTGTCAGTATGTGTGCGAGTGTGTTAACAGTGTGTGTGAGGGGGTGTGTGAGGCTATGTGAGAGTGTATGTGTGAGGGTGTGTGCGAGAGTGTGTGTGCCAGGGTGTGTGTCAGGGTGTGTTAGCTAGTGAGTGAGAGTGTGTCAGTGAAGCGGCAACAACAGATGGAGTGAGCGGTCATTCGGAGACTTGGCGATGTCCGGGGAGCGTTTCCCTCTCCCCCCCCCCCCCGCCCCCCGTGAATGCGGGCCGGCCCAGGTGCTGTGTGTCCAGCTGGGGTCCGGGGGAGGTGAGGGTCAGTGACCCGGGGGTCGGGCATCGGAGCGGAGCCTTAGCACGAGATTCATCCCCGCGGCTCCAGAGTCGGCATTGATACCCCCACTCTCCCAGTCCGCTCCCGGCTCCGGACCGGGGTTAAAACTCCATTGGGTGTGGACAGAGCGGCCGACGGATACAGAGTTGCCGGGGGTGAGGGTGGGAGGTGTGAGCGGTGCCTCAGGGGTCAGTGCTGGGACCACTGCCGTGTCTCACCTATCACACCATCTGCTCGGGAATGTGTGGTTTAGTTTAGACTCTTAACTAAACTACTTTTCTTTTTCCTATATCATCCCGCGGGCCGAATTGGACCCCTTTGTGGGCCGGATGCGCCCCGCAGGCCGGTAGTTTGACACGCCTGCTTTAAACCAATGACCTCCAATTCTTGAATCACATATCCCGGGAAAAAGACCATGCATTCACCTTATATATTCCCTCATGGTTTTTACTTACCTCTAAAACTATTTTTGCTTTATTTTGAATTTCCAGGACCTACAGATTTTGATTCCACGAATGTCAAATGGAATCATTAGTACTGCAGTTACATTGCCATTTTAAATAGTCTGCGATGGGGTTAAGCCAATCAAATTGCTCGTTCTTCACGGGAAACCCGCCGACAGAAAACTATTCTCATTGGTGAGTGTGGAGGAGATCTGGAAGCCTTGGGTGAATTGTTCGTGACCTTATTTATTTAAAAAAAATAATTTAATTTTTGAGAGTGAGAAATTCTGTGATCAGCGTGAGACCATGAGAATTTCGTGAAATGTGTGAGACTCACTCTCAATGCATGAGAATTGGCAGCCCTGATTTAATAATATAGAAATATAGTCTAACACCAAACAAACATGACTACAGGCCCGTTGCTCTTACATCTGTAGTCTCCAAGTGCTTTGAAAGGCTGGTCCTCTCTCCCCCCCTCACTTGACCCACACCAGTATGCATATAGGGCTAATAGATCTACAGAGGATGCCATAAACACTGTCCTCCATGCTGCACTACAACACCTAGAGGAGAAGGGGTCATATGTCAGGATGCTTTTTGTTGATTACAACTCTGCTTTTAATACAATCATACCCAGCAAGCAGATCACAAAAATGCTAGACCTTGGCCTCAGCAGTCAACTGCGTCGGTGGATATTGTTTTGTTTTTGTTGTTGTTTTTTTTTTGGACTAATGGACAGGTTAGATCTCTTCAGAGAGATATGGTCTCCATATATTGAATATTTACAGGGTCATAATGGCTTGGTACGAGGGCTTGACTGAGGCCTGAATATTAGAATGGATGAAGAAGTATATATAATCAATCATGCCTATATCTCCAATGATGGATTAATGATTAACACTCCATTCGTTTTCATATTTTTTATACTATCTCTCTCTGTCTTTTCTTACTTTATAAAATAAAATTAGAAAAGTGTATAGAAGCATATAGTCTTAAATTTTAATATTAATAATAATATTATTATTAATATCATGAAAGTATCTTATAATGTATTTTCATTTATGTAAAATAATGTATTTTTCATCAATATGTTTCTATAATAAAAATACTTAACAAAAAAAAAAAAAGGATATTGGACTTTCTCAGTGAGCGCACACAGACGGTGAGACTTGGACCCTACATCTCGACATCCCTGACCCTCAGCACAGGAGCACCGCAGGGCTGTGTGCTCAGTCCGCTCCTCTACGCCCTATACACACATGACTGCTTGCCCCATCACCCTGCAAATAGGATCATAAAATTTGAGGACCATACAACTGTGGTGGGGCTCATCTCAAATGGGAACAAGGTCGCCTATAGAGAGGAGGTGCACAGACATTCTGAGTGGTGTGCTCACAACAATCTCTCTGAACACTAAAAAGACAAAGGAGATCATCACTGATTTCAGGTGACGTAGAGCGGAGCTCAGGCCACTGGAGATAGGGGGCGAGGAGGTGGAGAAGGTGCCTAGTTTTAAATTTCTGGGGATCAAAATCAGTGAGGATCTTAAATGGTCTGTGAACTCTGCTGTAGTTGTAAAAAAGGCGCAACAGAGACTTTACTTCCTCAGAACACTGAGGAAGGCCCATCTGTCTGCTAAACTGCTGGAGTCTTTCTACCGCTGTTCGGTAGAAAGCATACTGACTTACTGCATAACTGCCTGGTTTGGGAACTGTTCAGCAGCTGACAGAGCAGCTCTCCAGAGGGTGATAAAAACTGCCCAGGGTATCATTGGACTCCCCCTGCCCCCTCTGGAGGACATTTACCACTCCAGATGCCGCAGCAGGACCTGTAATATCGTGAAAGACATTACACATCCTTGTCACCACCTTTTCACACTGCTGCCCTCAGGAAAAAGGTACAGGTCGTTAAAGTCACGCACTGCCAGACTCAAGAACAGCTTTTACCCATCAGCAATCTTGGAACTGAACTCGATCGGGAGCGGGTTATGGGGCAGGAGGGGGGGGTGGGAGACTGTGTTAATTTATGTAAATGTGAATGCATGGGTGGGTTTGGGGAGGGAGGGAGTGTAAAAAGTATGTGAATGTTTGAAGTTATTTTAAATGGAGAGACACAGTAATCTCGTTGAATGTGACACATGCAATGACAATAAAGCATTCTAATCTAATCTAATCTAAACATCTGGAGCAGAGTCTTCATCAGAAAGTGTAAATACCACTTAGACTACTGTAGGGGGGGAACAGACCATGCAACAGGGAGGACAGACACAAAGTGCTGGAGTAACTCAGCGGGACAGGCAGCATCTCTGGAGAGAAGGAATGGGTGACATTTCGGACCGAGTCCCTTTTTCAGACCCGAAACGAACGTCACCCATTCATTCTCTCCAGAGATGCCGCCTGTCCCGCTGAGTTACTCCAGCATTTTAAGCCTATCTTCGGTGTAAACCTACACCTGCAGTTGCTTCCTGCACACGTAATGGGGAGGTCGCAGGGAACAGACCACGTGACGCGTGTTCACGTAATTTCAAGCTAAACTGAAAATTGGAAAATTATGTTTTGTTAAAGAAGAAACTGCAGATGCTGGAGAATCGGGGGTACACAAAAGGCTGGAGAAACTCAGCGGGTGCAGCAGCATCTAAGGAGCGAAGGAGATAGGCGACGTTTCGGGTTGAGACCCTTCTTCAGACTTGGAAAATTATCCTTTTTTCTCCGCGGCTAGTGCTGAAATGAGAATCGGGTGCAAGGTGCCGGTTTTAATAAAAATTTTATTCACCGAAAGCAGTGCTCTGAGGCGTGACATAGGGGGCTTGTGACATACGGGGTAGGCGCAGGAGGAGGCCCTTCGAGCCAGCACCACCATTCATTGTGATCATGGCTGATCGTTCCCTATCAATAAACCGTGCCTGCCTTCTCCCCATATCCCTTGACTCCACTAACCCCTAAAGCTCTATCTAACTCTCTTAAATCCATCCAGTGACTTGGGCTCCACTGCCCTCTGTGGCAGGGAATTCCATATATTCACAACTCTCTGGGTGAATTCACAACTCTCTGGGTGAATTCACAACTTTCTGGTTTGTGACGTACGGGACCTTTGACATTGTGGCTTGACACAATGGGCATATGACGTAGGGGGCTTGAGGGAGGGGCTTGTGACGTAGCGGGGCCTGTGACATAAGGGGGCTTGTGACGTAGCGGGGCTTGTGACATAAGGGGGCTTGTGACATGGATGGGCTTGTGACATAAGGGGGCTTGTGACATGGAGGGGCTTGTGACATAGGGGGGCTTGTGACATAAGGGGACTTGTGACATGGAGGGGCTTGTGACATAGGGGGGCTTGTGACATAAGGGGGCTTGTGACATAAGGGGACTTGTGACATGGAGGGGCTTGTGACATAGGGGGGCTTGTGACATAAGGGGGCTTGTGACATAAGGGGACGTGACATGGAGGGGCTTGTGACATGGAGGGGCTTGTGATATAGGGGGACTTGTGACGTAGCGGGGGCTTGTGACATAAGGGGGCTTGTGACATGGAGGGGCTTGTGACATTGGGGGGCTTGTGATGTTGGGGACGTCACGCAGGGGGCTTGTGACGTAGTGGCTTAAGAGAGGGTGGGGTTGCTTGTGACGTATGGCGCCTGTGACGCAATGGGCTCGTCACGTACGGGGTGTGACGTTTGGGGAAGCGTGACATGAGGAGGCTTGTGACGTATGAAGCGCGTGATGTAGGGACGGCCATCTTGTGCTTGCGGGAGGAGGGGGGGCTTGTGACGTACGGGGGGGGGTTTGTGACATACGGGACCTTTGACGTCGTGGCTTGACACAATGGGCTTGTGACCTAGGGGCTTGCAATGCTGGGAACGTCACGCGGGGGGGGGGGGGGCTTGTGACGCAGTGGCTTAAGAGAGGGGGGGGCGGGGTTGCTTGTGACGTAAGGCGCCTGTGACGCAATGGGCTCGTCACGTACGGTGTGTGACGTTTGGAGAGGCGTGACGTGAGGAGGCTTGTGACGTGTGAAGCGCGTGACGTGGGGACGGCCATCTTGTGGTGTCGGCGGCGTCCGAGTGAAGGAGGCGGCGGCGGCGACGGGGAGACGCGCAGCGGGGAGAGGAGAGCAGAGGAGAGGAGAGGCCGTGTAGTTGTCGTTGTGTGAAGTGGGGTGCCGGATATATATATATATATATATAGAGAGAGAGAGAGGAGGGGTAGCGAGTGGCAGCAGCACCCGAGCGGAAGGCCCGCTGCTTGCCGCGGCTTTTCTCACGCCAGGAGCCCGCTTCACGAGTGATGGGTGACCGAGAGCGCAGGGAGCGCGGCTCGCTCACACTGACGGCTCTCACCGGCTTCGTGGTCTCTTCTTGACATGGGCGGGCAGTGACACTCAGCGTTGGTTCTGCTAATTATCACACATATATATGTTCAATATCAACTGCTTAGGAAAAGGAGTTAAGGTAGAAACCCCCCCTATAAACGAGAAGGCGAGAGGACGCAGCAGCAAACTGCCAGCAGACGAGCCTGTGAGCCGATCTGAAGAAGCAAACATGATAAACAAGTGATTTTAATTTTTCGTTTTCTTTGTGTAGGGCGATGTCAGGAAACCGGGTAAAGGTTTGCCACCATGGTGTTGATTGAACCCGAGTCATTGATAAAGTCAGAAATGCCTTTTGCTTGGTATTTTGTTTGTTTCTGCCCCATGTGCCAATGAGCCGCGCCATGTAGTTGATGTGCCAGTGCATTCCTATTTCTCTTTTATTGTCTGTCCTTAAAGCAAAAACTAAAAAGGAAAAAAAAAATCACCGACTCCAATATGTTTGAAGATAGCTGTGTCAGAGGCTGCAGGTAGACTTTTCCGGCTATTTTTTGTGCAACAAGGCAAAAACCTGGCTTGTATGTAAACATGGGATTTGGCTGCATCATTTCTGTGTCATCTTTGGGCACACATGAATTACAGTTAGGTGTTTAATTTGTTGGTTAGATCCATTAGCATCCATCATTGTAATCTAGTTTTAGTTCATCGGGTTAAAATTTAGCTCTAATTTGGATTGCTTTGGTTTGTAGGTTTTGTTAATGTGAATTAAAAAGTGAGTTTAATTCTCTGCACTCTGATGTGACCATGTATATATAGGGATTGTTATCATGACTGGACTCTGGCCAACATTTATCCTAAGTTTTTGCACAACACAGTTTTAGAGTTTCTGGACTAGTAGTTGTGGTAGTTTTTTTTTTTTTTTTTTTTAAGTTAGTGCTACCAGACATGTTCTGTTGCACTGTTTTCTTTTGAGAGAAATTGCCCATGTTAGATTTTGTCAGTTTTTCGTAAGCTAAAAAGAGGGTTGCCACACACCCAAACAAAATGGGTGACCCACACTCTCGGAAGAACCAGACTTTAAATCGACTGCGTGCTCAACTTAGAAAGAAGAAAGAATCTCTGGCAGATCAGTTTGACTTCAAGATGTACATTGCCTTTGTATTCAAAGATAAGGTAAGATTTTGTAGAAACAAGGAACTGCAGATGCTGATTTACCAAGGAACGACACACCATGTTGGAGTAACTCAGCGGGTCAGGCAGCATCCCGAGAGAATATGGATGGGTGATGTTTTGGGTCGGGCATTTTTCAGACTCAAGATGTCACCTATCCATGTTGAGTCTGAGGAGGGTTCCTGACCTGAAATGTCACCTATCCATGTTCTCTGGGGATTCTACCTAATTTGTTGAATTACTCCGCATTTTATGTTTTTCCTAATATAACATTTTTTTCCTTCTTGTCTTGACACATTGTTAAGTTTATTGTCATATGCATAGGTATGGGTGGTGAGGTAGACACTATGGAAATCTATCAACAGCATCATGGGGCACAGACTCAGACAACACACAAATTATACAATAGCCTACACATAAATTATTTATTCATTTTGCAAGGCAGTAAATTATATTTATCAGTGGGGACGTGGTAAGATACTAGATTAATATGGGTGTCGGGGGTTATGGGGCGAAGGCAGGAAAATGGGGTTGACGGGAATGATAGATAGATCAGCCATGATTGAATGGTCAAGAAGACTTGATGGGCTGAATGGCCTAATTCTGCTCCTATCACTTATGAAGTTGCCAATAGTGGAATTGTTACATGTGGAATGAGAAGATGGTCTATAGTGTATTTGCAGGACAGTTCCTGGATGACTGAAATGCTGCAGGGCCACATTAATGTTGACTGATGCTCTAGCAGAGTGACCGTGAGCAGTGCAAGGCTTTTGACTTAGTCCCATTTGGCAAGCAGGTCAAATGGGATTGCATAATGGCAAATTGGGTGCATAATTGGCTTTGGAAAACAAATAATCAGTGGAGTACCACAAGTTTGATATTTGTCCCTAACATTTTGTAATTCTATATTAATGATTGAGGTTTCTATGCAGCAGGCATGATAAAATAAATTAGCAGAAAATACAAAACCTGGCAGAGTGCTTGACTGCAAGGAGGAAAGTAGGAAGATATGGATGGTCTGGCTAGCTGGATGGAAAAGTGGCAAATGGAACTTAATCCAGAATAGTGCAAAGAAATGCATTTGTGAAGCTGCAACAGAGGAATGCACAATAAATGGGGCGGTAATCAGTATGGAGGTGTGTTTGGATACATAATCACTGTCTGTTAAAGATAGTGAATCTTAAAAGGGCACATGGACTGCTTTCCATTACTAGCTTGGGCATAGACCATCTGGCAGTCATACTGGACTGGAATATTTAATATTAGTCTGTCATACAGCATGGAAACAGGCCCAACTTGCCCATGCTGACCAGAATACCCCATTTACACTAATCCCACTTACCTGCATTTGGTCCATATCCCTCTCATTATTTCCTATCCATGTAACTATCCAAATGCCTTTTAAATGTTGTAATAGTACTTGCCTCAACTACCTCCTCTGACAGTAGATTCCAAATAGCCACTGCCCTCTGTATGAAAAGGTTTTCTATTAAATCTTTCCCCTCTCGCCTTAAACCTATGTCCTCTGGTTCTTGATTCCCCCACTCTGGGTAAAACACATTTGTTTAAAGAATGATAAAATAATTGTAATTTTGTTAAGTGATGAATAATTGTTTCTTCTGCCATGATTCAACCCACTACTGTAAAGCTCTGTTAATGTAGTTTGTTACTGCCTTTGGTACTGCCCAAGCAGATTTTCTAGACTATCAAATGTTATTCTATTAATATACTAACACTATTGGTATTGGTTTATTATTATCGTGTGCACCAAGATACAGTGGAAATCTGTTTTGCATGCTGTTCAAGCAGGTCATACCTTTATAAAGTTCTTCACTATATCTTGGAACACATGACAATAATATACTAATACCAAAAGTGTTTTAATGTTTTAATAGAATAACATTTGATTGCCCAGAAAATCTGTCGCAGTGGAATAATATTTCCAACAAACCTGGTGACTTTAAAGTAAGCACAAGAAAGGGAATGAGATGAGTATTAAAAAAAAAGCGCGTGTTTAGGCCCTGGTGAGTATCGAGTGCAGGGGCTGCTGCGAGTTAGATTGAAATGATCGGTAATCCATCCTTAGCATATGAGAACCATTTGATCGTCTGTTCACAGTGGGGAATAAGCTGTTCTTGAATCTGGTGATATGTGCTTAGAAGCTATTGCATCATCTGCCTGACTGAAGAAGGGAATGAGGGTTGTCCCATGATATTGTTGGTGCTTTTCCGCAACTGCATGAAGTGGAGGTGGAGTCGATTGGAGGAGGGGGCGGGGTTGCTGATATACGTGATGCACTGGGCTGTGCCCACAGTTCTGCAGCTTCTTGCCATCTTGGATGGATCAGTTGCCATAGCAGCCTATGGTGCATGTGGATGGGATGCCTTCTATCCTCTACATGTAGAAATTTGTAAGAATCATGAGGGTGTGCTGAAGTTTCTTAAAAAACTAAGCAAATAAGAGACCTTTCTTGGTCGTATTGATGTGGTTGGACCCAATCAAATGATCGGTGATATTTTCATCTCGTAGCTTGAAGCTGTCGACCATCTCTACTTCAGCACTGTTGATGCAGACTGGGGCGTATGCTCCACCCCACTTCCTCCTATTTTCCTGCCGGACCTCAGTGCTTGTCCATAATTTCATTTCTGTGGTTCCTTGGCCGCTTACAATTATGTTAAACTTGAATTCACCAATGCTTTAGAGCCATCTCAAAGTGCAACAAAAATATATACTGTTGTATCTTGAACAGTATCAAAAATGGATATATTATTGATCCACTGGTCTTCTTGGCTATTCTTTATCATTGTCCAATTTTGTTTGATCAACATCACTCTTGTTTCTGCCAGTTGCTGGTGTTTCTGTTTTGTGTCAGTCTACTATCAATTTTTTGATTTGGTGATTGACTCTTAAAATAACAGTAGGGATCTGCTCATGAAAACGTACTGGAGGGATTGGCAGCGTCTGAATTGAGTGCTCCCTTAAAGCTTTGATCTAAATAATGAGTTGAATGTCGCATCAACGTTTTTAATAGGGATCAGGTGGCAGTTGAAGGTAAAAGGAAATAAGACTATATGGGAATGGAATTGGCACCAGCTAATAGTACTACCATGCATGTGAAAGATAACTTAACATAGACTAGTTTAGGTTAGGAGACCAACTTCCATTCTCCAACCCTCCAATATTTGATTAGTTTTTTAGTTTTGCACCATATTAATCCCTTTTAACTATCTACTGATAACAGTAATTTGAAGGTGGCTTACTTTTTATGCTTATGTGCCTTGCACATTTAATATAATATTTTTACTTCCTAAGTTGGATACAAAGTGCTGGAGTAACTCAGTGGGTCAAGCAGCATCTCTGGAAAAAAGGGATGGGTGACATTTTGGATCGGTGCCATTCTTCAGATTCAAAGAAGGGACCTGGCCTAAAATTCCATCCATCCCTTTTCTCCAGAGAGGCTGCTTGACCCACTGAGTCCAGTTCTTTGTGTCTATCTTTGGCATAAACCAGCATCCGCAGTTCTTTGTTTCTATGTTTTTATTTCCTAGGTGTTTCTTTTTACCATTTAAATTTTGTAATTCAATTTAAAAAAAAAGATTTCTCAGTTAGATTTTTTTTAATGTATTCCTTCAGAAATAAGCATTTTGTACATGAATGAAACAGTTTGTATAGTCCCTGTACTCTGTGTCCCAGGCAACGTGACAATTTTCTAGATGAAAAGACAATTTTACATTACTCTTCAATGTTAAATGTAGAGCTTGCATTCTTAGAATCTGTTGGGCATTATTCAAACTTAATATTATAAATCTGATCTGAGAAATTCAACTTGATTGTAATAAATTAATAGAAAATAATGGTGTAGATAGAAAATGCTTTATCAAGAATTGTAATTCTGATATGATTTTAAGAAGAAAAAGTCGGCACTATTCGAAGTGGCTGAAGTGGTACCAGTTATGACCAATAACTATGAAGAAAATATCCTCAAAGGTGTTCGGGAGTCCAGCTACTCCCTGGACAGTTCCATAGAGCTGCTGCAGAAGGATGTAGTGCAGCTTCACGCACCCCGCTACCAATCCATGCGCAGGGTAAGTGCTTTGGTTGAAACCTAAAAGGTTTCAGTTTGTTTGTTCTATGGTATATCTGGACAGCATGCTATAAGTTGATCTAAAGATAGGAAACCCAAATATTCAATTGTTTGAATAATAACAATCAAATTTATTGAGTAGTAAAATGTTTATTTTTTATTTTTGCGGTCTTAATATGGAATTAACTTGCTGAAGGCTGATAATATTTCTAATCGTTCAATTTATTACATTTATTGATGAGCAGCAAATGTACTTTTTTTTTTTTTAACATTTTGTTTTAAGTTTCGTGCACTCCCTTAATGTTAACTAAAAAGCTGTCTGCCTTGGAACTTATGAACTAATAGAAGTTTTAAACCAGCATTTCTGACAACAAGAAAAAATATTCCCTTTGACCCTCATTTGATAACAATTCATAGATTCAAAATAATCATAACTTGGGGATGAATTGGGAAATATTCAGTTGCAGTTAAACAAAAATGAGGAACCTGAGTTGCATTCAGGGTTGTTAACGAAGAAACTGCAGATGCTGGAGAATCAAGGGTTACACAAAATGCTGGAGAAACTCAGCGGGTGCAGCAGCATCTAAGGAGCGAAGGAGATAGGCGACGTTTCGGGTCGAGACCCTTCTTCAGACATTCAGGGTTGTTGTGTTAAGGGCAATTGCTCGTTTCAAAGTTGTGGCACAATAGACTGCATGGCAGCTTCCTGTGGTGCACATTTCTCATTGGAAAACCAAAGATTTCAGTTTGAGGTTTGACTGGCAGAGTATTTCATGAACAAAAACGTTTCCCAAAAGTGCTTTGTTAAAATATTAACCTTGTAACTTTAGTGACAACAGTTTCTGATTTGTTAAATCAATTCATGCTTAAATGTTATGATGTAAAATGTCTTAGTTTCTCTTCAAGAGTCAAGAATGTTTTACTGTCAGATGCCCCGGATATAACAATGAAATTCTTACTTGTAACAGCGTAACAGAATATGTAAACATAGTACACTGTAAACAATATAATAAATGAGAAAAAATAGTTCAGTGTGTAAAAATATGTACACAAAAAACAAAAACAATAATAGTGCAATAATAACAATAGTAGTCTAAGTTGTTCGGAGGTTGTAGTGTTTAATAGCCTAATGACTGTAGGGAAGAAGCTGTTCCTGAACCTGAACGTTATAGGTATGTCGTTGCAAATGGATGTAAATATAGCCTTATTTATTGGGTTTTTAAGTTGCTCAGGTGCCCCTACTAATTGTGGGAAGACAGTACTGATTCTCTGCAAAACTGGTTCCACAGGTGATGAATGCATAAATTAAATTAAGCATGCAAGTCACAGTCTAATGGGTAAGAAAGAACTGCAGGCTGGTTTAAATCGAAGGTAGACACAAAATGCTGGAGTAACTCAGCGGGTGAGGTAGCATCTCTGGAGAGAAGGAATGGGCGACATTTCGGGTTGAGTTACTCCAGCATTTTGTGTCTACCTCACGGTCTAATGTGACTTGAGGCATTAGACTGAAAGGCAAGATGCTTTCAGCTGTTTAGTTCAAAGGATAGTGATAGGTCCTGGAAGCAGTCGTTAGAAATGCATATGCTTTAGTCTTGCTTTCCTTGTACTTTAATACCATGTAACTCTTGAGCCACAATCAAAGTTAGCAAACTTAACAAGATCAGAATCCTAGTAGTTCTGATAGGCAATTTGTTTAATATCTCTATTTAAATTTCTCTAAATCTCTGACCATTTTAGGATGTAATCGGCTGTACACAGGAGATGGATTTTATCCTTTGGCCACGGAATGATATAGAAAAGGTGGTCTGTCTCCTGTTCTCCAAGTGGAAGGGTACAGATGGTGAGCCTTTCAGGCCTGTTCAGGTACTATATCTTCACTCATTGTTATGGAACATGTTTTTCCCATGCTTATATGTACATTATCACAATTGATTTGCAGTTTGCCAAGCTTTTGACTTTCTACTCTGGTTAGCAGGGCTGCCAACATTGGGTGAGTTGGGAGTGAGAAATTGCGAGAGACCATGCCTGAGGGAGCGGCGCGATGGGGGGGGGGGAGGGTATGGGAGGAGGGTGCCCCCCCCCCCCCCTCCCATTGGTACGGAAGTTTTGCATTTTTCAGCTTGAAATTGTGCAATATGGTGCATACTGTATTCATATGGTGCATATTAGTGTATTCATGTATGGATATCAGGTTTTAATCAAACACTTGGCCCATGCTGACCAACCTGGGTCTCACTGCACACCTGATACTAGTCCTGGCCCTGACTCCAGTTGCATACCTTCTCTCATTCCTGACCCTGAGTCCAGCCTTACCCTGTTCTACCCTGACCATAGCTGCTTACCTGCTTAGGTCCCCAGTGCTGAACATTCCCCTGGTCCCAGCTTTCACTGCACACCTAGTACTATTCCAGACCTTGACTCTAGATGGACACTTGGCCTTGCTCCTAGCCCCTTTGCACTGATAATATATCTGGCCCACACATAAAGCTTCATATCTGACCCCCTGGACAACCTATTAGGTTCAAGCCTACAGGTGCTTATCTAATGCAGTGATCCTTTATGGGGCTCTTCACAGACCAAATTATGGATAACAAAATTTGCTACATTCATTGGCTTCTAACATGCTAGTTACTTTGTTATCTAAAAGTTATCTAACATGCTAGTTACTTTGTCAAAGAAGTCATCAATTGGTTGAACACAATTTCTCATCCATAACATTATAGTCACGCAGTATTCTGTTATCATTTATTAATGGCTTGGACATGCTAGAGGCAGGAAACATGTTCCCGATGTTGGGGGAGTCCAGAACCAGGGGCCACAGTTTAAGAATAAGGAGTAAGCCATTTAGAACGGAGACGAGGAAACACTTTTCCTCACAGAGAGTGGTGAATCTGTGGAATTCTCTGCTTCAGAGGACGGTGGCGGCAGGTTCTCTGGATGCTTTCAAGAGAGAGCTAGATAGGGCTCTTAAAAATAGCGGAGTCAGGGGATATGGGGAGAAGGCAGGAACAGGGTACTGATTGGGGATGATCAGCCATGATCACATTGAATGGCGGTGCTGGCTCGAAGGGCAGAATGGCCTACTCCTGCACCTATTGTCTATTGTCTATTTCTTTCATTTTCGTAACAAACTGTCCTGAGGTCATTTTCACCCACCATATTTGCAGTATTTTGTTGTCTTCCTCTCAGCTGGGACTTTTCCGAAATGCCAAGTCCAATAACTAAATATTTAAGCAATATTCTATTAAATGTGATCGAGAGTACATAATATTTTCTGTGGTATTCAGTATTTTGTATGAAGTATTTTTAAGGGGTAACTTTTTCCACACAAAGGGTGGTGGGTGTATGGAACAAGCTGCCAGAGGAGCTTGAGGCAGGGACCATCCCAACATTTAAGAAACAGTTAGACTGATACATGGATGGGACATGGTTTGGAGGTATGGACCAAAAGCAGGTAGCGTAGCTGGGACATGTTGGCGGGTGTGGGCAAGTTGCGCCGAAGGGCCTGTTTTCACATTGTGTCACTCTATGACTACATTATACCTCCACCATGCATGAATGCTTCAAAATCAAGTGATTGAGTTTTATTGCCATATATACTCAAGCATAGAAACATAGAAAATAGGTGCAGGAATAGGCCATCGGCCCTTCGAGCCAGCACTGCCATTCAATATGATCATGGCTATTCATCTAAAATCACTACCTCTTTCCTGTTTTTTTTCCCCCATATCCCTTGATTTTGTTAGCCCCAAGAACTAAATGTAACTCTCTCTTGAAAACATCCACTGAATTGGCCTGGACTGCCTTCTGTGGCAGAGAATTCCACAGATTCACAACTATCTGTGTGAAGAAAGTTTGTCCTCATCTCAGTCCTAACTGGCCTACCCTTTATTCTCAAACTGCGAACACTGGTACTGATCTCCCCCAACATCGGGAACATTTTTCCTGCAGTTACAGTAAGTGAAAATCTAGCAGGCACGCAGGATGCTTTCTCCAACCACTCCCATTTGAAGTCTGCTTATCTTCCACCGTTTCTACCCAGTGCTTGGTACTTACTTCCAGCAGCCACTGATTGTCCTCAAGGATGTACCGAGCTGCAAACTGATCCATGCCGGTCATCTGGGTGAGTTTGGTGCAGAGACTCTCACGGCAGAGACTCTGATGGCCTGGGACTCTTGCACTGAGGCTGCTCCATGGCCGGAGCTGCAGAGAGCGACTCGCCAGCCCGGCAAACACTCGCCAGCCCTGCTCCCCATCCGCATCTGTGCCCGCCGCTGCTTCTGCTTCTAACACCCATGGCCCATGCAGTTGATATGAGTTTTGACATTTTCGTTGATCACAGAATTTCTCCGGACAGAGTGTGAGAAATTTGTGATCAGCGTGAGAATTTGGTGAAATGCATGATTCTCACGCTCAATGCATGGGAGTTGGCAGCCCTGCATCTCTATTCCCCCCCTCGCTCTCTTTCTCCCTCTCGCTCTCTCTCCCTCTTCCCCCTCTCTCTCTCCCTCTTTCCCCCACTCTCTCCCTCTCCCTATCTCTCTCCTCTCTATCTCTTCCATACCCCTCTCTCTCTCCCCTCCCTCTTATCTCTCCCCATTCTCTCCCCCTCTGTCTCACCCCCCCCCCCCCCCTCTCTCTCTCTCTCCCCTGTCACCTTCCCTTCTCTCTCCGCCTCTCTTGGAGAGTCTCTGTCCCTTCGGCACAGAGACTCTCATGGCAGCGGCGCAACACTTCTGACGCCCGGGACTCTTGAACTGAAGCTGCTCCATGGCTGGAGCTGCAGCGAGCGACTCGCCAACCCCGCAAGCACTCGGCAGCGCCCGCAAACCCGCATCTGACCCACCACTCTGCTTCCATCCCTCCCTCAGCCCCGGCTCTCCAACACCCCGCGGACCATGCAGTTTATCTGAGTTTTGACATTTTCGTTGATCACAGAATTTCTCACAACAGAGCGTGTGAAATTTCTGATCAGCGTGAGGGCGTGAGAATTTCTCAAAATGAGTGAGTCTCACGCTCAAAGCGTTGAGAGTTGGCAGCCCTGGGTTGGTTTGATTTGCATTGATCTTGGGTTTTGCACATAGTATATTTTAAACTTTTGGATTAATACTGTAATTAGTTCTTAATGACTATATGGATTTAATTTCAATTATCACATCATCAGAATAATGAGAAATCTGGATTGGTTATGTGGGCCTTGACTTTTCCTTTGTAGATGTCTTATTTTCTTGTTTTTACTTCTCATACACTTGACACATTGCTGGATTCATTTGTTGGTGCTGGTACCATATGCCAATAAAATTGATTATTTATATGTAGAGCTTGATAAATTACAAGCTTATTGTTTGTCTGTGGTACTTCAGAACCAAGCCTGCCCTTTTTGTTACCAAGAATCTATGAGCACTTGAAGTGAGGATGCTGGATGGACCGGCAGTAGGCGTTCTGTCAAATCTGAGGTTTTATAATTGATTTTAGCATTTTTGCTCAGTGTCTAATAAACCTAAACAGTTAAATACATCTGATCCAAACTGACATTTACTGAGTGCTTTCTGAACATGTAATTAAGCAACATATCTTGTTTTCTAATATTTCCAAGTACTTGTTTTTTTTTAATGCAGGCCAAGTTTGAGTTTCATCATGGCGATTATGAGAAACAGTTTCTGCACTTACTTAGCCGGAAGGATAAGGCAGGACTCATTGTAAACAACCCTACCCAGTCCATCTTTCTGTTCATTAATCGTCAGCACTTGCAGGTGATTATAATTCTGAGGACATTTATTTCTCCTAAAAATATTTGCTTCCATCTTCTATTTGTTTTAAGAACATGTGAAAACTGCCTGGTGTATTTGCTTTGATTGCCATGATATGAATGTGATTTTTTTTTTTCCTTTTGCCTTGTTCTAATTTCTTGAAATAATATTTTACGAACTATTACATACAATGACTGTCATTCTTTGGTGGTTCTCTGCATGGTTGCTTACAATTCTTGCTAGATTTACATTTAAGGTCTATACAAGACTATTACAATTTGAATGCATTGATTGATTTGAGCTGTTGAAGGTTTGAGGCCACTCTTGATTTTGAAGAATCCATGCTTTAAATACTTTTGGGGATAACGTTTTCACATTCGGTGTTGGGAAAATCTTAGCACTATAATCTCAAAGTAGATTTAAGTTTATTATCGTCACGTGTACCGTGGTACAGTGAAAAGCTTAGTTTTGTATGCTATCCAAATTAGATATACCATCCATAAATACAATCAAGTGAAACTCTGGTACACTGGGTAAAGCAAAGGGGAAGATAATGCAAAAAATAGTCCTCAGGACTGTGGCATGCCCGTTCCAGTAGACAAAGTCCAATGTCCGCAATGGGATAGAGGTGAATCGGTCAGTACCCTCGTTTATGGAAGGCCGTTCAGATGGCTGGTAACTGAGCAAGAAGCTATTTCAGTTCAGTTTTAGTTTTTTAGATTGTTTGCTATCACTTTTAGCTTTTGATGCGTGCAAACCAGACAGCGGAAAGAAAATACATGATTACAATCGAGCCATTCAGTGTACAAATACATGATAAGGGAATAATGTTTAATGCAAGATAAAGCCAGTAAGGTCCGATCAAAGTTCGAGGGTCCCAGATGAGGTAGATAATACTTCAGGACTGCTCTCTTATTGTTGGTAGGGTGGTTTAGTTGTCTAATAACTTCTGGGAAGAAACTGTCCCCTAATCTGGAGTATGTGCAAGTTTCATCAGCATACTGCAGCTTGATTACTGAGGCCCTGTTGATTTTGTCTCTGAGGTATAATTGCCATAGGTTGAAGGGCTTCCCATTAGTTTCACAACTTTAGGAGTAAGATTGCTGCGTGAAATACCGACAACAGTGTCAGCGCAATGATGCAGCATTGTCGAGATTTCTAGACTAAGATCTAAAGATGTGCTTGAAGTGTAACATCCCCACTACCGCCTACGATTAAGAGGCAGTGGAGGGCGGTCTCCGTTTATGGAAACAAAAAGAGGTGATGGGGTAAAAAATGAAACTAAGGAATTTTAAATTCTTGACACCATGAATTCAGTGTAATGTGGGGATTTTTAATACATCTAGAAATTATAAACCATGTTTAAAAGTCAACTAAGTATTGGCATAAGCAGTGTTATTGCCTACTATTACATTTTTATTTGAGGCTTGTGGCCTGCATGCTATTTAAAACTGAAGGAAACGCTTGAATGTGTGGGTGCTCTGTGTATTTATCAGTGGAGACAAACCAAACATCAAAGTTCAAGAAATTGCCGATGTAATCGAGTAACCATGTTATGATTTTGAACCCGTTTGTTTCAAGTGTCTAGTTTAAATTTATCTTCTTATACTCATTTTTTTCCCCCTCCATGGACGGGGTTTTGAAGTTTAGTTTCTCATGACTGATAAGAGTAAATCTGAGGATTTGAAGGCCAGGGGTGGCAGGCCAGAGGTGGCATACCTTCTCCCTCAAAGGCCTTGCTTTTCCCTTCCAGAGCAGTCAATGTGGCTATTTTTTCATCTCTTTTTAAAAAAAAACGAATTTATTCAATATGAAAAATGTGATATGTTGATAACCTTGACCTCAAAATACATCTGAGGAAGTTCAAAAGTACAATCTTCAAATGTCTCCCTGTGAGGTTTATATATAAAAATTAAAATAAAAACCTTGTCAAACTAAATTTGAATAAACAATTTACGGGTGACATTGAAACTATGCCACTGTTGAGGACTTAAAACATCAACCTCTGAACTCTCAATTTTTAAATACGCCAATAAGGTTTGTTTTATTTATTGCACAGCTGTATTACAGATTTATCGTGGTTTCTTTGGCATAATGGTGAACTACGAAGGTGTCATATTTTATTTTGCAGACTCCAAAAACCAAGGCCATAATTTTCAAGTTATGCAGCGTCTGTCTATACCTGCCACAGGATCAGCTCACCCACTGGGGAGTTGGAACCATTGAGGACCATCTCCGTCCCTACATGCCAGATTAGGGCAAGGGCCAGCAATATAGGGGAGACCAAAAGAGTCAACAACAGTGAACTTGTATTTCATCTTTATTCCTGAGTTCAAGATGATTATCCACTCATGAAAAGAACAGTCTGTTTGTTACAAAGCATATTCCACTTGAAAAAAATTTCCAGTCATGCATATCTCAGAACTTTATTTTCTTTTAAATTACTGCCTGCACATTCACCAATAGGCTGCTTAGATCTGCATTTGTCAGCTCCACATGGAACAAAAGGTGAAATTTGATTGTTAACTCTGCATAGATACCTGAAAAGTACATATTAATCTGGGTAGTGCCGGTTATGTAACCTGCCACTCCATTGTTTTAAGATGTAATGTTGGGTGAGTTGTGCATTTAAATAAAGGTTCCATCAATTAAAGGATTCAACTTGGGTATGTACAAATGAAGGGCTTTAAAGCTGAGTAACACATGGTCCTGACATGCATTGCTACTGGGCATAAACTGTTCCAAAAAAAAAGCGACAGAAAGAGTAGGGGAAGGAATCTTTAAAGCGCCCATTTTGGTATCTGAGTAATGTAGTCTATCATAACCATATGGTCTACATTTGAGTTTGCTGGCATGTTCTTTTTGGATCTCATTCCCTAATTTGCTCTATAAATGTACAAAGGAGTTTTTCTTCTATTCTTTGGGGAGACTTTAGCAGGTTAATAATGGGTAGACTCTGCAAATAACTGGAGTCTTAAAGTAGCAAAGCGGCTACACGATTGTCACTGAAGTTCAATGTTACTGGAAGTTTAAAAAGCTTTCCTGAATAGCTTATTTACCTAGAAAGGAAGGTTGGGACTAAAAACAAATGAAGGTAGAAAGTCAGTTTTTGATGTGAAAAAAATGCTGGTTGCTGATACAACTGTGTAAAGTTAATAAAATAATGAAGAAATACCATACTTGCATTCAAGAAAATGCATCTAAAATTGCTTTAAAAAAAAATTTCTGGAGTGTTTCAATTGGGTTAAGGGCATTATTTGTAAGACTTGATTTTGAACTTGTGCAATTAACGCAAGGCAGGCTGCCGAGAAAAAATCAAAAGTGGAGAAAATCGTTTCTGTAAGAAGCTGTAAGAAGTCTGAGCTTTCTGGTTATTTATGCATGCCTGCCACTTCATTTAAGAACAGTGCTAATCAATAGCAAATTTGTATTCGCCTGTTGGAATTGGGAAAATGAAAATAAATCTTTAATCCACATCAGAGTTGTGATTTTTTTTTAATCATTGAAAAATACTGTAGTTATGGTAGGTACACTATTTCACAACCAGCTCTAGAAATGTTGTTAAAAATCCTGTCATTCCACACCAAAATGTGTGTTAAGCATTTCTCAGGAAGGTAAATTCACTAAAAAAAAAAATCTCAAAGGTGATTGAATGGAGGCAGCAGTGAAACAGGTCCGCGTGGACGGTAGTCACTAAGGATTCTTTTAGAGATACAGCGCGGAAGCGGGGCCCTTCGGCCCACCGAGTCCGCGCCGACCAGCGATCCCCGCACACGAACGCTGTACTGCACACACTGGGGACCATTCACCATTATATCAAGCCAGTTAACCTACAAACCTGTATGTCGTTGGAATTTTGGGAGGAAACCAGAGAGATCCTGGAGAAAACTATGGGGAAGAACGTACAAACTCCGGAGAGACAGCACCAATAGTCCAGATCGATCCCGGGTCTAGAGCTGAAAGTGGCAGCAACTCTACTGCTGTGCCACTGTGCTGCCAGAAAGTATATTTCAATTAGTTTAATTCTATGTCTTCTGTCACCACATGCTATTGTATCACAGTCTGACTGAATAAGAGTAAATTTAGTCACTATTTGGTAATTAAGGAAAAGTAAGAAATAAGGAACCAATTACAAATCTAGCAGCTCAAGATGAAATAGGTTGTGGAATCATGGCATTTGTTAAAACTCTGCAAGGAACAGGGTGGCCGTGACTTGATAAGTTCCTATGAGTTTATACTTCCTTTGAGGGATTAGTTTTACATGAATATTTATTTATGCAGCATACTTCAAGGGTGCAGTGGAATAAAAGGTTAGGTTTTCAGATTACAGATTGAGATCTAATCTTTCACTTCTCACTATTCACTGTTCATCAGTCGACTTAAGGAAAGAACCCGCTCAAGGAATGGAGCAAATTGCATTGAAGCAATTAACAATTGAATGCAGATTCAAGATACTTCTGAAATTTAGCACGGTGGTTTTAAATGGGTTGGGAGCCTAAAGAATAAGGAATTTTGGCATGTAGCCACTGATGGCATCTGGAAATATCCCACAATGGCAATCACCGCGTTACCATTCAATGCAGGTTGTTCAAAAGAATGGGTGAGAGAACTCTGAACAGAGTAAGTTATTTTAATGTTCATCAGAATGACGATGAGATCTTAATGTATTAAAATGATGACACCTCTGACTGCAGCACCAATCCAATATTGCACTGCCACTTGAATGCTGTTCTGCAATGCGCTAAAGACCTGAAACTCTTTATCAGCAGAAAAGGCCATTTGATCCACAGTGTCTAAGTTTAGTTTAAGGGTACAGCGTGAATACAGGCCCTTTGCCCTCTGAATCTGTGCCAACCAGCCAACCCTGCACACTAACGTTATCCTGCACACTAGGGACAATTTACAATTATACCAAGCTGTAGGTTTTTGGACAGTGGGGGGGGGGATCCCAGAAAAAACCCACGCAGATCAGGGGGAAGAACATACAGACGGCGCCTGTAGCCAGGATCGCACTCAGGTCTCTGGTGCTGGAAGGCCACAACTCTACTGCTGTGATGCCAATTAAATTAATTCCTTTTGTTTGCTTGATCACTATCCTTCCATTCCCTGCTTATTAATGTGGCTATTTAAAAAGCCTTTTAAACACTATTGCATCTGCTTCCACCATCTCTGAGAACATGTTCCAGACACCTACCACTATGTGTAAAGAAAACTTGCCCCACACATCTTTCAACTGTCCCACTCTTAAAACTATGCCCTCTAGTGTTTGACATTTCCACCCTGGGAAGACGATTCTCACTGTGCCCATATCTGCCTCGCATAACGTTATACACTTCGATCAGATCTCCTCACAGACTCTCAAGCTCTGGTGAAATCAATCCGAGTTTGTCAAACCTTCTTCCACCTAATACTTTAATCCTTCCTGTAATGGGGCAGCTGCACACAATATCTAAATACGGCCTATCAAACTTTTATCAAGCTGCAATATGACAAGTTAACTCTTGTACTCAAAATGACTGATGAAGGCAAGCATTCTATATCATTCTGTTAGGGAGCTATGGAGTTGGACTCCAAGATCCATCTGTACATTAATGCTGTTAAGGATTCTATCATTAAGTGTATTCTTTCCTCTTATATCCCAAAGTGCAGCACTTCACACTTAGCTGGATTGAATTCCATCTGCCATTTCTCTACATAATCTGTAATTGATCTATATCTTGCTGTATCCTCATAGCTTTCTTCACTATCTGCAACTCCACCAATGTTGGTGTCATCTGCAAACTTACTAACCAACCCATCTACACTTTCATCCAAGTAATTAATTTGTATCATAAACAACTCGGATCCCAGCACTGACCTTTGTGGAACACCACTGATCACAGATCTCTAGCCAGAATGACACCCAACCAGGTCTACCCATTGCCTTCTATGGAGAGGCTGTTTCTTAATCCAAGTCACCATGGATCCTGTGTATCTTAATCTTCTGGATCACCTACTGTGAGGAACCTTGTCAAATTTTAGATTCGTTTAGAGATACAGCGCGGAAACAGGCCCTTTGGCCCACCGAGTCTGCGCTGACCAGTGATCCCCGCACATTAACATTATCCTATACATACTAGGGACAATTTACATTTATACCAAGGCAATTAACATACAAACCAGTATGTCTTTGGAATGTGACAGGAAACTGAAGATCTCGGAGAAACCCCATGCGGTCACGGGGAGAACCTACAAACTCTGTACAGACAGCACCCATAGTCAGGATCAAACCCGGGTATCTGGCGCTGCAAGTTAAATTGATGTAAAGGGCCTGTCCCACCAGCATGCGACTGCCACGGCTAGCGTGACATAACGTGGTCGCTTGAGCCGTACGGCCTCGCGGGACAGGTCCCACTTCGATCGCCGGAGGCGTTTGGAGTTGTGAGGGGCTGGTCCCGACATCGCGCGGGGCTCTGAAAAACTGTCCAAATATTCCGAGCGCCAAAGGCCGACATTGAGGACGTATGTAGCGTCTTGACATCGTACGCAGCATCTTGACGGCGTACGCCTAGAGCGTGGCTTTGCGCAATGAAGTCGCCGCCTGGCGTGCCATTGCGTGATGACGTCACGGCACGACATCCAAATTCACTCGGCCCACCTCCCGCCCAGCTGATTGGTGAGTATGATGTCGGGACCAGCCCCGCACAACTCGACGCCTCCGCAGTTGGAAGTGGAACTCCGTACGCCTCAAGCGACCACATGCTGGTGGGACAGGCCCTGCAACTCTACCGCCGCACCACCGTGTCACGCCACCTCACATAGATACCATTCACTGCCCTACTACCATCAACCTTAGTCACCTCCAAAAAAATAGCTCTTATCAAATTTGACACCAGATGACTTACTGGCACACAGCTCTGCTGTCACTAATGAATACATTCTCTTCAAGAGATCTAACATCACCACCTTCCTGATCTCAAAATTCCCCAGGATATTAGTATTCCCCACACCATGCTACGTATCCTCCTTTGTGAAACCTGATACTAAGTACTCGTTTTGTACTTCGCCTACATCCTCTGACTTCATCCCTAAATTCCCTCCTTTATCCTTGTGTAAATCTATGCCTTCCCACGTTATCCTCATATTAAATGTATGGATTGAATGTCTTAGAATCATAAAAAACAGGTGCAGGAGTAGGCCATTCGGCCCTTCGAGCCTGCACCGCCATTCAATATGATCGTCCAACTCAGTATCCTGTACCTGCCTTCTCTCCATACCCCCTGATCCCTTTAGCCACAAGGGCCACATCTAACTCCCTCTTAAATATAGCCAATGAACTGGCCTCAACTACCTTCTGTGGCAGAGAATTCCACAGACTCACCACTCTCTGTGAAAAAAGATCTTCTCATCTCGGTCCTAAAAGACTTCCCTCTTATCCTTAAACTGTGATACCGCTTGTTCTGGAGTTCCCGAACATCGGGAACAATCTTCCTGCATCTAGCCTGTCCAACCCCTTAAGAATTTTGTAAACCTCTATAAGATCCCCCCTCAATCTCCTAAATTCCAGTGAGTACAAGCCAAGTTTATCCAGTCTTTCTTCATTTGGAAGTCCTGCCATCCCAGGAATCAGTCTGGTGAACCTTCTCTGTACTCCCTCTATGGCAAGAATGTCTTTTCCTCTAATTAGGAGACCAAAACTGTACGCAATACTCCAGGTGTGGCCTCACCAAGACCCCTGTACAACTGCAGTAGAACCTCCCTGCTCTTGTACTCAAATCCTTTTGCTATGAATGCCAACATACCATTCGCTTTCTTCACAGCCTGCTGCACCTACATGCCTACTTTCAATGACTGGTGTACCATGACACCCAGGTCTCGCTGCATCTCCCCGTTTCCTAATCGGCCACCATTCAGATAATAATCTACTTTCCTGTTTTTGCCGCCAAAGTGGATAACCTCACATTTATCTACAATTAGGATTGTGGTCTTGGGATTCTCTTTAATCTGACTTGCCAATTATATCTCATGGCTCCTTCCTGGCCTCATAATTCCTGCCTTGAGTTCTTTCCTGCTTTCTTCATATTCCTCAAATGCCTTGCCTGATTTAAAGCATCTTAGTGTACTGAAATATTACTACAGAGAATCATCTGACAGTTTTTTTGTAAAGGAAATTTGGTCTGCAGTACAGGTCTTAATTTTGGCAAACTAACGACGGACTCCTGATAATTGAATTAAAAGTACAATCTACAAAATTTGAAATAAAATTCTTTAATTTGTTACATTTTCCACAAATACAGTAATTCCATCATACAAAAATAGTTTACATTGAAACTAAGTTTCATTGTTGCAATGAAAGGCCTGGATAGGATGGATGTGGAGAGAATGTTTTCCACTATTGGGAGAGTCTAGGACAGGGGTTGGCAACCTATGGCCCCCGGGGTGAATGTGGCCTGTAACCCGAAATAATCCGGCCCGCAGGCAGATTTTTTTTCCCCGTAATCATCCGGCCCTCCGAGCGCCGAGCTCTGGCTGTACTGCATCCGGCATGCGGCCGCGCACCTTCTCTGAACACGAGATTTGTTGTCTGCCATCCGGGGCAGGATCCATGTGTAAACGTGATAGATCTGGCCCGCCATCCGCTCACAGACATGCGTCCTGGCCCCTATGCAGAACAAGGTTGCCGAACCCTGGTCTAGGCCCACAGGGCACAGCCTCAGAATTAAAGGACATTCCTTTAGGAAGGAGATGAGGAGGATTATCATTAGTCAGAGGGTGGCGAATCTGTGCAATTCATTGCCACTGAAGGCTGTGGAAGCCAAGTCAATGGATATTTTTAAGCCAAAAATAGATTCTAGATCAGTATGGGTGTCACGGGTTATGAGGAGAAGGCAGGAGAATGGGTTTAGGAGGGAGAGATAGATCAGCCATGATTGAATGGCAGAGTAGACTTGACAGGCCAAATGGCCTAATTCTGTTCCTATCACTGTGTTAAGTTAAGTTAACCTTTAAGTGCCGAGATGCTTGGTGTGCCGTCCTTGAGCCAAGAGTCTCCCTGTTACTTTGCTTGTCACGTCCACAGTAGTAAAGGCAAGCGATTTACCTTCCTTCAACACCTGAGCTGTTATGATAATGTCCTCACCCAGTTTTTGCTGCATTCATGTACCTGAAAGGAATAATAGGTGACACACTACATTTGCAACCATCAAGAAAGTAATTGCAGAGCAACAAACTACAGATAGACAGACAATGCTGGAGTAACTCAGCGGGTCAGGCAGCATCTCTGGAGAGAAGGAACAGGGGACCTTTCGGGTCAGAATCCTTCTTCAGACTAGTCGGGGAAAGGGAAATGAGAGATATAGACAGTGAGGTGGAGAGACATAGAACCAGCATCTGTAGTTCCAGTCTGGGGTGGAAGATTGCAACCTTCACGTGGTCCGCCCTGTTTCGACTAATGCAATCAACTCGACGTGCACAAACATAAGATCAAATAGAACAAGTTGTCCTACAACTTTAGGCTGTGCACGCCACACGAAAGAAGAAATTCCAGTCTGAAGAAGAGTCACGACCTGAAACGTCACCCATTCCTTCTCTCCAGAGATGCTGCCTGATCTGCTGAGTTACTCCAGCATTTTGTGTCTACCTTCGATTTAAACCAGCTGTAGGAGCCATTAAGCTTAAGTCAGTATTATTATCATGTCTGATATTTTTATTTGATACGTAATAGGGGTGTGTTAGAGGAGTCTGGCGCAGGCTCTCAGATTAGAAGTTTAGTTTTCTATCATGATCAAGGCACGCACGTTACGAGACGACATACCTTTATAAGAAGAAGCTTTTATGTGATTTACATGATGTGAATGGAACAGCGATTAAGAGCGGAAAGTTATGAGTTATTTCTTTGTTTTGTATTACTTCAATAAAAAAAGTAATTAATCAAGAAACGACGCCTGGAATATTCATCATTGCTGTCGTATGTGTGTCGTGAGTGCGTTATACCTCCAAATCTTCTACGATAATTAAAGGCCATCGAAGTTGGACTTTGAGAATGTTGTAAAAACTGCCATTATGCCAGCATTTGCAGTTCTTTCCTGCACAGTTCTTATGGTCTTACTCATTTGTATGTTCAGCAAGGTTACTCCAGGGATTGAACTTTGGTTGATAATATACCTGTCGTTCCTGATCAATATGGAAGTAGCCAATCTCCACATACTATTGACTTGGAAGGCAGGTTAACAATGATTGTCAGCTTAGCTGGTCGTACTCATGCCTAACTTGAAAAGTGTTTTGCTCAAGATTTCAACATCTCAGTTCAGTTTAGTTTATTGTCAAATATATCGAGGTACAGTGAAAGCTTTTTGTTGCTTGCTCTCCAGTCATCAGAGAGACAATACATGATTACAATTGAGCCATTTACAGTATGTAGATACGTGATAAGGGAATAACGTTTAGTGCATGGTTAAGCCAATCAAAGTCCAATCAAGGATAGTCCGAGGGTCACTAATGAGGTAGACAGTAGTTCAGCAATGCTCTCGGTTGTGGTGGGATAATTCAGTCGGCTGATAACAGCTGGGGAGAAACTGTCCCTGAATCTGGAGGTGTGTGTTTTCACACTTCAGATTCAGTTCCTTCTATTTCCTCTTGAAAAGTGGTAGGTTATTTTCAAAATTGAGACCTGAGATATGAGCACACAGTCTGGCCTGACACATTCAATGTAGCACCTAGGAACTGCTTGCTGCAAAATAGGCCAGAGTACTACTCGGAGGACAACATTTGAGACATGTAGAAACAAGGAACTGCAGATGCTGGTTTAACAAGGAGACACAAAATGCTGGAGTAACCCAGGGGGTCAGGCAGCGTCGATGCATAACATGGATAGGTGACATTTTGGGTCTGGACGCTTCTTCAGCCACTGCTTTTCAACTGGCATTTTTACAGTTAGCATTGTGACTAATTTGATATATCTTTCCAGAAGCTAAACACTGGCAAATAAGGTCAGAATGCTTGCTCCCTTCTGTGCCACTGATAAATACGCAGTAAATGAACAGTTCGCAACCACGTCTTGGACTTGAAAACAATATGTATGTGGATGCTATAAATCATTTGCAGTGAATTTAGTTTAGACTTTACTTTAGAAAGATACAGCATGGAAATAGGCCCTACAGCCCACCGAGTCCATGCCGACCAGTGATCATCCCGTAAACTAGCACTATCCTACACCCTAGAGACAATTTACAAATCACAGAAGCCAATTAACTTGCAAACATGTACATCTTTGGAGCGTGGGCGGAAACCGGAGCACCTGGAAAAAACCCACATGGTCTCAGGGGAGAACGTACAAACTCCATACAAACAGCACCCGTAGTCAGGATCAAACCCGGGTCTCTGGCGCTGCAAGGCAGCAACTCTGCCGCTGTGCTATTCCGAACCGAATTGTGCATCTATTTTTCTGTTCTGTTTGTGCAGAATCAAGCACAGTATGGTTAAGTTTTCCAAGGTACTAAAACTTGAACTTACGTTATATTCATGTCTACACTAACTCCCGGTAATGCCCGTTCCGTGTTAAGTAAAGCCGTCGTTGAAACCACATCAATTAGAGTAGCTGTCAGTCCACCATGCAGGTTGCCTGCACGATTCACATGTTCCTCTTCCACTCTCATTTCACAGATGATTTTCCCAGGACTAGCTGAAACAACAGCCATCTAGAAAAAGAAAAATTTCAATTTCATTTCACTGACTATTAAAATATACCGTGCTATAGCAAATAATGTGAGTGCTGTTCTTAGAATAGAAAGTGTTGTTAAAAAGGAGATTTTAGTACGAAAGATGTTTTTTAAAAAAAAGCACTTGTGGCTTTGCAAATGGGGGATGGTGTTGTATTGTATTGTATATCTTTATTATCATTTTTCCTGAGTGCTTACATACCCAGAGGAAACGAAAAAACGTTGCTCAACCAGTGTCCATTCAGTGTGCGGTAAAAAATAAATAGAAATAAAAATACATATATCATGAGCTCCAATCGGCAGCGGCACGACAATGGCTCTGCTTCAGTGTGTCCAGGTTGGTGGTTGGTGCGCGATACTTTGGCAGGGGGCAAAGTCCGTTTATCAGTCTTATAGCCTGCGGGAAGAAGCTGAGGAGCATCCTGCTGGTTTTGCAGCTGATGCTCCTGTACCTCTTCCCAGATGGCAGGATGGAGAATATGTGATAAGGATTGGACTGAGATTTCTGAAATTTTTGTGATAGTAATTGGTGGCTGTTTAGGAGTGTGTTCGAGAAATTAATCCGTGAGTAATGAGTCCCTGAATGGTTGACAGTGAAGTGGGAAGTAGGGTGAAATACAAGAAAATAAAAATGCAATATTCAAATCAGAGGAAATTCCAATTGTGGTGACTGACTGTTTAAGAGATACTAAGATCATCTTCAGGACAAGAACTACCTGCTCTGGCTGCTTGTGGAGACCCAGCCTACGTTTTGCAGCTGTTAATATACTACATGGAGGATGGTTCCAGTTTTACCGGCTTGGAGAGAAAGGCTTTGATACTGTTGAAACACAAGGGAGTGGGGTGTAGGTTTACCAGGGTAATTCCCGGGATGACTGGACTGATGCATGATGAAAGAATGTATCGGCTCGGCTTGTATTCACTGGAATTTAGAAGGATGAGAGGGGATCTTATAGAAACATAATTCTTAATTCCTAATAAAAATAATTCTTCAAGGGATTGGACAGGCTAGATGCAGGAAAAATGTTCTCGATGTGGGGGAAGTCCAGAACCAGGGGTTACAGTTTAAGAATAAGGGGTGGGCCATTTAGGACTGAGACGAGGAAAAGCTTTTCACCCAGAGAGTTGTGAATCTGAGGAATTCTCTGCCACAGATGGCAGTCGTGGCCAATTCACTGGATTCACCCAGAGAGTTTGTGAATCTGAGGAATTCTCTGCCACAGATGCAGTCATGGCCAATTCACTGGGATTCACCCAGAGAGTTGTGAATCTGAGGAATTCTCTACCACGGCTGGCAGTGGAGGCTGATTTACTGGATGTTTTCAAGAGAGTTAGATTTAGCTCTTAGGGCTAACATTTATATCCTAATTTAGCTCAAGGGATATGGGGAGATAGAAGAAACGGGATAATAATTTTGGATGATCAGCTATGATTATATTGACTGGCGGTGCTGGCTCGAAGGGCCAAATGGCCTACTCCTGCACCTATTTTCTAGTTACCTTTCTTCGGCGATTGTATGGGGGGGGGGGGGGGGGGGGAGTGAGGGAAAAAAAGCTGGAAAAGGGTAGGCAGGACAAAGTGTGGCAGGCATATATGTCGACAACAGGCGAGGGGATTTATTAACAGGCAGATGGTTGGAACAAAAGCCAGATAAAAGAATAAGAAGTCTGAAGAAGGGTCGCTACCCGACACGTCCACCCATTCCTGTCCCTCCAGAGATGCTGCCTGTCCCCACTGATTTATTCCAACATTTATATCCCTAATTTTAGCTCCAAGGGAATATGGGGAGATAGAAGAAACGGGATAATAATTTTTGATGGTACACACAAAAGGCTGGAGAAACTCAGCGGGTGCAGCAGCATCTAAGGAGAAGGAGCGAAGGAGATAGGCGTTGTTTCGGGTCGAGACCCTTCTTCGCTCCTTAATGCTACCTTCGCTCCTTAGATGCTGCTGCACCCCCGCTGAGTTTCTCCAGCCTTTTGTGTACCCTCATTCTCCAGCATCTGCAGTTCCTTCTTTAATAATTTTGGATGATCAGCTATGATCATATTGAATGGCGGTGCTGCTCGAAGGGCCAAATGGCCTACTTCTGCACCTATTTTCTATGTTTCTATTACAGAGATTCATTCAGCACGGACACAGGCCCTTTGGCCCAACTGACCCGTGCCGACCAAGATGCCCTCCAGAGCTACTCTAGCATTTATTTGGTGTATTTCTACTAATAAATTGTCGTGTTTAGTGCTATTTCAAACACTGAACCATGTTTTTAAATATGGTATCAAATAAATGGATGATTATGGACGTCAAAAAAAGTGGATCCATGCTCACGTTTTAGTAAAATATCCTGAAATTAAGAGCTGCAGATGCTGGTTAATATACAGAGTGCAGGAGTAACTCAGAAGGGCAGACAGCATATTTGGAGAACATGGATAGGTGACCTTTCTTCGGTGATTGTATGGTGGGGGGGAAGAGGGAAAAGAAAGCTGGAAAAGGGTAGGCAGGACAGTGTGGCAGGCAATATGTCGACACAGGCGAGGGGGATTTATTGACAGGCAGATGGTTGGAACAAAACAAAAGGAAAAAAAATAAAAGAATAAGAGTCGCTACCCGACACGTCACCCATCCCTTCCCTTCCCTCCAGAGATGCTGCCTTCCCACTGAGTACTCCAGCGTTTTGTGTCCATTCCCAGCTGAAAGAATGACAGAACGTGAGGTTGGAAGAAAGGCCGTGCAGAAATTCCCGTAGCAGTTTAGAGCAGGCGAGCAACTGCCTTGACAACTAGGAACAATATTTTGATTTTTTTAAAAAACGTATGAAGCAATAAATGCAACGTCGAGTTTTTCTTGCAGGCATTCGGCGTATCTTTGGAGTTTCTTGCAAACGTCCTTGAGTAAAATTGCTGGATTTTTGCATTCTCACGTCTGGCATTCACCTTATTCAAGATTCGATCGAAGCCGGTTCCTCCCGTCAAACCCGGACACCTGTCGGAGAGTGGTTCAAAAGACGACCAGCCATGGGTAGATATTTGGCTTCAGCTGCGTTTGCCGGGGAAGTGTGAATCAGGGGTTGCAGGCAAACCTCTTCCTCAGCAGATAAATCCGGGACGCGCACACTCGCGGTGAATTGACTTGTCCCCATATGATACAACACGCCCTCTGTTGCAGCGAATCCTCCCCACACGCTTCACCCACAAAACACAAGATCTGCAATCACTCATCGGTGGCAAAAGTCAGTGAGCGCACGGATATCGCTACACGCTTGCGGTGCAAATAAAACTGCAGGTGTTGGAAAACGGGAAACACAAATAGAAACTCTGCAAAAAAAAACTCAGCCAACAAGTCTGTGACACTTTGGGTCCAACATTGGATTTTATTTGAGTTAAAAAAAAATCATGTTCAAGAGTTAAGAAGTGTTTTAATGTCATAATGTCCCTGATAGAACACTGAAATTCTTACTTGCAGCAGCACAGCAGAATATGTAAACATAGTACACTGTAAACAATATAATAAACGCGAGGAAATATGAATTGGTGGTTTGAATATATATATGATCTATAATCGACCATGATAAATAATATTATTTGTGATATATTAATACATAGAGAGAGCAATGTGTTAAGTATATATTCTCACACAAATATATAATATATAAATAGACACACATATAAATATACAGACATACAACTACACACAAAAACGAAGTATAATAGTGCCACATTCTCTATGAGTACTGTGTTTACAGCCCTTAATGCTGCTCAAGCAAAGATTGATAGAGGAGCTCCTCTATAATCCTTTCCCTTCTCTACTTTCTTATAGATTCCGGCAGTGTAGATGCTGCAAGGCGTATTACTGCCCTCCACAGGTCAAGAGTTTCAACTAAAATTCTTACATACAGTCCTGTAACAGCAGAATGAAGAACAGCCCTGGATTATCACTGATGTTTCTCACTGTGTCCAAACAAAGATTAAAACAGAAAAGCCTCACCCCCAAAGTCCTGTCAGTCTAGCAAACGATGCTTTCTTTCTACCCTATACTTTTTACATTCAAGGAAAACATGCTTAACTGTCTCCTACTCCCACATTCACAAAGCCCATAACATGTCCCCTACAAGCACAAACATTAATTGAACCCACAATGTCCCGACCTCAATCTAACAGTTAACCTGATCCCTACGGGACAGAGATGTACAGAAACATTTTTTTTTTCTAACCTCTATAATCTTTGGGCTGCAAAGGAAGACTTTATTGCACTCCTTTTCGCCACATTTAACAATTAAACCACTTGACTCTTGACCCTTGATAGTATGGTGTGATTCTCAGTGATGAATCCGGCTTTGGGGGAGGCGCAGCTGTGCAAAGAATTGTAGGACGGTCTGACATGGCTGCTAGTGCAACCAAAATCTCTGCTGTGCTCTGAAGCAGCCTGTGGCGAGGCAAGACCAGAGAATCTCTACAAAGGTGCTCCTGTGCCAGTTTGGAGCCGGGCGGAGGGAATGAAGCGGACGGGGACCGCGGCCGGGCGGCCGGGCCAGGCGACTGTTTGCCGGGCTGGCGGGCCGCAAGCTCCGCCGCGGGGCGGGCTCACTGCAGGAGTCCCCGGGCGTCGGTGGGCGGCCGGGCCTCGGCCGAGGGCGAGGGCGAGTCGAGGGCGACCGCTGTTGCGCCGCGCCGGGAGAGGCCTCATGCGCCCGAGTTCGCCCGGTGACCGGCACGGACCATGCCGCGGCCCGCTGCACCCTGGAGGACACCAGTGGCTGCTGTGGCATGACCAGCACTGGGTGGGCGTTGCTGGCCTTTCAAATGTTGGGGTGGGTTGGATAAAGCACCTGCCCTGCCTGCCGGCCACTTTGTCACTCTTATTGTAACTCCTGTCACTGAAGGAAACATGTTCCCCATGTTGGGGGAGTCCAGAACCAGAGGGTCACAGATTTAAGAAATAAGGGGATAGGCCATTTAGGACTGAGATGAGAAAAACAAAACAATTTTTCACCCAAAGAAAAAGAGTTGAGAATCTGTGGAATCCCTGCCCCTGGAGGCCACTTCACTGGTAGTATTTCAAAGAACGAATTTCAGTTTGTGCGGCTAGCGAATCAAGGGATCTGGGAGGAAAAAAAGAGCAGGATACTATTAATTGAATGGATGTGCTGGCACGAAGGGCCGAATGGGCCTCTTCCTGAACCTCTCAGAGATACAACGTGGAAACCGGCCCTTCGGCCCAACTCACCCCACACCCGCCAACAGGTCCCAGCTACGCTACCTGGCTTTTGGCCCATATCCCTCCACCCGTTCTTCCATTACGACCAGTCAAACTGTTTTCTTAACTGTTGAGATAGTCCCTGCCCTCCACTACCTCTCTGGTACTTGTTCCATAAACCCACCACGCTTTGTGTGGAACAAGTTACCCAATAGATTTCCTATTAAATCTTTTCCCCCTTCACCCTTAAACCTATGTCCTTGGTCCATCCGGATTCACTCTATTTCTGGGCAAGTGACTCGCGCATCTAATCCGATCTATTACCTCGATTGCTGGGTCTGGAGCACAAACAAATTCAAACAGCTGAAAAACCTTAGCGGATCAGGCAGAATCTGTGGGGCGAAATGGAGAAGGAGCGTACAACAGTGCAACAAGTGCTGTAAAAGAGGGGGGGGGGGGGGGGGGGGGGGGGGAAAAAACAAAAAAAAAAAAAAGAGTAATTCTGTGGTCCTGCTGGATCTCTGGAGAAATGCACAGGCCATGATAGGTGTTGTATGCCGTACTCACACTATAGCACAGTTGTTATTGCCATCACATTCTGGCATAACCTCCTGCTTTCATGGTCGGTGTCTTGGCTAATGAAGGAAAGTCTATAATGGTTCAAAGTACATTAGAAAATTTGCAGATGCCACCAAGCTGGGTGGCAGTGTGAACTGTGAGGAGGAAGTTTATGAGAATGACGGATGACTTGGAACAGGTTGGGGGAGGGGGCAGCTGGAGATGAAGTTTAATGCGGATAAATTGAGGATTATCCCTCTTTGGTAGCAAAACAGGAAGGCAGATTACTATCTAAAAGGCGTCAAGTGGGAAAAGGGGAGGTCACGGGATCCTGGGGGCCCTTGGGTTTCATCCATCTAATGAAAGTAAGCATGCAGGTACAGCAGGAAGTGAAAAAAGCGAATGGCCATGTTTGCCATTATACCAAGAGCATCGAATATAGGAGCCAAGAGGTCCTTCTGCAGTTGTACAGAGCCCTAGAGAGACACACCTTGGAGTAATGTGTGCAGTTTTGGTCCCCTAATTTGAGGAAGGACATTCTTTGCTATTGAGGGAGGCAGTGTAATGTACAGGGTTAATTCCCGGGATGGCGGGACTGTCAATTACTGAGAGGAAAGGGAGCACTGGCTTGTACACTCTGGAGTTTAGAAGGATGAGAGGGGATCTCATTGAAACATATAAGATTGTTAAGGGATTTGGACCGCTAGTTTTGCAGGAAACGTATGTTCCAGATGTTGAAGGGAGTCCGAAACCAGGGCCACCATTTAAGAAAAAGGAGTAAGCCTTTTAGAACGAGCACGAGGAAACCGCTTCTTTTTTTTCCTTTTACTACCCCCTCTCCTCACAAAGCTGTGGTGAAAATATTTTTATCTGTGGACATTCTCTGCCTTCACCCGGGAGAGTGAGGTTCTCGGATGCTTTCAAGAAGAGCTTAGATCGGGCTCTTAAAAATCGCAGAAGTCAGGGGATCTGGGGCGAAGGCAGGAACGGTGTAATAAATGGGGATTATCAGCCATGATCACCTTGAATGGCTGGCATGAAGGGGCCGAATGGGGCTCACCCGATGGGCCAGGGGCGGGTGGGGGTTGGGGGGGGGATTTCCGGGGTGTTCCCCATATTTCGGGGATGGTCCCCTACTATCCTGTGTCTATGTCTATTGTCTATATCTCGCGTTTCCCCCCATATTCCTCCCCGACGTGGTCTAGGAAGAAGTAATCTTGTCCCGAAACATCATCAACTCCACCCAGAATGCTGCCCTCTCCAGCACTTTGGGTCTATCTCCCATTAAGGAAATGTCTGCACCAACTGCACAGGACCGGAAGAGGGGGAAGAGATGGAAATATACGGGACAATGTCGGACTTGGTGGGGAACGGAGTCTAAGACTGATACCGTAGTGGACATCAGGCCCTATCGGCCCGACATGCCCCACCGTGCAAGCAGAGGGGAACGGCGCAGGGAGTGGCCTGACGTGAGTACATTGAAGGGGCGATGGTGTACATTGGACTGCCGGGGAAGGGTGGGAGGGGGTATACTGGAAATTGGAGCACTCAATTTAAATACCATTGTTTAAAAGCTCTAAACTGGCAGTTTATATTAACAAAAAGTAAAGTGCTGGAGAACCTAGTGGGTCAAGCAGACTTTCCACCAGCAGCTCTCTTTTATTGTGTCACTCCTAACAGTTCCTCAAAGCCATCCTCCTCTATTACCTTTTATGCATGCACAGGGAAATGATTGTGGTCCTCACCCAAAGCAATATATTGTAACAATGTAGCAGTATCTAGCACAACTACCCACCATGTAATGATTTAACACCCCGGGTTCTCATTAATTAATATGATTATTTGCATTAGGTGTTAGAGTTG
>CM069132.1:145730573-145798459 GCA_035221665.1 Okamejei kenojei
CAGTAAATGTATAGTTATAACATGACATCTTCGATACAATATTAGACATGCATCTCAGATTACAGTACAAGTGTGTTGCAAAGTACACCTGAGACGTATCAGAGTCGCCATCCCTGGTGCCATTTTCATACAGGGATCAGATCTGCTGACCATGAAGACCCTTTGTCCTGGCTGCGTTGCAGGTTCGGCCTGGCCAAACGTACGTGGACCTGCTGTAATGTCTGCGTGCATGTTGAGTTTATTTATTGTGTACCAATGGGGAAAGTGTTATTCAACTGAGTGGCACCGTAGTAGAGTTGAGCGCCAGAACCCGGGTTCGATCTGACTACGGGTGCCTGTGTTTTTGCCACGTTCTCCCGTGACCCCCGTGGTTTCCTCCGGGCTCTGGTTTCCTCCTCCCACACTACAAGAAGTGCAGGATTTATAGTACTAATTGGGGTTCTATAAATTGTCCCTATGTGTACGATAGAACAAGTGTATGGGTAACCCATTGGGCCGCGCGTACTCGTAGGCCGAAGGTCTATGTTTCACACGCTGTAACTCGAAACAAAATGAACAAAACTGAACAATAGAGTATGACAGTAACCACCCTCTGTTTGTCCCTTCTTCTGCTAGTCTCCACCTGGTCTGGCATAGATGGCTGTGAACGGGGTGAACCTGGTGGGTGGGATTCTGGCATGAAGGTGACTAGTAATATGCCGCCACAGAGAAAGTTGAGCGGAATGTCTTTAGCTTTTCGTTTTTTTTTGCTTTGCCTTGCAGGTGAAAGAAATGGGAGGATTACCAAGCTGGCTTCTCGGATATTTGGAATTCTTGAACAAACCGGAACACTGTCGTTACACCTGGGATACCACAACTAACAATAATTTGAAAGGCGTGGCTACTCCTTGTAGGCTCCGTTTCGACCGGGTGTTTTTCAGGGCCTTCCAGAGAAGGTTCAAATCATTTTCCAAAGGAGATAGCCCGTGGGGCAAGAGAACTGGAGTGTGACGGTTTGGCAGTGATCACTGGGGCTTTTTTGTGACTTTGATGTCATCCTCCTAAGAGCAACTGCAATACCGGAACAAAACAAATGTGCCTGAAAGTCTGAGGTATGATTCTGGAGTTTAAATATTCAGGTTGTTCTGAGTTAATGAATTGTCCCTTAGCTACATCCTACCCACATTTACCACGCCATTCAGTTTGCAGTCATCCTTCCTGACGAGCTAAAGAATTCTGGAGGAAAATTGTACTGTTGCACATATCGGAATACAGTTCCTTGTGCAGAGTTATTTATTGGACACTCTTCTGAAGAAGAACCCATCTAAAACCAACTCTTGCAGTGAGTGACGTGCTCCCTTACCCCAGCTCATTTCTTGCCAAGATGAAGTGAGGGACAAATTAATGCAATTTTATTTCAAATCCCCCACTTTTCTAGAATGGCTTCTTACGCTATGCCTCAGTTCCTACTTCGGTTTAGCTGTGTTTGGGTATCTTTGAAGTTTTATCTCCACAATTCTCCAATTGTGCAAAAAATCTTTTGTTTTATTTCTCTTTGGAAATCCTCTAAAATTAGGAATTTATTTAAGTGGGAAAAAATCCCCTTTGATGCCTCATTTTAACGTTAATAAAAGTTCCAATTGTGTCTTAGATGCAATCATTTTTTAATGTTTACAAATAAAGGATGATATTTCACTATTTACAAACAAAGAAGAAACTCTTTTCATAACTCTAATTTTTTCTCCAGTGGCACTCCGTCTGATGAAAGGTCTCAACCCGAAATGATCCCTTTCTCCCTGAGATGCTGCTGACCCACAGATTCTCCAGCATTTTTTGTCCCATCTTTTTAATTCAATATCGTGGGAAGCGGGTTGAAAATACATTGTGCTGTTTCTTTTAGAATGTTGCACTGAGTATTATTACACGTAGTGATGTTACAAAAATTTGAGATGTTAAAAATCAAGCCTGTAATATTTTCCAACAGATAAAGCATAAAAAATAACTTTAATTTGATACCTAATTCCACTTTCATATCTTCAGTATTAAAAAAGTATGGTCATTTGCATACTCGGAAATTAGCATCTGTTCCCTATTTTTTCCATTAACTTAACACAAAAGCTGCAATCAAGGACAGTCAACTAACAAAAAGTCCATACTTTCTTAAAAAATTAATAAACTGATGACATTTTCCATTATTATAGATTGAAGCATTCTGAAACATATTACTGGATGAACCTGAAATTAAGTATATAATTAGTTAATTACCTAATTAAGTAAGCTATTTACAAAATTAACCGTGTGACTAGAAATATAATAGTCCCACAAACATCACTCTCAAGAAAATGCACCAATCATTCATAACATCAAAATAATCTATATTTTGTGTAATGTCATATCCATGATCAATATTTTCATACTAAGTTAGGACTAAAAACAATGTACAGTGGAAGTTTTTAGTCAGATATTTAGTATGAAAAATATTGATCGTGGATAGACAACAACAAAATAACAAATACTTGTAGATGTTATACATGATGAGCAAAAAATAATGAATGATTATTCTTGAGAGTGGGTGTTTGTGATATGAGTACGGAGATCTGATTGTGGCCGCCACCGTGATTTTGTGAACACTTCACTAGTCCGCAGGCAAGACACGACCGTGTCGGGTCTAAATAACATAATTCGCATCAAATCAGATTTAAAAATGAAATTACACCAAAACGTACATAAGAAGTAAAAATACACATCCTACAGTACATACTCTATGTTTTGTCCTGAACTTTGTTGCCGATCCGTGATTGTGAAGTTTGGGTCCAACTTTTTATCCATCAATTCAATCGACCAGCAACGTTTATAAACAAAAATGGCGAACGGGAGGACAGAAGGAAATGTCCTCATAAGCTTGTCTATTACGAGAAAATCCCTCCCTGACAACCAATAGAAACTGCTTTTTACAACCACCCCCCCCCCCCCCCCCCCCCCCCCCCCCCACCAGCCTCTCGAGTCGCACGCACAGGCAGTGAGCACCACTGATAGCGGGATGTGGCCTGAATCGTAGGGATCTCAAAATTGAAATATACTTCCATCAAGTCTCCCCAGAACCGCGGGTGATTTCCAGGAAACATCCAAGTCTATCCCAACCTCCCTGCAGCTGAAACCCTCTAATCCAGGCAGTGTTCTGGCACTGAGATATAATAAACAACAATTCAATAAATTAAGGATCCTAAAACACCGGTGGGGAAAATACCCTGAAGAGTCCGTGCAACCCAAACACATTGTCCATAGTTGAGGTTAGTGTTGTGTACTGTTTTCAAGAGCCTGATGCTTGTTGGGACGAAGTTTCTAGCAGAGGTGGCATGTTGGCGCAGCGGTGGAGTTTGCTGGCTAACATTGCCCAGAGACCCGACTTTGATCCTGAATACGAGTGCTTGTCTTTCCGGAGTTTTTTATGTTCTCTCCCGTGACCTGCATGGGTTTTCTCCGGCAGCTCCGGTTTCCTCCCCACAGTCCAAAGACGTACATTTTTGTAGGATCATTTTGCTTGGTAAAATTGTAAGTAGTCCTTAGTGTGTGTATGGATAGTGTTTGTGTGCGGGATCACCGTCAGCATGGACTCGATGGGCCAAAGGGCCAAGCTGTTTCCGTACTGTATCTCAAAACTAAACTAAAGATGCATCATAGAAAGCAAAGACATAGTAAAAAAGGTGCAGGTGTAGGCCATTCGGCCCTTCAAGTCAAGCACCGCCATTCAATATGATCATGGCTGATCATCCAAAATTAGTACCCTGTTCTGGCTTGTTTCCCCAAGATCCCTTGATTCCTTTTGCCCTTTGAGCTAAATCCAACTCTCATCTTGAAAACAGCCAGTCAGAATTGGCCTCACTGCCTTCTGTGGCAGAGAATTCCACAGATTCACAACTCTCTGGGTGAATAATTTTTTTTTCTCATCTCAGTCCTAAATGGCCTACCCTGATTCTTAAACTGTGATCCCTCGTTCGGGACTTACCCAACATCGGGAACATTTTTCCAGCGCCTAACCTGTCCAATACTCATAAGACAAATTATAAATGTTTTCTGTAAAATTCCCCTTTCATCCTAAATTCCAGCGAATACAAGCCCAGTCGACCTTTCATCGTACGTCAGTCCCGCCATCCTGGGAATTAACCTGGTGAACCTACACTGCAATCCCGCAATAAAAATAATGTCCTTCACTCAAATTAGGAGACCAAAATTGCACACAATACTCCAGGTGAGGTCTCGCCAAGGCCCTTGTACAAACTGCACCTGGAATTCCACAGATTCACCCACCCTCTGACTAAACAAATTTCACCTCATCTCCTTCCTAAAAGAATTTCCTTTAATTCTGAGGCCATGACCTCTTGTCCTAGACTCTCCTTTGTGGAAACATTCTTTACACATCCACTCTATCGAAACCTTTTCCACTATTTCAACTCCTGCTGAATGCTGAAATAACAGCAAAAGAAATCGAAGAATCTATCAGATCATTAAAAAATGGTAAAAACTCTGGGACGCAGATGGTTAGTGTTCGGAAATTTTTAAAAAACTATCTAATGATCTGATTGTAACCACCACGTTTTGAAGACACTCTATGAATACATTTATACCCGACAGAAACGTTAAATGAATCTATTTTTAACCACTTATCCCTAAAATAGACAAGGATCTGGATGATCCAGGATCATATAGAGCTATAGCTCTTTTAAACACTGATCAAAAAATATTAACCAAAATACTAGCACAAAGACTAAGCCACAGTGATCAATAAATTAATTCATCAACCCGGATCAAACAGGAATTATACCAAAACGATATTCCTCATATAACTTGAGACCGATTATTCAATATTATATCTTCGAAAAGAGGTATTAATAAAGAAACCTAGTAATCATCTCGTTAGATGCGAGAGAAAGCCCTTTGACCAGTGGAAATGGTCTATCTGTTTTTTCGTCATGGAAACTTTTAAGTTGGGAGAGAAGTTTATTACATGGGTTAAATTATTATACACTAAATCCAACAGCTGGAATACTAACAAATCAAAATGTTATCAACTCAATTTAATTTATTTTGGGGGGGGAGGCTGTAGACAAGGTTGTCCCTTATCCCCACTATTGTTTTTGCACTCGCAATTGAGCATTAGCTCAAAGCGTGAGATTACATCCTAAAATATATGGGTATGAAACTAGAGAAACTGAAAATAAAATCACCTTATAATGCAATGATGTATTAACAAAGCGGAAATTAGTATTCAAATTTTATTCAAATTTAATTAACTGAATTTGGCTCATTCTTCCTCAGGATATAGCATTAATTGGAATAAAAGTGAACATAATGTCAATTATGGTAAATAACCCACCATATATACAACAAATTTTCTTTTAAGATAGCAAACAAAAAATCAAAATATTCTTGAAGTTGGGAATTTATGTTAACAAAAAGAATGTGATTCTTTTATTTAAATCTAATTTCCCACTCCTTAATAAAATTACATAAGAATTTAGAAATAGAAAAGACAGAAATTTTATAATGAATGTCTAAATAAACACCCGAACACACGAAAAATAGATATCAATATATCTATAAACAATTTTATTAGAAAACGATGTACCAATGAACAGACAAAATATATAGGCAATTAGAAATCGTTTAGGTCAAATAATCACACCAGAAGTAATGGGATGAAAAGTTTACAAAACATATACACCACGTTTCGTTAAATGCTAGACACTCTTTGATACAATATTTAAAGTATTACATGGGGGGGTGATGGATAGATTGCATTATATCAAAATCAAAATTAATAGAATTTTTTCAAAGTGTATCTGCCACATATGTGTTTAAATGTCAGCACTTAGAAGCTAATTTTAACGCACTCATTCACAAACTATAAAAATTACTAACTTGGACAGAAATATTTTAAGATAATTTCGAAAATGTTGTTAAAACGAATTGTGTCTCCTTATCAAAATTAATAATATTAGGAATATTAAAACAGATCAATTAATAACAACGAATCCAAAGAATTTTTAATCGATTACAGTTTAATAATTGGGGAAAAAATTAATATTGAAATTTTGGAAAGGTCCTACATCCCCCACAATCAAAATGTAGATTACAGGAAATGTCGGAGACATTTCCACCTGGAAAGATTAAGACTTGTCCTACTGGACAAGCTGGATCATTTCAGAGGGATATGGTCTCCATTTATTGAATCTTTTAAGGGTCAAAGTGGCTCGGTGCGAGAACCTGACTGAAGCCTGAATGGAAAGAACAGATGAAGAAAACACATATAATAAACCACAGATATACTCGCCAATGATGAGTAATAACTGCCTTAACACTTCATTCATCTTTTTGATTATTTTTATTTTTACTTTTTTTCCTCTTTTTATTTCCTACCTGTATTAAAAAATAAAAAAAATGCATAGAAGTACAAATAAGATATAATTGTTAATATTAATAATATGAAGAATGTATGTGACATGTATATTCTTCTTTTAATTATAGTACTTCTAATAAAAATATTTAACTCATGAAAAGTACTAACTCCGCGTAATAAAGGCATCTGTAGTCTTTTGTCTGCAACCCTCTCTGGTGTATTGTTAAGAGGGAGAGGTCTATTACTCTTGCAAACGCTGCCTCTGTGATTTGTCTTTAAAGTAAGTGCAGGTTGAAGAGTAGAGGGTTAAGTATTGTCAAATTTTTGGCCATTGATAATTGTATTAGGGGTGACCTTTTTAATCCCGGCAGTGAGATACCTTTGGGGAGCATTTTCTCCCTTACAATGAGGCGGGTCAGATGGACGGCTGGGGATGGGCCTGTGGATTAGCGTGCAATGAGCTCATGGTACCCCATCGCATAGTGGGACCGGGGAGGAGAGCTCCAGTGGCTCGCTACCGCTGCCTGGGACACTACAAAGGGCGTTGACTGGCCACACAGGGCCTCTTGAGAGGAATTTTATCAGTGGTACAAAGTTTATTCGGGGCTTCTCGCTTCCCTTATCCATTGGTCATCCTGTTTTTATCCACTATGGTTTTATGCCATGGGCTGTTGCCTATAAGACCAAAAAAGGTATGGAAGATGAGAGAGGGGTGGAATGGAGCGCTCTGTTGATTTTCTGCATTTGAGGTGATTTAGGCTCCTATACTCCCGCCATGATAAAATGTAAATAAATATAAATAAAATAAAAAGGATCAGAGAGAAGAAAGCACATTTGTTTTGAACATCTTGTTTATGCTACAATACAGATAAGGAGAAAAAATTCACATTGAAAAACATCCTATTATATTGCAGTGTAGATCAGAGCAAGAAGACATAAATTATTAGTAAAAAGTAATAATAGGTAGATAGGCTTAGTATATACTTTAAAAAAAAAGAGTTTTCCTGGCCTTTTTTTGTGAAATAATTTGAATCCTGGCATTAATTCATTTTTCTGGCAATGTTTGATTCAATACTAATAGGCCTGTCCCACTATACGGAGTTCACCCAAGAGCTCTCCCGGGTTTAAAAAAAATCAAACTTGTGTAAGCATCTCGTAGAATGTACTCGGAGCTCAGGAGCGGCTTGTAATGCTAACGGCAGGTACTCGGGAAACGCGGGTAAGCTCGGGATGACTCGTGAAGATTTTTCAACATGATTTATGAGTCATCCCGAGCTTACCCCGCGTTTCCTGAGGACCCTGCCGTTACCATGTTGAAAAAATGTCCACAAGAGCCCCGAGTACCTACGAGCGGCTATTACCGTAATTCTCCGAGTTCGAATCGGAGGAAACTCGGATAGAAGTCCTTGAATTAACTCATAACAGTGGGACAGCCCCATTAGCCTGGCCAAATCCACAAGACGTTACCTGAGACATTGTCGACCTTAAATAATTCTTAATCAGCTTGAGTTTGCTAAATTACCTCTCTGCTGAAGCTACTGTTGCTGGAATTGTTAATTGTATTCTTAAGCTAACACAAACATTTGGGAAACGGATCATCAGGTCTGTACTCTGTTAACAAGTTCAAACAGCTAGTTTATGCTATGATTATATTATTTACAGTGTACTATGTTTACATATTCTGTTGTGCTGCAGCAAGCAAGAATTTCATTCTGGAACATAGACAATAAAACACTCTTGACTCTTGAGATCTAATGGCTTTTAACAGTGCATTTACAAAATTAGCTTTATGTACCGAGGGTAAAGGTCGGGACCGGACTGCTTGACCTGCTGAGGCACCGCCGCCACCCGCCTGATGGTGGCGCCACCCTGCTGTTTGGCCTGCCACAGCACTTCCGCACGGGCAGCCACCCAGCGGGGGCGGTGAAATCTTCGCCGCGAGGAGCACGAGATTGTCATCAAGGCATCTGTTCTAAAAAACCTGTTTGAACAGGAAGCAGTGCCCGTTTGCAGTTCAGCACGCCGCGCAATCCGTTCATAAGCACAGACGGCTTGCAGTCGCGGAGGCCCATCCATGTGAAGGAGTCTGGCTGTCCTGTCTTGACGGCTGAGACTAAAAGTGCGCAAAAGGACCATTTTTGGTCGGGTCGCACCATCCCTCTTATCTTTGGCTCATGCCCACTTTACCTGGCCGTTCATAAATTGCAGATGTGTCCCAGCTGTTGCTGGCCGCTGATTTCCTGGGGGCGCAATCACTTTTAGTGGACGTGAGGAGGCAACGCCCCATCCATGCTTCCACATTGGAAGAAATCGCCTTGCGCCCTACTGCGTCCGCCACGCCATTCCGCAACCCGGTGTCTGCAGTGGAGAACGTTTACGGCCAAATTTCGGCGCACTTTCCTGAAATTTTGACTCCACAGTTCCACTCAGCCAACCCTAAAGATGATGTGGTGCACCACATTCTTACTTCGGTACCACCGCTCCACGCCCGCAGGCTGTCTCCTGACAAGCTCCAGATCGCCAAAGCGGGGTTTCGGAACATGGAGGCCATTGGAATTGTCCGGCGCTCTGATAGCCTCCAGCCCGGGGTGTCTCACATCTTCTGCCGGTGGTGGTTCGCTTTACGCGGTGGCCAGAGGCCATTCCGCTCAGTGACACTTCTGCCCTGTCATGTGCTCGTACACTCGCGGGCCCACTGGATCGTCCGTTTCGGGGTCCCCCCTGGACATTTCCTCGGACCAGGGTTCTCAGTTTCACGTCTGAGCTGTGGTCCACAATGGCTCGCCTGGTATATGGGACACAGCTTCACCATATGATGGCGTATCACCCCAGTCCAATGGGTTGGTGGAGTGGTTCCACCGCCATCTCAAGGCCGATTTGAAGGCATGCCCATGTCCCCCGAATGGATGAAATGAGTTGCCGTGCGTTGGTCTTGCTGGGTATTCAGACCACCTCAAAGTTGGTCTATGGCGTCCCGCTCACTGTTCCCGGGAAATTTATTCCGGCCGCTGGTGTGGCCCAGGACATGAGCTGGTGTGGCTCTTGCCACTTTACCTGGCCGTTCACCATTGCAGACGTGTCCCAGCCGTTGCTGGGTGCTAATTTCCTGCGGGCGCAATCGCATTTAGTAGACGTGAGGGGGCAACGCCTCGTCCACGCTTCCACATTGGAAGCGATCTCCTTGCGCCCTACTGCGTCCGCTGATCCGCAACCCGGTGTCTGCAATGGAGAACATTTGTGCCCAAACCCATTTGGTCCCCATTGTGACACCAGTCAAAGTACACACGTAAGTATGAGATCAAAATAGCGATCTCAAAATGGCGCCTTTTACTGCTGCTTGCGACCACATAACCGCCGACATGTGCAGGTTTGCACGGCAACCCTCACACAACCAAAGATTATAGCAAATGTTATTTTCTGTTCCCCTCAACACTCATTGGGTGTTACTAGATTTTTTTTCAATAGATCTATACTTACCACAATAATAAAGTCAGCATTTTTTGTTCTTCTGTATATTTTCGTTTTTGTTCTTGGAAGGCAGGAGTCTCCAAAATATGGTCCGTAGGACACATCAGGCCCATCACGAGATTTAAAGCTCAGATTCGAGTCGGGGAACGCAGCGGCCTGGGATTGCTGTCATTGTTTTAACTGATTAGATCCATCGAATTGTGATCGATTTAACCGATTAGATCCCTCGAGACATCACAGAGCCGCCGTGAAGAAGGGTGCAATGGTGCAGTGTGGAGTGCGGCGGTGGTCAGAATGGGACGGATGTGCGTTATAACGTGCCGTCGTGTCATGTCCTCTCTCTCTCTCTCTCTCTCTCTCTCTTCCCCACCCCCCCCCCGAAGACGCCGAAACGTCTGTTTTCCCAACGCAGGTTACTCAGGAGGAAGAATGAGATCCTTCCATTACCCACACAAAATTGTGCAAATTACAATTTTTTAATTATTGTATATGTTGGAAATTTTGTTCTTTGGGGTACGCAAGGGGTGGGGCTATCATTGTCTGAAATATGTTGAATTTTACATCACTTTCAAAACACTGCAACCCCCTGTGTATATCGTGCACACAATGATGTAAATTATGTAAATATTACCATAAATTACGGAAATAAAAAGTGTTTTCCTTGTTTATAAAGTTCAATTTAGAGTTATTTGAAGTGGGGGTTGGTGCGATATACTGCTGACCCACAAATGTGTCGTTATGAGGCATTCACATTGAACAAATCCATGTCTCAAAAAAAAGCAAGAAGCTCCCCATGTTATTTGACCAACTTATCGACTGAATTTAAATATGTTGGTATGTATGCACTACATTGTGTTACGCTAATATAGAATGAAAGAATGGAAAAATATTTTGACATTGTGTTCATAGATATTTTATTCACAATATTAGGATTTCATATATATGTATATATGTGTATGTATATGTATGTGTGGGATATATACATGTGTGCGTGTGTGTATATATATCAACATAGAAAGGAATAAGAAATAGTGTACTTGCTGTGCCAACCAGGTCTCTGGTAGAAACCACGTGACAACCATTACACAAAATGTATTTGTGTATTCTGATGCCATTTTCGGAAACTTGTCATCAATGTGCTATCTTTTCATATATTTGTTGTTGATACTATGTTAGTCAGGAACCAAATAAAGTGCTTGTCAAGGAATTTGAAATTTGACCCCATATGTCATTTATTTGTCTGCAGCTTTGTAAATATATTATTATATATATATTTATATAAGTTGCTTATGATCCATGAGAAGGAAATATATTTATCTCTAACTTGCCTCTCACACACAGGCACACACATTCATATACATATATATATAAGTTACATTTAATTTTGTGCACAGTGTGTGTTAAAGCAATAGAAGGGAGACTGCACAATACAATGCAAGGGAAACTACGCAAAGGAGGGGGCTGAGGAGGAAAGATGGGAGAGAAATGGGGGAAAACATTTACAATAAAATTAACTAAAATATGTGAGGTGATAGATGAGCCATATCAAACACTGTTCCCTACAACCCTGCTTACACCAAGGATGATAGAGCGGGAGGCATACCAGAAGTCGCGTTTTGCATTAACAAATGGCAGCCGTGACGTTGGTTTACGTCAAAGTGGAGGAGCGTCTTGCTCCGCTCATTGATCTTTGCTCACAGCTGCGCAGGTGCGGCTAACGGGCCGGGGGCGCACTCTGCAGGCTGCATATATATATACACACATATAGATATATTAATACACATATAGATATATATATACACATATAGATATATATACACATATAGATTGTGTATGTATCTATATGTGGATATATATATCTATATGTATATATAAATACACATATAGATTATTATACACATATAGATATATATACATACACACATATATATATATAAACATTTAGATATAGATATATACATATATAGATATATATGCACATACAGTGGCTTGCAAAAGTATTCATACCTCTTGAACTTTTCCACATTTTGCCACGTTACAACCACAAATGTAAATGTATTTTATTGGGATTTTATGTGATAGACCAACACAAAGTGGTGCATAAATGGAAGTGAAGTGGAAGGAAAATGATACATGGTTTCCAAATTTTATTACAAATAAAAAACTGAAAAGTGTGGCATGCATAAGTATTCAGCCCCCCTGAGTCAATACTTTGTAGAACCACCTTTCGCTGCAATTACAGCTGCAAGTCTTTTGGGGTATGTCTCTACCAGCTTTGCACATCTAGAGACTGACATTTTTGCCCATTCTTCTTTGCAAAATAGCTCAAGCTCAGTCAGATTGGATGGAGAGCGTCTGTGAACAGCAATTTTCAAGTCTTGCCAGAGATTCTCAATTGGATTTAGGTCTGGACTTTGACTGGGCCATTCTAACACATGAATATGCTTTGATCTAAACCATTCCATTGTAGCTCTTGCTGTATGTTTAGGGTCGTTGTCCTGTTGGAAGGTGAACCTCCGCCCCAGTCTCAAGCCTTTTGCAACTCTAACAGGTTTTCTTCCAAGATTGCCCTGTATTTTCCATCCATCTTCCCATCAACTCTGACCAGCTTCCCTGTCCCTACTGAAGAAAAGCATCCCCACAGCATGATTCTGCCACCACCATGTTTCACAGTGGGGATGGTGTGTTCAGGGTGATGTGCAGTGTTAGTTTTTCCGCCACACATAGCGTTTTTGCATTTATGCCAAAAAACTTCAATTTTTTGTCTCATCAGACCAGAGCACCTTCCTCCACATGTTTTGTTGTGTCCCCCACATGGCTTGTGGCAAACTGAAAACAGGACTTCTTATGGCTTTGTTTTTCAACAATGGCTTTCTTCTTGCCACTCTTCGATAAAGGCCCGATTTGTGGTGTGCACGGCTAATAGTTGTCCTGTGGACAGATTCTTCCACCTGAGCTGTGGATCTCTGCAGCTCCTCCAGAGTTACCATGGGCCTCTTGGGTGCTTCTCTGATCAAGCTCTCCTTGCCCGGGCTGTCAGTTTAGGTGGACGGCCAAGTCTTGGTAGGTTTGCAGTTGTGCCATACTCTTTCCATTTTCGGATGATGGATTGAACAGTGCTCCGTGAGATGTTCAAAGCTTGGGATATTTTTTTATAACCTAACCCAGCTTTAAACTTCTCCACAACTTTATCACTGACCTGTCTGGTGTATTCCTTGGGCTTCATGATGCCCAAGGAACATTGTTTGTTCGCTAATGTTCTCTAACAAATCTCTGAGGCCTTCACAGAACAGCTGTATTCATACTGAGATTAGATTACACACAAGTGGACTCTATTTACTAATTAGGTGACTTCTGAAGGCAATTGGTTCACTGGATTTTATTTAGGGGTATCAGAGAAAAGGGGGCTGAATACTTTTGCACGCCACACTTTTCATTTTTTTATTTGTAAAAAAATTTGAAAACCATGTATCATTTTCCTTCCACTTCACAATTATGCGCCACTTTGTGTTGGTCTATCACATAAAATCCCAATAAAATATGTTTACGTTTGTGGTTGTAACGTGACAAAATGTGGAAAGGTTCAAGGGGTATGAATACTTTTGCAAGCCACTGTATATAGATATATATACATGCACATATATACACACACACACACACACACATATATATATATATATATTATTTATATATATTTATATATATATATATAGATATGTATGTACACATATAGATATATATATATAATTTAGATATTATAGATATGTATATACACATATGATATATATATACATATAGATAGATATATATACACATATAGATATAAGTATATATATACACATACATATATATATATACATATAGATAGATATATATATACACACATATAGATATATACACACACATATACATACATATATATATATATATATATACACATATAGATATAGATATATATACACATATAGATATATATACACATATAGAGAGATATATATACATATAGATATATATACACATATATATACACACATATATAGAGATATATATACACATATAGCTATATATACACACATAGAGATATACACACACACACACATATATACACACATAGATATATACACACAATATAGAGATATATATATATACACATATAGATATATATATTAACATTAACTGCATTAACATGTGGTATGCCAACTGCAACTGCTCAAACAGAAAGGCTCTGCAGAGAGTAGTGAGGGAGCATAGAGGATCATTGGTGTCTCCCTACCCTCGGTACAAGAGCTGTTCCAGAAGCCGCTGCCTGAAAAAAGCACTGAGCATTGCAAAGGACAGACTGCACCCCCTCCACACATATCTGGATCTCCTGCCATCAGGCAAGAGATACTGTAGCATCAAGGCCTGACAATCAGAATGCTAAACAGCTTCCTTCCAGAGGCTGTGAGGCTGCTAAACAGTCAACTCCACACCCGATTTCTGCTGCTTTTTTGCACTGACAATTTAATAACACACTGGCACTTGTTAATAACAATCAGCTGAAAAACCAACTATAGATAAACATAATAAGCTAACAATACTAAAAATATAAATTAAATAAAAATTTTATCTGGCAGAAGAATAAGATTATTTCAAATTACAAAACAAGAAAATTTCGAATTTGGTGATAAACCACATAAACTCTTAGCACGCCAACTGAAAAAACGGGAAACAAAAAAATTACAATTACTAAAATTAAAATCAGACAAAGGGGAACTACTAACACTACCTAAAGATATTAATAAAAGATTTGCTCGATTTTATCAAAATTTATATACATCGAAAACCTCTGCAAATAATACTCAAATTACAAATTTCTTAGACAATTGTAATCTTCCAAAATTAAATATGGTGGAACAAGAGGGATTAGGAGCTCAGATTACACTTCAGGAAATAGAAGAAACAATAAATTTGTTGATGAATGGCAAAACGCCAGGACCAGATGGCTTTAGTAATGAATTCTATAAAAGATTCTACAAGATAATTTCTCCACGCCTGCAAGATTTACATATACACGCTTTTAAAGAAAATAAATTACCTGAAACACTATCTGAGTCAACAATTACACTTATACCTAAAAAGTATACAGATTTAGAAGACCCAGGCTCATATAGAGCCATAGCACTCTTAAATACAGATAAAAAAATATTAGCAAAGACCCTAGCAAGAAGATTGAGTAAATATGTTAGCAAACTGAACTTATTCATACTAAACTGGATCCGGACCTAAAATTAATAATACTTAGAAACATCAGAACAAAGTTTAACTCTTACAACAAGTCAAAAAATTTTCCTAGATTACAGTATAAATAATTGGGAAGAAAACTAATATTAAAAATTTTGGAAGGGCCCTAATATCCCCCACAACTAAAATGTGGATTACGGAAATGTCGGAGACCCTACATCTGGAAAGAATCAGATTTGCCTTAATGGACAAACAAGAAGTTTTCATTAGAATATGGTCTTCTTTCATTGATTACTTAAACGGGTAGAATGGTTCGGCAGGGAACCTTAACTGAAACTTGGATTTAGGAATAGATGAAAAGTTTTATTTTATATTCCTTGATCTTATCTCCTACGTTGTAGTAATAGTAAATTATTCCTTTCTTTATGATTTTCTTTTTCGATGTTGATTTTTATTTTATTTTTCTTACTGTTCTCCTCTCTTTATAAAAAAAACCTATTAGAGTCAAAATGATACACTTAATAATATTAATAATGTATGCTCGCTGAACATGAAATATTGTTATCATAACATATGTTTGCTAAATCACTGTCTAAATACTCTAATAAAAATATACAAAAAAAAAAAAATGTTAGCAAACTAATAAACCCGGACCAAACAGGGTTTATACCAAAGAGATACCCATTTAACAATTTGAGACGGCTGTTTAATATAATGTACTCACATAATACTGAAGAAGACCTAGCAATTATTTCATTAGATGCAGAAAAAGCGTTTGATCAGGTAGAATGGCAATATTTATTCAAAGTATTGCAAAAATTTAACATGGGAGATAACTTTATCTCATGGGTAAAATTATTATACGATAAGCCGACGGCTAGAATACTGACTAATAATATATTATCCCCGAAATTCCAATTAGCAAGGGGCAATAGGCAGGGGTGCGCATTATCGCCCCTGCTATTTGCACTAGTGATAGAGCCTTTAGCAGAAAGTATAAGAAGTCATCCGAATATTCATGGATATAATACCAAACACTCAAATAATAAAATCTCATTATACGCAGACGACATATTATTATATATTACAAATTCTCAAATTAGCATACCAAATATACTAAATTTAATAGAGGAATTTGATTCTTTTTCAGGATATAGAATAAACTGGAACAAAAGCGAAATTATGACGATAAAACCTCAAGAGCCAACACATCTGTTGAAATTCCCTTTTAGAATTGCAACAGAAAAATGTAAGTATTTGGGCATCCAAATTACTAGGAAATATAAATCACTACTTAACGCAAACTACATGCCTTTATTAACTAAATTAAAGGGGTTGATTAAATTTTGGAAAACACTGCCGATGTCCTTAATAGAATAAATGCGATAAAAATTATCTTCTTACCACAAATACTGTACCTATTTCAATCAATACCAATATATTTTTACCAAAAAAAATATTAAAAAAAATAGATTCTGATATTATAAACTTCATATGGGATTATAAATCACACAGAATTCAAAGAAAACACTTGTGTAAATCTAAAGAATCAGGGGGACTGACACTCCCTAACTTATTGTATTATTATTGGGCAGTGAATATTAAAAATATAATCTACTGGTTGGACAGTTCTGCCCAATAGGTAGATTGGATAAGAATGGAGAAAGAGGATTGTTCCCCTTATAACATAGGAAGCAATCCTTCTTTCCCCGATGAAACTGAACAATATAATATATAAGAAAAATCCAATTATTCACAGTATAATACGAATTTGGAAATCGTATTTTAAAATCAAGAAAACTATCGCTTCTTTCTCCAATAACTAATAATCCCTCATTCAAACCATCTATTATTGATAAAACGTTTAATCAATGGGAAAGAATAGGAATTAAAACGATGGGAGATATGTATGAAATGGGAAAACTTTTATCATTCCAACAATTACAACTAAAATATAATTTGATAAGTAATCAATATTTCAAATATCGTCAAATTCAAGATTATTTGAAAAAATATATACAAGGATATCAAACTTTAACTCCAGATTTATTAGAGGAAGGGATGAATAGAAAGGCAGAATCAAGCAATTTAATATCTTACTTATATAATATATTTCTAAATATAGAAACACCAACGACAGAGGCAATTGGAAGGGACTGGGAACAAGAGTTATTGATAAAAATTCCGAACGATAGATGGGGAAAAAATCTATTATATGTAAATAAATGTTCAATTAATGTAAGACATAACCTAATTCAATTTAAAATTTTACATAGATTATACTATTCGAAAACTATACTGAATAAAATATTTTCAAATGTTCCCCCCATCTGTGATAAATGTCAAACTCAAAATGCAACTATATCACATTCCTTTGTCTCTTGTACAAAACTGCATACATTTTGGAATGAAATCTTTGGAACTTTTACAAAACTATTTAACACAAAATTGAACCCCAATAGAGAATTGGTTATCTTTGGATCAATGGAAGAGGGAAGTAAACTAACTATATTCCAAGAAGCTTTTCTTAATTACGGTTTAATAACAGCAAAAAAACTTATACTCAAATTTTGGAAAAATGCAACCATGCCACCATTCAAAATGTGGATTGCAAATATGTCGGAAACGCTACATCTTGAAGAAATGAGATTCCTCCTACTAGGCAAAGTAGACCAATTCTTAAAGACTTGGTCTCCTTTTATCAACTTTTTACAAGTAGATGGTGCAACATAACATAATTTTAGAAATTAAATGGTTTAGAACCGGGTGACGGATGGGCAAAAATACGAAATAGGTAGATCTCTCCTAATCTCTCTTTTCTCTACTTTCTCCTTTTTTTTCCCAATCGTTTTAGCTTCTCATCTCTGTCCTTTATTTATTTTGCTATCAGTTTCTACTCGCTTGTCTATCTATTCCGACACTCTTTATTTCTTTTTTCTCTCACTGTTCTTTTATTATTAAATTAAAAATACGAAGTTGTACAAGAATGGAAATATGTATTTATGTATTAGGATCTCAAGTGTCACACTATTGTACTTACTTCTAACAAAAAAATAAAAATAAAATAACAATCAACAATCGAAGATAAATGACAAAAATGCTGGAGAAACTCAGCGGGTGAGGGAGCATCTATGAAGCGAAGGAATAGGTGATGTTTCGTGTCGAGACCTTTCTTCAGACTGATGTGGGGGGGGGGGGGGGGGGGTCAGGAAGAAGGAAGAGGCGGAGACAGTGGGCTGTGGGAGAGCTGGGGAAGGAGGGAGAAAACAAGATCTACCTGAAATTGGATAAGTCAATGTTCATACTGCTGGGGTTTCGGAATGGGAGGGGGAGTTGAAGTGCTGAGCCACCGGGAGATCAGGTTGGTTTGGTTAGTGCGAACCGAACGGAGGTGTTGGGCGAAGCAATCGCCAAGCCTGTGCTTGGTCTCACCGAAGTAGAGCAGTTAACACCTAGAACAGTGGATGCAATGGATGAGGTTGGAATCTAGGACTGCAGGTACATTTATAGCAAAAACACAAAGTGCTGGAGTAACTCGGCGGGTCAGGCAGCATCACTGGAGAATATGGATAGTTTTGTTTTTAATTTAGAGATACAGTGTGGAAACAGGCCCTTCGGCCCACTGGGTCCACGCCGACCAGTAATCCCAGCACATTAACACAATCCTAGGCACACTAGGGACAATTTTTACATTTGTACCAAGCCAATTAATCTAAAAATCTTTCCGTCTTTGGAGTGTGGGAGTAAACCGAAGATCTCAGGGAAAATCCACGCGGTCACAGAGAGAACGTACAAACTCTGTATAGACAGCACGTAGTCTGGATCGAACCTTGGTCTCTGGCGCTGTAGGTGCTGTAGGGCAGTAACTCTACCGCTGCACCACCGTGCCGCCCATGGTGATGATAGGTTATGTTTCAGTCGGGACCTATCTCAGGATCTGTGTTGGGTCCACTGTCGTTTGTCATGTACATCAATGATCTGGATGATGGGGTGGAAAATTGGATAAGTAAGTATGCAGATGATACTAAGATAGGTGGTGTTGTGGATAATGAAGTAGATTTTCAAAGTCTACAGAGAGATTTGGGCCATTTGGAAAAGTGGGCTGAAAGATGGCAGATGGAGTTTAATGCTGATAAGTGTGAAGTGCTACATCTTGGCAGGACAAATCAAAATAAGACGTACATGGTAAATGGTAGGGAATTGAGGAATGCTGTGGAACAGAGGGATCTAGGAATAACTGTGCATAGTTCCCTGAAGGTGGAATCGCATGTAGATAGGGTGGTAAAGAAAGCCTTTGGCCTTTATAAATCAGAGCATTGAATATAGGAGTAGGGAAGTTAATGTTAAAAATTGTACAAGGCATTGGTAAGACCAATTCTGGAGTATGGTGTACAATTTTGGTCGCCTAATTATAGGAAGGATGTCAACAAAATAGAGAGAGTACAGAGGAGATTTACTAGAATGTTGCCTGGGTTCCAGCAACTATGTTACAGAGAAAGGTTGAACAAGTTAGGTCTTTATTCTTTGGAGCGCAGAAGGTTAAGGGGGGACTTGATTGAGGTCTTTAAAATGATGAAAGGGATAGACGTGGATAAGCTTTTCCCATTGAGGGTAGGGAAGATTCAAACAAGAGGGCATGACATGAGAATTAAGGGACGGAAGTTTAGGGGTAACGTGAGGGGGAACTTCTTTACTCAGAGGGTGGTGGCTGTGTGGAATGAGCTTCCAGCAGAAGTGGTGGAGGCAGGATCGATTTTAACATTTAAAAGTAAAGTGGATAGGTATATGGACGGGAAGGGAATGGAGGAGTATGGTCTGAGTGCAGGTAGATGGTACTAAGGGAAAACAAATGGTCGGCAATGACTGGAAGGGCTGAGAGGGCCTGTTTCTGTGCTGTAATTGTTATATGGTTATCTTGACTGTGCCCAATTCATTTGGCTTGCCTATGCTAGATATTGATACACATGGTTTAGATCACTGGAGAATATGGATAGTTTCGTTTTTGGGCGGCAGGGTGGCGTAGCATTAGAGTTGCTGCCTTACAGCGAATGCAGCGCTGGAAACCCGTTCGATCCTGACTACGGATGCTGTCTGTGCGGAGTTTTTATGTTCTCCCCGTGACCTGCATGGGTTTTCTCCGAGATCTTTGGTTGCCTCCCACACTCCAAAGACATACAGGTATGTAGGTTAATTGGCTTGGTAAATGGAAAAATTGTCCCTTGTGGGTATAGGATAGTGTTAATGTGCGGGGATCGCTTGTCGGCGGGGACTCGGTGGGCCGAAAGGGCCTGTTTTTGCCCTGTATCTCTGAACTAAACTAAATAAAGATAGCTGAGTCAAAGGATATGGGGAGAAGGCAGGGATGGGGTACTGATTGTGGATGATCAGCTATGATCACATAGAAGGGCGGTGCTGGCTTGATGGGCCGAATAGCCTACTCCTGCACCTATTGTCTATTGTCTATTAAACTAAAATGTCCCCAAGCTCATTTCAGCTCGACTTCTATGTTCTGGAGATTCCACACCAGTCATTGTATTCTTATTTTCTTTCCTTGTCGGAACTATTATCCTCATAGTTCCAGAGTGATCCTTCACTATCGTCTGCAAAGAAAGTTTGGGTCAATCTATTGCATAAATTGGAGTTATCAGTGTGGTATATAGAGCTTCATGATCCATGGTGAAAATATCACCAACAATTTGTCCTGGACCAGCCAATACTTTTGTTTGGTGCAGGATACGTTGTAACTTTGTGGGTGCTTTTTATGTGGCGACTCTTTACATACCGTGGGTATGCAAAACAAAGAATTTCACAGTGACTTGTCACACACGTGACAATAACGTATTCATTCATTCATTCCATTCATTTGAAGCTACTGCCAAGAAACATACCGATGCTCCGAATAAATTTCAAGATCCTCCTTTATGTCTACAAAGCCCTCAATGGGCTTGCCCCCATCTACATCAAAAGTCTGCTCACCCACCGCACCACCTCCAGGTCCCTCAGATCGGCCGACTTGGGGTTGCTGAACATCCCGCGGTCTAGGCATAAGCTCAGGGGCGACCGCGCCTTTGCGGTTGCAGCTCCTAGACTGTGGAACAGCATCCCTCTTCCCATCAGAACTGCCCCCTCCATTGACTCCTTTAAGTCGAGACTAAAAACTCATCTCTACTCCCAAGCCTTTTTTGACGTCCTCTGAGCGAGGGCCATATGTATGTAGTGATGTTTGTATTTAATCTATGAACCACTGTTGTTTGTTATACTATTCTTATACCAATGTAAAGCACTTTGGCCAACGAGAGTTGTTTTTTAAATGTCCTATATAAATAAAAGTGACTTGACTTGACTCCTACTTTCTCAGAAGTCTATGGAAATTCGGCATATCCAACAACTCTCACCACTTCTACATATGCATGGTAGAAGGCATCCTATTAGGATAAATAACTGTATGATTTGTCAATATCTTTGCCCAAGACTGTAGGAAATTGCAGGGAGTTGTAGATGTAGCCCAGCCCATTTCAGAGACCAACTTCCTCACCATCGACTCGTAGAAACAGAAAATAGTTGCAGGAGCAGGCCATTCAGCCCTTCGAGCCAGCACCCCCATTCAATATGATCATGGCTGATCATCCAAAAACAGTACCCTGTTCCTGCTTTTTCCTCATATCCCTTGATTTTCTTAACCCTAAGAGAAAAATCTAACTCTCTCTTGAATACATCCAATGAATTGACCTCCACTGCCTTCTATGGTAGAGAATTCACAACTCTCTGGGTGAAAAAGTATTTCCTCAGCTCTGTTCTAAATGACCTATCCCATATTCTTAAACTGTGAACCCTGGTTCTGGACTCTCCCAACATCGGGAACATTTTTCCTGGATCTAGACTGACGGCAATAGGCGGGAGACTTGCCGTTAGTGGCAGTCTGTATTCCCGCATGAGAGTCTGGTCACCATGGGAGCTGGGGGGGGGGGGGGGGGGGAGTGCGCTCCTCCTCCGGCAGCTTCAAAAAGGCCCTCAGGTAAGTTATACTAACCTTGGGTTGCTTAGCTTCTGTAGTAGACTTTGCTTACAAAAACGATGGATGGGAGACCAGAATGAAGGCATCGAAGCATGCCTCCAAGGGCCACGGGACTTCGGATGGGAGTCAGCGGCCACAATCCCCGGAGCTGCCCGCAACACCATCAGCGCCCGCTCCACGGGCCGGGATAAGAACGCGGAAATCGGGGAGCCCTGCGCAGCCAGGACCCGCCTCTCCACCACGGCTGACTATGGAACCACATGGTGGTAGGAGCATCGCGCGGGAGCAGGGTAGGGAAGACCCTGACTCCCTACCACTGTCACCTAAACATAGGGACAGTGGCATGAAGGTGCGTAAACGTGTTCCCCGCTCTGCGGCACGTTCTGTCTCCCCTCCTATGCAGGTCACCGGAGGGCGGACCAGGGGAAGAACCGCACTGAGGTCGAAAAGCCCCGCTGCAGCGGCCGGCGTCGACTTGCCACCGGAGCAGTCCGCCAGATCGCGGACCGGTGAGGGATCGAGGTCTGAGTCTGGGAGCCCCGCAGGTGCGGCCGGCGCAGACTCACCACCGGGGGAGCCTGCCAGATCGCGGGCCGGTGGTAAATCATCTCGGTCACCGCACCCCGCGTTAGCGGCTGGACGTGACCGAACGTCGCCTTGTCCCGGGGGAAGACAGGCGGCAAGCCCGCGTGGATATCGGTGAACCCCGCTTCGGCGGCTGGAACCGACACCTCCTTGAGCGAGATCTGCCGCAGCAGGATCGGATGTCCTCAAGTCCAGGAGACGTGCATCTGGGCCACCCAGCATATCCCCTTCATCGGTGGGGAGTGCCAGGAGTCAGCAGCTGGCTGATGTTGAAGAGGGATTGGTGCAGGAACCTGCAGCACCTGAGAAACCCCAAGAGGAACTTCTTGATTTGGTTTCCAAATTTGCCAAAACTAGCGGCAAGCATTGACTCCTCACAACACAACAGCTGCAAGAACAGGTCTGACCGAGGAATGAACAAATACAAGGCCCGAACAACTGTGTTTCGCTGAATGTGCCGACAGTCAACACGCCCATCTGGGGCAACATCAGTCCAGGGATTAGGGCACAGGAGCTCAAACTTCAATAAATCCTGAAATTGTTGACGTCGGGAATCACTGCCTTTGCCAGGTCGATTGACGGCACGGAGATGACGGAGGAGCAGGAAGATGCTCTTGCGCTACTGTGTAACACACAGTATGAGATAAATTCCTTCCGGGAAATCTCCATCAAACCAACTCACAACCCAAAATTCGCGGGTTTGTACAAAACCTCTGCTGCGCCGCCACCGAGACAGTTGTTCGGTGAAGACCTGCCAAAACAGGTAAAAGACCTGGACGAGGAGGCAAAAGCGGTCGGGTTGATGAAACCACCATCCTCGAGCAGGCCACCGGCGTATCACAGCCAACATCCTTACGCTACGTCTAACAGGCCTCGGGTTCAACCCGACAGGGCTATCAGAACCTATCCACCGGTCGCACCCTATCTACAAAAGCCTTTATATGCAGGGCCCACAGTGACCAGCGTGGAAGATGCGCCACCCCACATCCCAGCAACACTACGAACCAAAAAAGGCCAGAACATCAAGGCCGCCGGTAACCATGGAGGTAAGGAGGTCTGATTCTCTTGGGAGTGCTGCATGTATAACCTCACAAGTAGGAGGGAGGTTGCGTACATTCTGGGATACATGGGTTTCTGATATTCACTATCCCAGGGAACAAAGCAATAGTCATAATAGAGGCATGTAACAGCCTTGCTTGCGCCAGGAAACTGACTGTTAGACATGCTGCTAAGGTAATTGGTAATCTTGTATCTATATTCCAGCTGCACAATTTGGGCCGTTACATTATCAAAGCTTGCAAAGAGCAAAATCTCAGCATTAAAAGCGAATGCTGGACATCTTTACAGGCCTATGCAGCTGCCAAACAAGGCATAAATTGAGCTACAATGGTGGATTAGCAATGTTTGTGATTGTTTAATCCCATCATTACATCAAACCCATCAGTCGTGTTACAAACCGACGCAAGCGCCAAGGGCTGGGGAGCTACCGACACCACTTCCAGTTGGGGCGGTAGATGGGATTTGCACGAGTCTACTCTTCTTCAATCACAAGGTATAAACTATTTAGAAATGCTGGGAGCATGTCACGGGCTGCGGGCTTACTGCACTAATCTGCATCATACGCATGTCCGTCTTCAAAATAAATAATACCACTGAGGTGGCATATTTAAATCATATGGGTGGTATCAAGTCAATATCTTGTGATGAAATGGCAAAAATTAATTTGGCTCTGGTGTATTGAAAGAAATATTTCGATATCCGGTTAAGCTCAATACAGTGGCGGACACCAGGTCACGAGTATTTAATAACGACATCAAGTGGATGTTGAACCTCCAAATATTTGCTAAAACTAGCCAAATATGGGACACCAGATATCGACCTCTTGCGTCCAGGTTGAACCATCAGATACCAACATATGTCTCTTGGGAACCAGATTCTGGGGCAGTGGCGATGGACGCGTTCTCGCTACGTTGGGAGAAATGGGTTTTCTATGCTTTCCCCCATTCTGCTTCATCAGTCGGGTATTGCAGAAAATTCAACCAGATTCTGCAATAGAAAGGACCATGGACATCATACAGCATCGTGCAGAGAGTCCACAAGGAAGCAGTACCTTACCCACATAAGGAAATGGGAGGTTTCTGTAGTCGGACCAAGACCACCTACAAATCTGCTACGATCTCCAATGTGCTGGAGTCCTCGCGGGCCTTCATTATGATGAGGCCCTCAGTTACAGTGCCATATACAGTGCCAGGAGTACACTGTCATCCTATCTCAACATTGGAGTGGGATCTCACCAGCTGGTATCCAAACTATGAGCGGTATATTCTATCCATCCCTCTCCGACCACGATATAATATTACCTGGGATATAGGGGTGGTGTTGACCCTACTCAGGAGCTGGTCGCCTATGACGGATTTACCACTGGACTAACTCACATTCAAAGTGGTGATGTTAATGGCACTGACCACAGCACAACGGGTCCAGACTCTACAGGAACTAAAACTGGATAGAATAGTCTCGACCATAAATAAAGTGACTTTCTTTATAGATGATTTGCTTAAACAACACAGACCTGGGTCTACAGGTCTGAAAATGGGCATCAGGAATATGGAGACGGGTCTGTTATCAGCCATGAAAACCCACATCACAGGGTGACGATGCAGACTATCTCCAGGTGGCTCAGGGTGGTATTCGGTGCAGCAGGTAAGACACTAACATTTTAAATCTCATTCTACCAGGGCTGCATCCACATCAGCGGCGAGGATCATGGAGGTACTCATGGATCATGTCCTCGCAATAGCGGGCTGGGCCAGTGAAACTACATTTCAGCGTTTTTATAACAAACCTGTGGCCGCTCCCGCAACGTTTGCGGAGTCAGTTTTAAGTGCTGTTCCCTAAACATTTGTCCCCGAGTTCAGGGGTTTATTATTTGTATTAACAAATATGTTATTATTTTTCAGCTTGTTCAAGTCTGAAATATGTTAACATACTTCATCAGTATTACGGCAGTGTGTGAGCATGGACGTGGTCCAGGGCATGGAATCACAGAGCTTTGAAATCTTCACAAAGTCACTCATGTGACTCTGAAGTAAAATAGTAAGATTAAATGAGAACCTACCAGTTTGAAGTTTGATCTTTATTTTGTGAGGAGTTGCGATGAGGGATTTCGTGCCCTCCGCTCCCAACCCTCATAAGGTCAACTGGTATATTCGAGTTCTTTAATCTTACTATCTTCAGTCATTGTTGTTATCTGTGATTCCACACCGCTGCTTTGAAGAATGTTGCGCATGCGTGCTGGCGGGGTCTTCACGAAATCCCTCATCGCAACTCCTCACAAAATAAAGATCAAACTTCAAACTGGTAAGTTCTCATTTAATCTTACTATTTTTTCTTCTGTTCTTTGTACCAGAGGTGTGCAAAACATGATTTTCAATCAAATCTGAGATGGTGACCAGCCAACATTTCTTACTTACTTTTTATTTGGTACAGAATCAAATCATCCAATACAAAGTAATTTATATACAAGTCTCTGATAAACCATCAATGTTTGGTGGAATTTGGTCTTTGAAAATGGGATGTTTGGATTTTGAATTTATAGCTGTTCCAAGTGTACAGACCCTGTTTTGAGTAATGGATGGGAACAGTTGTGTCCCTTCTTGCTGCTAGTCTTCCATCTGGTGCTTGGCATTGATGGGCTGGTGTACGAGGGTGAAGCTGGTGGGTGGGATTCTGACCATGAACGTGGTCTAGTAATCCGTCACAGATGAAAGTTGAGCGTGAATTGTCTTTAGCTTTTCGTTTTTTTGCTTTGCCTTGCAGGTGAGAAATTTGGGAGGATTACCAGCTGGCATCTCGGATGTTTGGGAATCCTAGAACAGACCGGAACACTGTCGTTACACCTGGGATACCACAACTAATGATAATTTGGAGGCGTCCTACTGTTGCAGGCTCCGTTTCGACCGGGTGTTTTTCAGGGCTTCCAGAGGAGGTCAAATCATTCCAAAGGAAATGAGCCTCGTGGGGCAAGAGAGACTGGAGTGTGGACGGTTTTGCAGTGATCACTGGGGACTTCTTTGTGGCTTTCATGTCCTCCTCTAAGATCAACTGCAATACCTGGATTAAAACAATTGTGCCTGAAAGTCTGAGTTGTATGATTTCTGGAGTGAAAATATCCAGGGTTGTTTCTGAGTTAATGGGATGTCCCTTCTTGGTACAGAATCAAATCATCTACTGTGTGCAACTATTACACTACAAATCATCAAATTAATCTACTGCCTTTGGGAAGTAGATTAAAATGGCGATGTGAAAATCGGCAAAGGCAACCCTAAATAGCCCGGACTGGTTTTTGAAATAGTTTTCATTTTGATTGGAGTTGTATCTAAAAGAAAAGCCAATTTTTTGTTGTTGTTAATCTCCAATGATTTGCAAAAGGTTCGATTCAACCAGACTTGCCATTTTTTTTTAATGTATGTGCACAAACTTTTTTTGTTCCAATTATGTTTTTACAAAGGCATTTCGGTAACGTGCTCCTGAACACTAAATTATGACTTCATTTCAAAGTTATGTTTGTGTCTTAGATTGTTAATTGTGACTGAACCATTCTGAAAATTGTGGAAAATATAATTGGACATTCTGTATTGGAATTCACTTTTCTCATTTTAGTCAAAGTAGAAAAACTCTTACCGAAGGCATATTCCTTCATCTTCCTTGCCGTATTCCTTCATACCGGGCCCACTGCACAGGGGAGACTCAGTTATTTTAAATTCCCCACGTGCGGATACCGGCCCACTGCGCACGCGTGGGGAGACGGCCCTATTTTGCGTCACTGCCTCATCACCGGCACCATTTTCCTTTGTGACGAGGCTGACGGGCCTCCACCAACTGCTCAGGCGCGGCAAGTGGGAGCGTGACTACCAGGTTTATTAAAGGTCCCTCTCTCCCAAAGCAATATTCCCCCAATAGCACTCACCCATATACGACGCTGGATGTTAAAATGGTGATCGCGGACTTCCGGTGGCGCTATGGAGGGCTAGACGATAAAGCCAGCCAGATCCGCGCAACAAACGGGAAAAAACGGGGGATTAACGGACCTACCTGCTGCCTGCTGTCTCTGCACCGATTGTTGTGAGTGACGTCATCAGGCGCGCGACTAGTTATGTCTACAACACGCAGCCCACCCGAAAAATCGAAAATTCGATCAACCAGGCAGAGACCGGCAGAAGGCCTGACTGAAGCCTCGGACTCAGGTAGGACCTCATCCCAGGAAGATGTGTCGAAAAGAACAGGGAAAAAAACTGAAAGTGAAGAACTTAAAACTTTTATTTCACGTGAAATTGCTGGTTTAAAGGAGGAAATAAACCAGATGAATACTCAAATGAAAGAATTACAACTTGAAACTAATTCCAATATTAATAACAAGGCTAAGAAAATATCGGAAGATTTGAAGAAAGAAATCACAGAAATGATGAGTGAAATGTCAAAGGAGATGAATGATAAGATCGAAAAGGTCAAAACCGACTTTGAAAAAAGGCTGAATCCTGTGGAGGAGGCACTGGACCAACAGACGGCTGGTATAGAAAGCCTTGAAGAACTAGCTGACATAAGTGCTGGGACTACAGCAAAGCTGGTTACAGAAAATGAACGTCTAACTGACTTACTGACCAAAATAACCGAGAAATGTACTGAACTAGAAGGTCGCCAGAGAAGACAAAACCTAAGAATCGCGGGTATTCCCGAAGGACGAGAGAAAGATGAAGACCCTCGAGAATTTACTGCGAACCTACTGCAAAATGTTTTATCTCTGGAACAAAAGCCTTTATTAGCCCGGGCACATAGAGTGAGGAGACGTCAGACAAGACTAAATGCCCCCCCAAGACAAATGATTATTATTATTATTATTTTTTTTAAAATATTTTTATTATAGAAACAAAGTAATTACAAAGTACACTCTTATACGACGCTAAAAAATATATAATATTAATGATAAATTGATACTGTTTATATTATTTGTAATATTATCAATTATACATATCAAGGTTGTTTATTTTGTATAATTGGGAGTGTGTATAGTACATTCCTAATATTAGCAATATACTCATACTACTCATAATATCCATATTTCCTCTGATTTCCAAATACAAGTCCCCCATGTTATAATTGCATAATACACAATATTAACCGAACTTCTATGATATTCATTATATTTTCATAATATTAAGAGTGTTTGTATTATTATTGACTTTATATTTCAAAATTATTATATAGTTGAAAATACACAATTTTATGTAATTAAAAATTACATTAATAATTACATTAATAATATTTTCATACAACTAATGATACCTATATTCGCACTAATATTAAGAATTTAATATAATGTGTTTCTATACTTTTTTCTAATTAAGGATAGAAAAATAAAAAATAGAAAATAGAAAAGAGAGTGTGGAAAGTTTGATGGAGATTGGAATATTACTCATTAATCCGTCCTTGGAGATATATTCATGATTTATTATATATATTTCTTCATCCATTCAGATATTCAGGCCTCAGTCAAGTCTTCGCGCCAAACCGTTATGACCCTGTAAATATTTAATATATGGAGACCAAATCCCTCTGAAGAGATCTAACCTATCCATAAGGACAAGTCTCAATCTCTCCAAGTGAAGTGTCTCCGACATTTCTGTATTCCACATTTTAATTGTTGGGGATGCAGGGCCTTTCCAAAATTTTAGTATAAATTTTTTCCCAATTATTAGACAATAGTCGATAAAAATTCTTTGGTTCATTGTAATTAGTTGGTCCGTTTCAAGTATTCCAAGTATTATTAACTTTGGATCAGAAATCATAGTAATATTAATAACATTCGAAATTATCTTAAATATTTCGTTCCAATATTCTACAATCTTTATACAATTAGTAAATGAATGTGACAAATTTGCTTCTGAGATTTGACATTTATCACATATAGGCGATAATTTTGGAAATATATTATGTAATTTAGATTTGGAGTAATGTAGTCTATGTAGAATTTTAAACTGTATAAGAGCATGTTTAGCATTTAACGAGCAATGATGTATGTGTTGTAAGCTTTCGTCCCATATTTCTGGGCTTATTATTTGACCTAATTCATTTTCCCAAAGCTGTCTATGTGTTTCCGTTGATGGGATATCACTTTCCAATAAAATATTATAAATATATGATATCATTTTTTCTGTATTTGGATGTTTATTCAAGCATTCATCTAAAATTTCAGTCTTTCTATTTCTAAGTTCTTGTGTATTTGCAGAGATATAGTTTCTGATTTGTAAGTATCTAAAATATTCATTGTTATGTAGTCCATAAGTTTGTTGTAACTCTTGAAATGAAAGAAAAGAGCTTTCCTTATAAAGATCCCCTATGTTTAAAATTCCTTTATTTTTCCATTGTAAAAAAGCCTTATCCATCGTTGAAGGTTTAAACGTAAAATTGTTGGCAATGGTAAGACCTAACGGTATAGATTTTAATTTTAATGTTTTATTTTATTTGTTTCACAAAATCACAAATGCGGATTCCGTTTTCTATTATCGGATTTTCACTATAAATTTTCTTAGCTACGTTAGTGTTAGCAAATATTATAGAACTAATTTCAAATGGAGAACAATCTTCTTTTTCCATTTTTAACCAGTTTGGTTTGTTATCTATTTCTTCTAGCCAAAAATTCATATTTTTGATATTAACTGCCCAGTAATAAAACATAAGATTTGGTAATGCTAATCCCCCATTTATTTTAGCTTTACATAAGTGTTTTTTATTTATTCTGTGGTTCTTATAATCCCAGATAAAGTTAGTAACTAGGGAGTCTACTTTTTTGAAAAAAAATTTAGGGAGATATATCGGGATTAATTGAAATAAATATAATAATTGTGGGAGAAAAATCATTTTTATCGCGTTGATTTTACTTAACATTGAAATAGGTAAACTTTTCCAGTATAAAATATTCATATTTAATTTGTTCAGTAATAACGGGAAATTAGATTTAAATAAAGAATCAAATCTTTTTGTAACGAAAATGCCAAGATATTTAATATTTTCATTTGTTATCTTGAAAGGAAATTGTTGTAATATCTGTAAATTATTCATCACAAATGATTATAAAGGTACAATATGACTACGTCTTGGAGGAGATAATGCGAAAAACTTCGAGAAACAGAAACCTGGTATTTGAAGGACAAAGGATCAGTATCTACCGAGATTACCCAGCAGAAGTTTCCAGGAAAGGAAAAGCATTTAATGAGTCTAAAAGTCTTCTGAGGGGAGTGGAAAATTTGAAATATGGCCTGAATTATCCAGCTACTTTAAGAGTTACTTTTAACAACAAGGAATATTTCTTCTCCAATCCTGCGGAAGCACTGGACTTTGCCCGGCAGATTAAGACCTGAGAAGGCCTTATCATCGAATATACTGACTTTTATGGACTTTACAAGAATCTACAAGACACTGCAAGACTTCATAAGACTTTGCAGGTCCTGATGGAACTGGATAACGCTGGATGGAAGCTGGAGAAAGATGTGGATCGGAAAACCTCACATGGATACTAACAATTAGTATAATTATATTACTAATACAAATAACTAAAACATATTAAAGTCACACTGTGGTATTTTTACTAATCACTAATTTTACTAATAATATAATAACTAATAAATATCAAAATTATAGTGTATCACTTTTATTAATTAAAATTAATTATTATTATTAATAACTAATGTTCATTTATGTTGGAATGATTAGAGTCAAATATAGAGCTGGATTTCGTTTGGAGATTTTTCTTTTACACCAGTAATTTTCATTTTTACTTCTTGTTTTTCTTTCATCTTATGTGTTTTTTTTATACTTAGATTTTTAAATAAGTTTTAAATATACGTATTTTCAATTAATATAATCTGAATATTTTTTTTTCTCTTTTTTTAATGTAATACCCCCGGTAAAATATCATTATGGAAGCTGGGAGCTGGTTAAGTTAGTAACATCAACTACAGAAGTCGGTAGATGGTTAGCCATGCTAGTATGGCTAGCATTAACTACAATAATACTAGATGTAGTTTTTTCTTCCTTTGTGCACTATACTAACCTCTTAATCTATCCTTTCTTCTTTTCTTTTATAAACTATTATTGTTTTTTTCAGTTTGAATGGAGTTATATATTGGATCAAAGGAGATATACACGTGAGAGGCATTCACGGGATTTAAAATTCATCTATTCGGTGTTCGGGTGTAAGGTCAGGTCTGTCGGGCTGAACCATCGGCTCTATTACAGACTCCCATAGACAAAAGATGCAAGACTTAAAAATGAATATGGGGAATGAAGGAATAACGTTTTGTAGTTGGAATGTTAAAGGTATTAATGAACCAATTAAGAGAGGTAAAGTATTAGCACATTTAAAAGCAATTAAAGCTGATGTAATTTTTATTCAAGAAACCCACTTAAAAAAAAGATGCTGTGCATAGGCTGAAAGCTAAATGGATAGATAAAACATATTCTTCTTTTACGCTTAAATCAAGAGGCGTAGCAATATTATTTCGCAAAGGCATTTTATTTAAACATACATCAACTATAACTGATAATGATGGCAGATACATTATTGTAATAGGAGAATTAAATGCACAAACATGATTTTTGTTAATGTATATGGACCAAACTTTGATGGTCCATTGTTTTTCAAGAAAATATTTAACAATATCCCGGAATTAACACAATATAACCTAATAATTGGTGGAGATTTAAATTGTACACTAGATCCTTACTTAGACAGATCTACAAGACAAAGGAAAACTAAATCACATTCTAGTGCCTTATTAAATGCATATATGGAAACTACTAATATTAAAGATGTCTAAATCCCACTGGACGATAATATTCCTTTTATTCGTCGGTACATAAAACCTACTCAAGAATAGATTACTTTTTGGTCCATGCCAAACTTATTTCACTCATTTATAATTCTAAATATCACAATATTATAATTTCAGATCATGCCCCTTTAACATTTAAGATTAAAATAAATGGTAAAACAGAAAAATGGGTACAGTGGAGATTTAACCCACAAATTTTAAAAAACAAAATAACTCAGGAATATATTACAGAACAGATTAAGATTTTCTTCGAAACAAATGATAAACCGGAAATATAATCCATAGGATTAAATCACATAATGGCGAACTTTTAATACAACCTAAAGATATTAATGAGAGATTTATGCAATACTATAAAAACTTATACACTGCTAAAACAATAGAAAATAAGATAGGAATAGAAGTATTTAAAAAAAAAATGTAATCTGAAGGGGTTGGACTCACAAAATAGAGAATCATTAAATGCTGAAATTTCAGTAAAAGAAATCCAAGAATCTATTAGATCATTAAAAAATGGTAAAACACCGGGACCAGATGTTATTGGCTCGGAATTCTATAAAAGATTTTATGATCAGATTGTACCACGTCTGAAATCATTATATGAATATATATATACACAGCTGAAATTACCAGAAACGTTAAATGAATCTATTATAACACTTATACCTAAAATAAACAAAGATCTGGATGAACTAGGATCATTTAGAGCTATAGCTCTTTTAAATACTGATCAAAAGATATTAACCAAAATATTAGCACAAAGGCTAAGCACAGTTATTAATGAATTAATTCACCCCGATCAAACTGGATTTATACCAAAACGATATTCCTCATATAACTTGAGACGGTTATTCAATATTATATATTCGAAAAGAGGTATTAAAAAAGATCTAGTAGTTATCTCGTTAGATGCAGAGAAAGCCTTCGATCAGGTGGAATGGCCCTATTTGTTTTCGGTTATGGAAACTTTTAAATTGGGAGAGAAGTTCATTACTTGGATCAAATTATTATATATAAACCCAACAGCTAGAATAATAACAAATCAAATGTTATCAACTAAATTCAATTTATCTCGAGGCTGTAGACAAGGTTGCCCTTTATCCCCCCTACTGTTTGCACTTGTAATAGAACCGTTAGCTCAGAGGGTGAGATTACATCCTGAAATATATGGGTATGATACTAGAGATACTAAAAATAAAATCTCCTTATACGCAGATGATGTATTACTTTACATCACAAAACCAGAAATTAGTATCCAAAATTTGTTAAAATTAATAACTGAATTCGGATCTTTTTCAGGATATAGTATCAATTGGAATAAAAGTGAACTTATGCCAATAACGGTAAATAACTTACACATATTACAACAATTTCCTTTTAAGATAACAAATGAAAAAATTAAATATCTTGGAATTTATGTAACAAAAAGATTTGATTCTTTATCTAAATCTAACTTCCCACTACTATTGAATAAATTAAATAAGAATATTTTATATTGGAAAACTCTACCTATTTCAATGTTAGGTAAAATTAATATAATAAAAATGATTTTTCTTGCACAATTTTCAATTAATTCCGATATATCTTCCTAAAAATTTCTTTAAGAAGGTGGACTCCCTAGTTACTAACTTTATTTGGGATTATAAGAGCCATAGAATAAATAAAAAACATTTATGTAAATTAAAAATAAATGGAGGTTTAGCACTACCAAATTTTATGTTTTATTACTGGGCAGTTAATATTAAAAATATGAATTTTTGGTGAGAAGAGACAGATAACCAACCAATTTGGTTAAATATGGAAAAAGAAGATTGTTCTCCTCTTGAAATTAGTTCAATAATATTCGCTAATATTAATTTAGCTAAGAACATCTATAGTGAAAACCTGATAATAGAAAGTGGAATACGTATTTGGAAACAAATAAAGAAAACATTAAAACTGAAATCTATACCACTAGCCCTTACCATTGTAAATAACGTTACATTTAAACCTTCAATGATGGATAAGGGTTTTTACAATGGAAAAACAAGGGAATTATTAAGATGGGTGATCTCTATAAGGAAAACTCTTTCCTTTCATTTCAAGAATTACAACAAATTTATGGACTACATTCTAAAGATTTTTTTAGATATTTACAAATCAGAGACTATGTAAAAGCAAACACACAGGAACTTAGAAATAGAAAGACAGAAATTTTAGATGAATGTCTAAATAAACATCCGAACACAGAAAAAATTATTTCATATATATATATAAACCCTATTGGAAAACGATGTCCCATCAACAGAAATATATAGACAATCTTGGGAAAACGAATTAGGTCAAATTATAAGACCAGAAGTATGGGACGAAAGTTTACAACATATACACCATTGTTCGTTAAATGCTAAACACTCTCTTAAACAGTTTAAAATACTACATGGACTACATTATTCAAAATCCAAACTACATAACATCTTTCCAAAAGTATCTCCCATATGTGATAAATGTCAACATTTAGAAGCTAATCTGACACACTCATTTACAAATTGTGTAAAGATGACAAAATTTTGGATAGAAATATTTAGGATAATTTCGAATGTTGTCAATATGAATCTGACCCCTGATTCAAAGTTAATAATACTAGGAATACTGGAAACAGACCAATTAATAACAACGAATCAAAGAATCTTTATTGATTATGGTTTAATAATTGGGAAAAAATTAATACTAATTAATACTAATTCTGGAAAGGTCCTACATCCCCCACAATCAAAATGTGGAATACAGAAATGTCGGAGACACTCCATCTGGAGAGATTGAGGCTTGTCCTAATGGACAGGTTGGATCTCTTCAGAGGGATATGGTGTCCATATATTGAATATTTACAGGATCAAAGTGGCTCAGTGCGAGGGCTTGACTGAGACCTGAATAATAGAATGGATGAAGAATTACGCATAATAAATCATGGTTATATCTCCAATGACGGATTATTGATTAATACTCCATTCACTTCCTTATTTTTCATATTATTTTTCTCTATCTCGTCCTACTTTATAAAAAAAAATTAAAAAGTGTATAGAAACATAAAGTCTTAAATCTTAATATTAATATTAATAATATTATGAATGTATCTAATAATGTATTTTTTATTAATATGTTTCTACAATAAAAATATTTAACAAAAAAAAAAAAATGGTGATCGCGGCCCGGCAATCCTCCCCCAAATGCGCAGGCGTGGCCGACGTCAGAGATCGCTGATGTGACGCCAGAGATCGCTGTTGTGACGCGAGTTTAGATGGCGGCGGGGCAACTGAGCAGGCCGAACGGCCTACTCCTGCACCTATTGTCTATTGTCAGGCGAGCCTGACAATCTCAAAATGGTGTCGCGCGGATAGCGGGCCCGGCAACCCTCCCCAAGTGCGTGGCGCGGATCCTGTGGCAATCTTACTGTTGCGATGCATTGGGATCCCATTGTGACGTTGAACGCGGCTGACGGGCAGGGCAAGTGGAAAAGTGTTTTTTGCAAAGTTTAAAATGTCAATAACTTGTAAAATCTATATAATTAAAAGTCTCATCTTGATCACTTCCTGTCTGCGCTGTATATTGATTTTAGAAATAACGCTACCATATAAGGCTATGATTTTTGGCCATCTTACTCACAGTCCTCCGCTGCGCAGGCCCTGAAGATTTTTCCAATCGATGAAAAAAAAAAGAGTTATGAGTGTTTAAAAAACCTTGAGATCCTCTTGCCTGTCAATCAACACGATTAAGGTAACGCCCCTTCCGGGGGGGGGGGGGAGAGGGACTATAAAACCCCGGATGCCTGGACATGACTCAGTCACTCTGCAAGATTGTGAGAGAGAGGCCTCGACTCATTCTAAACTGTGAATCTGCAATGTACTTGCAATAAATGATTTATTAGCCCTTAATGAAAATGAAATGAGCTGTTTGGCTTGGCCTGCCCTGTGCTTGAAAGTGCAATGGCAATGGAGGTGAAATGAAAATGCAATGAGCTGTTTGGCTTGGGACTGGATGTCAAGTATCCCGACAGGATTTGGGAGGATGCTACTAGGATAGACAGAGCGACACCCTGGGAACAGGAGAATAAAGAATAAACAGTTAATTGTCATAGATTGCTAACGAATTTGAGGGCCTACTCCTGCACCTATTTTCCACTTGCAAATAGCAAAGGAAAAGAAATAACTGTGTGGCTCCACCCCCATACAATTTCAATTTCTTAAAGAGACACACACTACCTCTTAAAACACATGAGACTGCAAAGATTTATCAAGTAAAAGAGCAAGCTCATTCAATGATATCCTCCTATTTCATTTGAAGTGTAGGATTAAATCAGCATTCATCCAAAACTGGTTCCACAAACAAGTAACAGACTTCTCATTCTCACCTCAAAGAAATCATGCAACTCTTAATACTTTGGTACACCCAAATACATTCATACATTGTTCATAAATTCAACACATACTGAAGAACAGTCACGATCCAAAACACACATTTAGACATCGCTGTATCCCTCTCGACCCTCTCTCTCTCTCTCCGTTATTGATACTCCTCTCTCTTAGACATTGCTAATTTATAGAAGCTTCAAAGTGTAAGCCACATTCCCTTTCCTTCTTTCCAACGTACACAAATTTTATCTGAGAGCAGTGAACCAGCAGTGAACCCGTCAATGGTCATGGTGCAGCCTTCTCATTTCCATAGTTGTTTCTCATGTACAAATGTGTCCTTTTGTAATTTCTAAACCTCCCTTCCGCCTGACAAGACCACTCTGTTTACTAGAATCTTTGGTTCTGTGGGGACCAGTGTGAAGAATTTGCAAGCTGCCATGTGGGCAGTACTGTCAGCTAGGGCATTCCCCTGGGATACTGCTTTATCGGGCCACTCATATAGGCATTGCACTTAATAATGGCCAGGTGGACTGGGCGGACTGAGGCTTGTAGTTTGGCTATTGTTGTCTTTAAATTGTGAAAGCGTTGTCCATAAGTTGTGAATGTCTTCTTGTTGGAATTAGATAGTTGAAATGAAATAGGATTAATCTGCTAGGAATGGGCAGGCCAGCATAATTTACAGTAGGATGGTCCAATTACCTGTCAGTCAGGATCCTGGGCGTTGTGATTGGACATTGGTCCAGATTGTGATTAGTGAGACTCCCTGTCATTCAGGGTCTTGCCACACCCCACACCCATCAATCTCCACAAACAAAGCCACAAATCTCCTCTTTGTCTCTCTTCAGCAGAGACAAGCTCGCTATTCTGTACCAAAAGTTCGAAGGCACGTTTATTTACAAAAGTACAGGCTGTTGGCTGGGATTTAAAGGTCTTGAGCAGCTTCGATTATCATGCTTTTTTCTTCTTTGTTTTGTCTGCTGTTTCTCAGGTGCTCTGCGTTGTTTAAATCTCTCACTGCTGGATTCAACACTGCTCCTTCTTCCTCTTCTACATCAGCCCTTTCCCTTTTTCTTTCTCATCTGCCTTTTCAGTCTCGGAGTCGCTATCAGTATCATTTTCGTCTGGGGTGCCCTTCCCTGTAGGGGTGCTAGAGCCTTCCCCTCACCCCTTCGGGATCTTATATGAGGAGGTGGTTACACTATTCCCGACTTTGTTCCTCATTCCCCACCGAATTTGTTCCTTCATCCCCCCTCTTCTATAAACAGGGTCGCCATGCCATACAGGGTCTCCAGAGAAATTACTAGTACTGGGTTTGTTCTTATTCCGTCCTGTTCCTGTCTTTACTGTACTATCTTATACGCTACTTTTATTATTATCCACAATCCTACTTTGCCCCTTAACAATTTGCAACTTTATGTTATCTAATTAGTCCCTATTCTCCCTGACTTTACCTGTTCTCCCCGTACAGACCCCCTATTTACCTAGGGCGGTATCCACAGAACATCTTATCCTGCCCGTACAGACCCCTATTTACCTAGGGTGGTTTCCACAGGATGCCTTGTCCATTTAGTCCCCTACTCTTCTTAGGATGGTATCCACAAGGTCATATTCACATCACACAGAATCAACTTTCTCAGATCAATTATTTTCTACTTACCCTACTGCGCAGTCTTCTCGAGTAATCCTCCGGGTCTCCTCTTAGAATAATTTTAGTGACAGATTCTTTGGATTGGAGAGGCCCTCTGACCGCCTAGACGCTTTTGTGTCCCCAGTGGCTTCCCGTTTACAACAGGTCGAAGTGGAAAACCACCTATCTTTTTGTGGGTGGCCACCCTTGTCCTGTTGTCCCCAGGAGCCCCTGAGGGGCTGGAAAGCGCCCCTGGCTGGTCGTTCTTTACCAAACGGGCCTCTTTCTGACCCTGCCCGCTACACCAGTTTTGTCATGGTTACTGATACTCAAAATTAAGTCAGGCGACGCGGAGAATTCTTCAAGAAGTTCAAACCTTTATTTGCAAATCAAGGTTAGAACAATCAAAGAGTTAATTGCTTGACTACCCATGTCACACAAATAGTTGCTTCTTTTTGTGGCATGTTTAACTCTGTACGTCCCACCATTGGTGCATTTCCATACTAAATCACTTGCAGACATTCCCTTATCAATAACCAATTACTTGCCGCCATTCCCTTATCGTTAACCAATTACTTGCAATCACATCTCCCCTCCTACCCCAGTTATTTTCCTTCTCTTAATCCATCCTTGTTTAAACCACATGACTTCTCCTATGGTACACAAACATGCTGGAGAAACTCAGCGGGTGCAGCAGCATCTATGGAGTGAAGGAATCTATGGACTTCTCCTATCTTGGCCCCCCTTATCTCTTGCTCATCCAGCTATAGTATGTTTACAGAGTTACAAAGGTCATATAACGGCCACCACCAGTCACCATGATTTACACTAATTGCAGGACAAGCTTTAATTTAAAATTTAAAATACAAAGGATAAAAGTTAAAAGTAACTCAAGTAATATAAATACTAAGGATACAAAAAATATAAAGGTACAATGACTGATTTCTATAAACCCATAGTGGGAAACCACTTCTTGACACCATGTAAATATGTTAGTCATTCGCACAACCTCGTACAACATTATTTATTCAAGTTCACTTACAGCATACTTCAGCATGTTGTTATAACAGGCGTAGCAGCTATTCGACTAATAGGAGCTGAGTTCTGACAATATAAACCGCATGGTGGGCGGAGCTTCTACTAATAAGCATTACAATTGGTTAGTTTGAAGTCACCAATCTAGAGTTCTGGCATTGTTCAGGTCTTGAAAAGCACGTAAACAAACACTCAAACTCACACACAAGATGAGAGTTTTAGTAATATACATGAGACTACCTGGGACCAGTTGGGTCCCTGTCACACGGGAGGCCTGGTCCCCCAATGTAATATTCCACCACTCACCCATAGCCCCCACGGGAGGCCTGGTCCCCCAACGCAACCCGTTCCCCAACGCAATATTCCACCACTCACCCATTCCACCATATTTCAGCACTCACCCATTCCACCGTATTTCAGCACTCACCCATAGCCCCCAGCTGTGCAAGGGTGTGACTCCAGCAATGCCTCCCCTTCCTCTTGCTTTGAGGACTTTAAAAAAGTCTCACTCTCCTGTTGAGCTAAAAACTTGCTGGAAGGACTAAGTGTTGCTCGATTGCAACTTTGAAATGCAGTAAGCAAACGTGATAATTCTCAATCTTTTCAATCTTGATATCTGCACGGCCAATGTTCGCCAACCACTTCAGCTGTTGTTGTCCCTTCAGCTGTTGCTTCTCTCTACCATCATTTCTCCTCACTTTTGGAATTCTGAAATAGGATAAATGTCTCTCATGGTTACCCCGATTTCCACAATTATTTACAGCACAAAAACTGACCATTTTGGCATTTTTAAACAGGTAAGAAAGTAAGCGTTTCGTGTATTAACAGAGTATGCCATAGGCTGTCATGTCCTCCACATGGATCGAGCTGCTCCGTGCAAGATGTCCTTTGACCCAATGACCTTACATGCAACCCCGCTATTGATGAAGACAGGTTTGTGGATCCTATGATTTCTCCTTCCAAAGTCAACAATCGTTGACAAATGCTGTTGACAAAAGTCAACCAACGTCTGTCCATTCCCTGACCCATCTGTCTGACCCACTGAGTTCCTCCAACACTTTGTGTTTTGCTCAAGATGTCAACATCTGCAGTTTCTTGTTTTCTCTTTATTCTGCACATCAACCCCCCCCCCCCCCCCCCCCCCCTCTTCTCTACCACAAAGCAAACAGACCCTAAACCCTGCCTCATTCTCATCCAACAAGTCCCGCCTGATCAGACGAGCTATTCTGGCATTTTCTGTTTTTTTTAATTTTTTTAATTTTTTTAATTTTTTTATCATAGAAACAAAGTAATTACAAAATACACTCTTATACAACGATAAAAACTATATAATATTAATGATAAATTGATACTGTTTATATTATTTATAATATTATCAATTATACATATCAAGGTTAATTATTTTGTATAATTGGGAGTGTGTATAGTATCTTCCTAGTATTTGCAATATACTCATACTACTCATAATATCCATATTTCCTCTGATTTCAAAATACAAGTCCCCCATGTTATAATTGTATAATACACAATATTAACCGAACTTCTATAATATTCATTATATTTTCATAATAATAAGAGTGTTTGTATTATTATTGACTTTATATTTCTAAATTATTATATAGTTGAAACTACACAATTTTATGTAATTAAAAATACAGGACATCAATAATATTTTCATACAAGTAATGATATCTATATTCGCATTAATATTAAAAATTTAATATAATGTGTTTCTATACTTTTTTTCTAATTAAGGATAGAAAAAATAAAGAATAGAAAATAGAAAAGAGAGATTTTCTGTTTTTTAAAGTGGATTTTTTAAAAGAGTTTTGGCAGACTAAAGACTTGCCTCCCTGTTGTTTGATTGTGCAGGGGAAGAACATTTCAGTTAACTATATTACTGTACATGGTGCTGCCAAGTTGTGCAAATAGCCAACAATCCCCTTTAAACCGCCGACTCTTAGCTGAAAAGCATCATCGAGCACTAAAGGCGTCTGAAGTCTTTTGTCTGCAACCCTCTCTGGTGTATCGTTAAGAGGGAGAGGCCTCAATGCTGACTCTTGCAAACGCTGCCTCGGCGATTTGTCTTTAAAGGAAGAGTAGAGAGGGTGAAGGGTTGTCGAATTTTGGCCATTGATCATTTTTTGAATCCCGGCGGTGAGATACTTGGGGAGCATTTTCTCCCTTACAACGAGGCGGCAGATGTGAGCGTCGGCTGGGGATGGGCTGAGGATTAGCGTGCAATGAGCTCACAGCTTCACATCGTATGTGGGACAGGGGAGGAGAGCTCCAGTGACTCGCTACCGGGACACCACAGGCGTTGACTCAAGCTTAGGCTCGGGGTTCCGTAAAGGCAGCCAAGCGGATGAACCCGGTTCCCTGCCACAACCTTGCCTCGCTGGAGGACCATCGCGGGATTGCCCAGGTAAGGTGACAACGAGGAACTAACTGCAGACGGAATGGTGTGGGAGGAAGGGGCTGCAGATGCATGGTTTACGCCGAAGATGGACACACACAAAGCTGGAGTGACTCGGCGGGTCAGGCAGCATCTCTGGAGAGAAGGGGGGGAAGGGAGAGCCTTATTCAGACTGGAACTGCAGATGCTGGTTTATACCAAAGATAGACACGAAATGCTGGAGTAACTCTGCACTGGAATGAGTGCGTAATTCAATTATCAGTACCAATAACGTGGAGAGTTTTTTTTTTAAAATTAAAAAAAATCAATGATGCCTCCGAGTTGGTGGCCTCTCCCACTGCGGTTAAAGTGATAAGGAGGGGGCAAGAGTGAGGCCACACAGCAAATTGGAGGAACAACACCTCGTATTTTGCTTGGGCAGCTTACAACCTAGCGGGATGAAGAAGGGTCGCGACCTGAAACGTCAGCCATTCCTTCTCTCCAGAGATGCTGCTGAGTTTCTCCAGCTTTTTGTGTCTATCCAGCGGTATGAACGTTGATTTCTGTGATGTCAAGTAACCCCTGCATTCCCTCCCTCCCTCTCTCCCTCTCCCCCCCCCCCCCCACTAGCCGTACTGCTAGTTGGACTGTTAGCATCCTTGTATCCCTTTGTTGTCACCTCTTCCCCAGCCAACAATGGACCATTGTGGGCTCCACCCTTCCACCAGACTGATCGAACAGTTTACGACATTGCCAGTGGGATTAGTGAGGCTAATCATGACAGAATGTTTTTAGTGTCATGGCGAGCTGGGACACTTATAATGAATGTCCGCTCGTTTCTAGTATTCGGGGGTTGTTCGAAATTCGGAGCAAAACGTTATTATTTATTTGTGAAAGGAATGATGCATGACTTGATTTGGTCAGTGAATGCTTCCCCTCCTTGTGGGAAAGATGCCATTAAGCTGGAAAGTGTGTGGAGAAGATTTACCAGGATGTTGCCACGATTCGAGAGCCTTAGCTATAGGGAGAGATTGGATTGGTTAGGACTTTATTCCTTGGAGCACAGGAGGATGAGGAGTGGTCTTATAGACTATGAATGATGAGAGGAATAGATGGGGTGAATGCATAGTGCTTTTTACCCAGGGTAGGGGAATCAGTATGTTGGTGGTGAATCTGTGGAATTCTTTGCCACGGAAGGTTGTGTGGAGGTCAATCAATGGATATTTTTAAGGCAGAGATAGATAGATAGATTCTTGATTAGTATGGGTGTCGGGGGTTATGGAGATAAGGCGGGAGAATGGGGTTCGGAGAGAGGGATAGATCGGCTATGATTAAATGGCGGAGTAGACTTGATGGGCCGAATGGCCTAATTCTGCTCCATCACATGACCCAAGGTGCAACGAGATGCCATCAGATGTAGTTGAGGCAGGATTCGTAAGTTTGCAGATGACACTTAGATGGGTGCTATTGTAGATTGGGAAGGTAGTGCTCAAAAATTGCAGCTGGATCTTGCTAGACTGGCTAGGTGGGCTGAGGAATGGTTGATGGAGTTTAATATAGAGAAGTGAGAGATGTTGCATTTTGGGAAGTCTAACATGGGCAGGACTTACACAGTGAATGGCAGGGCTCTGGGGAGTGGTGTGGAGCAGAGGGATCTAGGAGCGCGGGTAAATAGTTCCTTGAAGGTGGCGTCACAAGTAGATAGGGTGGTCAAGAATGCTTTCGGCACACTGGCTTTAATCAGTCAGATTGTTGAGTATAGATGTGTGGAGGTCATGTTACAGGTGTTACAGGAGACATTGGTGAGGCCACATTTAGAGTATTGTGTTCAGTTTTGGTCATCCCATTATAGGAAAGATGTTGATAAGCTGGAAAGAGTACAGAGAAGACGTGAGAATGTTGCCAGGACTTCAGGGCCTGAGCTAGAGGGAAACTTGGACTTTATTCTTTGAAGTCCAGGAAAATGAGGGATGTCCTTGCAATGGTATATAGGATCATAAGAGGAATAGCTAGAGCAGGGAAATCAAGAACCAGAGGACATAGGTTTAAGCTAGGTGGGGGGGGGGGGGGGGGAGAATGAGTAGGAACCTGAGGGGCAACTGCAGCTCAACACCGACAAGACTGAGGCGTTAGTGGTGGACCTTGGGAGGAGAGGAACACCCCTGTCCCCTAACTCCATTAAGTGTGGATGTGCAGGTTACTAAGGAGTACAAGTACCTTAGGAGGTTTCCTAGTATCTGGTATCTTAATTGCATGCAAGACACTTTAGCAGCATTGCATACATTAAGTTAATCAAGTGTGAAGTATCAAATTGATATAATAAACGAAGACTGATCACCAGGTCTCTGTTCTAGTGCCTCTGAATTTGCAACTGAAGGGAGGAAAAGGAAAGAAGAAGAAAAATTTACACTTGTGCATGTTTTTCTTGCCTGAGAAATGATTCACGTGTGCATTTTCCTCAACGCTGTGTTGCTGTGCATCATTACAGGTACGTCACTGAAGCATGGACTGGTTCGTTTTCTTGTATTATCTGTATAAAGAATTGTCTTTATTGCCATAGTATCTCTTGGAGGTTATTTCTTTAAATACATCTGTCGATGTTTCCCTGTGTTGCACAGACAGCAGTGGATCGGACGTAAGAGCAGGGAAAACAACCCCTCGCTGTTTTTCCTTATTTCGCACCCAGGGATGCTGCTGCTGACGACTCTGCATTGCTGGTGTTACCATGGCAATGTTGTTAATGTAGCACACGAGGGGGAATTGAACCCAGCACCTTTGTGCATTTTACTGTGCAGCTGCCTGCAGGATAATGATGGAGATAATGAGAGGTACCAAAAACAGCAGCTGCTGGACGTGACAAAGGTTAGAGGTGGAAAGGGGACAAAAGCATGTCAGATAAGAAGAGAAGAGGAGTGGAATGTAAACATTTCTCACAGTCTCCCAGCCTGCCCCCTCCCCCACACCATTCCCCTCCTTTGTATACTCTGTAGTGCCAGATTTTTTATATTGTTTCAAGGAATCTTCATTAATAGTTTCTTTATTGTAGTAGTAAAAACAGTAATGCCTCTGTCCCACTTAGGAAATCTGAACGGAAACCTCTGGAGACTTTGCGCCCCACCCAAGGTTTCCGTGCGGTTCCCGGAGGTTTTTGTCCTCCGGCAACCACCTTCAACTAGCATCGCAACCGGCTGCGACTAAAAGACTACCGATTTTTAAAACGGAAACCGCTTTCGACCATTAGGGAGACTGACAAAAACCTCCGGGATCGAAAGCTGTGACCTCTCCCCCATGCTTCTGCAAACTAAACTAACTACTAGGGAGTCTGCGCGAGAATCCCAGCCGCAAACATGCCTCAGACTACGTCTAAATCCCACCCACATAATTACAAGCAGATAAAATTTAAAGGTAACTGGTTATGGTTATAACATACTGAGTTTAACTAAATGGCTACTACACACTCATCTCCAATCCCCAAGGCCCCCATTCCCCTTTTATTTCCACTCGCATCTCTGGAGGAAAAGAATAGGTGACGCTTTGGGTCGGAACCCTTCTTCAGATTGAAATAGTCAGTAGAAGTCTGCATAAGGGTCTCAACCTGAAACGTCATCTATTCCGTCTCTCCAGAGATGTTACCTGTTCCACTGAGTTACTCCAATGTTTTGTGTTTATCTTTGATCTCTTGATTAGGTTTGATATAGGATTGGAACCATTATAAAGTTACAGGAAGCTTTGAAAATCCTTTGCAGTAAAATGGAGGATAGAGAATGGTGAAAGAAATTGATAAAACTGGATATATTTTTGTATTTCTCATTTATCATGATTTGTGGGTATTGCTGACAAGACTGGAGTTTACTGCCTGTATTTGCTCTCCCTTGAGATGTTTGTGATACATCTGTGAGAATTGCTCTTGTGACTTCAGAGAGCCATTTAAAATAATTGGTATTTTAAAAAGTGATGCAATGTGCAAATCATGTAATGTTGTCAATTTTCCTTTCTGAAAGGACATTAGAAAACTAGATAGACACAACGGGACTCAGCAGGACAGGCAGCATTTCTGGATGGAAGGATTTGAAAGGAATGGAAAACTAGAAGTGTAGGAAGGAACTGCAGATGCTGGTTTACACTGAAGGTAGATACAAAATGCTGGAGTAAAGCAGTGGGTCAGGCAGCATCTATGTTTTTTTTTAGTTATAGAGATACAGCATGGAAACAGGCCCACCATGTGCGCGCTGACCAGCGATCCCTGCAGACCTACACTATCCTACACGCACACACACACGCAGGACAAGTTACAATTATACCAAGCCAACTAACCTACAATCCTGTATGTCTTTGGAGAGTGAGAGGAAACCGGAGCACCTGGAGAAAACCCACGTAGGTCATGGGGAGAATGTACAAACTCTGTATAGACAGCACCCGTAGTCAGGATCGAACGTGGCTGTCTGGCACTGCAAGGCAGCAACTCCAGCGCAGCGCCACCGTGCTGGCCACGACCCAAAACATCGCTTATTCCTTCTCTCCAGAGATGCTGCCTGACCTGTTGAGTTACTCCAGCATTTTGTGCCTATCCTCAGCAAACTAGAATTCTTTAAAAAAATTCTTACTGCGTTGGCTACTTTTATACAAATTGAGGCTATCCGTATTTTGAAAACTAAATTCAAATGTTGGATAATTTAGTGCAGGCGTCTGATTAGCTGGTCCTTTAGTAAAACCGATACACTACCAAGCCCAGAATGAAAAAAACAAATCCTCTTATAAGCCTCGTACACAGGAAATAGCTAAGGCCAATTTAATGATACATTATCTGCTCTGCACACTGTTTTGTCAACTATTAATGTAGCAAAGGCCATGTTCTGTATTTTTCTTGCAAACAAAAGCATGTGTGTAGCCACCCTTTCTATTTAAACTAACAATAAAACACTGATTTATACCACCTGAAATACGAAGTTTTTTCCTGACAACAGGCTATTTCCGGCCCTGTTATCCAACCATAAGCATAAGTTCACATGTCATAGGAGCAGAGGTAGGCTATTCAGCTCATCAAGTCTACTTTGTCATTCAATCATGGTTGATCTATATCTTTCCCTCTCAACCCCTTTCTCCTGCCTTCTCTCCATAACCCTGGAGACCCTTACTAATCAAGTATCGGTTAAACTCCGCCTTAAAACGACCCGATGACATAACCTCCATAGCTGTCTGTGGCATTGAATTTCAGATATTCACCACACTATGACTAAAGAAATTCCTCCACACCTCCTTCCTTTTTAGTTCAGTTTATTGTCACTTGTACCGAGGTACAGTGAGAGGCTTTTGTTGCGTGCCAACCCGTCAGTGGAAAAACAATACATGATTACAATCGAGCCATTCACAGTGCACAGATACATGATGAGGGAATAATGTTTAGTGCATGGCAAAGTCCAATCAAAGATAGGCCGAGGGTCACCAATGAGGTAGATGGTAGTTCAGGACTACTCTCTGGTTATGGTAGGGTGATTCAGTTGCCTGATAACAGCAGACAAGAAACTGTCCCTGAATCAAGAGGTGTGTGTTTTCACACTTCTATACCTTTTGCCTGATGGGGGAGAGGGTAGAGGGAGTGGCCAGGGTGCGACTCGTGCTTGATTATGCTGTTGGCCTTGCCAAGGCAGCGTGAGGTATAAATGGAGTCAATGGGAGCGAGGTCTGGGCTGTGTCCACAATTCACTGCAATTTCTTGCGGTCTTGTGTGGAGCTGTTCCCAAACACAAACGGACACCCTACAGGTAGGTCCTTTAGTGTTTTACTCTCCGTTTAAGTTATGTTTAATTTGCTGTTGAAATTTTTCTATTTTACTCGCCTCCATTAAGCACAAAACCTCGTTTTTGTGAAACGGCTATAAACCACCAAGTGATATTTTAAATAATTTATAGGCTTTGAAGGCCAAGCCCAAGATTGAACGAACAGCCGTATTCAGGGGCACATTCAATCTTACCACCAGGAGGCACCGCACAATGGTGTTAATGTTCTCTGGTTTGATTTATGTGGGGGGGGGGGGGGGGGGGTGGTCGGGGGGAAACATTTTTCAATCTGTCATCTTGCCGGAGATGCGATTATTTTCTGGATCGTATCTCGGGTAGAGACCGTATATGTCAGGAGCTCCAAATGACGCAGAAGGTTCGACCAGCCCCGACCCGGGGTCAGATCGGCCAGCGCGGGGGAGCTGAGATTTCCCCTCCCCCACTCCCCCCAAAACAGGAGCTTGATCGTCGCGACGCGGAGAGCCAGACCGCCGGCTATGGGATCCACATCGCCCTGTCAAAGAAGGGAAGAGATTGAAATTTTTTTTCACCTTCCATCACAGTGAGGAATGTGGCGGAGTCACTATGGTGGATGTTCATGTTAAAATGTATGTTGTGTGTTCTGTTGCTTTTTATTGGTATGATCAAGGCAAATGAAATTCCTCGTATGCTGCAAAACGTACTAGGCTAATAAAATATTATGTTTGTGATTATGATTCAATTCCCCTATTGGCCTCATTAGCTGAACAAACACTGGGAGTAAACACTCTTTGATAAGGTTTGTCCAGAATTGGCTTTATAATCAACTTTAATATAAACCAAAGATACATACATAGATGACCACATATATACAACTATTCTAATGGACACAAAGTGCTGGAGTATCTCAGCCGGTCAGGCGGCAACTCTGGGGGAAAAGGAATGCGTGACATTTCAGGTCGGGTCCCTACTTCAGACTGAAAGTGGGAGGAGGGAGGTGAATATCTGGATTCTGGAGGCGAGAAAACAGCAGCCCCAGTTAGGGCCAGCCTTGAATGGCCACAGACAGGGCGGTGCCTGGTAGGTCCATTGTTTGTCTGAGGAAGGTGTGATATCAAGTATACACCTGCAGTTTTGTTTCCATTAGTAATCTCTTCACTGTATTTACAGGGAGTAACCTCAATTGAAATCTACTTGGTAATCAACCTTTTGCTCAAAAGCAAAACAGAATTTCATAGCTGTCCCAGTAGCTGAAACAGGCACAATGTGTAGTTCTCACCACTTGCAAAATTCTCACTGTGCTGGTGAAGGCGCTAATGTGGAAATCAGACTGTACTTTGCCATCTGGATGGAGATAGCTGTAGAAGTCCATGCACTGTGAAAAACATAATTGCATTTCCTTCACAATCTGGTCCAGTTAATGCCAATTTGTTTTAATTTTAGTGAAATTTTAGTAAAATTATAAAAGGACTGGACAAGCTAGATGCAGGAAAAATGTTCCCAATGTTGGGCGAGTCCAGAACCAGGGGCTACAGTCTTAGAATAAAGGGAAGGCCATTTAAGACTGAGGTGAGAAAAAACTTTTTTACCCAGAGAGTTGTGAATTTATGGAAATCCCTGCCACAGAGGGCAGTGGAGGCCAAATCACTGGATGGATTTAAGAGAGAGTTGGATAGAGCTCTAGGGGCTAGTGGAGTCAAGGGATATGGGGAGAAGGCAGGCACGGGTTATTGATTGGGGACAATCAGCCATGATCACAATGAATGGCGGTGCTGGCTCGAAGGGCCAAATGGCCTCCTCCTGCACCTATTTTCTATGTTTCTATGTTTCTGGTGGATGGATAATGCAACTTGTGCTTACAACCCCTCTTGTGTATTTCATTGCAATTCCTTAACTTGAATCCCATGGCAACATTTTGATTCCCTGTTCTCTAGTTGATATCTGGAGCTGGGCTAAATGTGTCAAAACATGATTTGAGCATGTTGGGATTTTTTGATGAAAACATACAGAGTGGAAACGGCTCCTTACCGACAGAGTCCACACCCGCCCGGCGATCAGCCTTTACACTAACACAAACCTACACACGAGGAACAATTTACAATTACCGAACCCAAATTAACTTACAAACCCTTTACGTCTTTGGAACGTGAGAGGAAACCGGAGCACCCGGAGAAAACCCACACGGTCACAGGGAGAACGTACAAACTCTGTACAGACAAGCACCTTTGGTCAGGATCGAACCGGGATCTCTAGCGCTGTGAGGCAGCAACTCTACCGCTGCGCCACCATGCTGCTTAAATCACTGGGCGGTACCACGGGTGTCGTGAACATTGCCTTCCCCTCTGTTATCAGGCTTCTGAACGGTCCTTCCATAAGCTCGGGTACTTATCCTTGTATCCCATTATTACTAAACAAAAGCCATCCGTCTCAGCTGAGTACATAATATATTGGAGAATTCCAAAGATTCACAACCCTTTTAATCAAAAGGTTAGATGGAAATGTTCAGAGGAATTGTCTGAATTATTAGGTATTTGCAAAAAAAAAAAAAAAAATCCTGGCCCTTTGCAAAGCAGCATATCCTGGCCAACAATTTATTCCTCAACTAGCATTGTTAAAACTGTATAGCTGGAAAACTATCTCATGGGACTGTACCAACTGCCTACATTCCCTCAACTCAAAAGATGCTTCATGGATGCCTAGTAGTTTGGGATGGTATGCAGGATGTAAATGTAACGTTGTGCACAATTGCAACATTTTTAAACTAGTTGCACAGAATCTCTTCCCAGAATGGGGGAATCAGAGAACATAGGTTGAAGGTGAAGGGGAAAAGATTTAATAGGAATCTGAGGGGTAACATTTTCACACAAAGGGTGGTGGGTGTATGGAACAAACTGTCGGAGAAGGCAGTTGAAGCTGGGACTCTCCCAACGTTTAAGAAACCGTTAGACAGGTACATGGTTAGGACAAGTTTGGAGGGATATGGACCAAGTGCAGGCAGGTGGGACTTGTGTAGCTGGTGGGGGCATGTTGAGCTGAAGGGCCTGTTTCCACACTGCATCACTCTATGACCCACTGTATATGCCTGTGATATACCCAGGGCACATGGATTTTGTTATTGTACACCCCTTTCGTTATTGTATACACGTTAGCCTTAAAAGTATTCAATATAATTTTGTATTTCATTGCAATTCCTCAACTTGAATCCCTGAGCAGCATTTTGATTTCCCGTTCTCTGGCTGATACCTGGCACAGTGGCGCAGCGGTAGAGCTGCTGCATTACAGCGCCAGAGACCCGGGTTCAATCCTGACTACTTGTCCTGTCTGTCCGGAGTTTGTACGTTCTCCCTGTGACCGCATGGGTCTCCCCCGGATGCTCCGGTTTCCTCCCACACTCCAAAGACACACCGGTTTGTGGGTTAATTGTCTTCGGTAAAATTATAAATTGTCCCTAGTGTGTGTAGGATATTGCTATTGTGCGGGGATCGCTGGTCAGCGGGGACCCAGTGAGTCGGAGGGCCTGTTTCCGCGCTGAATCTTTGAACTAAAGTAAATAAAAATAATTTAATCTGTGGCTTATGGTATTTTCACAGGGTCTCTCTGCGATTATTGCAGCGAAACTGCTCGGTATTCGGATGCGATAGTTTCCCCAAACCTGAAGACGAGCAAATCCTCCGGGTTCCTCTGGCGGTTTCAATGTCCGAATGTACATCAGCTTGTTGTGACTTTGCTGACTGTGGACTTGGCGTGGATGTTCCGGGGTCGTTGTTACATTTTGAGCTGCCAGCGGGCGGAAGAGTGTGAACCAAAGAACACCAGCGTCATGGAATCTCACTTGACCTTTGTGCGTAGGTCAATGCTCTGAGGACGAGCGTGCAGGAAGCTTTTTATAGAGGCAGGGATATTCCATGGGCGAACTAGGTGGATCTGCCACAACCGGGAGGGACAGTAAGCTGGAAGATCTGTTTGCACCAGATCCAAGTCTCAGTGATCCTTCAGTAGCAGGCGCCAAAGGAGATGACCAGAAAATGCCCATTAATGACGAGAGCTTGCAGGGTTCCAGCAAGGATCAGGAACATGGTTCACAAGACTGGCTGGTGTGGGATCCCAACTATGATCTTGATGTTTCTCCGGCCAAGGCTGGAGGAGTCAGTGATGAAAGAGAGGAGGTGACGATGGCTGGAGTTCACAGCGGGATCTCATCAGATGTGGACCTCCCAGCCAATGGACCTGGGCAGGAAGAGTGGCCTGACGGGACAAAAGACGCAAGTGATCTTATGGCGTTTGTCCCTTTGGAGACAGCGGGTAATGAAGATCTTCAGCACGATTCAAATGAAACTGATGCTGGCGCCCAAGAGGTAGGCTTTCAAAACTCATCATCATTCAATGCCCTCATGTCTCCCCCACCCCCCTCCCCCCCTTCTCGGCCCCCATCATCTCCCCCAGAGTACCTCGCCCGAGATTCCCTCTGCCCCCAGCTCTCCTGTTGTGTTTTCACCCTCCTCCGTCTAGTTTAGTTTAGAGATACAGCGCAGTAACAGGCCTGTCGGTCCACCAAGTCCGCACTGGCCAGCAATCCCCACACACCCACGCATGCTAGGGACAATTTTATATTTACACCAAGCCAAATAACGCCTTTGGAGTGTGGGAGGAAACCGAAGATCTCGGAGGAAACCCATGCAGGTCACGGGGAGAACGTACAAACTCCTTACAGATAGCACCCGTAGTCAGTATCGAACGCGGGTCTCTGGCGCTGTAAGGCAGCAGCCCAGCCACTGTGCCACCGTGCTGTTTTGATACAGAACGGTCCATCCTCATCAATGGCCTCCCTTTAAACCCCCCTGCTCACACCTCAACAGGTTCTGGGTTCGCCATGATGTAGAGCTCTTCTTCCCTCGCCAGCGCCTCCCGGCCTTTTTCTGTGGGAAGGAGTCCTCACCGATGCTGAAGAAGGGACTGCACCCTGAAATGTCACCGATCCATGATGTTCAGAGATGCTGCCTGGCCCCGCTGAGTTACTCCAGCACTTTGTGTCCTTTAGTATATCAACCATATCATCATATCATCAACGGATGACACTAAGCTGGGGGGCAGTGTTCGCTGTGAGGAGGATGCTAGGAGACTGCAGGTGACTTGGATAGGCTGGGTGAGTGGGCAAAATGTTTGGCAGATGCAGTATAATGTGGATAAATGTGAGGTTATCCACTTTGGTGGCAAAAACAGGAAAGCAGACTATTATTTAAATGGTGGCCGATTAGGAAAAGGGGAGATGCAGCGAGACCTGGGTGTCATGGTACACCAGTCATTGAAAGTAGGCATGCAGGTGCAGCAGGCAGTGAAAAAAGCGATTGGTATGTTAGCTTTCATAGCAAAAGGATTTGAGTACAGGAGCAGGGAGGTTCTACTTCAGTTGTACAGGGTCTTGGTGAGACCACACCTGGAGTATTGCGTACAGTTTTGGTCTCCAAATCTGAGGAAGGACATTATTGCCATAGAGGGAGTGCAGAGAAGGTTCACCAGACTGATTCCTGGGATGTCAGGACTGTCTTATGAAGAAAGACTGGATAGACTCGGTTTATACTCTCTGGAATTTAGGAGATTAAGAGGGGATCTTATAGAAAACTTACAAAATTCTTAAGGGGTTGGACAGGCTAGATGCAGGAAGATTGTTCCCGATGTTGGGGAAGTCCAGGACAAGGGGTCACAGCTTAAGGATAAGGGGGAAATCCTTTAAGACCGAGATGAGAAAGACTTTTTCACACAGAGAGTGGTGAGTCTCTGGAACTCTCTGCCACAGAGGGTAGTTGAGGCCAGTTCATTGGCTATATTTAAGAGTGAGTTGGATGTGGCCCTTGTGGCTAAGGGGATCAGAGGGTATGGAGAGAAGGCAGGTACGGGATACTGAGTTGGATGATCAGCCATGATCATATTGAATGGCGGTGCAGGCTCGAAGGGCTGAATGGCCTACTCCTGCACTAATTTCTATGTTTCTATGTTAACCATCATCTGCAGTTCTTCATCACTGTCATAATGAGCTGTTGTTTAAAAGTCCTCTCATGGGTATTTCTTCTCATCTCTTCTGGCTTTTGACATAGTGCACACCAGTTACTGCAGAAAGGCCCACAGGTAACCTGAGTCCTAGCCTCGCCCAAATGTGCCAGAGGCAGGCATGATTGATGATCAGAGGGAAAGAGAAGGTTGAGATGGCCGTGGGCCAAACGTGACATTTCTCCCATCTCCCCTCCCCCCCCCCCCCCCCCCCCCCCCCCCCCCCCCCCCCCCCCCCCCCCCCACCCCCCCCCCCCCCCCCCCCCCCCCCCCCCCCCCCCCCCCCCCCCCCCCCCCCCCCCCCCCCCCCCCCCCCCCCCCCCCCCCCCCCCCCCCCCCCCCCCCCCCACCCCCCCCCCCCCCCCCCCCCCACCCCACCGTGTTCTTTACCCAGTTAAGTGGAGATGGAAAGCAAAATAAAATCTCACATGCTGGTAATAAAATATTGCCAGGACTCGAGGGCCTGAGCTCTAGGGAGAGGTTGAGCGGGCTTGGATTTTATTCCTTGGAGTTCAGGAGTATGAGGTAATCCTCATTCTGTTGCTGAGAGAATGCAGCAGCTGGGCTTGTACACTCCGGAGTTTAGAAGGATGAGAGGGCATCTCATTGAAACATATAAGATTGTTAAGGGCTTGTACACGCTAGAGGCAGGAAACATGGATAGTATAAGGGGTATACTATCAGGGATAGTATAAAAACAAAAGACGAAGCATGCAAATTAGCCAGAAAAAGCAGCCTACCAGAGGACTGGGAGAAATTCAGAGTCCAGCAGAGGAGGACAAAGGGCTTAATTAGGAAAGGTAAAATAGATTATGAAAGAAAACTGGCAGAGAACATAAAAACTGACTGCAAAAGTTTTTATAGATATGTGAAGAGAAAGAGATTAGTTAAAACAAATGTAGGTCCCTTGCAGTCGGAAACAGGCAAATTGATCATGGGGAACAAGGACATGGCAGACCAATTGAATAACTACTTTGGTTCTGTCTTCACTAAGGAAGACATAAATAATCTGCCGGAAATAGCAGGGGACCGGGGTTCAAATAAGGTGGAGGAACTGAGTGAAATTCAGGTTAGCCGGGTAGTTGTGTTGGGTAAATTGAATGGATTAAAGGCCGCTAAATCCCCAGGGCCAGATAGTCTGCATCCCAGAGTACTCAAGGAGGTAGCCAGCCACAGAAATAGTGGATGCATTAGTGTTAATTTTACAAAACTCCTTAGATTCTGGAGTAGTTCCTGAGGATTGGAGGGTAGCTAATGTAACCCCACCTTTTAAAAAAGGAGGGAGAGAGAAAAGGAGAATTACAGACCAGTTAGTTTAACATCGGTAGTGGGGAAACTGCTAGAATCAGTTATTGAATATGGGATAGCAGCACATTTGGAAAGTGGTGAAATCATTGGACAAAGTCAGCATGGATTTACGAAAGGTAAATCATGTCTGACGAACTTATAGAATTTTTCAAGGATGTAACTAGTAGAGTGGATAAGGGAGAACCAGTGGATGTGTTATATCTAGATTTTCAGAAGGCTTTCGACAAGGTCCCACATAAGAGATTAGTATACAAACTTAAAGCACACGGTATTGGTGGTTCAGTATTGATGTGGATAGAGAACGGGCTGGCAGACAGGAAGCAAAGGGTAGGCGTAAACGGGTTCTTTTCAGAATGGCAGGCAGTGACTAGTGGGGTACCGCAAGGCTCAGTGCTGGGACCCTAGTTATTTACAATATATATTAATGATTTGGACGAGGGAATTGAATGCAGCATCTCCAATTTTGTGGATGACACGAAGCTGGGGGGGTAGTATTAGGTGTGAGGAGGATGCTAGGAGGCTGCAAAGTGACTTGGATAGGCTGGGGTGAGTGGGCAAATGCATGGCAGATGCAGTATAATGTGGATAAATGTGAGGTTATCCACTTTGGTGGCAAAAACAGGAAAGTAGACTATTATCTGAATGGTGGCAAGTTAGGAAAAGGGGAGATGCAACGAGAGCTGGATGTCATGGTACACCAATCATTGAAAGTAGGCATGCAGGTGCAGCAGGCAGTGAAAAAAGCGAATGGTATGTTAGCATTCATAGCGAAAGGATTTTTAGTATAGGAGTAGGGAGGTTCTACTGCAGTTGTACAGGGTTTTGGTGAGAGCACACCTGGAGTATAGCGTACAGTTTTGGCCTCCAAATCTGAGGAAAGACATTCTTGCCATAGAGGGGGTACAGAGAAGGTTCACCAGACTGATTCCTGGGTTGTCAGGACTTTCATATGAGGAAAGACTGGGATAGACTTTAGAAGACTGAGGGGGGATCCTATAGAAACCTACAAAAACCTTAAGGCTAGATGCAGGAAGATTGTTCCCGATGCTGGGGAGGTCCAGAACAAGGGGTCACAGTCTAAGGTTAAGGGAGAATTCCTTTAGGATCGAGATGAGGAAAACATTTTTTAACACAGAGAGTGGTGAGTCTCTGGAATTCTCTGAGACAGAAGGTAGTTGAGGCCAGTTCATTGGCTATATTTAAGAGGGAGTTAGATGTGGCCCTTGTAGCTAAAGGGATCAGGGGGTATGGTGAGAAGGCAGGTACAGGATACTGAGTTGGATGATCAACCATGATCATATTGAATGGCGGTGCAGGCTCGAAGGGACGAATGGCCTGCTCCTGCACCTATTTTCTATGTTTCTATGTTCCCGATGTTGGGGGAGTCCAGAACCAGGGGCCACAGTTTGAGAATAAGGAGTAAGCCATTTGGAACGGAGACGAGAAAACACTTTTTCTCACAGAGAGTGGTGAGTCTGTGGAATTCTTTGCCTCAGAGGGCGGTGGAGGCAGATTCTCTGGATGCTTTCAAGTGAGAGCTAGATAGGCCTCTTAAAGATAGCGGAGTCAGGGGATATGGGGAGAAGGCAGGAACGGGGTACTGATTGGGGATGATCAGCCATGATCACATTGAATGGCGGTGCTGGCTCGAAGGGCCAAATGGCCTACTCCTGCACCTATTGTCTATTGTCTATCCTATGGAAGGTGCATAGGAACAAGAGAGGAATGGGTGGCACAGTGGAGACCCGAGTTCGATTCCGTCTGTACGGAGTTTGTACGTTCTTTCCGAGATCTTCCGTTTCCTCCCACACTTGAAAGACATACATGTTTGTAGGTTAATTTGCTTTGGTGTAAGTGTACATTGTCCCTGGAGTGTGCAGGATAGCGCGTGGGGATCGCTGGTCGGTGTGGGGCACGGTGGGCCAAAGGGTTTGTTTCCGCGCCGTATCTCTCAGACCAAAAAAAAACTAAAACTAAAGGAATAGTAGATAGGCTTTGTCCTGCCCCTCCTCCCTTCCAGCTTCTCCCACCTCTCCCCTGTAATGAAAGTATTGGCTTCTTGCTGCAAAAATAAATAGGGTAATCAAACAAAGGCACAAAGTGTTGGAGTAATTCAGCGGGTCAGGCAGCATCTCTGGAGAATTATAGATAGCTAACGTTTTGATTCGGGACCCTTCTTCCGAATTCTCCCAGGCGGGAGATGCGGTGAAAGTAGGTGGGTCCACCCTGAACAAGGCTGGGGAGGGTCACACAGCTCTTGAGGTTAACATGATCTTAGATATGGGCTTTGCCCTGCCCCTCCTCTCCTCCAGCTATCTCTCTCTCCCCCCCCTCCCCCCCACCCCCACCCACAATCAGTTTGAAGAATTAATGGATGAAAGAATGAAGACGTTTATTGGCCAAGTATGTACACATACAAGGAATTTGCCTTGGTGCTTGCTCGCAAGTAACAATATGACATTCAGTGAACCATTAAGAATAAAACATAACACGTTAAGAATAAAACATCATAGTTTAAACATGTGAATGAAATAAAATACCAGAGCAGAAGGAGGCTAAAGACTTGGTTATTGATGCGGGATAGTTTTCTAAACCAACATGTAGAGGAACCAACGAGAGAGCAGGCTATTCTAGACTGGGTATTGAGTACTGAGGAAGGGTTAGTTAGCAGTCTTGATGTGCGTGGCCCCTTGGGCAAGAGTGACCATAATATGGTTGAGTTCTTCATTGGGATGGAGAGTAACATTGTTAATTCAGAAACACGGGTCCTGAACTTTAAGAAAGGTAACTTTGAGGGTATGAGAAATAATGGAATTATTAAGATTGGGGATCTCTATAGGGAAAACTCCTTCCTTTCATTTCAAGACATACAACAAATTTATGGACTACAATCTAAAGAGTACTTTAGATACTTACAAATTAGAGATTATGTTAAACAAATACGCAAGAACTCAGAAATAGAAAGATAGAATATTAGATGAATGTTTGAGTAAACATCCGAATACAGAAAAAATGATTTCATATATATATAACATCTTATTGGAAGGTGATGTTCCATCAACAGAAATACATAGACAATCGTGGGAAAATGAATTATGTCAAACTATTAGACCAGAAATATGGTGATGATAGTTTACAACATATACATCATTGTTCGCTAAATGCTAAACACTCTCTTATACAGTTTAAAATATTACATAGATTATATTATTCAAAAACCAAATTACATAATATGTTCCCAAAAGTATCTCCTATATGTGATAAATGTCAACATTTAGAAGCCAATCTGGCACACTCATTTGCAAATTGTATAAAAATTACAAAATTCTGGATTGAAATATTTAGGATAATTTCGAATGTTGTTAATATCTTTGACACCCGATTCAAAGCTAATAATACTAGGAATATTGGAAACAGAACAAATAGTAACAACAAACCAGAGAATTTTTATTGATTATGGGTTAATAATTGGGAAAAAATTAATATTAAAATTTTGGAAAGGCCCTACAATCAAAATGTGGAATACAGAAATGTCGGAGACTCTTCATCTGGAGAGATGAGGCTTGTCTTAATGGACAGGTTAGATCTCTTCAGAGGGATATGGTCTCCATATATTGAATATTTACAGAGTCATAATGGATCGGTATGAGGGCTTGACTGAGGCCTGAATATTAGAATGGATGAAGAAAGAAATATAATAAATCATGCCTATATCTCCAATGACGGAATAACGATTAATACTCCATTCGTTTTCATATTTTTTTTCATTATTTATCTCTATCTTTTCTTACTTTATAAAAAATAATTAAAAAAGTGTATAGAAGCATATAGTCCTAAATCTCAATATTAGTAATAATATTAATATTATTAATATTATGAAAGTATTTAATGATGTATTTTCGTTTATGTAAAATATTGCAATTTTCATACATATGTTTCTATAATAAAAAATATTCATCAAAAAAAAAAAAAAGTAACACGGGTCCTGAACTTTAAGAAAGGTAACTTTGAGGGTATGAGACATGAATTGGCCAAGGTAGACTAGCAATTGATTCTTAAAGGGTTGACGGTAGATATGCAATGGAAGGCATTTAAAGACTGCATGGATGAACTACAACAATTGTTCATCCCAGTTTGGCAAAAGAATAAATCAGGGAAGGTGGTGCATCCGTGGATAACAAGGGAAATCAGGGATAGTATCAAAACAAAAGATGTAGCATAAAAATTAGCCAGAAATATCAGCCTACCAGAGGACTGGGAGAAAGGGTAGGAGTAAACTGGTTCTTTTCAGAATGGCAGGCAGTGACTAGCAAGGCTCAGTGCTGGGACCCCAGCTATTTACAATATATATTAATGATTTGGACAAGGGAATTGAATGCAACATCTCCAGGTTTGTGGATGACACAAAGCTGGGGGGCAGTGTTAGGTGTGAGGAGGATGCTAGGAGGCTGCAAGGTGACTTGAATAGGCTGGGTGAGTGGGCAAATGCATGTCAGATGCAGTATAATGTGGATAAATGTGAGGTTAGTCACTTTGGTGGCAAAAACAGGAAAGTAGACTATTATGTGAATGGTGGCCGATTAGGAAAAGGGGAGATGCAATAAGACCTGGGTGTCATGGTTCACCAATCATTGAAAGTAGGCATGCAGGTGCAGCAGGCAGTGAAGAAAGCAAATGGTATGTTAGCATTCATAGCTAAAGGATTTGAGTATAGGAGCCTATATTTGAGTATAGGAGTATAGGAGGTTCTACTGCAGTTGTACAGGGTCTTGGTGAGACCACACCTGGAGTATTGCGTACAGTTTTGGTCTCCAAATCTGAGGAAAGACATTCTTGCCATAGAGGGCGTACAGAGAAGGTTCACCAGACTGATTCCTGGGATGTCAGGACTTCATATGAAGAAAGACTGGATAGACTCGGCTTGTATTCGATAGAATTTAGAAGATTGAGGGGGGATCTTATAGAAACTTACAAAATTCTTAAGGGGTTGGACAGGCTAGATGCAGGAAGATTGTTCCCGATGTTGGGGAAGTCCAGGACAAGGGGTCACAGTTTAAGGATAAGGGGGAAATCTTTTAGGACCGAGATGAGAAAAACATTTTTCACACGGAGAGGGGTGAATCTCTGGAATTCTAGGTACCACAGTAGGTAGTTGAGGCCAGTTCTTTTATAATTTTATATGTTTCTATAAGATTCCCCTTCATCCTTCTAAACTCCAGTTAATACAAGCCTAGTCTTTTCAATCTTTCCTCATATGACAGTCCCGCCATCCCAGGGATGAATCTCGTGAACCTAAGCTGCACTGCCTCAATCACAAGGATGTCCTTCTTCAAATTAGGAGACCAAAACTGTACACAATACTCCAGATGCGGTCTCACCAGAGCCCTATACAATTGCAGAAGAACCTCTTTACTCCTGTACTAAAATCCTCTTGTTATGAAGGCCAACATTCCATTAGCTTTCTTCACTGCCTGCTGTACCTGCACGCCAACTTTCAGTGACTGGTGTACAAGGACACCCAGGTCTTGCTGTACCTCCCCCTTACCTAACCTAACCCCATTGAGATAATAATCTGCCCCCTTGTTCTTGCCGCCAAAGTAGATAACCTCACATTTGTCTATATTACACTGCATCTGCCACGCATCTGCCCACTCACTCAACCTGTCCAGGTCACCCTGCAACCTCCTAACATCCTCTTCACAGTTTACACTGCCACCCAGTTTTGTGTCATCTGCAAACTTGCTAGTGTTGCTCCTAACTCCCTCTTCCAAATCATTTATATATATATGGTAAACAGTTGCGGCCCCAACGCCGAGCCTTGTGGCGCTCCACTCGGCACTGCCTGCCATTCATTGGCTATATTTTGGTTAGCTCATTGGCTATATTTAAGAGTTGGATGTGGCCCTTGTGGCTAAAGGGATCAGGGGGTATGGAGAGAAGGCAGGTACGGGATACTGAGTTGGATGATCAGCCATGATCATATTGAATGGCGGTGCAGGCTCGAAGGGCCGAATGGCCTACTTCTGCGCCTATTTTCTATGTTTCTATGTGTCCTGACCTGAACCATCACCCATCCATGATCTCCAGAGATGCTGCCAGACCCACTGAGTTACTCCAGCACTTTGTGTGTCTTTTTTTTGCACACCAGCACATGAAGTTCCTTGTTTTTACGTTCTTTACAATGAATGAATTAAAGGACATTTTTTTAGGAAGGAGATGAGACATTTCTTTAGTCAGAGGGTGGTGAATCTGTGGAGGCCAAGTCAGTGGATTTATTTTTAAGGCGGAGATAGATAGAATTTTGATTAGTACGGGTGTCAGAGGTTATGCAGAGATGCCAAGTGTCCCGGATTCGCCGTATTTTGTCCCGGCGAAATAACCTTTTTACGGTGTTCCGGCAGCCAAACATGCTGTTACGGAACACCGCCGCGCCGGTGTTCCTCCCGTGGTGAACGCCGGCGCCATGTGCCCCCGGTTTGCCAGCCCGGCAGCTCGCAGCCACGCACGGCCCAGAGCCCGGGCGGCGCCGGCCCGCGCGATCAGCGGCACTTTCTTGCCGCCAGCCGGCCGCTCGCGGCAGCCCCATCACCGGGCCTCCCCCCCACCCCACCCCCACCCAGTGCGCAGGCGCAGACCCGCCGGCAACCTTGCCAAGTGCGCATGTGCCGCACCCGCCCGCCGGCAGCCCGCTGATCTGCACCAGTGCGCAGGCGCATAGCCGCCGGCAACAACCCCAAGTGAGTATGTTACGGAGAGAAATGCATTTAACCCCATTTGTTACGGACAAATGGGTTGAATGTTACTGTGAACTAAATTTAGGGTTGGCATCTCTGGTTATGGGGAGAAGACAGGAGAATGGGGTGAGGAGGGAGAGATAGATCAGCCATGTTTAAGAAGGAACTGCAGATGCTGGAAAATAGAAGGTAGACAAAAATGCTGGAGAAACTCAATTTGCACGTTTCTTCTCTTTACCAGGAAGATGTCTTTCCTTCAAATTCATCACTCTCTGGGACAGCTGTTTCGGAAAACACCAGCTTTGCAACCACACACCAGGAGAGGTCAGGAGCAGGTGTCCTGGTTGTAACTCCCGTATCGGAGAATCCACTGGCTTCACAGTCGGCGGGCACTGAAGTCACGACAGTGTCTGCATTTGCCCAGCCACCAGGTACCACAGTGTTTTCCTAATTCAGCCGGAAGTGAAATGTGTTAACATGATACAGAGTTGGTATTGCCCTCTGTTCAACGCAAATTAAACTTTCATTCATTTGCAAAGATTGTAGAATCCAGAAAAGGCGAATACCTGTCAGTAAAGTTGGCATCACAGGTTGCTGTCTTGGAGGGGGAGATGCTCCTCAAACTGCGGAGCATCCTGGACAATACAGCTCACTCCCTCCATGACACACTGATCAACCTGAGGAGCACCTTCAGCAACAGACTGGTTCCACCAAGATGCAGGACAGAACGCCACAGGAGATCGTTCTTCCCTGTGGCTATCAAACTGTGCTTCTCCCCTTCTGTCATGGGGTAGACTGGCTGCCCTACCACAGCTCATTTGCTTTAAAATTCACCAATTGAGCTTGCTTCAATTCCACATTCAGTTCTCAATGATACTGAGCCTTGAGTTAATATTTTCTGTTATCTTAAATCTGTCTTTTCCAATTGCTGGTCCAGGTTTATTATTGTCATGCATACCAAGATATCGTGAAGAACTTTGTTTTGCATGCAATCCATTCTTCCTCCCTTCCATTGACTCATTTCCGTCTACAACTCCATCTACCATCTTCCATTTACGCCTCACGCTGCCTCGGCAAGGCCAGCAGCATAATCAAGGGCAAGTCGCACCCTGGCCACTCCCTCTTCTCCCCTCTCCCATCAGGCAAGAGGTACAGGTGTGAAAACGCCCACCTCCAGATTCAGAGAGAGTTTTTTTTCCCAGCTGTTATCAGGCAACTGAACCATCCTACCAACATCTAGAAAGTGGTTCTGTGCTACCATCTGTATCATTGAAGATCCCCGGACTATCTGTAATTAGACTTTGCTGGATTTTATCTTGCACTAACGTTACTCCTTTATCATGTATCTGTGCACTGCGATTACAATCATGTATAGTCTTTCTGCGGGCTGTCTGCACACAACAAAAAGCTTTTCACTGCACCTCAGTACATGTGACAATAAAAAAACTAAACTGAACTGACTAGAACAACAGTTGGTTGTTTTAACATGCAGTCGAATAGAAATGAGCCATGGGTCACTAAACAGTGCAGAATACATGTATTTTGCTGTTGCTTGAAGGATGCCACCATTTTAAGCTGACATTTCAGAATATTAGTTTGAGTCAATTTATTTGTGGGTATACCAGTGCTGAAGCAAAGTTTCTGTGCTATTTCCCTTGCATTCCAATTACTGCTCTCCTCCCCTAGATTCTGCCAAGCCTCTGCCATTAGAGTCCAGAATCTTGCAATGTGGAAGCATGCCCTTCGATTCAACTTGCTACACCGATCAACCTGTCCCGTCCACACAAGCCGCACCCTGCCTGCGTTTGGCCCATATCGCCCTCTTAAAACATGTCCTAAAATATGTACCTGTCTAAATGTTTCTTAAACGTTTCGATAGTACCTGTCTCCAACTGCCTCCTACATAGAAAACATAGAAAATAGGTGCAGGAGGAGGCCCTTTGAGCCAGCACCGCCATTCATTGTGATCATGGTGATCGTCCCCAATCATATACCCGCGCCTGCCTTCTCCCATATCCCTTGATTCCACTAGCCCCTAGAGCTCTATCTAACTCTCTCTTAAATCCATCCAGTGACTTGGCCTCCACTGCCCTCTGTGGCAGGGAATTGAACAAATTCACAACTCTCTGGGTGGGGAATATTTTTTCACCTCAGTCTTAAATGGCTTCCCCTTTATTCTAAGACTGTGGCCCCTGGTTCTGGACTCACCCACTGGGAACATTTTTCCTGCATCTAACTTGTCCAGTCCTTTTATAATGTTTTATGTTTCTATAAGACTCCCCCCTTCATCCTTCTAAACTCCAGTGAATACAAGCCTAGTCTTTTCAATCTTTCTCATATGACAATCCCGCCCATTCCCAGGGATCAATCTTGTGAACCACACTGCACTGCCTCAATCACAAGGATGTCATTCCTCTAATTAGGAGACCAAAACTGTACGCATACTCCAGATGTGGTCACACCAGAGCCCTATACAACTGCAGAAGACTCTTGGCAGCTTGTTCCATACACCGCACTATTTGTGTGAAAAGGTTACCCATCAGGTTCCTATTAAATCTGTTCCCCTCACCTTAAACCTATGTCCTCTGGTTCTCGATTCCCCTACTTTGGGAACAGACTCTCTGTGCTTCTACCCCGATTCTATTCCTCGCGTGCTTTTATACACCTCTGTATGATCACCCCTCATTTCTCCTGCTCTGTAAGGAATAGAGTCCTCGCCTGCGCAACCTCTCCCTATAACTCGACCCTCGAGTCCTGGCACCATCCTCGTAAATCTTCTCTGCACGCTTTCCAGCTTCAGCTAGGGCAGATAATTACAGTGAGCAACAAACCTGCATGTTTTTAAGATGCCCCCCCCCCTGGGAGGAAACTGGAGACCCATGGAAGAGGGTGGAGGGAAGGGGAGGTGGATGGGTGGGGGGAAGGGGATGATGGCCGAGTGGGAGGGAGGGGAATGGGATGAGCGGGAAGGGGGGGATGGGTGTGAGATTAGAGGGGGTTGGGGGTTGTGGGGGGGGGACATGGGAGGAGGAAGTGACGGGAATGATGGGGAGGGGGCGGGGGGTGGGAGTGGGGGTTTTAGGGGGAGGGGGGAATAGGGGGAGGTGGAGGGCAAATCCACATGGTCATGTAAAGACCTTGCAGACTCAACGGAAAACAGCCCAGGTCAGAATTGATGTTTAAGAAGGAAACTGCAGATGCAGGCAATCGGAAGGTAGACCAAAAATGCTGAGAAACTCAGTGGGGTGAGCCCATCTATGGAGCGAAGGAAATAGACAATGTTTCGGGCCGAAAACCTTCTTCAGATTGATGTTGAGGATGGGGGGGGGGGGGGGGGGTGGGGGGGCGAGTGGTGAAGAAAGGGAAGAGGAGGAAGCCAGTGGGCAGAGGAGAACTGAGAAGGGGAGGAGAAAGTAAGGAGAGATATTTCAGTCTCAGTCAACAGAGGCCGACGTTCAGGAAATTCCTTCGCGGTGTGAACCTCGAAAAGCGTCTGGAACTGATGGAATACCGGGTTGTGTTTCTAAAAACCTGTGCGGACCAACTGGCTGGAGTTTTTACGGACATTTCAACTGTCACTTCTGAGGTCTGAGGTTCCCACTGCTCAAAGGGCATCCATAATACCGGTGCCCAAGAAGAGCAAGGTGACACTGCCCTCGATGACTATCGACCAGTGGCACTAACGCCTGTGGTGATGAAATGATTCGAGAGGTTGATCATGGCGCAAAATCAACTCATACCTCGACAAAAACCTGGACCCCTGCAGTTCGCTTACGCCACAACAGATCAACGGTGGACACGATCTCGCTGGCCCTCCACTCACACTCTGGACCACTTGGACAACAAAAACCCATATGTCAGGTGTTTTCATTGACAACAAGGCTCGTGCATTATTTAACACAATCATTTTTTTTTCCCCTCCAAGCTGGTTACCACCTCGCAGAACTGGGTCTCTGCGCATCCCTCGCAATTGGATCTCGACTTCCTCATTTCACAGACACAGGTTGTTCGGATTGGTGGAAATGTGTCAGGCTCGATAATAATCAGCACGGGAGCACCTCAATGGCTGCACGCTCCGTGCATGCTCAGCCCCTGCTGTTACTCACTCTATACTCATGACTGCGTAGCGGTCATAGTGCAGAACTCCTATCATCAAGTTCGCTGCCAACACCATGTGGTGGGACGTATCACTGATGGGGATGAGTCGGAGTACAGAATAGTAGAGCGAGCGACTGTCCATTGGTGCCAGTACAATAAACCTGGCCTCAACACCAGCAAAAACAAGGAAAACTGATTTGGTCTTTGGAAGGAGTAGGCTGGGTAACCACAGTCCTGTTTATATCAAGGGTCGATGTTGAAGGAATCAAGAGCTTGAATTCTGGGCGGTGTACAATCTTCGTGAAGATCTTTCCTGGTCCGGAACACAGATGCAATATTAAGACAGCTCATCAGCGCCTCTACTTCCTGAGAAGATTACGGAGAGGTCGGTTGTCAAGGAGACTCCTCTAACTTCTACAGGTGCGCAGTAGAGAGCTTGCTGACGTTGCATCTTGGCTTGGTTCGGCAACTGAGTGCCCTGGAGAGGAAAAGACTACAAAAAGTAGTAAACACTGCCCAGTCCATCATCGGCTCTGACCTCCCTTCCATCGAGGGATCTACCACAGTCGCTGCCTCAAAAAGGCTGGCTGGGCTCATCAAGGACCCTCACAACCTGGCCACAACTCATTCTCCTTCGGGTAGAAAGGTACAGGAGCCTTGAAGACTGCACAACGACCTGGTCCAGGAATAGCTACTTCCCACAGCCATCAGGCTATGAAACCTGGCTCGGACCAAAGCTTTGAGCATTAATACCCTCCATCTGTTATTTGCACTTGGATTTAATTTATTAATTAATGTGTGTATTTAAGTTATATTTGTAGTCAATGCTATTATGTATATGTTGTGCTAAGCAAATGAAGGAATTTCATAGTCCTTGTCTCAGGGACAACACAGACAATAAACTCTTTTGGACTTTTGACTCTTTTTGGACCACCACTGAAAATTGAGAGTCAAGTTCATACCTCTGGGGTGAAGATGCCCAAGCAAAATATAGGTGTGCTCCTCAAATTTACGGTGGTCCTCTCTCTGGCCATGGAGGAGGCCAAAGACAGAAAGGTCATGATTTTGAATGGGAGGGGGGGTTGAAGTGCGAGCCACCGGAGACAGGTTGGTATTGCGATCCGAGCTGAGGTGTTGGGCGATGCGATTGCCAAGTCTCACCGATGTAGATCAGCTGAATCTAGAGCAGCGGATTGCATATAGAGGAGGTTGGAAGAGGTGCAGGTGAACCTTGTCGCATGGAAAGATGCTTGGGTCCTTGAATAGAATTTGGGGGGGGGGGGCTAAAGCGAGACAAGTGTAGCTCTCTTGTGGTTGCAAGGGAACAGTGCCCAGGATAGGGGTGGGAAGGGTGGGAAAGGGACCAGGGAGTTACTATACACTTTCCGAAATTTGATCTATAAGGTTGTGACCATACAGCACAGATTGATGTCGCAATGATACAATATATATAACATTCAAGTCTTAATTTGTTGTGGTCAGAATTATCTTCTAATTTGTGTTTAGATTTGGATAATGAAGTTATTGGAGAAATATCTTTCTGCAAAATTATAACACGCTGGTTCAAAGATGTTTATTTCGATAGGTTAGGCTATTTATGCAAACGTTTTTTAAAAGTTTGATGTCACTTTTATGTGGTTTATTTGTTGATGTGCTGAAATTCTCTTTTTTTTCCTCCCTCCCATCCTAGTTAAGGAACTGGTTGTATCAGCTGGAGCAAAACATTGTAGTCACTCGGCCCAAGATTCTGTGGAAATGAATTACATTTGGAATCCCGTCATCGCAGGTGAGCTTGGCTTTAGATTCAAGATGTGACGGTATACAAGGAAGGATGACATTTTTCTGTATTTCCTATCTGATGGCTAAGCTTATGTCTCCTTTTTAAATCTTTTAAATTTAGTGCGTGTTACAGCATGGTAAAGGGCCCTTCGCCCACGACGATC
>CM069132.1:146402682-146475608 GCA_035221665.1 Okamejei kenojei
ATGAGTGTAAGGGGGGGATGGGTATAATGGATGTGTTTGTGGAAGATGGTGATATGGATGGGTTTTTTTGAGTTTGGGGTTGGTGAGGGATTTGAATTTTGGAGTGTGGTATGGTGATGGGGTGGGGATAAGGATGGTGGAAGGGGAGTTGGGGTGTAATAAAAGGGTGGTGTAGGGATGGGGGGGGAGAATATTTGAGGTGGTTGGTAATTTTTGCCATTGAGGGAGTGCAGAGAAGGTTACAAAGACTGAATTCGGGATTGTCAGGAACTGTCCTTAGAGGGGGGAGGGGGTGAAGAAGACTGGATAGACTCGGTTTTATACCTCACCTCTAATTTAGGAGATAAGAGGGGATCTTATAGAAACTTACAAAATTCTTAAGGGTTGGACAGGTCCTAGATGCAGGAAGATGTTGGGGAAGTCCAGGACAAGGGTCCACAGCTTTAAGGGATAAGGGGGAAATCCTTTTAAAGACCGAGATGAGAAAGACTTTTTTCACACAAGAGTGTGAGTTCTCTGGAACTCCTGCCCACAGAGGGTAGTTGAGGCCAGTTCATGGCTATATTTAAGAGTGAGTTGGATGTGGCCCTTGTGGCTAAGGGGATCAGAGGGTATGGAGAGAATGCAGTTACGGGATAACACTGAAGTTGTATATAATAGCACCTTGACATATTGAATGGCGGTGCAGGCTCGAAGGGCTGAATGGCCACTCCCTGCACCTATTTGCCTATGTTCTATTTTCTAATGTGTAACACCCCTAACATCACGAAGCTGTAACCTCAACTAACTCAAAGGAATGGGTTAACTCAACTGATGAGGAAATGCTGGCGCTGAGAGAAAATGACACATTTTACCCTAACCAACTTGCCTGAAGGGTAATAAAGCAGTGGGGGTTAGATGTGTATGTGCAATCAAGAAAACAATGAGGATGGATCTTATAAATACAAGGCACGGTATGTAGCCAAAGGATACAGTCAAAAATTGGGTGTAGACTATGAGGAGACATTTTCTCCTACTGCTCACCCTGACCAGTATCAGAGTGATGATGCAAAAAGCAGCACTGGAAAACTGATTTTACATCAGACGGATGGATGTCCAAAACTGCCTACCTACATGCACCAATAGATTGCGAGATTTACATGGAATGTAAAATCCCAGTGTAAATGAAAAGTTGGTGTATAGGCTAGAAAAAGACACTTTATGGTTTAGTTTTAAAAACAGTCGGGTAGAAATTGGAACAAATGCTACACGAGTATCTGACTGAAAACGACTTTGTGCAAAACCCAGCTGATCATTGTGTTGACACAAGTGAAACAGAAAATGAGAAAGTGATCATGATAATAAATGGGTCGATGACTTAATTATTGCTGCCAGTGATTGAATGAAAAAGTGCTGAAAGCTGTGAAAGGAGATGCTCACAGCCTGAAATTCAAGATGAAAGACATGGGCAAACTGGAAACATTTTCTTGGCATTGATTTTGACCAGAGTGATCAACTGTGTGAGAATGTCACAGTAGAAATATGTGGAGAAAATAACTTGAAAGGTTTGATATGCAAGATTGTAAAACCGAGGGCAACAACTTGTGAACAAAAAATTGAACTAACTGATGATGCAGAAATGATGACTGATGTCAGAAAATACAGAGAGGTAGTAGGTAGCGCTAATCTATCTGACCACATGCATAAGACCCGAATCTCAGTTTTGTAGTAAGTAAAGCTGTCACAGTACTTTACTGAGCCGGCGGAAGAGCAATGGGCTACTGTAAAACAAGTACTGAGATATCTGAGAGGCACAATTGAGAAAGAGATGTGTTACAGGAAATGTGACGACCAGAGAAACTGGTGTTACAAGCGTACAGTGTTGCAGATTGGGCGGCTGATGTAACCGACCATACGTAGGTTATTGTGTTAAGCCTAAACAAAAATTGGTCCTTTGATTTCATGGAAAACCAAAAAGCAGCCCACCGTTGCACTGTCAACTTGTGAGGCTGAGTATATGGCGTTAGCCGCAACACTACAAGAGTGCATGTACCTAGTACAACTACTAGAAAGGTATTGATGGACCACCAGTACCCAACAACGCCAAGGTTTATGAGGATAACCAGGGTACAATTGCGTTAGCAAAGAATCCTGTGAGTAGACAGAGGTGTAAGCACGTGGACATAAAATATCAACTTTGTAAGGTCCACGTGTGAATCATGGCAAAATAAGTTTTGGAGTATATTGCCCAACAGACCAGATGGTAGCAGATGTGGTGACAAAACCTGCCACAAAATTTTAAGTTGATGGAGTTCGCAAAGTTATGTTTGGAGAGTAACATCTATGTAAAAGTCTACATGATGTAAGGTAGAAAACCTTTAGGATGTTTTATTTTGAGTTAAGATAACAATGCGAGAGCAAGTGGGGGTGTTAACATATATGGAAAATGTGCTCTCAAATTGTAAAGAAGTGAATCTTAATGTTGTATTGGTTTACTCAGACAAACTTGATGCAGGTAGTGAATAACTGACAAATGATAACAGCCACGAGAGGTGCTGTTATTGGACGTGTCAAGCACATGTGTGTCAATAAAGTTTCTTCTTCCAGTTTGAGCAAGACTGATGCCCCGGTGTGTTTTTACTCCTCCGGAATTATCTTCGGTCTAGCACTGGGGAGGCTGCAAGAATCGCTGCACAATTCACCTATGCCCACAGCAATATATTAAAAACAATCAATATATTAAAAACAATATGTAATGTAGAAACAAAGAATCAAATGATGCTGCCTGACCTGCTGAGTTACTCCAGCACTTTGTGTCTTTGTGTAGGAAGGAACTGAGGATGATGATTTAACTGAAGATAGACACAACATGCTGGAGCAACTTAGAATAAAGGGGAAGTCATTTAAGACTGAGGTGAGAAAAAACTTTTTTACCCAGAGAATTGTGAATTTATGGAATTCCCTGCCACAGAGGGCAGTGGAGGCCAAATCACTGGATGGATTTAAGAGAGAGTTAGATAGAGCTTTAGGGGCTAGTGGAGTCAAGGAATATGGGGAGAAGGCAGGCAAGGGTTATTGACAGCAGACGATCAGCCACGATCACAATGAATGGCAGTGCTGGCTCAAAGGGCCGAATGGCCTCCTCCTGCACCTATTTTCTATGTTTCTATGTTTCTAACTCAGCGGGGCAAACAGCATCTGTGTAGGAAGCAACTGCAGATGCTGTTTACACCAAAGATAGACACAAATGCTGGAGTAACTCAACGGGACACTGTGTAGAAGGAATGGGTGACGTTTCGGGTCAAGACCCTTCTTCAGTCTCGATGCGAAACGTCACCCATTCCTTCTCTTCAGAGATGCTTTCTGTCCCGCTGAGATAATCCAGCATTCTGTGTCTAACTTTGTGTCTATCTTCAGGAACATGTAATGCTGGTTTTCATTTTGTACAATGCCAATTAAAGGATATTATGAAAGCAAATATGAAAGCAATATATGCAAGCAAAGGATATTAAGAATGCTTTAGCTTGATTGTAATGACTACATTTTAAAACTGAATATACTGTATATTTGTGTGACATTGCCTCTTGCCTCTGGTGGATGAATGGTACGTGATTTTGATTGTATATGAGTCAAATGGCAAATCCAAAAATAGTCTGTGTTTGGTAAGATGCTTAGCTGCAACCAATTTGGACATTTTTGATCTGACCTGTCTATTTAGTTTGGGTCTCAACCTGAAACGTCACCCATTCCTTCTATGCAGAAATGCTGCCTGTCCCGTTGAGTTACTCCAGCATTTGTGTCTATCTTTGGTGTAAACAGCATCTGTAGTTGCTTCCTACACACTGTCCACTTTGTCAAAATAAATTAAAATAAATAGCTCTCACAAAGAGGTATGTCCTAAATCCTTCTCCTTCACAATTATGGCACTGCCAAACCAAATTATGAGCAGACCGTAAGTAATAAAGAAGGCATTTTGGCAACATTTTAGCCTTCATTCAGTTGCAGAATACACTGGCGAGGGGTGCATTTGGAGTATATGTTTTGGTCAACCTCCTATATATCATAACAATGTTGGAAAGAATGTGAGAAGATTTACGAAGATGTTGCCAGGATTTGGGTGCCTGCGCTATAGGGAGTGATTGGGCAAGCCATTACTTTAGTCCTTGTAGTGCGGGAGGTGAAGGGGTGATCGTATAGAGGTGTATGAAATCATGGGAAACTGATAGGGTGAATGCACAGCGTCTTTCACCCAGGGTAAGCGGTATCAAGGACCAGAGAACTTAGGTTTAAGGTGAAAGGGTGGGAGAGGGCAACTCAGAGGGTGGTGGGTTATGGAATGAGCTGCCAGTGAAAGTAGTTGAAGCAGGTACAATAAAAAATATTTGAAAAGACTTTTTGCACACCTGTCTATGTCAACCTTTGCAGAGATAATAAAGGTTGACTGGGATAAGGGCCAAGTGTGGACTGGCAAATATGGGGCATCTTGATCAGCATGGACAAATTGGGCTGAAGGTCCTGGTTTGATGCTGAACGACAATGACTCTATGTCCACACACTGAAGTCCCCACGGCATCTATGAAGACCACCATTGTCCTCGCAATCCACACCTGCAGAACAATATGTTCACTTTTTCTCACATTTCAATTTATTTTAAATTAATGGATTATGCTAGTACCTACTGTTATATTACTGGTTGCTTGGAGGGGTATCCTAGTTGAATCCAAATTATGTATGTGTGGAATCAACATCCACTCACAGCATGACAGTAATGACAATGACAGCAGTTTCACCTCCCCGCAACCACTGTTATTCTTATGACTAATGAGAAAAAGATTGGAGTCTGTTTGACCATTTCAAAAAAAAAGTTTGAAAACTAGCTTATTTTCTTGAATCTCCTTTCTAAAATTTCTAAACCTACATTTGACTTTCTTTCAAGGCTAAACCTTTAATGTTGGCCTTCTTGAATCTAATTCAAGCATGAAAACAAGTCAAGACCATCTTTTCCCACCTCTGTAGTAGACTACTCCATTTTTTTTTGATTTCTCAGGGATAATTCCTTATTTATTCCGTCCAAACTTAATCACTCAATATTCCTTGCAATTCACAGCTCCTGAAACTGGGTGTATCTTTCCACCACAGCGACACCTGCCTTATGTTTCTTAAGGTCATACGGTCATGAGGAATTAGGCCATTCGGCCCATCATGTCTACTCTGCCATTCAATCATGGCTGATCTATCTCTCCCTCCTAACCCCATTCTCCTGCCTTCTCCCTCATAACCTCTGACACCCGTACTAATCAAAGAATCTATCTATCTCTGCCTTAAAAAATATCCACTGACTTGGCCTCCACAGCCTTATGTGGCAAATAATTCCACAGATTCACCACCCTCTGACTAAAGACATTTCTCCTCATCTTCTTCCTAAAAGAACGTCCTTCAATTCTGAGGCTATGACCTCTAGTTCTAGACTCTCCCACTAGTGGAAACATCCTCTCCACATCCAAGCACGGAAACATAGAAACATAGAAAATAGGTGCAGGAGGAGGGCATTCGGCCCTTCGAGCCCATACCGCAATTCATTGTGATCATAGCTGATTGTCCCCTATCAATAACCCGCGCCTGCCTTCTCCCCATATCCCTTGACTCCACTAGCCCCTAGAGCTCTATCTAACTCTCTCTTAAATCCATCCTTTCACTACTCTGTATGTTTCAATGTGCCTCCCCCCCCCCCCCCCCCCCCCCTTTCTCATTGTTCTGAACTCGAGCCAATACAGTCGACACACGCTCATCTTAGGTTAACCTACTCATTAGGATCAGCGAGGCGTGAAATCGGCGTGACATTTTCTGTTGGTTAAACGCCTTATAGTTGCAGCCTCCCAGTTGCTCTCCCAGGTTCTGAAAGCTCCCTCGACACCACAATCCCAGTGACAATGGAGGCAGTGGAAACTCCAGCTGCAAACATGCCGTTCAAACTAACCCCAGCCCCAGCAGTCGACAGACTCCACACTCAATAACAAAACCCCCTCAACTTTCAGTATGTTCCCATTTGCTTTTTTAAAAAATATATTAAAAACAATCCTTGTAGGGCAAAATGATCTAACTGCACACTGCATTAAAAAAAACAAAGTAAGAAGGCGCATCTAACAGGTGAAATATACATAGATATCTTGTTACCAAAACAGAGGCGCTATGTTTTGGTTTTAATTAAATCATGTTTTATTTTCTTGAAGCCAGGAGGCTTCCGAAAGCAACCAGGGCCCATTGCCCGGGCTGGGGCTGACGATGTGCGGGGCGGTGGGGGGTAAATTGGGCACCCAATCCCGGTTCAGAGAGCCAGGGAGAGGGAGCAGTCAGTCTAACCCCGGCACATTCGGCCCGTCCCCTGCACCCTAGCCCCTCTCCTCTCCCTCCGCCTTCCCTTCCCTCTCCTCTCTCCCTCTCAACCCCGCTCTTCCCTCTCAACCTCTCTCCTCTCTCACTCGCCCTTTCCCTCACGTCTGCTCCCCTCCTCTCCCTTCACTCTCTCTCTCCCTCTGTCTCCCGCCTTCTCCTCTCCCCCCCCCCCCTCTGTCTCCCGCCTTCTCCCTATCCTCTCCCTCCCTCACCCTCTCCTCTCCTCTCTTTTCCCTCTCCCCTGCCTCCCGCCTCCTCTCCCTCTCCCCTCCCTCATCCTCTCCTTTTCCTCTCCCCTGCCTCCCGCCTTCTCCCTCTCCCTCCCTGTCCCTCCCTGTCCCTCTCCACTTGATTTTAACTTTGCAACCCAGCCCTCCGTCCAAACCTTGCGTGCAAATCGTCGTGTACGTGGCGGGTCCGCAGGCTGTCCGGGGCCAGCTGCCTGTCGTCCTGTTGCTAGTGGGCGGCCGGAGCCCGGGCTCTCAGCGCCGCTGTGCCATGGTTGCGAGTGGCTCCGGCTCCGGCTCCGGCTCCAGCCGCTGGGCGCCTGTGCCGCTCTACACGGCAGTCAGGTGGATGCGGTGGGCGGCGAGCGGGGAGGCGGCGCCGGCCCCAACACCAAGGGCGGCGGCGGGCTCGCCCCACGCAGCTGACAAATGCAAACTTTTACAAACGACAGAACCATCCCTTGCTCTCCCCATAACAGCCATCCACCCACCCCCAGCAGCATCTAAAAGGGTACACTTCTTTTCGAAGGTAGACACATAATGCTGGAGTAACTCAGCGGGACAGGCAGCATCTCTGGAGAGAAGGAATGGGGTGAAGTTTCGGGTCGAGACTCTTCATCATCTGTGCCTATCTACGGTGTAAACCAACACCTGCAGTTCCTTTCTTAAATATTTCTCAAGAAAGAACTGCAGATGCTGGTTTACACCGTAGGTAGACACACAATGCTGAAGGATCTCGACCCGAAACTTCACCTATTGCTCTCCTCGAGATAGTCACAGCGTGTAGAGATACAGCGTGGAAACAGGCCCTTCGGCCCAACTTCTCCACACGGCTTAACATGTCCCAGCTATACCTAGTCCCCGCCTGGCCCATATCCCTCCAAACCTGTCCTATCCATGTGCCTGTCTAACTATTTCTTAAACGTTGGGATAGTCCCTGCCTCAACTACCTCCTCTGGCAGCTTATACACCCACCGCCCTTTGTGTGAAAAAGGCTAACCCACAGATTGCTATTAAATCTTTTCCCCTTCACTGTGAACCTATGTCTCTCTTGTCCTCGATTTTTGGTGCATCTACCCGATCTATTCCTCTCATGATTTTATACACCTCTATATTGAAACACAGAAAATAGGTGCAGGAGTACACTATTCCGCCCTTCAAGCCAGCACCGCCATTCAATATGATCATGGCTGATCATCCAAAATCAGTACCCCGTTCCTGCTTTTTCCCCATATCCATTGATACCGCTAGCTCTAAGAGCTTGGATAAGATCGCCCCTCATCCCCACTGTGCCTCAGAGCCAGGTTTGATGCCACAGACCTGACTGCTCTCCCTACAATAGTCTTCCCCCCGCAGTATCTAAAAGAGCACGAGGGTATACAAAAAGCTGGAGAAACTCAGCGGGTGCAGCAGCATCTAAGGAGCGAAGGAGATAGGCAACGTTTCGGGCCGAAACCCTTCTTCAGACTCTAAAAGAGCACCCTTGTTTCCCAAGGAATAGTCCCAGGCAACTCCTGCACTCTCTCTGCCTACTCCTTTACCTGCTGGTCACATATCTATTTTGTGCCTGTCCCTTAGATGTGACCACCTCAATATAAACCTTATCTATGAAGCCCTCAATTTCCTGGTCTATACTGAGGTCATCAGGAGCTGCTGCCTTGCGCTCTTCCCACATGTTTAGTTTAGCTTAGTTTTAAGATCCAGACCATTCGGCCCACTGAGTCCGCGCCGACCAGCGATCCGTGTGCACTAACACTATCCTACACACACCAGGGACAATTTACAATTTTACCAAGCCAATTCACCTGCAAACCTGCACGTCTTTGGAGTGTGGGAGGAAAGTGGAGATCCTGGAGGAAACGCACGCAGGTCACGGGGAGAACGTGCAAACTCCGTACAGACCCAGCACTGCACCTGGCGCTGTAAGGCAGCAACTGTTTATGCTGGGCCACTGTGCTGCCCTTAAAATACATTGGATATTCAGCAGATAATTTCAAGTTCAAGTTCAAATTTATTTGTCACGAGCACCATAAGGTGCAGTGAAATGTGATTTACCATGCAGCGTTACAATTAAAAAAGGACACAATACACAACATATTCTTCACTGTGGTGGAAGGCAATACAGTTCAGACAATCCTCGTGGCTGGTCACATGTGACAATAAAATATTCTATTCTATTCCATTCCAAATTTCCTGAAAGTTTCCCTGACTTCCCTCACCCTAAAGTAGGAGCATACCAGTGCCCTAATTGCCACCCTACTATAAAGAAGAACGGACCGTTCCTTATGTGTATGAAGGAACTGCCCCAGGGTCATCAACTCGGTAAAAGACGCCCTTTGGTCTGCCCGAGCATTGCTCACCACCCAGCAGAGCGAGATGTCCGTCAGGGAATGTTGCCGACTGGCCCGCTGCAGACTGCAGGAGTACGTGCTGAGGGACGCACTGAAGCTCGGTGCAGCCAACGCCAAGGCTCGGTGGGGGAGGGCCACAGTCTAAGGTCCTTCCGCTGCTGGACATGGGGGTCACGGTATGGTGGAGACGCCCCTCAATATAAGGGAAGGTATCCCACACCATTGTGGCACGAGTGGGGGACTGATTTGTGGAAATTTGGGGAAAAGAAAATGTCTAAACTGTATTCATCAATTTGTACAGCCTCCGAAAATGTCGGATGGATTTTCCGCAAGGTTAATGTATTGTATATATTTATCATTCGAATAAAGTATATTTTGAAAAAAAAAAGATGCTGGTTTAATCCAAAGATGCTGGAGTTTACTCCAAAATGCTGGAGTAACTTAGTGGGGCAAGCAGCATCTCTGGAGAGAACAAATGGGTGACATTTTGGGTTGAGACCCTTCATCTGACTGACATCAGGGGAGAGGGAGATAGATAGATAAGGAAGTGTGATGGTGTGAAAACAGGTCAAATGGATTGCAGATCAAGGAGATTGTAGAATAGGTCATTGTTAGCTGGGAGAAGGAGACAGTGAGACTGGTTGGAGATCTGGGATGGGGAGGGATGGAGAGAGAGGGAAAGCAAGGGTTACTTGAAGACCTTTCCTCATCTTGCATTCACCCTCTTCTCAGCCTCCTTGCCAAAGCCTCACAACGCAGGGCGGCACGGTGGCGCAGTGGTAGAGATGCTGCCTCACAGCGCTTGCAGCGCCGGAGACCCGGGTTCGTTCCTGACTACGGGTGCTGCCTATATGGACTTTGTACATTCTCCCTGTGACCTGCATGGGTTTTCTCCGAGATCTTCAGTTTTGTAGGTTAAATGGCTTGGTAAAATGCAGAAAAAAAAAATTTAAAAAAATTGTTCCTGGTGTGTGTGGGGTAGTGTTAATATGCGGGGATCGCTGGTCGGCGTGGACCCGGTGGGCCATCAGGCCCGTTTCCCCGCTGTATCTCTAAACGAAACTAAACTAAACGTATCCTCGCACTCTGAAGCAACTTGTCAGATTTTACTATGATAAGAGTGCCGTATGAATCCAATTATACAGTGATGCTGTTATTCAGAGCCTTGAGGGTTAATATGAGGACAATCTTTCCACATATTTCTACATTTTCTGAAATTTCATTAAAAATAGTTCTACATATTAAACATTATTTCTTGATTACCTTCGCCTTTAAGTTAGATCTGCGATATCAACATGGGGTTTCTCAATTTATATCAACTAATTTAAAAACCATTCTATCAGTTGGAGCAAACTGTTTAACATAATCGCATTATCACATCTGATAAATCTGCAGCGCAAAGAGCCTTAATGCATCCACACATTGATATTGCAGGTCGAACGGCTTAGTATTATCCAAAGATCCTTTGGTATTATCAGTAACTCTTCCAGAATTTGAGTTTCACTGTACCTTAATTGGTACGTGACATTGAACTGATCTTTGAACCTTTGAATTAAAAGTTGTTGGATAGAGATAAGACTCCACTGTTTTGCACTTTAACCATAAGAAATTTGGTCAGAACATGCCAGCATGATTTTTCCTTCTTAGTGAAAAACTCCTCAGTCTATTTCTATTATGGTTATTGATGGTTTCATTAGTTTGTACTAATTAATTTTCTTTACTATAGATGGTGAGGTCCGACTTGAATTTATTGTGTGCAGATTTGGTCACCCTGCAATTGCAAGGAAATGGGATCAGCACGGATGAGTATCTTGGTTGGTATAGATAAGATGGGCCAAAGGGCCTGTTTCTGTGCTGTGACTCTATGACTCAATGGCTCAACCACAGATTGTATTAATCCTTGTCCCTCATTCACCCACCACTATATCGAACTTAAACCAGCCAGCCGATTGTTCCTAATTCACAAATGTAGATTTTTTTCTGGTCCTTAATTATTTGTGCAACCTTGCAGAGTGCGAATTGGCTGATTTGATTTCCAGCTTACTCTGCAACAACATGCAAAATAAAGAACTTTAACGTATTTAAGATATTTTTGTTCATCAAGAGTCATGAGTGTTTTATTGTCATATGTCCCAAACAGAACAATGGAATCCTTACTTGCAGCAGCACAACAGAACATGTAAACACAGTACTCTGTAAGCAATATAATAAATGAAAAGAAGTTCAGTCAAAAAATAGTATATGTTAGAAACATAGAAAATAGGTGCAGGAGTAGACCATTCAGCCCTTCGAGCCAGCACCGCCATTCAATATGATCATGGCTGATCATCCAAAATCAGTACCCCGCTCCTGCTTTTTCCCCATATCCCTTGATTATCTTAGTCCTAAGAGCTAAATTTTCTTGAAAACATCCAATGAATTGGCCTCCACAGCCTTCTGTGGCAGAGAATTCCACGGATTCACAACTCTCTGTGTGGAAAAGTTTTTCCTCATCTCAGTCCTAAATGGCCTATCCCATATTCTTAAACTGTGACCCCTGGTTCTGGACTCCCAACATGGGGATTTTTTTTTCCTGCATCTCGCCTGTCCAATCCCTTAAGAATTTTATGTTTCTGTAAGATACAAGATAGAAGATACATTAATTTGTCACATGTACCAATTGGTACAGTGAAATGTATGGTCACCATACAGCCATACGATTAATAAAGAGCACAGAACATGATAGTCTTTAACACAGACATCTCCACACAGCGGAATCAAAGTTTCCCACTGTGAGGGAAGGCTCCAAAATTCAGTCATCCTCCTCTGTTGTCCTCTGTTGTTCACCCATGGTCAGGGGGCTCCTGAACCCCTAGCAGTCGCCACTACGGGCGGCCTGATGGTCAGGCCCTCTTGCCGGGATGATGGATCACCAACGTCGGAATGGGAGAACCACCTCAACGAATTGGCCACTTCCTACCGAAGTCCGAGGCTCCCGAAGTTCAAAGGCCGCGCTGGGTTAAGATTCAACGCTGGCGGCCCTCGGCAAAAGGTCCAAGGACTCCGCGATGTTGGAGTCAGCGCCACCCACGCTGGGAGCTCTACAAACCCCAGCTCCGCGATGTTGAAGCTGCAGGCCCAGCACTCCAGAGCTTCAAACGGCGATTCAGGTAGGCATCGCCTGCTCTGCGATCCCCTCATCCTAAATTCCAGTGAATTCAAGCCCAGTCGACCCATTCTTTCATCAAATATTTTCATATATTTTCATATTTGGACCATTAGAGAACCAGAATGGACAGCTATCTGCAGAGCCAAAAGAGATGGGGGAGATATTGAACAATTTCTTTTCTTCGGTATTCACCAAGGAGAAGGATATTGAACTCGGTGAGTTAAGGGGAAAAAGTAGAGTAGCTATGGAAACTATGAGATTCAAAGAGGAGGAAGTACTGACACTTTTGAAAAATATAAAAGTGGATAAGTCTCCAGGTCCTGACAGGATATTCCCTAGGACATTGAGGGAAGTTAGTGTAGAAATAGCAGGAGCTATGACAGAAATATTTCAAATGTCATTAGAAACGGGAATAGTGCCGGAGGATTGGCGTACTGCGCATGTTGTTCCATTGTTTAAAAAGGGTTCAAAGAATAAACCTAGCAATTATAGACCTATTAGTTTGACGTCAGTGGTGGGCAAATTAATGGAAAGGATACTTAGAGATAATATATATAAGCATCTGGATAAACAGGGTCTGATCAGGAACAGTCAACATGGATTTGTGCCTGGAATGTCATGTTTGACAAACCTTCTTGAATTTTTTGAAGCGGTAACTAGGGAAATTGATGAGGGTAAAGCAGTGGATGTTGTCTATATGGATTTCAGTAAGGCCTTTGACAAGGTTCCCCATGGAAGGTTGGTTAAGAAGGTTCAATCTTTGGGTGTTAATGGCAGAGTAGCAAGATGGATTCAACAGTGGCTGAATGGGAGATGTCAGAGAGTAATGGTGGATGGCTGTTTGTCAGGTGGAAGCCGGTGACCAGTGGGGTGCCTCAGGGATCTGTGTTGGGTCCACTGTTGTTTGTCATGTACATCAATGATCTGGATGATGGGGTGGAAAATTGGATAAGTAAGTATGCAGATGATACTAAGATAGGTGGTGTTGTGGATAATGAAGTAGATTTTCAAAGTCTACAGAGAGATTTGGGCCATTTGGAAAAGTGGGCTGAAAGATGGCAGATGGAGTTTAATGCTGATAAGTGTGAAGTGCTACATCTTGGCAGGACAAATCAAAATAGGACGTACATGGTAAATGGTAGGGAATTGAAGAATGCTGTGGTACAGAGGGATCTAGGAATAACTGTTCATAGTTCCCTGAAGGTGGAATCGCATGTAGATAGGGTGGTAAAGAAAGCCTTTGGTGTGCTGGCCTTTATAAATCAGAGCATTGAATATAGGAGTAGGGAAGTAATGTTAAAATTGTACAAGGCATTGGTAAGACCAATTCTGGAGTATGGTGTACAATTTTGGTCGCCTAGTTATAGGAAGGATGTCAACAAAATAGAGAGAGTACAGAGGAGATTTACTAGAATGTTGCCAGGGTTCCAGCAACTATGTTACAGAGAAAGGTTGAACAAGTTAGGTCTTTATTCTTTGGAGCGCAGAAGGTTAAGGGGGGACTTGATTGAGGTCTTTAAAATGATGAAAGGGATAGACAGAGTTGACGTGGATACGTTTTTCCCATTGAGGGTAGGGAAGATTCAAACAAGAGGGCATGACATGAGAATTAAGGGACAGAGGTTTCGGGGTAACGTGAGGGGGAACTTCTTTACTCAGAGGGTGGTGGCTGTGTGGAATCAGCTTCCAGCAGAAGTGGTGGAGAAAGGATCGATTTTAACATTTAAGAGTAAAGTGGATAGGTATATGGACGTGAAGGGAATGGAGTGCAGGTAGATGGGACTAGGGGAAAACAAATGGTCGGCACGGACTGGAAGGGCCGAGAGGGCCTGTTTCCGTGCTGTAATTGTTATATGGTTATATGGTTATATCTATATATATATATATATATATATATATATATATATATATATATATATATATATATATATATATATATATATATATATATATATATATATATATATATATATATATATATATATATATATATATATATATATATATATATATATACATATATATATATATATATATATATATATGTATGTATGTATGTATGTACACACATACACATATATATATCTACTGAACTATATACACTGTTAAATAGTATTCCACTATTCTTAATATATAATATTAATAGGTAGAATAAAAAATATTCTACTAATCTATTAATAGTATTAGAAACATAGAAACATAGAAAATAGGTGCAGGAGGAGACCATTCGACCCTTCGAGCCGAATTGCGATCATGGCTGATAGACCCCAATCAATAACCCATGCCTGCCTTCTCCCCTATATATTCTACTATAGTCCAGTATATATATATGTGTATATATATATATATATTTATATATATACACACTGGACTATATATATATATATACACATATATATATATATCACACACACACACACACACACACACACACACACACACATATATATACACATATATATATATACACACACATATATATATATATATATGCTGGACGGTCCCATGTTCACACGGGAGGGCTGGTCCCCCGACGCAATATTCCACCTCTCCACCAATTCCAATATTGGTGGCCAGTGGGGGGCTTTCTGGAGCGCTGGTATGGGTTCTTGGGGTGGCAGCTCTGTCCCTCAAGCCTGATATGCTGGCAACTCACTCACGGCTGGTGGGCTGGCAGTTAACTCATGGCTATTCCTTGAAATTCCATTTTCCTACCATTTCAAGCAGGGTGCAAAGCCACCAAATTCAGTGCAGTTTCATACCACTTCAAGCAGGGTGCAACGCCACCAAATTGAAATGCAGCTTCATACCATTTCATGCAGGGTGAAACCACCATGAAACCACCATAAAACCACACAAAACCCAACTCACAGTTCAGTAGACATTCAGTGTGTTCAGTTTATTCACAGCTCAGACAGAGTTGTGACCTCTTCCTCCCCCATCATGCAGAGACTGAGCCACACCCACACTTCTGGGTTTTATAACCCCTCCCCTTCCCACATATATTAGACATATGTTCAGTGCTGTTCAGAGAGACTGGGTGAGGCATTCCACTGGCTTCCTCCATCTTGCAGAGACTGAGTGAGGCACACCACTTCCTGGTTTTATAGTCCCTTCCCCCTCCCTCCAGCAGGGGCAACAGAGAGAATGGCGGATTTTTAAAAAACATTAATATATCTCTGATTTTTCATCGATGGGAAAAATCCTCTGGTCCAGGAAGGCGGAGGGGGGCTCTGAGCGAGCTGGCCAAAAATGATGGCCGTAGGTGGCGGCGTTCTCTCGGAAATCACAGCACAGTGAGCCAAAAGCGGTCAAGATCAGACTTTTATTAATATTGAAGACATATGTAGGATCTGAGGAGGTCAATATAATCGTCTTTTGCTTTGGAAAAATGTACTTAGAGGAAGTGTACTTAATACGTCTCATTGTTTCATATCAGTTGCGCCATTCTTAATGACTGTTTGCCATTTTGAAATTATGCAATTGAGGATTAAGAAATAATTTTCAACTTGCCGTTTTACTTTGGAATACAGATTCCACTGTGAGTCATACAGATTTTGAACACAGATTCAAGGTGAGTTATTTGCTTTATACTCTGGTGACTCAGTGAATTTAATGAAAGGATATACGTACTGACAAGCTTTGTGTAGATGCAAATCCTGTCTGATCTGAGAGAGGCTAATCTACTTTATGTGGATTAGACATTGGAACAGAAAACATGAAACCTCATTGAGTTTATATTTGTAAACAAGTGAGATTGAGAAAATATATTCTCATATATGAGTGATATGATGCATACATTTGTCTACCTAATAGAAACCTTAAATACACGTCTAAATAACAATAATAATAAATAAATAAATATGAGACTTTCACTAGGGTCTCCTTGATATCATGCAGCTCCACTCTTACTCCCCCTCCCCCCCAATCGTAACAAGGACAGACACCACTTGTCCTCACCTTCCACCCCATCAGCCGATGCATACGGCATATAATCCTCCAACATTTTCGCCACCAACGGGATCCCACTACTGGCCACATCTTCCCATCTCTACCCCTTTCTGTTTTCCACAGCGACCGTTCCCTCCGAAACTCCCTGGTCAACTCGTCCCTTCCCACCCAAACCATCCCCTCCCCAGGTACTTTCCCCTGCAACTGCAGGAGATGCAACACCTGTCCCTTCACCTCCCCCCTCAACTCCATCTAGTAGTCCAAACAGTCTTTCCAGGTGAAGCAGAGGTTCACATGCACCTCCTCCAACCTCATCTACTGTATCCGCTGATCTAGGTGTCAACTTTTCTACATCGCCGACACCAAGCGCAGGCTCGACGATCGTTTTGCAGAACACCTCTGCTCAGTCCGTCTTAACCTACCTGATCTCTAGGTGGCTCAGCACTTAAACTCCCCTTCCCATTCCCAATCTGACCTTTCTGTCCTGGGCCTCCTCCATTGTCAGAGTGAGGCCCAGCACAAATTGGAGGAACAGCGCCTCATATTTCGCTTGGGTAATTTACACCCCAGTGGTATGAACATTGACATTCTGAGTCATTCGTAACTGTCACTGTATGTCATGTTGTTACTTGTGGGTGGAGCACCAAGGCAAATTCCTTGTATGTGAATACTTGGCCAATAAACTTACTTACTTACTTATCTAACTTTCAATAGCCCTTGCTTTCTCTCTCCATCCCCTCCCCCTTCTCAATTCTCCCACTGGTCTTACTGTCCCCGCCTGCATTCTATCTTTGTCCCACCCCATCGACTGACATCAGTCTGAAGAAGGGTCTCGACCCAAAACATCGCCCATTCCTTTTCTCCATAGATACTGCCTCACCCGTTGAGTTACTCCAGCATTTTGTGTCTACCTTAAATGAAAGTCCTTTGATTACAACTATAAATCAAGATTTTTATTCTTCTTTAGCTCAATTTTCGACACCGATGTATTTATCATGTATCTCATCCATAGGATGTATAGGTTTTGCCCTGGGCAAAATGAACTGGGAAAAATGAACATTCATGAGCAATGTAATCAAGATTAAAACCCTGTGAATTCTCCATTTGATTACTGAGGGTAATTGGCTTATGTTCCATAAAATAAGGAGATTGGAGCAGGAGTGGGTCATACTATCCCTTCATCTGCTCTGCCGTTTAATTATACCACAACGACCCAACTTGTTCAACCTTTCTCTGTAACATAGTTGCTGGATCCCAGGCAACATTCTAGTAAATCTCCTCTGTACTCTCTCTATTTTGTTGACATCCTTCCTATAATTAGGCGACCAAAATTGTACACCATACTCCAGAATTGGTCTCACCAATGCCTTGTACAATTTTAACATGACTTCCCTGCTCCTATATTCAATGCTCCGATTTATAAAGGCCAGCACACCAAAGGGTTTCTTTACCACCCCATCTACATGCGATTCCACCTTCAGGGAACTATGCACAGTTATTCCTAGATCTCTCTGTTCCACAACATTCCTCAATTCCCTACCATTTACCATGTACGTCCTATTTTTGATTTGTCCTGCCAAGATGTAGCACTTCACACTTATCAGCATTAAACTCCATCTGCCATCTTTCAGCCCACTTTTCCATATGGCCCAAATCTCTCTGTAGACTTTGAAAATCTACTTCATTATCCACAACACCACCTCTCTTAGTATCATCTGCATACTTACTTATCCAATTTTCCACCCCATCATCCAGATCATTGATGTACATGACAAACAACAGTGGACCCAACACAGATCCTTGAGGCACCCCACTGGTCACCGGCTTCCAACCTGAAAAACAGCCATCCACCATTACTCTCTGACATCTCCCATTCAGCCACTGTTGAATCCATCTTGCTACTCCACCATTAACACCCAAAGATTGAACCTTCTTAACCAACCTTCCATGGGGAACCTTGTCAAAGGCCTTACTGAAATCCATATAGTAACCGCTTCAAAAAATTCAAGAAGGTTTGTCAAACATGACCTTCCAGGCACAAATCCATGTTGACTGTTCCTGATCAGACCCTGTTTATCCAGATGCTTATATATATTATCTCTAAGTATCCTTTCCATTAATTTGCCCACCACTGACGTCAAACTAACAGGTCTATAATTGCTTGGTTTATTCTTTGAACCCTTTTTAAACAATGGAACAACATGCGCAGTACGCCAATCCTCTGGCACTATTCCCGTTTCTAATGACATTTGAAATATTTCTGTCATAGCTCCTGCTATTTCTACACTAACTTCCCTCAATGTCCTAGGGAATATCCTATCAGGACCCACTACATAGGTGTAAGGCTTGCCGTTAGCGGCAGTTTATGGTCCTGTATGAGAGTCTGGTCACCATTGGAGCTGGGGGGGGGGGGGGGAGAGTGCGCTCCTCCACCGGATGCTTCTTAAAGACCATCAGGTAAGATACTAATCTTGAGTTGCTGAGCTTCTGTTCTAGACTTTGCTACAGAAACGATGGATGGAGACCAGAATGGAAGCATCGAAGCATGGCTCCAAGGGCCATGGGACTTCGGACGGGAGTCAGCGGCCACCATTCCCGGAGCTGCCCGCAACACCGGCAGCACCCGCTCTGCGGACCGGGATAAGAACGCGGAAATCGGGGAGCCCTGCGCAGCCAGGACCCGCCTCTCCACCACGGCTGACCATGGTGCCACAAAGTGGTAGGAGCACCGCGCGGGAGCAGGGTAGGCAAGACCCTGACTCCCTACCACTGTCACCTAAGCATAGGGACAGTGGAGCAAAGGTGCTTAAACGTGTGACCCGCTCGGCGGCACGTTCTGTCTCCCCTACTATGCAGGTGACTAGAGGGTGGACCAGGGGGAGAGCTGCGCCCAGGTCGTGCCCCGCTGCAGCAGAAGGCATCGACATGCCGCCGGGGGTAACCTGCTCGATTGCGGCCGGAGATGGATCTGCTGTGAAGTCGTGGGCCCCTGCAGGAGCAGGAGGTACCGGCTCACCACCGGGTCAGGCTGCCAGAGTGCAGGCCCGTGGCAGCGGTTTTCGGTCGTGCGGCCCCTCTTAGGCGGCAGGGGCGACCATGCGCCGTTACAGACCCATGTGGTCAGAAGTGGCGGTAAGCCCGCGCGGATGTCGGGGAGCCCGGCTGTGGGAGCCGGCACCGACTCATCTCCGATGCCTTCCTATCAGGCAGGGGGACCGCTACAGTCCGAACAACGGCGGACTAGCGGCATGTCCGCGCGGGCGTCGTACGGCACCGCAGGAGCGGCAGCCGACGACTACCTGCCAGCGGACCCTTGTCATCACCTCGACGAGGTGCGGTTCGCTGGTAGAAGCCCCAGTGATTCAGGAGAACCTGGGGAAGTCGACTTGTCGTCCGCATATGCGGCGGCGGTCGCATGGCTCGGAGGAGCCCATGATGGTAAATGGTAGGGAATTGAGGAATGCTGTGGAACAGAGGGATCTAGGAATAACTGTGCATAGTTCCCTGAAGGTGGAATCGCATGTAGATAGGGTGGTAAAGAAAGCCTTTGGTGTGCTGGCCTTTATAAATTAGAGCATTGAATATAGGAGTAGGAAAGTAATGTTAAAATTGTACAAGGCATTGGTAAGACCAATTCTGGAGTATGGTGTACAATTTTGGTCGCCTAGTTATAGGAAGGATGTCAACAAAATAGAGAGAGTACAGAGGAGATTTACTAGAATGTTGCCTGGGTTCCAGCAACTAAGTTACAGAGAAAGGTTGAACAAGTTAGGTCTTTATTCTTTGGAACGCAGAAGGTTAAGGGGGGACTTGATTGAGGTCTTTAAAATGATGAAAGGGATAGACAGAGTTGACGTGGATAAGCTGAGGGTAGGGAAGATTCAAACAAGAGGGCATGACATGAGAATTAAGGGACAGAAGTTTAGGGGTAACGTGAGGGGGAACTTCTTTACTCAGAGGGTGGTGGCTGTGTGGAATGAGCTTCCAGCAGAAGTGGTGGAGGCAGGATCGATTTTAACATTTAAAAGTAAAGCGGATAGGTATATGGACGGGAAGGGAATGGAGGGGAGAAAGGACAAAGGACAAAGGACATTTATTGTCACGTACACCAGTTGGTGTAGTGAAATTTGATTTGCCATGCAGCACACAAATAAAGATAATACACAACATCATAGAATTAACAGTAGACACAAAAACATCCCCCCACAATGGTTCCCACTGTGGGGGAAGGCAGCAAAGTCCAGTCCCATCCGCAGTTCACCCATAGTCGGACCTATTGAGGCCTCCGCAGTCGCTGCTACAGGGCCCGATGTTCCAGGCCGTTCTCGCCGGGTGATGGTGCCCCGGCGGCGGGGGCATCCTCTCAGCAGCTTGGGACACCTGGAACGGCCGCCTCTTACTGGAGTGCGCGGCTTCCGAAGCCAACAATCGGGAGCTCCACCACTGGGATGGAGGCTCCCGATAGAAAGTTCAGCGCTGCCGCCCGCAGCAGCCGCTCCGCAGTCCTGCGGCTCCGCGATGTTTTGTCAGCAGTCTTCAGCTCACCGGAGCCCCAGCGCGGCGACCCAGGCAAGGCATCGCCCGCTCTGCACCGCGATAGCGCCGCGCCGCTGCCGAAGCCGAGGTTCTGGGCGGTCCCCTCGGGAAACGCCGCTCCAGGCCCGCTGGTAGGCCGCGAGGACGGGTCGAAGATGCAGCCCGGAGAAAAGCTGCCTCTCCGACCAGGTAGGGACCCTGAAAAAGTAGTTTCCCCCTCCCCCCTCTCCACCCCCCCACATAAAAAAGACTAGAGCTCCGAAAAACAAAAACTCTACTAACTAAAAATAAAAAAAAGAAGTGAAAAACGGACAGCTGCAGGCTGGGCAGCCATACACGTACAGGACGGCGCCCCCTATGGGTATGGTCTGAGTGCAGGTAGGTGGGACTAGGGGAAAATAAATGGTCGGCGCGGACTGGAAGGTCCGAGAGGGCCTGTTTCCATGCGGTAATTGTTGTATGGTTATATGGTTATATGATGGAGCGTATCCTAGAGCACAATCTCTGCAGTTGGACCAGATGTCCTCCAGTCCAGGAGACATGCGGCTGGGCCACCCAGCATGTCCCCGTCATCGGTGGGGAATGCCACGGATCAGCAGCTGGCTGACACGTAAGACGGGCTGGAGCTGGAACCTACAGTACCTGAGAAAACCCAGGAGGAACTGCTGAAAGTGGTCTCCAAGTTCGCCCAGCCGAAGCACTCAGGTCAGCCTTTGCAGCCCAAACCAGTGGCCAGCATAGACTACCTCACCACACACCAGCTGCAGGAACAGGTCCTTACAGAGGCGATCAACATATACCAGGCCCAAACAACTGCATATCGTTGAATGTACCGACAGTCAACACGCCCATCTGGGGAAACATCAGTCCGGGGATAGGGCACAGGAGCTGAAGTTCCTAAACATCCTGAAATTGCTGACGTCGGGGATTACTGCCTTTGCCAGGTCGGTTGACGGCATGGAAATGACGGCAGAGCAGGAGGATGCTCTTGCAATATTAGTCATGAAGTTAACGCTTCCCGGAGTATCGCCATCAAACCGACTCCAAACCCCATATTTGCGGGGTTGTACTAGGCATCTGCGGCGCCATCACTGAGACAGCTGTTCGGTGAGGACCTGCCCAAACAGGTCTAGGACCTGGATTAGGAGGCGAAGGCAGACGGGTTGATGAACCCACCTCCCTCCAGCAGGCCGGCAGTGCACAGACAAACACCATATGCAAGACCTCGGGGGCCACCTGAAAGACCAGTAAGGACCTACACGCCGGCAGCACCTCAACACAATTCAACGGAACACCAGGAACCAGAACGTCAGGCCCGCCGGTAACCATGGAGGTAAGGGGGTCTGGTTCTCTTGGAAGTGCTGCATGTTTAACCTCACAAGCAGGAGAGCGGTTATATACATTCTGGGATGCAAGGGAGCTGATTGTCACTATCCCAGGGAACAAAGCTATAGACATAATAGAGGCATGTAACAGCCTTGCTTGCGCCAGGAAACCGACTATTAGACATACTGCTAAAATAATTGGTAAACTTGTGGCTACATTCTAGCTACATAATTGGGCCGTTACACTATCAAAGTTTGCAAAGAGCAAAATCTCGGCATTAAAAGCGAATGCTGGACATTTTTTATGGGCCTATGCAGCCGCCAATCAAGGCATAAATTGAGCTACAATAGTGGATTAGCTATGTTTGTGATTGTTAAATCCCATCATTACATCAAACCCATTAGTCGTGTTACAAATCGACGCTAGCACCAAGGGCTGGGGAGCTACCGACACCATTTCCAGTTGGGGTGGTAGATGGGATTTGCACAAGTCTACTTTTCTTCAGTCACAAGGTATAAACTGTTTAGAAATGCTGGGAGCATGTCACGGGCTACGGGCTTAATGCACTAATCTGCAGCATACGCATGTCCGTCTTCAATAATACCACTGAGGTGGCATATTTAAACCTTATGGGTGGTATCAAGTCAATATCTTGTGATGAATTGGAAAATTTATTTTGGCTCTGGTGGATTGAAAGAAATATTTGGATATCAGCTACGTACCTTCCGGTTAAGCTCCATACAGTGGCGGACACCAGGTCACAAGTATTTAATTTCGACATCAAGTGAATGTTGAACCTCCAAATATTTGCTAAAACTATAGCCTAATATGGAACACCAGATATCGACCTCCTTGTGTCCAGGTTGAACAATTGGATACCAACATATGTCTTTTGAGAACCAGATCCTGGGGCAGTGGCGATGGATGCGTTCTCGCTACTTTGGGGGAAGTGTTTTTTATGCTTTCCCCCCATTCTGCTTCATCAGACAGGTGTTGCAGAAAACGCATCCAGATTCTGCAACAGAAAGGACCATGGACATCATACAGCAGCGTGCAGAGAGAGTCCACTAGGAAGCAGTACCTCACCCACATAAGGATATGTGAGGTTACTATAGTCGGACCTAGACCACCTACATATCTGCTACGATCTCCACTGTGCTGGAATCCTCACGGGCCTGCATTATGATGAGTCCCTCAGTTACAGTGCCATATACAGTGCCAGGAGTGCACTGTCATCCTATCTCAACATTGGAGTGGGATCTCACCAGCTGGTATCCACACTGAAGGGTATGTTCTATCCCTCCCTGACCACGATATATTACCAGAGATATAGGGGTGGTGTTGACCCTACTCAGGAGCTGGTCGCCTTTGGCGGATTTACCACTGGACTTATTCACCTTCAAAGTGGTGATGGTAATGGCACTGAAGACAGCACAGTGGGTCCAAATTCTACAGGAATTACCTGGATAGAATGGTTTCGACCCGCAATCAAGTGACTGTGTTATAGAAGAGTTACTTAAACTACACAGACCTGCGACTACAGGTCTGAAAATGGGCATCAGGCAATGGCTCAAGGTGGTATTCGGTGCAGCAGGTAAGACACTAACATTTTTTAAAATGCCATCCTACCAGGGCTGCATCCACATCAGCGGCGAGGACCATGGAGGTGTTCATGGATTATGTCCTCACAATAGCGGGCTGGGCCAGTGAAACTACATTTCAGCGGTTTTATAACAGACCTGTGGCCGCTCCCGCAATGTTGGCGGATTCAGTTTTAAGTGCTGTTCCCTAAACGTTTGTCCCCGAGTTCAGGGGTTTATTGTTGTATTAACAAATGTTATTATTTTTCAGCTTGTTCAAGTCTGAAATGCGTTAACATACTTCCTCCATCAGTATTACGGTAGTGTGTGAGCATGGACGTGGTCTAGGGCATGTAATCACAGAGCTTTGAAATCTTCATGAAGTCACTCACGTGACTCCGAAGTAAAATAGTAAGATTAAGCAAGAACTTACCAGTTTGAAGTTTGATCTTTATTTTATGAGGAGTTGCGAAGAGGGATTTCGTGCCCTCCGCTCCCAACCCTCTATCATAAGGTCAACTGGTATATTCGAGTTCTTTAATCTTACTATCTTCAGTCATTGTTGTTAACTGTGATTCCACACTGCTGCTTTGAAGAATGTCGCGCATGCGTGCCTGGCGGGGTCTTCATGAAATCCCTCATCGCAACGCCTCATAAAATAAAGATCAAACTTCAAACTGGTAAGCTTGTTTAATCTTACTATTATATCCCATTGGAGCCTACTCTTACCCTACCTCCATTCGTATCTGCATATCTTTAATTCCTTTTTCCCTTAGTTAATTAACCTGCTTTGAATGTACTTATGCTAATCATTTTATCTTCTACACTTTGCAGCAAGTTCCTCATTCTCTACAATTTCTACATTAAATGATTTCTCTCGAGTTCCTTGTTGGATTTATTAGTTACATTCTCTCCTTTAATGACAGGCCATTCCTTCAGTCCCTTGCTGATACGCAAGTCATACTCTTGCTACATTCATGAAATCTCCAAACCTCCAATCTGAAGAAGTGTCTGTGTTACTTTTCTCCAGAGATGCTACCCGACCCGTTGAGTTACTCCAGCATCTTGTGTCTATCTTCAGTGTAAACCAGCATCTGCAGTTCCTTCCGACACATTCATGGCCCCATATCAGAAGCGTCCTCATCGCGGGGCTGGAAACTGGAAGTACCCTGAGCTAATTCTGCTACCACCATCATCTACTGCGACAAGTGATGGCTTCCACTGATTGTCGCCGGAAGCTAGAGTCCATTTCAGGACGGACGATGACAGCAATGTCAACATTTGTAACGTGAAAGATGGACACGAAAAAAGAAGATGAAACATCTGTTGGGCATAAAGGATGTGAATTGGTTCTGACATCCCATCATTTTGAAGATTATCTTTCCTCATTCCCAATTGAAATCAAGTCCATCTGCCTGAGTGTTGCTGACATGTCTCTTCATTTTATTTAATTCTGTTTAAGGTTGATGTCTCCAATGGCCAGGAATGCTGACCTGCCACTGATATCGAGCAATATCTTCTTCAAGTTTAATTTAGTTTAGTTTAGAGATACAGCGCGGAAACAGGACTTCAGCTCACTGAGTCCGCACCAACCAGCGATCCCCGCTCATTAACACTATCCTACACACTAGGGACAATTTACATTTATCCCAAGCCAATTAACCAACAAACCTGTACGCCTTTGGAATGTGGTAGGAAAACAAAGATCTCGGAGAAAACCCACGCAGATCTCGGGGAGAACGTACAAACTCCGTACAGGCAGCACCCGCAGTCAGGGTCGAACCTGGGTCTCCGGCGCTACAAGCGCTGTAATGCCCCTGTCCCACTTAGGAAACCTGAACGGAAACCTCTGGAGACTTTGCGCCCCACCCAAGGTTTCCGTGCGGTTCCCGGAGGTTTTTGTCAGTCTCCCTAATGGTCGAAAGTGGTTTCCGCTTCTTCTATGTTCCGGCGATTATTTAAAAAATTTCAAAACCGGTCGCGACTAAAAAATAGGTTGCCATTTTAAAAATTGACAATTTTTTAATCAAAGGTTTTGATGCTAGTTGAAGGTGGTTGCCGGAGGTTATGGGTAGAGGAAGGAAAGACCTTTTTTTCACCCAGTTTTATTCCACCAGGGAGGTCTTACCTAGTATCGCAACCGGCTTCGACTAAAAAATTACCGATTTTTAAAACGGCAACCTATTTTTAGTCGCGGCCGGTTTTTAATTTTTTGAAATAATTGCCGGAACATAGAAGAAGCGGAAACCACTTTCGACCATTAGGGAGACTGACAAAAACCTCCGGGAACCTCTGGGAACCGCACGGAAACCTTGGGTGGGGTGCAAAGTCTCCAGAGGTTTCCGTTCAGGTTTCCTAAGTGGGACAGGGGCATAAGGCAGCAATTCTACTGCTGCGCCACCATGCTGCCCTGTCATGCTGGCATCTTTGAGATTTGTGAAGGAACACCGTTATTCCCCACTTTCCGTTCCCACTTTCCTGGGCCTGTGTCGCCTTCTATTTGCAGGGAAAGGAACTGACCATTGAAGGATGGCGGTGGTATTCCCTTTATCTTGTATCTATTCACTGAGAATGGCTCGAATGTAATCATGTATTGCCTTTCTGCTGGCTGGTTAGCACGCAACAAAAAGCTTTTCACTGCGAACCTCGGTACACGTGACGATAAACTAAACTGAACTGAACTGATGTCTTCACCGAATGAATGCATTTCATCGGAGTGACTGAAGTGATAGGTGTGAATTATTGCCGGATATGGAGGAGGATTGTGCTGGACTGATACTTGATGATGTGTGGAAGTACATGGGAGGAGGTTGCTGCGAAACAAATAGGAAGTGATACTTTAGACTTTGCTTTCAGTGCTGCCTGTACGGACTTTGTACGTTTTCCCTGTGACCACGTGGGTCTTCCTTAGCAAGAGGGAGAAGAGTGGCACGTTGGCGCAGTGGCAGAGTTGCTGCCTCGCGGTGCCAGAGACCCGGGTTCGATGCCGACTACGGGTGCCGGCTGTACGCAGTTTGTACTTTCTCCCCGTGACAGCGTGGGTTTTGCACGGGTGTTCCGGGTTTCCCCCCACATGCCAAAGATGAACAGGTTTGCAAGTTATTTGGCTTTGGTAAAGATTGAACATTGCCCCTAGTGTGTAGGATAGTGCTAGTGTATGGGGATCGCTGGTCAGCACGGACTTGGTGGGTTGAAAAGGCCCGTTTCTGTGCTGCATCTCTAAAACTGAAACTAAAATGAACAAAAACTAAATACAAATCTAATAAATACACAAAATAATCAATATTACCAAGAATTAGGTGTACTCCAGCACCCACTGGCAATGGTGCTGTGTGTTTTAATCCGTTGTAAAACTAAAGTGGATAGGTATATGGACGTGAAGGGAATGGAGGGGTATGGAGGGAATGGAGCAGGTAGATGGGACTAGGGGAAAACAAATGGTCGGCACGGACTGGAAGGGCCGAGAGGGCCTGTTTCCGTGCTGTAATTGTTATATGGTTATATGGTTATTACCAAAGGTATGGGACAGTTTGACAAATTTCTGGAGACAAGTCTGGATATGTTCGTGTAAGGTTTACAGATACATGGAACTGCATATAAAAGACAGCACAGTTCAAGATAGACAAAAATGCTGGAGAAACTCAGCGGTGAGGCAGCATCTATGATATTCAGTTCAATTGGTTTGTTTTGTTGTTAATGTTTCTTACTAGCTTCGTCCCATTCTTTCACAAGCATACAAAATAGGTGTAGGAGTAGGACATTTGGCCCTTCGAGCCAGCACCACCATGGGTGATCATCCAGAATCAGTTCCTGTTTTCTCCCCATATCCCTTGATTCCCTTAGCCCTGAGAGCTAAATCTAACTCTCTCTTGAATTCATCTAGTGAATGGGCCTCCATTGCCTTCTGTGGCAGAGAATTCCACAGATTCACAAGTCTCTGGGTGAAAACGTTTTTCCTCATCTCAGTCCGAAATGGCCTACCTCTTATTCTTAAACTGTGACCCCAGGCTCTGGACTCCCCCAACATGGGGAACATTTTTTCGTGCATCTAGCCTGTCCAATCCTTTAAGAATTTTAATCTCAACCTGACAGCATCTCCTTCCATTTCTCTCTTCCTCATCCACTTCTCCAGCATCCCCTTAAAATGTATCAGTGCTACTCGTCACAACCATTCTTTGTGTGAGAAAGATCCATATTCTTATCGTAATTTGAAATCCCTCTTGGATTTATTAATGAAAATCCTGGTATTGTATCTCTCCACATGGAAAAACATCACCGGCTTATTAAACCCATTCATAATAGTGTGGTTCTTAATTAGGTTATCCCTCCCACGTAGTTTGTCCAGAGAATAGACCTGGTACATATTCCATCTTCACACAAGAGGAGGAGAATGACTCAAGGAATTGTTTGAGAGCCAACTTTACAAAGAATGCAAGAAACCAAAGGAAGCTGGTTTTGATAATAAAACAATGCTGGAGAATTTAATGGCCTTAAAAACTGACAAATCTCTTGGGCCTAGTAATTTTCTCCCAGGACTACTAATGGAGGTGGCTGTTAAAATACCAGCTCGGTTCAATCAGGTTGAACAAATTTGGTTTAAGCCAGCATCTGCAGTTCCTTCTGACACAAAATACTAGCTGCATTTGTTATCACTTTGCAAAGTACTATTGATGACAATAGATAGCCAATTGGCACATGCAAACTCATCATTTGAAAAAGAGAAAGAGGAAAAGGAAATTTATGAACAGTAATGGGGAAATGTCAGAAGTTATAAAAGATGAGGCCATAGGACACGCCCATTGGGGCGCAGCGGTAGAGTTGTTGCCGTACGCAGGTTCAATCCTCACTACGGGTGCTGTCTGTACAGAGTTTGTACATTCTCCCTGTGACCTGCATGGGCTTTCTCCAGGTGCTCCGGTTTCCTCCCACACTCCAAAGACGTATAGGTTTGTAGGTTATTTGGCTTGGTATAATTGTAAAATTGTCCCTAGTGCATAGGATAGTGCTAATGTACGTACGGGGATCTCCGGTCGGCACGGACCTGGTGGGCTGAAGGGCCCGTTTCCCCTCTGTACCCCTAAAGTCTAAAGAAAAGTCTAACGTAATTGCTATATTTCAAAGTTTGCCAATGGCAATACGTTGGGAGGGATTGTGAATTGTGTTACAATAAACAATAGACAATAGACAATAGACAATAGGTGCAGGAGTAGGCCATTCGGCCCTTCGAGCCAGCACCGCCATTCAATGTGATCATGGCTGATCATCTCCAATCAGTACCCCGTTCCAGCCTTCTCCCCATATCCCCTGACTCCGCTATTCTTAAGAGCCCTATCTAGCTCTCTCTTGAAAGCATCCAGAGAACCTGCCTCCACCGCCCTCTGAGGCAGAGAATTCCACAGACTCACCACTCTCTGTGAGAAAAAGTGTTCCCTCATCTCCGTTCTAAATGGCTTACTCCTTATTCGTAAACTGTGGCCCCTGGTTCTGGACTCCCCCAACATCGGGAACATGTTTCCTGCCTCTAGTGTGTCCAAGCCCTTAACAATCTTATATGTTTCAATGTGCTGACAATGCACAGAGGCTTCCACAGATCCAGTGAATGGACAAAATCATAGCATTAGGGAATTACATGGATAAACGTGTAGTTATCGAGGTATGTAGTTCCTTTGGCAGGAACATTGGGACGGGTGGCATATTACTTACATGCTATTAAATTGTGAAGTGCTGATGTACAAAGAGACTTAGTCTTCCTTGTACATCAGCCACTGACGGCAAACATGCAGATTCAGCAGAGGCGATGATGTAAAAGAGGCAATTGGTGTGTTGGCCTTGACTGCACATGGTTTTGAGTATAGGAGCAAGGAAGCCTTGCTGCAATTGTTTAGGGGCCTTGGCAAGACCACACTTGGTTGTTTTGTGTGTTGTTTTGATTTCATTACCTAATGTTGGCTACAGAGGGAATGCAATGAATGTCTACCAGATTGATTCCTGGGATGGGTGAGTTCCAAAATGCAGAGAGCTTTGGTTGACCAGGTTTTGTCTTCATTACACTTAAAAGAGGCGAAAGTAACTCATTGAAACTTACACAATGAGAGAGAAAAGTTAGAATTACTTGAGGTACAGTGAAAAGTTTTTTTGTTGCCTGCTATCCAGTCAATGTGAAGTCCATACATGATTACAAGCGAGTTGTCCACAGTTTGCAGATACAGCATAAAGGGTATATTATTTAGTGTAAGACAAAGTCCGATTATGGCAAATATTCTAATTGGAGAAAAACAGCAGAAGTAGAGGAATAAGAGACTAACATCAATATTTAATATTAGATCAACTAATTTGCACAAAATAATCAATATGATTTGTTAAAATTATACCTTGAAACCATGCAGTTGTATGCTCCCGCACTTTGTGTCTTTTTTTTTGCAGCGTAGGTTCACGAGATTGATCCCTGGGATGGCGGGACTGTCATATGAGGAAAGATTGAAAAGACTAGGCTTGTATTCACTGGAGTTTAGAAGGATGAGGGGATATCTTATAGAAACATATAAAATTATAAAAGGACTGGACAAGCTAGATGCAGGAAAAATGTTCCCAATGTTGGGCGAGTCCAGAACCAGGGGCCACAGTCTTAGAATAAAGGGGACGTCATTTAAGACTGAGGTGAACAAAAACGTTTTCACCCAGAGAGTTGTGAATTTGTAGAATTCCCTGCCACAGAGGGCAGTGGAGGCCAAGTCACTGGATGGATTTAAGAGAGAGTTAGATAGAGCTCCAGGGGCTAGTGGAATCAAGGGATATGGGGAGAGGGCAGGCACGGGTTATTGATAGGGGACGATCAGCCATGATCACAATGAATGGCGGTGCTGGCTTGAAGGGCCGAATGGCCTCCTCCTGCAGCTATTTTCTATGTTTCTATGTTTCTATGTAAACCAGCATCTGCAGTCCCTTGTTTCCTACACAAGATCTTGGAGTGGCAGTAAGTTTCAAAAGGTTAAATGAATTGCTTCACTTGCATTGGGTGAAGTCTCAGAAAATATATAAGGTTGGAATCCATGAACCATTCCTTTGGATCCTCATGAGAATGAGGAGGAATGATTTACAAAAGAGACAAGGTCGGCAATAATACAGTCCACTCCATTCCTCAAAAATATTAGCACTCTAGACAGTTTAGGTTTCAAGGTCTATCGAGCCAATGTCTGATTTATGTGATCAATACTGGATTCATGCTGACAAGTAGAATAACCATCAGAGTCACTAAGATAAATATGTAACATATATATAGAATGTTACAGCTAACATGTAGCTCGTTTCCCTCATCCCTAACCAATCTGAAGAAGTCTGAAGCGGCGTCTCGACCCGAAACGTCCCCCGTTCCTTCTCTCCAGAGATGCTGCCTGTCCCGCTGTTCCTCCAGCTTTTTGTGTCCATCCACTACTTCCTCTGTCAGATCATTTCATGTATGCACCACCCTCAGTGTGAAAAAATGTTGCTCCTCTAGTTCCTATCACACCTGTCATCTTAAAACTATGCTGGCAGCCATAGTAAATCGCTTTTAAAACATGGGGGGGGAGGGGACAAATTCCCTGGCGGGCCGATGATGAGTGTGCAAGACAACAAACATGATTATCTCCTCCCACACCCCCCCCCCCCCCCCTCCGTGACAACAAGAAGCACATTTTATTTATTGTTTAAACACAGTAATACCGTCTGGTTGCCTGCGTAACGCACACAACAAGCTCCCACGCACAAAACACCAGATAATCTGTATTTTTCTCAGTTTATTTGCAGTTCATTTTTTTTAAACATTGCACATTTAACATTTTCGCAGCGGTGTCGAGTAAATCGTACCTTTTTCCCCCCACATACGTACGATACATTACTCTCAAATCACATACCTTACCTCTATTATCCCTCTACATAAAAACAAAGTGTCAATGCCTCTTCAAGGTCTGCTAATCCACCCATAGCTTCAGTTGCAGGTACAGCTGAAGGGATTTGGTGCTCGGAACAATGAACGCATTAGAAGATCATCTGAGCATTTTGAAATCAATCTCATGAGCACGAGTGAAAGATCTCCGAGTGACGCGGTATCGATTAGCCCACATCGCACGGAGTGGAAAAGGATGAAATGGAAATTGCAAATTATCCAACTGTAACTTTCCCCCTTCCCCGACACAAAGGCAGCAATAACATATTTGCCACATATTTGCCTTCAGACTCAGTCTTCAGCTCTGAAAGACGGCCTCACCCGAAGCCATGGTCACCCATTCCTTCTCTCCAGAGATAGACAATAAACAATAGACAATAGGTGCAGGAGTAGACCATTTGGCCCTTCGAGCCAGCACCGCCATTCAATGTGATCATGGCTGATCATCCCCAATCAGTACCCCGTTCCTGCTGTCTCCCCATATCCCCTGACTCCGCTATCTTTAAGAGCCTTATCTAGCTCTCTCTTGAAAGTATCCAGAGAACTGGCCTCCACCGCTCTCTGAGGCAGAGAATTCCACAGACTCACAACTCTCTGTGAGAAAAAGTGTTTCCTCGTCTCCATTCTAAATGGCTTACCCCTTATTCTTAAACTATGGCTCCTGGTTCTGGACTGTCCCAACATCGGGAACGTGTTTCCTGCCTCTAGCGTGTCCAAAACCCTTAACAATCTTATACGTTTTAATAAGATTCCCTCTCATGTACAAGCCCAGCCGCTCCATTCTCTCAGCACATGACAGTCCTGGGAACATACGCTGCATGCCCTCAATAGCACGAATGTCCTCCCTCAAATTAGGGGACCAAAACTGCACACAATACTCCAGGTGTGGTCTCACTAGGGCTCTGTACAACTGCAGATGCTGCAGTTCCACTGTTCCACTGAGTTCATCCAGTTTTTTGTGTCCATCTTTGGTTAAAACCAGCATCTGCAGTTCCTTCCTACACAACTGTCACATCAAACTAATTGTCCAGGTTGGCTTCCTGAATATTGCATAAGACATGTTCAGAAGAAAGAGGCGGATATATATATATATATATATATATATATATACTGCCTCTTTTTGGCATATTCGGGCGAAAGATTAAAAATGTGGCAAATATGTTATTGCTGCCTTAGTGTCGGGGAAGGGGGAAAGTTGCAGTTGAATAATTTGCAATTTCCATTTCATCCTTTTCCACTCTGTGCGATGTGGGCTAATCGATACCGCGTCGCTCGGCTATCTTTCACTCGTGCTCATGAGATTGATTTCAAGATGCTCAGATGATCTGTCTCCGCGGCCGGGGGATGAATCACCCGGTGCGGGTGTTGGGGGGGGGGGGGGAGGGGTGGTGAATCGCCCCATGTGTGGGTCAGGGTCCGGGGGTCGGGGGGTGAATCACCCTGGTGTGGGGGTTGAGGTCCAGTGGCGGTGCATCGCGGTCAGTGACTCTGGGTGGGCGGAGGGACCATACTCTCCCCAACTCTGCTTCACCCGGCACCGTGTGTGTGTGCGCTGCCGACCCACAGCCCATCACAGTGCGGCCGCACGAGGGAGACAAGGCGGAGGGCGGCCGTGTCCGTGGGAGAGTGGGGGCTGCCCTGAGGGATACGCTCCTTCGGCCGCTTACACCTTGGTGCTCGGATTCAGAGCGCCCAGTCACCCTCCAGCCACAGGCGGTCTTGTGTGGGAAAATGACCCCCACCCTCCCGTCGTCCCCGGCGAGTGATGTGATGGACGCGGGGGTCTGGACCAATCGCTGACAAGTCTCGCCACCCGGCGACGTCACGTCCGTTATTCGGCTTTTAGGCGTTACGTCCGTTCGGTTAGTTGGCTTTTAGGCGTTATGTCCGTTCGGTTAGTTGGCTTTTAGGCGTTACGTCCGTTCGGTTAGTTGGCTTTTAGGCGTTACGTCCGTTCGGTTAGTTGGCTTTTCGGCGTTACGTCCGTTCGGTTAGTTGGCTTTTAGGCGTTACATCCGTTCGGTTAGTTGGCTTTTAGGCGTTACGTCCGTTCGGTTAGTTGGCTTTTAGGCGTGCCTTCCTTTCGGTTATTTCATTTTTCGGCATTGTACACTTTCGGTTATTTGGCTTTTTGGCATTATGTCCGTTCAGTTATTTGGCTTTTAGACGTGCCTTCCGTTCGGTTATTTGGCTTTTCGCCGTTGTTTCTGTTTGGTTATTTGACTTCCACTTCTTCGCTTCGGCTTCTCGTCCTTCGACGCCATGTCCGCACACGGCCCCACAACACTCCCTAGGGCTCTACCATTAACTGTGAAGGTCCTACCTTCCCAAAATGCAATACCTCACAATTAAACCCGATTTGCCATTCTTCAGCCCACTTGCCCTGCTGACCAAGATCCCACTGTAATTCTTGATAACTATTCTCACTGTCTATGATACAACCTATTTTATTGTCCAGGTCTGAGACTGTAAGGAGCTTCTACTGTAAAGGGGAGTTGCAGTTCTGACTTTCCTCTGATAATCGGTCCACACAAAATGCTCTTGTATCCAAGGCTGACCCAATCATTAATCGATTTGAAAGAAATTGGTTCACAGCAGCATTGAGACGACATTCAAAGGAAATGCATTCATTTACACGATGCCTGATGAAACCGGCAGTGACTGGGCTCGACCACCGGCCGACTGAGCAGGGCCATCAGTGTGCGAAAGGGACGTCGGCGAGCCTGCAAGAGGGACGTTGGTGAGAGTGGAAGGCCAAGGGTGGGAGTGGAGGGGCCAAGGGTGGGAGTGGAGGGGCCAAGGGTGGGAGTGGAGGGGCCAAGGGTGGGAGTGGAAGGCCAAGGGTGAGAGTGGAGGGGCCAAGAGTGGGAGTGGAGGGGCCAAGGGTGGGAGTGGAGGGGCCAAGGGTGGGAGTGGAGGGGCCAAGGGTGGGAGTGGAGGGCCAAGGGTGGGAGTGGAGGGGCCAAGGGTGGGAGTGGAGGGGCCAAGGGTGAGAGTGGAAGGCCAAGGGTGAGAGTGGAAGGGCCAAGGGTGGGAGTGGAGGGGCCAAGGGTGGGAGTGGAGGGGCCAAGGGTGGGAGTGGAAGGCCAAGGGTGGGAGTGGAGGGGCCAAGGGTGAGAGTGGAGGGCCAAGGGTGAGAGTGGAGGGGCCAAGGGTGGGTGGGCCAAGGGTGGGAGGGGCCAAGGGTGGGAGTGGAGGGGCCAAGGGTGGGAGTGGAGGGCCAAGGGTGGGAGTGGAGGGGCCAAGGGTGGGAGTGGAGGGGCCAAGGGTGAGAGTGGAAGGCCAAGGGTGGGAGTGGAGGGGCCAAGGGTGGGAGTGGAGGGGCCAAGGGTGGGAGTGGAGGGGCCAAGGGTGAGAGTGGAGGGGCCAAGGGTGGGAGTGGAGGGGCCAAGGGTGGGTGGGAGTGGAGGGGCCAAGGGTGGGAGTGGAGGGGCCAAGGGTGGGAGTGGAGGGCCAAGGGTGGGAGTGGAGGGCCAAGGGTGGGAGTGGAGGGCCAAGGGTGAGAGTGGAGGGGCCAAGGGTGAGAGTGGAGGGCCAAGGGTGAGAGTGGAAGGCCAAGGGTGAGAGTGGAGGGGCCAAGGGTGGGAGTGGAGGGGCCAAGGGTGGGAGTGGAGGGGCCAAGGGTGGGAGTGGAGGGCCAAGGGTGGGAGTGGAGGGCCGTTAGAGAACCGTTGCCCACGTGAGTGCCGTGCGAGAACACAGCGCGGAGAAGCCGCTGAAAACAAAGACGGACTCGGTGAGGGGGGGTGGGGGGGGACGGAAGTGGGATTATATTGAATACTTTTGTAACTTTGTCGGCCCCCTATATGTGGCAGCTCTTTGCATACTTGTGTACTGTATGCAAAACTAAGAATCTCACTGTACCATGTACAAGTGACAATAAAGTATCAATCAATCAATCCAATTGAATGATAAAATAGATTAATTGTCCTGTGAATTATTTTGGAATTATCTGAACGGGGTACTGATTGGGGATGATCAGCCATGATCACATTGAATGGTGGTGCTGGCTCGAAGGGCCGAATGGCCTACTCCTGCATCTAATGTCTATTGTCTATTGACTGCAGTAATCTTGTTCCAATAATCCACATCAGACTAGCAGTTATCAATTGTTTGGGTTTAGTTCATTTTAGATTAGTTAAGTTTAGTTTATTATTTTATTGTGATCTGACAGAGGAAGTAGCGGATGGACACAAAAAGCTGGAGGAACTCAGCGGGGCAGGCAGCATCTCTGGAGAGAAGGAATGGGTGACATTTCGGGTCGAGACCCTTCTTCAGACCGGTTAGGGATAAGGGAAATGTGAGATACAGGAGTTGATGTAGAGAGATAAAGAACAATGAATGAAAGATTATGCAAAAAAGTAACTATGATAAATGAAACAGGCCATTGTTAGCTGTTTGTAAGGGAAGATGAGAAGCTAGTGCAACTTTGGTGGGGGAGGGATAGAGAGAGAGAGGGAATGCCGGGGATTAGCGGAGGCAGGTTTACAGGGATAAACATCTAAGCAAGTGGGGCTAGCTTAGATGGGGCATCTGTTGGCATGGACTCGTTGTATTGAAGGGCCTGTTTGATGCTGTATGACTCTATGACTCCATATGACTGATTATGGCACACTGCTTTAAACCTCAAAAGGTTCTGAGTTCAAGCTTCACTCCTGAAAATGAATCACAGATTATTGACTGGATAATGCTTATTACTAAGGCAGTGCAATGTTGTTAGAAGTGCCGTCTGTCAGATGAAATGTTAATTTTATAGCCTGCCCTTCATGGTGAGGTGGGCACGGAGCTGAAATGGTGTTATTTTGGGGAAGTGTCCCTGATAGCCCTCAGATATTGTCCCCAGCCAACAACAACGTTGCAACACATGGCTTCTGAAGTTGAAGTTTAAAGTATAGTTTATTGTCACGTGTACTGAGGTACAGTGAAAAGCTTTTGTTGCTTGCTAACCAGCCAGTAGAAAGACAATATACGATAACAATCCATCCATTTGCAGTGTATAGCTACATGATAAAGGGAATAACGTTTAGTGCCAGGTAAAGCCAGTAAAGTGAAAGCAAGGGTCACCATTGAGGTGGATAGTAGTTCAGCACTGCTCTCTGGTTGTGGTAGGATGATTCAGTTGCCTGATAACAACCAGGAAGAAACTCTTTGCATGCCAGACGCCAACCATCCTCTTGGTATAAAACTTGCCCCGCATACCTACATTAAACTTGCCCTCTCTCCACGTTTCCACTCCAGGGACTCCTGCTCTTCATGATGTAAGTTCCCACCCAAAGTGGCAGCATGTCTTCCTCTTCCAGGTGCTCATGGACTTGCTGCGCGATGTCCACATTCTCAGCATTCGTTTCTGGATTTCCAGTACGCGGTTTCAGTTGGTAAATCAATCGGCCTTTGTATTTGTGGTTTGTGACATTGTCTGAGTGAATCAATAGTATGTGACTTACTTCCAGCTGTTGTATTGTCTGGTTCCAAGGTAACCAGCAGACGCGATTCTCAAATAATAAAAGCCACACGCGGATATTTAACATGGAGCACAGAGCATAGACCAGCACAGTACGGCACAGGAACAGGCCCTTTGGCCCACAGTGTTTGTGTTGAACATGACGCCTACTTAAACTGATCTCATCTGCCTGTACATGATCCATATCCCACTATTCACGGCATTTCCATGTGCCTACCTAAGAGCCGCTTAAACTCCTCCATCACCCCTGGCAATGCGTTCCAGGCCCCCACCACTCTCAGTTAAACCACTTGACCTGCAGAGCTCCATTAAACGTTCTCTCTCTCAACTTTTAATCACGTGGGATACATAGAAAAAACAGAGAAACATAGAAAAATAGGTGCAGGAGTAGGCCATTCGGCCCTTCGAGCCCGCACCGCCATTCAATGTGATCATGGCTGATCATCTAAACTCAGTACCCTGTTCCTGCTTTTTCCCCATATCCCTTGATTCCTTTAGCCCTAAGGACACCCTCTTGAAAACATCCAGTGAATTGGCCTCCACTGCCTTCTGTGGCAGAGAATTCCACAGATTCACAACTCTCTGGGTGAAGAAGTTTTTCCTCATCTCAGTCATAAATGGCCTACCCCTTATTCTTAAACTGTGACCCCTGATGGTCGACTCCTCCAACATCGGGAACATTTTCCTGCATCTACCCTGTCCAATCCTTTAAGAATTTTTTATGTTTCTATAAGATCTATGTTCCCCAGAGTTGGAGATTTGCACCCTGGGAAAAAGGTTCTGACAGTCTATTCTATCTCGGCCTCTCATAATTTTCTCCCTTCAATCTCCAACGTTCCAGAGAAAACAATCCAAGTCTATCCAACCTCTCCCTGTAGCTGAAACCATCTGGTCCAGGCAGCATTCCGGTAAACTTCCTCTGCACCCTCTCCAGAGCCTCCACATCGTGTCCTGTAATGGGGTGACCAGAACTGCACACGATAGTCCAAATGCAGCCTATACAGAGTCCTATAGAACTGCATCTACAAATTCTGAACAGCATTTCTCTACGGGGTTTCTGAAGGGGCGGCACAGTAGCGCAGCGGTAGAGTTGCTGCCAGTGCCCCTGTCCCACTTAGGAAACCTGAACGGAAACCTCTGGAGACTTTGCGCCCCACCCAAGGTTTCCGTGCGGTTCCCGAAGGTTTTTGTCAGTCAATGGTCGAAAGTGGTTTCCGTTATAAAAATCGGTAATTTTTTAGTCGAAGCCGGTTGCGATGCTAGTTGAAGGTGGTTGCCGGAGGACAAAAACCTCCGGGAACCGCACGTCTCTTGGAAAGGCCACTATGTTAGATCCTCTATGTTAGGCCACAGGGGAGGCGACATGAAAAAAGTCGCCTCTCCGCGGAGGAGGCGACTGAAACGGTTTCCCCCTTACCTCCCCACATCACTCCCCACACAAGACGCACCGAGAAACATTAAAAACACACATTGGGACACAGTAAAAATACAAAAAAAAGTAGAAAAAAACGAACACGCTGGTGGCAGGGCTGCCGGCTTACAGCGCCCCCACCGACGCTCGACACCGACCGATGTAGTGGGATAGTCTTGCTGAGCGGTTTGTAAAATATGTATTTCACTGTGCCAGGTACACGCGATAATAAATAAACCATTGAACATGGAGTTGCAGGGAATAGAGGGATGTGGATGAAGTGTGGGCAATGGAGATTAGTTTAACTTGGCATAATGATCAGCAGTGACATTGCGGGCCTGTATCTGTGCTGTACGGCTCTGTGTACATTGTAAAACCAAAGAAATTTCACAAGTCAGCTAAATAATAGAGTCTGAAGAATGGTCTCAACCCGAAACATCACCCATTCCTTCTCTCGAGAGATAGACAATAGACAGTAGGTGCAGGAGTAGGCCTTTTGGCCCTTCGAGCCATCGCCGCCATTCACTGTGATCACGGCTGATCATCCCCAATCAGTACCCCGTTCCTGCCTTCTCCCCATATCTCTTGACTCCACTATCTTTAAGAGCTCTATCTAACTCTCTCTTGAAAGCATCCAGAGATGCTGAGTTGAGAATCCTGCCCCGCTGAGTTACTCCAGCATTTTGTGTCTAGTTTAAATAATATACTTATGCATTACTATAATCCACTGGTATCTGTAATGGCACCGTTTAAGAATACCTGCTTACATGAAGCAACCTGAAACACTTACAATTTGCTGTGTTAATACCTTAGGTTAGTGCTTTGTTTAATACAGATTTGGGAAAACAAAAGATTATTCAGTCAATTCTTTTGCTTTTCTAAAATTAATCCTGTTATAATGCAAGCTCCGCTGATTAATACGTCTGACACAAGTGATAAAAATCCCGCTCATCATTGATATCAGTGACTGGGCTGTGCAATTATCCCCATCAATCTTCTGTTCAAATAACCATTTTCATAATCAGCAAGGTTACAAAAATACAGCTGCCAATCCTTCTTATACATATTCAGTGACTAATCAGATTTGAATCATAACAGATCAGTGCTGGGTAATTTAAGCAATGAAGCCAGAACTCTCCATGAGATAAGAAATGACTCCTCTTCCCGAGGCACCAAAGCCACTGCCTGCAGAAATGGCTCTGCACTGAGCATTTAGTTTTGTTTCTAGTTTTGAGACGCAATGGCCCTTCGGCCCACTGAGACAGCACCATCACACACGAACACTATCCCACACATACCTGGGACAATTTTTACGTTTTACATTTACACCAGGCCAATTAACCCCAGCAAACCTGTACGTCTTTGGAGTGTGGGAATGAAATCAAAGATCTCGGAGAAAGCCCACGCAGGTCACGGGGAGAACATAGAAACTCCGTACATAGAAACATAGAAACATAGAAATTAGGTGCAGGAGCAGGCCGTTCGGCCCTTCGAGCCTGCACCGCCATTCAATATGATCATCCAACTCAATATCCTGTACCTGCCTTCTCTCCATACCCTCTGATCCCTTCAGCCACAAGGGCCACATCCAACTCCCTCTTAAATATGGCCAACGAACTGGCCTCAACTACCTTCTGTGGCAGAGAATTCCACAGATTCACCACTCTCTGTGTGAAAAACAAGTACAGACACTGTGCCTCTACCACTAATAGACCATTCAACCGAACAGACTATTGGAAAATACCCAGCAAATAACAAGGAAAATGCCTCTATTGCAAATGCAAAAGCAAAAAAAAGACCTATGTAAAAATGCATTCACCCATACCTTCTCTCCAGAGATGCTGCCTGTCCCGCTGAGTTACTCTAGAATTTTGTGACTATCTTCAGTGTAAACCAGTTCCTTCCTGTAAAATATGAAGCTGTCAACCCATTTTTGCTTTTAATACATCTGCACATTCAAGGTCAACAGCATAATCAAGGACGAATCTCACCCTGGTCACTCCCTCTTCTCCCCTCTCCCATCTTGTAAGAGATATAGAATTTATGAAAGCGCTCCAGGTTCTGATTCAGGGACAGTTTCTTCCCAGCTCTTCCCAGGCAACAGAATCACTCTATCAACTACCAGAGAGCGACCCTGGGCTACTATCTACCTCTTTGGTGACCCTCTGACTATCCGCGATCTGACTTTGCTGGCTTTACCTTGCACTAAATATTTAGCATGTATTTGTTCACTGTGGGCAGCTTGATTGTATTATCTCTCTGCTGAATGGTTAGCACACAACAACTTTTCACTGTACATCGGTACATGTGACAATAAACTAAACTGAACTGTAACAGTGTTCATAAGTTCATAGTTCATGTTCAAATGTTATAGGAGCGGTATTAGGCCATTCGGCCCATCAAGTCTACTCCGCCATTCAATCTTGGCTAATCTATCTTTCACTCTCAACCCAATTCCCCTGCCTTCTCCCCATTACTCCTCACACCCTCAAGTATCCTGTCATGGTAGATAAAAGTGCTGGAGAAACTCAGCGGATGCAGCAGCATTATGGAGCGAAGGAAATAGGCAACGTTTCGGGCCGAAACCCTTCTTCAGACTGATGTAGCGTGGGGGGGGGGGGGGGGGGGGGGGGGGGGGAGAAGAAAGGAGAAAGGAAGAGGAGGAGCCAGAGGGCTGAGGGAGAGAAGGGGAGGAGAAGAGGAGGAGACAGCAAGGGCTACCGGAAATTGGAGAAGTCAATGTTTATGCCGCTAGGCTGCAAACTGCCCAAGCGGAATATGAGGTGCTGCTCCTCCAATTTCCGGTGGTGCTCACTCTGGCCATCCTGACATCCTGTCATTCTGTGCCTTAACAATATCCATTGATGTGGCCTCCACAACCATCTGTGGCAATGAATTCCACAGCTTTACCACCCTCTGATTAAAGAAATTCCACCTCATCTCCATTCTAAAGGTACGTCCTTTTATTCTGAGGCTGTGGCCTCTGGTATGAGACTCTCCCATTAGTGTTGGTGGAGGCAGATACAATAGTGGCGTATGAGGCTTTTAGATAGGCACAAGGATATGCTGGGGATGGAGGAATATGAATCATGTACAGGCAGCTGAGATTAGTTTATCTTGGCATCATGTTCAGCGCAGACATTGTGGGCCGAAGGGCCCATTCGTTTTCAGTACTGCTATATGGTCTATATTCTATAACTGCATTCGAACTGTGTACATCACTGTGTATTACTATTTGCAAGGTATTATTTTAAATGATCCTTCATGTTTTTTTAGAGAGTTGATCTTTTTGCAGTATACTTTTGTCTTTGCTTCAGGGATTTCCTTAAGAGCCTTTCTCTTGACCACAACAGCTCTGAAGATAATGAGCCCAATTGTCGATACACTTCCTGCACCATTTAATTTTTCCTTCTCAGGCTAAGTTCTGCCATTGATTGACCTGTCCCAGCGGGTTTAGGTCTGCCTGGCTTCTGTTAAAGAATACTTTAAGACACAACACAAAGATCGGGTAAGACAATTTAGACTTTATTTACGAGTGCTGGGATCAATCTAGCAGATTGCTCAACGAACCAAGATTCATATACAGAATTTTCCTTTGATGTTTTGTTTATTGCAGAAGGCACTTCAGAACTTTTCCTTCTTCCAAATGTTCTTATGCGCCTCCTCCGAAAGAGATAGCAGAGCAAACACTGCCCAATCCCACACCATTACAGATAAGCAAATTTCCTGTTACCCTTTCAACCTTATTTTACTTCGGAGTCACGTGAGTGACTACGTGAAGAACCCGCCTCACGCTGTCAACGGCATTACGTCGACGCTGACGGCAGAAGCAGGAGCTGCAGTAAGGAGCAGCTCCTCGACAGCGGTAGGTTCAGAACCGGCAGGTAAGTGCTGTTGAAAAACTTTTTAGGACTAGAAAACTCCGTGCCTGGTGGAAACCAGGATTTTAAAGGTTTTAAAAACTAACTAAAAGTTTAAATTAAACAGATATACTCTGTTAAAATAACGGAGTTTTTAAAAAGAACGTCCCAGGGGAATACCCAGCGATCGGGACGAGAGATTAATTACGGGGCCGGTTCCGATACTGGTACCGTTTAAAATACGGTAGAAAGGTTTAAATGCTCCACAATTTTGGACAGGATATTTTAAAAGTCAGAAAGACTGTATTTTTAAAAAAAAAAAGTTAATAAAATTCGCGATATGGAGAAAGTACTCCATAATATAAAAGAGACTAGGGTCACAGTACCCAAACAGTTCCCCAAAAAAGACCCTGAGGGGCTTGAATGTACTAAAGACCAGGGTCACAGTACCCAAACAGTTCCCCAAAAAAGACCCTGAGGGGCTTGAATATACAAAATATGGCTATGTGCCAAATTGAAAAATAAAAACTCTGACCCTGGATAGGGTGGAGGAAGTCTCTTTGGATATAATTCCAAGTGGATCAGGGCTGCAAAAGACAGACCCTGCAAGTGGTGATGTGAATTATGAATGCACACTACAAATAAAATAAAAATAAAAGTGAGGCCAGGTGTGCCTGAGATAGCAAAAGTTTTGCTATATCCAAAGGAAGTGGTGAGGCTATGGAAAAACCTAGCTACCTACATTATGTATATGGTATCTCACCAACTTCATGATTCTGTGATGATTGAAATATTAAAATTGCACAGCACAGGAAATTGTGCCTCATTGGAAGAGCCTACGGTTTATCCGTTAATATGGGCATTCATGACTCCAAATATGAGGGCGTCAAATAGTGAGGTTTAAAAATCCTCACAAATTACTCTGCTGCTATTATGGCTTTTGGGCAGATGAAAGGAAAACATAAAATAAAGACGCTATTGTGCAATTTTTTCTATGAAGTTTTGTATAAAATAAATGGCTATTTGGCCCATTTTTCACCCAAGGTTGCATACCTGTGTCGAGCAAGTGGTGTTTAAGCTCTTGGTTATCTGTTTGGAATAATCTGCCTAACTTATTGAAATTGGATGAAAAGCTAAAATATTTTAGCTGCATGAAACCTTCGTCTTTGGACGAAAAGGTATTTTCGCCCAGAAGGGGATTTGATATTGGAAATAGAGGCAGAAATATGTCAAGGAAGTTTTATTGTATTGCACAACCAAATACTTACCCGAATTCAGGGGATAAGGAGACCACCACGCTCATATGCAGAGGAATTAAAGACGTGTTCCCTGCTTAAAGAAACTGCGGATTAATCTCCAGTTAGAGGGAGATTACAAAAAGTTTATTAAGACTGGCTTACTATTATTTTTGATCAGTATATTACGAGCAGTTTCATTAACTACTATTACTTTTAAAACAAGAGGTTAATCCTCCTGTACAGAATAAACCTGCTTATGTTTTCGTGTTTCTGCATTGAAAAAGCAGAGTTTTATGTCCACATTGCCTAATTATCTGGAAAAGGGGTAATGGAAAAGATTTTGAACACGAGCATAAATTTGTCTTTAATGTTAGAAGGCATTACAGATGATGGTTGCAGAAGTATTCTGGACCTTACAGGTCTAAATAAGTTTTGTAGAATACAAACATGTTCAAATGGAGTCATGGAATACTGCAAAATATTTAATTCAGCAGGTTGTTATATGGCTAAGATTGATGAAAAGACGCCTATTATTCTGTACCTATGTATCAGGTTTCGGTGATACTTAAATTTTAATTGGTTGTGACAATTATGGCAGTTAAGCTTTGCCAAATAGACTGAGTTCAGCTTTTTACTCTTTACGAAACTGTTGAAACCAGTTTAGCCCAATTAGAGCACAAAATGCACATCATTATGGCTTATCTCAATGACATTCTGGTCATTAGTGATTATCAGGAGTCAGCTGAGGACTCAGTTTCAGTTACTAAAGCTTTGTGGTAAGCTAAGGTTCTTAATTATCTAATTAAGCCCCAGCTGCAGCCAGCACAAACAATTTACTTTTGGGGTTTGTAATTAACTCAGTGACTATGTTAATACCTTTACCAACAGTTAAAGTCGATGATATTTTGGTAACTTGTCATTATCTCATTTAAAACCTTATCCTTCCATCCGAGAAATGGTGACAACCATTGGTGAACTGCTAGCAGCATTTTCCTGCATTAGAATTTGGTTCATTACATTTATTGATATCTTCGAAGGTACAAGATACAAGCTCTTAAAGAGAAGGCAGGCCATTTGACAGGCCTATGTAATTAACAAAAGAAGCTGTATTGGAATTTACAATGGTGGGTTAAAAAAGGAAAATGTCCCACAAACTGCTAAATAAATATTATGATTAAACAGCCTGAAATGGTTTTACATACAGATGCTAGTGCTCTCGGATGGGGGGCCACAGATTTATCCTCCAGTTGTGGAGGTAGATGGAAAACTGAAGAACAAGTGTTTCTCCAAGAGTATGGTATTAACTATTGGGAGTTATTGGGGGCCTTTTATGGGCTTAAAGCATATTGTTGTGCTAAACAAGGTCTGCATGTGTTAATACAATTACACAATAAAACAGCTGTGGTTTACATTAATCATATGGGGAGAGTTGGATCAGTATCATGTGATTGTCTGGTCAATGAGATATGGCAATGGTGTATTGGTCGGCAGATATGGATTGCAGTAAGCTATACTCAAGGTAAAGACAATGTGGTAGCAGATGAAAGGTCCAGGATTTTTAAAGATAATACGAAATGGATGTTTAAACCACCAATATTTAAGAATATTGTTCGATGATTTGGGTTGCCAGAAATTGATTTTTGCATCCAGGCTTAATCATCATTTGCCTCATTATGTGTCTTGGGAACACGATCCGGACGCAGTTGCAGTAGATGCATTTCTATTACACTGGGGAAAAATGTTCTTTTATGCTTTTCCACCATTTACTCTGATCCAGAGATGCTTGAAGAAAATAGAGCAAGATTCAGCTTCCGGATTGTTGGTAGGGCCAAATTGGCCAACTCAACCTTGGTTCCCAGTTATGCTGAATATGATTAAAGAACCGTATATGCAGATTCTTAACTGTAGTGATATCTTGACTAATCCAGTAACAAATAAAGATTATCCATTATATGCATATATGAATTTGTTAATCTGCAGGTTTTGACCAGACCACTACAGGAACTGGGATTGTCGGACCAAACTTGACAGTTATTGGCACATCATGACGAGATAGCACACAGAAACAATATATGACACATATTAAGAAATAGGAAGAATTTGCACACAGTCAAAATATTTCTGAGGATTATGTGAATGTTACTCATGTTTTGGAATTCCTTGCTAATTTGCGCTTTGGCCAACATTTAAGTTACAGTGCCATTAACACTGCACGCAGTGCCTTGTCGTCCTATTTAGGACTTATGACTGGTGAAAAATCAATTGGGTCGCATCCATTAATATCACGATTCATGAAAGGAATTTTTTCACATGAATCCGCCAAAACCTAGATATACAGAGATTTGGGATGTGAGCATAGTACTTGCTCTACTTAGAGAATGGACGCCAATTGAAGGGTTGTCATTGGATAGGTTAACATTGAAATTGGTCATGTTAATGTCACTGGTCTCAGCCCAAAGAGTGCAAACTTTACAAATGTTGCGTTTAGACTGTATGCATGTGACTACAGATAACGTTGTATTCTATGTTTACGATCTGATCAAACAAAGTAGACCAGGGAGATCTGGAACAAAGGTAACCTTTCAAGCTTTTCATATTGAGCTTGCTTTTGTGTGTGGTTAGACATTTGAACCAATGTATTAAAGTGACGGACACTTTTCGAGGAAACGAAAAGACATTGCTGCTTACGCACAAAAAGCCACACACAAAAGCTTCAGTTCAAACTATCTCAAAATGGTTGAAACAGGTGTTGGTTTTAGCGGGAATAGACACTGATGTCTTCAAATCTCACTCCACCAGGGCGGCAGCTACGTCCGCGATGAAGGGGCGGGACGTACCTCTTGAGCATATTTTTAAAAATCGCAGGGTGGAGTAAAGAAGAAACTTTTTCAAAGTCCTACAACAAACCTGTTCACACTATGACAAGCTTTGGACACGCGGTGTTGGGAGCACTATAATCACCTGCTTTGTTTGCTATTAATTGCTATAATCAGTTGTGTAGTCACTGATATTTTTTGTCACTTATAATCATTTTTTCCCTCAAATATAAGGAGGGTATTATATGGTTTTTCAGCCATTAAAAAACTTGATTGTGAAAAGATCTAACATTTGTGTGCTTTCTCATGTATGTGTTTACTTAGCCGGATTGTCGTACGGATTAATTCTACGACATAAAAAACACAGAAAGCTTTAAAACTCTTCACGTAGTCACTCACGTGACTCCGAAGTAAAATAGTAAGATTAAACGAGAACTCACCTGTTCGAAGTTTGATCGTTATTTTACGAGGAGTTACGATGAGGGATTACGTGCCCTCCACTCCCACCCTCGTAAAATAAATGATCAAATGGTGGTTCTAAGTCTTTTTATGAGCCTTACTATGTTACTCCGGCTTTGGTGTTCTGTGTTTTTCATGCCGTTGCTTTGAAGTATGCCGTTGACAGCGTGAGGCGGGTTCTTCACGTAATCCCTCATCGTAACTCCTCGTAAAATAACGATCAAACTTCGAACAGGTGAGTTCTCGTTTAATCTTACTATTTTATTGTTTTACGATTGCCATTTGTCCTTCAACAACAGAAGAATCTGACGAAAGTAAACTGCAGTGAGTGTCAGCTACGCATGCTCAGTTTCAACCTTCCTGAGAAGCACAGAATTATTATAATTCAAGAAGAGGACTTGAAACATTTTTAAGCACCCTCTCCCTTTCTGTCTTCTTGAAGCTTTGCAATTTATCTTTGGCACTTCCCAGTCCTAGGCCAGCCAAATGCAGCTTAGTGGACCATGTTGGGCCAAAGGTGTAGGGATCGTTATAACAGGTTCTCCCCAGCACAGCGGTGGAGTTGCTGCCTTACAGCGCAAGAGACCCGGGTTCAATCCTGACTACGGGTGCTGTCTGTACGGAGTTGGCATGTCTTGTGTGGGACACTATCAACTGTTTGAGGTTAATTGTCTTCGGTAAGTTGCAAAATTGTCCAAGCACAAGCAGGTGAGACTAGTGTAGATAGGGCAAGTTGGTTGACGTGGGTAAGTTGGCTGAAGGGCCTGTTTTCACACTGTATGACTCTGTGGCTTGTCCAAATGTCTCTTTGAATGTTATGATAGTACCTGCTTCAACTGCTTCAAGGGACAGAAGTTTAGGGGTAACGTGAGGGGGAACTTCTTTACTCAGAGGGTGGTGGCTGTGTGGAATGAGCTTCCAGCAGAAGTGGTGGAGGCAGGATCGATTTTAACATTTAAAAGTAAAGTGGATAGGTATATGGACGGGAAGGGAATGGAGGGGTATGGAGGGAATGGAGCAGGTAGATGGGACTAGGGGAAAACAAATGGTCGGCACGGACTGGAAGGGCCAAGAGGGCCTGTTTCCGTGCTGTAATTGTTATATGGTTATATGGTTATTAACTACCTTCTCCGGCATACACCCACCAACCTTTGTGTAAAACCCCACCCTCGGGTTCCTATTACATCTTTTCCCCCTCACCTTAAACCGATGTCTTTTGGTTCTCGATTCCCCTACAATGGGCAAAATACTTTGTTGCAGGATCTTTGTTGACAGATCATCTTCTTCTTGCGAATGAAACATAAACCAAAGGAATAGTTAGATCTCAAGTCTCTGCGTCATTGTGTGCCAGGCCCTGAGCTCCATTTGGTGGGTGGTAGAGCGGGCACCCAGAGATGACATGGTTGGCTGTCTGTTGTTCTGCTCCGCATTCACAGGCTGGGCTCTGGCGGAGTCCCCATCTCCACAGGCTGGCATTGAAACGCACAACTCCAGTACCAAGTCTGTTGAGCTTCACCCATGCTCCTCTGGGGAGGTCAGATCCTGGACAGCTTTTATCTGGTGAAGAGATGTAGATGTGTAATGGAGATGAGGTTGCCTTCCACTCCTGTGACCACTTGGTGGCTATCCAGTGTGCTTTTGTCTCAGTTGGCTGGATGGATGCTAGAAGTTGTTTTTCATGTGGAGCAAAGGAGTGACGGGACTTCATTTGGGGTGGCCTCTGGATGATCTGGGTCCATGGCAGGACGAGATAGTGTCAGAGTTGCTGCTTGCTTTCGGATCCCTGCAGGCGGAATGCCTGCAAGTGTAGGGAGCTGCTCGACTGGAGTAGGTTGAAGGCACCCAGTGATTGTTCTCAAGGTGTTGTTCAGGATCTTTTCATGAAGCTATTAAACATGAGTTAGCAAGTTCCCAAATCACAATTTAGTGGGGAATAAACTCAGGTTATAATAAAATGACAGTATATCAATTGCAATTATAGCAATGGCAAAATTTCAAAAATCTTTCATTGAAAGTATTTAATATTCTGACATTATGGAAAGGCTGCATAAAATTCTTTATAACGTCATAAAATGATGCAGGCCTGAGGAGGCTCTTCAGTTGTTCATGTTTGTGATAACTCGTTGAAAGATATAAATGATTAGTCGCTTTATCCTGCACTCATCTTTTCCTCTTCAAGTATTTATCTAATTTTCTTTTGCAAGTTATTGCCTTTTCAGGCAATGCATTCCACATCATAATGACTCGGTTAAAAGAAAATGATGACTTTAAACTTTAGAGATACAGCGCTGAAACAGGCCCTTCGACCCATCGAGTCCGCGCCGACCAGCGATCACCCCATACACTAACACTATCCTACACATTTGGAAAGTGGTGAAATCATTGGACAAAGTCAGCATGGATTTACGAAGGGTAAATCATGTCTGACGAATCTTATTGAATTTTTTGAGGATGTAACTAGTAGAGTGGATAAGGGAGAAGCAGTGGATGTGTTATATCTGGACTTTCAGAAGGCTTTCGACAAGGTCCCACACAAGAGATTGGTATACAAACTTAAAGCACATGGTATTGGTGGTTCAGTATTGATGTGGATAGAGAACTGGCTGGCAGACAGGAAGCAAAGAGTAGGAGTGAACGGGTCCTTTTCAGATGGCAGACAGTGACTAGTGGGGTGCCGCAAGGCTCAGTGCTGGGACCCCAGCTATTTACAATATACATTAATGATTTGGACGAGGGAATTAAATGTAACATCTCGAAGTTTGCGGATGACACGAAGCTGGGGGGCAGTGTTAGCTGTGAGGAGGATGCTAGGAGGCTGCAGGATGACTTGGATAGACTGGGTGAGTGGGCAAATGCATGGCAGATGCAGTATAATGTGGATAAATGTGAGGTTATACACTTTGGTGGGAAAAACAGGAAGGTAGACTATTATTTGAATGGTGACCGATTAGGAAAAGGGGAGATGCAGCGAGACCTGGGTGTCATGGTACACCAGTCATTGAAAGTAGGCATGCAGGTGCAGCAGGCTGTGAAGAAAGCAAATGGTATGTTGGCATTCATAGCAAAAGGATTTTATACAAGAGCAGGAGGTTCTACTGCAGTTGTACAGGGTCTTGGTGAGGCCACACCTGGAGTATTGCGTACAGTTTTGGTCTCTTAATCTGAGGAAAGACATTCTTGCCATAGAGGGAGTTCAGAGAAGGTTCACCAGACTGATTCCTGGGATGGCACGACTTCCATATGAAGAAAGACTGGATAGACTCGGCTTGTACTCGCTGGAATTTAGAAGATTGAGGGGTCTCATAGAGACTTACAAAATTCTTAAGGGGTTGGACAGGCTAGATGCAAGAAGATTGTTCCCGATGTTGGGGGAGTCCAGGACAAGGGGTCACAGTTTAAGGATAAGGGGGAAGTCTTTTAGGACCGAGATGAGAAAATCGTTTTTCACACAGAGTGGTGAATCTGTGGAATTCTCTGCCACAGAAGGTAGTTGAGGCCAGTTCGTTGGCCATATTTAAGAGGGAGGTGGATGTGGTCCTTGTGGCTGAAGGGATCGGGGGGTATGGAGAGAAGGCAGGTGCAGGATACTAAGTTGGATGATCAGCCATGATCATATTGAATGGCGGTGCAGGCTCGAAGGGCCGAATGCCCTGCTCCTGCACCTGATTTCTATGTTTCTATGTTTCTACACTAGGGACAATTTCCAATTTTACCAAACCCAATTAGCCTACAAACCTGTACGTTGGGTGGAAACCGGTTGAAAACCCACGTGGTCACGGGGAGAACGTACAAATTCCGTACAGACAACACCCGTGGTCGGGATCGAACCCGGATCTCTGGCGCTGAGATACCCACTGCAAGAGAAATAATTCACAAAATATTAAACACTTGTTTGGTGTCCCGCATTATCTTGAATCCTTTCCTTACATTAAGACAGGCCCGATGGAGAAACAGGTCCATTTCCCATGTTAGTAAAGCCAATTTTGCAGATTTGCCTGAATATCCACAAAAAAAATGTCTAGAGAAGAATAATTCAAAAGAGACTTGACAATAGAACTATATGTGAGATAAATGGGGGTGGCACGGTGGTGCAGCGGTAGAGTTGCTGCTTTAAGGGCCTGTCCCACTTTCACGACCTAATTCACGACCTCTGCCGAGTTTGCCCTTGACATACTCGCAGCATGGTCATCACGAGGTCGTAGGAGGTTGTAGGCAAGTCGTAGCAGGCCGTGATGCTAGTCGTAGGTACTCGTGGCATCAAGTAGGTCGGGGCGTTTTTCTAGCATGATGAAAAATGTCCACGAGTGAAAAAGGTTGTGAATTAGGTCGTGAAAGTGGGACAGGCCCTTGAAGCAGCAACTCTACCGCTGCACCAACGTGTCACCCCCATTTGTCTCAAAAATAGTTCTATTGTCAAGTCTCTTGGATATTCAGGCAAATCTGCAAAATTGGCTTTACTAACATGGGAAATGGACCTGTTTCTCCATCTGAGAATTATTGTGGTTTATCCCCATTGCACTATCGGGCCTGTCTTAATGTAAGGAAAGGATTCAAGATAATGCGGGACACCGAACAAGTGTTTAATATTTTGTGAATTATTTCTCTTGCAGTGGGTATACTAGGATTGATCTCGGAAAGTATTTCATGTTTATCTTTCAATTTGGGAAAGCTAGGTTGCACACATGTAGCCCTGCGTAGGATGGAATAGGGTTTACATTAATCGGTCAGTTTCAATTAGAGCCCACCTCATCTAAACTCCAGCATGTACAGTATTTGCCCAGAGCCAAAAATACTCACAATATTCCAAATGTAGTCTGACCAGTGTTTTACAAAGCCTCAGCATTACATCCTTGCTTTTATATTTTAGTCCACTCGAAATGAACGCGTTTGCCTTCATCAATCAATGGATTGAGGAAGTCAATGGATATTTTAAAGGCAGAGATAGATACTGTCAATGGATATTTTAAAGGCAGAGATAGATGGATGCTTGGATCAGAATGGGTGTCAGGCATTATGGGGAGAAGGCAGGAGAAAAGGGTTAAGAGAGGGAGATAGGTCAGCCATGATTGAATGGCGGAGTCGACTTAATGGGCCAAATGGCCTAATTCTACTCACATCACTTATGAACATGAAATTATTACTCAACCTGCAAATTAATCTTTTGAAAATCCTGCACCAGCACCCCAAAGTCCCTTTCCACCACTGATTTAGATAATAGACAGCTAATTTTGAATGTTCATGTCCATGCAAGAAGGTACGGGACGCAGCGGTAGAGTTGCTGCCTTACAGCGCCAGAGACCCGGGGTCGATCTTGACTGCAGGTGCCGTCTGTACGGAGTTTGTACGTTCACCCCGTGACCACGTGCGTTTTCCACGGTTTCCTCCCGCTCTCCAAAGACGTACAGGTTTGTAGGTTAATTGGCTCTGTAAAACTGTAAATTTCCCATAGTGTGTAGGACAGTGCTAGTATAGACAATTGGCAACAATCAATAGGTGCAGTAGGGCTTTCGGCCCTTCGAGCCAGCACCGCCATTCAATGTGATCATGACTGATCATCCCCAATCAGTACCCCGTTCCTGCCTTCTCCCCATATCCCCTGACTCCGCTATTTTTAAGAGCCCTATCTAGCTCTCTTGAAAGCATTCAGAGAACCGGCCTCCACCGCCTGAATTTCTGAATCCTCTCTCCATTTAGAAAATAGTCTTTATTCCTTCTAACAAAGTGCATGACCGTACACTTTGCAATGCTTTGTTTCATTTGCCACAACTTTGCCCACTCTCCTTATCTGTCCAGCTCCTTCTGCAGACAATGTGAAAAGTAACGATCCCAACATCTGATGACATATGATGAAAGAATGGGTCGACTGGGCATGTATTCACTGGAATTTAGAAGGATGAGAGGAGATCTTATAGAAACAAAATTCTTAAAGGATTGGACAGGCTAGATGCAGGAAAAATGTTCCCCATGTTGGGAGAGTCCAGAACGAGGGGGTCACAGTTCAATAATAAAGGGTAGGCCATTTAGGACTGAGATGAGGAAAAACTTCTTCACCCAGAGAGTTGTGAATCTGTGGAATTCTCTGCCACAGAAGGCAGTGGACGCCAATTAACTGGATGTTTTCAAGAGAGAGTTAGATTTAACTCTTAGGGCTAAAGGAATCAAGGGAAATGGGGAAAAAGCAGGAGCGGGGTACGGATTTTAGATTATCAGTCAAGATCATATTGAATGACAGTGCTGGCTTGAAGGGCCGAAAGGCCTACTCCTGCTCCTTTTTTTCTATGGCAAACAATCTTGGCAAATAAAAACGATTGTTCTTGGCAGACAATCTTGGCAAATGTTTGGCAAAATGGTTTCTTCATCTATGCTTGATTTCGCCAATGTAAAGTAGGCCTCAAAAGAAGAACTCAAAAGACAAGTTGTTGAGAGTAAGGACAAGTTGTACCAGAGAGAGGGAAACGTCTAGTAGAGGGAAACTTATTCCTATGTCTCCCTATTATGGCCTTGATCCGGGGATTAAGTGGGAGTGACTGCCCTTGCAGTATGAACATTGATACCCCAGCGGTATGAACATTGACTTCTCCAATTTCAGGTAGTCCTTGTTTACTCCCTCCTTCCCCTCCCCTTCCCAACTCTCCCACAGCCCACTGTCTCCGCCTCTTCCTTTCTTCTTCCCGCCCCCCCCCCCCCCCACCCCCACATCAGTCCGAAGAAGGGTCTCGACCCGAAACATCACCTATTCCTTCGCTCCATAGATGCTGCCTCACCCGCTGAGTTTCTCCAGCATTTTTGTCGACCTCCGCCCTTGACATTAAGGCAGCACTTGATATGTGTGGATTCAAGAGGCCTAGTAAATTGAAATCAATGGATAGCAAGAGCAAAATACCCCAGTGGTTGAGGATGCACAAAGGAAGATGTTGTGTTTGCCAGACATCTACTGTATTATCTCAGTTGCAGAACTTTATCGTAAGGATTCAGGGCGGCACGGTGGCACAGTGGTAGAATTGCTGCCTTACAGCGCCTGAGACCCAGGTTTGATCCTAACCACGGATGCTGTCTGGATGGAGTTTGGACATTCTCCCTGTGAATGCGTGGCTTTCCTCCGGGTGCTTCAGTTTCCCCCCATACTCCAAAGACATAGAAACATAGAAAATAGGTGCAAGAGTAGGGCTTTCGACCCTTCGAGCCAGCACCGCCATTCAATATGATAATGGCTGATCATCCAAAATCAGTACCCCGTTCCTGCTTCCCATATCTCCATTAGCCGTAAGAGCTATGTCTAACTTATGAGGTTCTTCTGCAGTTGTATAGAGCTCTGGTGAGACCTCATCTGGAGTATTGTGTACAGTTTTGGTCTCCTAATTTGAGGAAGGACATCTTTGTGATTGAGGCAGTGCAACATAGGTTCACGATATTGAACCCTGGGATGGCGGGACTGTCATATGAGGAAAGATTGAAAAGACTAGGCTTGTATTCACTGGAGTTTAGAAGGATGAGGGGGTATCTTATAGAAACATATAAAATTATAAAAAGGACTGGACAAGCTAGATGCAGGAAAAATGTTCCCAATGTTGGGTGAGTCCAGAACCAGGGGCCACCGTCTTAGAATAAAGGGGAAGCCATTTAAGACTGTGGTGAGAAAAAAAAATTTCACGCAGAGAGTTGTGAATTTGTGGAATTCCCTGCCACGGAGGGCAGTGGAGGCAAAGTCACTGGATGGATTTAAGAGAGAGTTAGTTGGAGCTCTAGGGGCTAGTGGAGTCAAGGGATATGGGGAGAAGGCAGGCACGAGTTATTGATTGAGGACGATCAGCCATGATCACAATGAATGGTGGCGCTGGCTCGAAGGGCCGAATGTCCTCCTCCTGCACCTATTTTCTATGTTTCAATGTTTCTATGTAACTCTCTCTTGAATACTGTCTATTATCTATCTATAACAGAGAGCAATAATTACCCAAGAATGGGCCAGGCTGACCCTGAACTGGTGTGCAGTCAAACAGTGGGCCCTTTATGATCCAGCTGCTACCAAAGCAACCACTGTCCCCCTTTCTGTGCTGCATTGCCGTCCAGTGCAGCTATAATCTCAGGTATTAGTCACAATGTCAGCTTGTGTGTTGAACGACTCTGTTCCCTACAATAAAGGGGATTAACATACAGCATGTGTTCTCTTCCAAGTATGCAATCACCCAGTCTGATTTATGGCCTCTCGTAGTTTGCATGAATTGTGCCTCACATCCATCTGCTGAAAGCAAAGCCTGTCCACTAATTGCATTAAGTATAATGCATGCAGTTCGAGCCAATGAATATTTATCTTTAATTTGAAACATATTTGATCGTCACAAGTGAAATCGTTTTCTTAAGAATTGTATGTTTTACAAAGCTGTTTTACTGGGATTTTCTTAGCAACTTTAAAAATAATGCTGGAAAACAAATGTCTGTAAAGTGAGGATATTACGTTCCATGGTCATGCATAATGGACCTGGTCCCTTCAATGGAAGACAGATTTTTCTTTCACATTCTCGACCTTTCTTTTGAAACCTGCAGGGAAGCTGGTTCCTACTCAACAGCTACTTTTATCTTTCACATTAAAATGTCATGTGATAGGAGCAAAATTAGGTCATTCGGCCATCCAATCGCAGCTGATCTATCACTATCTCCTAACCCTATTCTCCTGCCTTCTCCCCATAAACCCTGACATCCGTGCTAATCAAGGATCTATTTATCTGTGCCTTAAAAATATCCATTGACTTCTTTTGTGGCGAAGAATTTCGCAGATTCACCACGCTCTGACTAAAAACAACCCAGATCCAATCTCGACCACGGGTGCTGTCTGTATGGAGTTTGTACGTTCTCCCTGTGACCGTGTGGGTTTTCTCGGAGATCTTTGGTTTCCTCCCACACTCCAAAGACGTACAGGTATGTGGGATAATTGGCTTGCTGTATGTGTAAATTGTCCCCAGTATATGTAGGATAGTGTTAATGTGCGGGGATCGCTGGTCGGTGCGGACTCGGTGGGCCAAAGGGCCTGTTTCCATGCTGTATTTCTAAACTAAACTAAACTAAAAATAATTGTAGCGCACCAGTTCGATAGACAAAGTCCAAGGGCACAAGTGGGAAAGACGTGAATCGGACAGCACTGGAGCAGATGGAAGGACCATTCAGAAACTTAGACATAGACATAGGCATAGAAAATACGTGCAGGAGTAGGCCATTCGGCCCTTCGAGCCTGCTCCGCCATTCAATATGATCATGGCTGATCATCCAACTCAATATCCTGTACCTGTCTTCTCTCCATACCCCCTAATCCCTTTAGCCACAAGGGCCACATCTAACTCCCTCTTAAATATAGCCAATGAAGTGGCCTCAACTACCTTCTGTGGCAGAAAATTCCAGAGTTTCACCACTCTCTGTATGAAAAATGTTTTTCTCATCTCGGTCCTAAAAGACTTCCCCTTATCCTTAAACTGTGTTTCCTCGTCTCCGTTCTAAATGGCTTACTCCTTATCCTTAAACTGTGACCCTTTGTTCTGGACTTCCCCAACATCGGGAACAATCTTCCTGCATCTAGCCTGTCCAACCCCTTAAGAATTTTGTAAGTTTCTATGAGATCCCACCACAAACTTCTAAATTCTAGCGAGTACAAGCCGAGTCTATCCAGTCTTTCTTCATATGAAAGTCCTGACATCCCAGGAATCAGTCTGGTTGACTGCATAGTGAACTTGATTGCATAGTGAAAGAATGTAGAAACAAGGAACTGCAGGTGCTGGTTTACAAGAAAGGACACAAATGCTGGAGTAACTCCGCAGGTCAGGCAACACCTCTGGAGAACATGCATAGGTAACTTTTTGGTTTGCAGGACCCTTCTTTAGCTGGATATCCCAACCCGAGACGTCACCTAGCTATGTTCTCCAGAGATGCTGCCTGACCTGCTGAGCTACACCAGATCCCCAGGCATAAAGGCAAAAGACTTTATGTCTCCCTCAGTTTAATTGTTGTTGCTTGCATAGCTTTGTGAAGGAAGAAATTATTCGGATGGTGATGGGGAGATCAAAGCACGAATGCATCATTTAACAAAGTCACTCAGTTGTAAATTTTGTCAAAGCGCAGTAGAAGATCCCTTGACAAGCCTGGTTTAAATTTTCAATGGATGATATGAGAACTACAGGATACACAACCAAGAGTGATGTGACCTTTGATTAAACAACACAGAGCACAGTTTGTTCTATTCAGCTCTAATCACATGCATTACAGCTCAGCCCGTGAATCCATCCTGGCAGCTGTATCTTGAAGGCACCTTTCTGTATCAACAACACCTCACTGGACTTGTGCGTACAACAATAAGGACCTGACAATTGACATTGTATGAAGTGCCTCTAGTATGCAGGAAGCATCCCTAGGTGTTTCACACTGGTGCAATGAAATGACATTCACATGGAGCCAAACGAAGATTACAGGAGCGGAGAAAGACAAGTCTCAGAGAGGACTTTGATTATTATTATTAAAACAAACATTGGACTCAGCCATGCCATGGCAACTTGGCAATGGTGTCAGTTCAGTTCTGTCAGCCTGCCCGCCAGCTTACACAATGGTAGATGTCAAAGTGATGAGACATCATCTGACCCATCACAATATTCCCATCTACTGACGAGTTCCTCCAACATAGAAACATAGAAAATAGGTGCAGGAATAGGCCATTCGGCCCTTCGAGCCTGCACCGCCATTCAATATGATCATGGCTGATCATCCAACTCAGTATCCTGTACCTGCCTTCTTTCCATACCCCCTGATCCCTTTAGCCACAAGGGCCACATCTAACTCCCTCTTAAATATAGCCGATGAACTGGCCTCTACTACCTTCTGTGGCAGAGAATTCCAGAGACTCACCACTCTCTGTGTGAAAAATGTTTTCCTCATCTCGATCCTAAAGGAATTCCCCCTTCTCCTTAAACTGTGACCCCTTGTTCTGGACTTCCCCAACATCGGAAACAATCTTCCTGCATCTAGCCTGTCCAACCCCTTAAGAATTTTGTAAGTTCCTATAAGATCTCCCCTCAATCTTCTAAATTCTAGCGAGCACACGCCAAGTCTATCCAGTCTTTCCTCACATGAAAGTCCTGACATCCCAGGAATCAGTCTGGTTGACAGTGTTGGATAACAGTCCAGAACCCATTTATGTGCATCAACTTGTTTTAGGGGGTCTATGATGAGGAAGGGGTTTGAGGTTGAGATCCACCAGCCATGCCCTTCTCCACTTCAGGTCAGCGAGTCATTGAGTCATAGAGTGATGCAGCATGGAAACAGGCCCTACTTCAGCCCAACTTGCTCACATCGATCAACATGTCCCATCTACACTCTCATCAAAGACCCACACCATCCTGGCACACACTCATTTCACCATTGCCATCGGGAAGAAGAAACAGGAGCCTGAAAACTGGAACGTCCAGGTATAAACAAATAAGCTCTGAACTGATTGCACTGATTGAATATCATTTCACTATATTTGTTAATTTATTGAGTATGTGTGCATGTGTATATATACACAATGAACTTTTTTTTCTCCCGTTACGTACTATGTTTACATATTCTGTTGTGCTGCAGCAAGTAAGAATTTCATTGTCCTACCTGGGACACATGACAAGAAAACACTCTTGACTCTTGACTAGACTCTTGACCGTGTTTGACCCATATCCCTCTAAACCTGTCCTGTCCATGTACCTGCCCAAATGTTTTATAGTGGCAGTCTTTACTCAAAGTCCAACTTTGATAGCCATTACTCCTCAGAGATGGTTAGGAAGTATATTTTACGCATTCACGACACGCTTAAGATAGCAAAAACGAATCTTCAAAATATTGTTTCTTGATTAGTTGGTCTTTTATTGAAACATACATAGAAACATAGAAATTAGGTGCAGGAGCAGGCCATTCGGCCCTTCCAGCCTGCACCGCCATTCAATATGATCATGGCTGATCATCCAACTCAATATCCTGTACCTGCCTTCTCTCCATACCCTCTGATCCCTTCAGCCACAAGGGCCACATCCAACTCCCTCTTAAATATGGCCAACGAACTGGCCTCAACTACCTTCTGTGGCAGAGAATTCCACAGATTCACCACTCTCTGTGTGAAAAACGATTTTCTCATCTCGGTCCTAAAAGACTTCCCCCTTATCCTTAAACTGTGACCCCTTGTCCTGGACTTCCCCAACATCGGGAACAATCTTCCTGCATCTAGCCTGTCCAACCCCTGAAGTAGTAGAGAGCAAAGAAATAATCCGTCACTTTCCGTTCTTAATCACTGTTCCATTCATGTCATATAAATCATACAAACGTTTCTTATGATAAAAGTATAATTGGTCTGACAAGGATCGGACCCACGTTGTTGGATTAGGTATCGTATAGGTAGTGTGATTGTGTTTGGAAAATAAAGTTAGTTGATCCAGTGCTTGTATTCAGTGTTTTACTGAACCAGACTAACGGGATAAGATTAGGACTGGAAATACATTACGACATATCCATGAACAGCTCGGACATGGAGGAAGAAATCATATGCTGTCTCTTTGTAAAAGATACTGGATTATCAAATCTATCTCCGCTGCAAGGAAGGTCTTAACAGACTGTGTTGTGTGTAGTCTATGAAAGTAAGCATGCAGGTACAGCAGGCAGTGAAGAAAGTGAATGGCATGTTGGCCTTTATAACAAGAGGAATTGAATATAGGAGCAAAGAGGTCCTTCTGCAGTTGTACAGAGCCCTAGTGAGACCACACCTGGAGTATTGTGTGCAGTTCTGGTCCCTAATGTGAGGAAGGACATTCTTGCTATTGAGGGAGTGCAGCGTAGGTTTACAAGGTTAATTCCCGGGATGGCGGGAGTGTCATATGCTGAGAGAATGGAGCAGCTGGGCTTGTACACTCTGGAGTTTAGAAGGATGAGAGGGAATTTCATTGAAACATATAAGATTGTTAAGGGTTTGGACACGCTAGAGGCAGGAAACATGTTCCCGATGTTAGGGGAGTCCAGAACCAGGGGCCACAGTTTAAGAATAAGGAGTAAGCCATTTAGAACGGAGACGAAGAAACACTTTTTCTCACAGAGAGTGGTGAGTCTGTGGAATTCTCTGCCTCAGAGGGCGGTGGAGGCAGGTTCTCGGGATGCTTTCAAGAGAGAGCTAGATAAGGCTCTTAAAAATAGCGGAGTCAGGGGATATGGGGAGAAGGCAAGAACGGGGTACTGATTGGGGATGATCAGCCATGATCACATTAAATGGCAGTGCTGGCTCGAAGGGCTGAATGGCCTACTCCTGCACCTATTATCTAATGTCTATTGTCTATTGTCTAAAAGTATGTCGTCTCATTGACTTGTATGTGTGTGTGAATGAATTGTAAAAAACTGTATTCTCACTATCCTTCCGAAACCCAACTGACTCCTAATCTATGAGTTAGCGCTAGTCTCCTCTAGAAGGTGCAAACTCCATCATCAATTTCGCCGACGGCACCACTGTTGTGGGACGTATAACTGATGGGGACGAGTCAGAGTAGAGAAGTGAGATCGACCGATTGACCAAATGGTGCCAGCACAATAACCTGGCTCTCAACACCAGCAAAACAAAGGAACTGATTGTGGACTTATCTCTGGAAGGGGTAGGATGGGGGGCCCACAATCCCGTTTATATCAATGGGTCAATGGTGGAAATATCAAGAACTTCAAATTCCTGGGCGTGCATATTTCCGAAGATCTCCCCTGGTCCCAGCACACTGATGCAATCATAAAGAAAGCACATCAGCGCCTCTACTTCCTGAGAAGATTACGGAGTGTTGGTATGTCAAGGAAGACTCTCTCTAACTTCTACAGGTGCACAGTAGAGAGCATGCTGACTGGTTGCATCGTGGCCTGGTACAGCAACCTGAACGTCCAGGAGAAAAGGCTGCAAAAAGTCATAACCACTGCCCAGTCCATCATCAGTTCTGACCTCCCTACCATTGAGAAGATCTATCGCAGTCGTTGCCTCAAAAAGGCTGGCAGCATCATCAAGGACCCACATCATCCTGGCCACACACTCATCTCTCCGCTGCCATCAGGTAGAAGGCTGAAATCTGCAACATCCAGATTCAGGAACAGCTTCTTCCCCACAGCCATCAGTCTATTAAACACAACTTCAAACAAACTATGAACTATAACAACCTATTGCACTTTATCTGTTTATTGATGTGTGTGTATATATATATATATATATATATTCTATGGTATTTGGACACACTGATCTGATCTGTATTTATGACTACAATATCCTGTTGTGACACAGCAATGCAAGAATTTAATTGTCCTATCTGGGACACATGACAATAAACTCTCTTGACTTGACATATCCTACGTATCAAATCCCACCTACAAAATACAGCCAAATAAATACAAAAATATAAAAAATGTTAGACATGGCTATAATATATTGACTTAAGCTTAACGGCTCCTATATGTTTATCAAACATTGCGATATTAACCACCTCATCTACCTCCTCCGGCAGCTCGTTCCATTCACCCACCACCTTTTGTGTGAAAAAATGACCCCTCAGGTTCATATTACATCTTTCCTCCCTCACCTTAAGTCTATGCCCTATGTGTCTTGATTCCCCTACTCTGGGCAATCAGGTTAGTGGAAGTGTTTAGTTTCATTTAGTTTCTTATTATTGTCACAGATACTAAGGTAAACTACAATGTCATATGGTAGAAATAAAGAACTGCAGACTGCTGGTTTATACCAAAGATAGACACAAAGTCTATCAAAGTCACGGTGGCGCAGCGGTAGAGTTGCTGCCTTACAGCGCTTATAGCGCCAGAGACCCGGGTTCAATCCCGACCACGGGTGCTGTCTGTACGGAGTTTGTACGTTCTCCCTGTGACCGTGTGGGTTTTCTCCGAGATTTTCGGTTTCCCCCCACACTCCAAAGACGTACAGTATAGGTTTGTAGGTTAATTGGCTTGGTATAAATGTAAATTGTCCCTAGTGTGTGTGGGATAGTGTTAATGTGCGGGGATAGCTGGTCGGCGCGGACTCAGTGGGCAGAAGGGTCGGTTTCCACGCTGTATCTCGAAACTAAACTAAACTAAACTGAACTAAAGTGGTGGAGTAACATAATGGGTCAGGCAGCAACTTCAGAGAAAAAGGATAGGTGATGTATTGGGTTGGGATGTCCTATAGGCTGGCGGGGAAGGACATAGGTGGTACTGGAATTAAAGAGTTTAGTTTAGTTTAGTGACACAGCAAGGAAACAGGCCTTTTGGCCCACTAAGTCTGCTCCAACTAACGATCTCCCGTGCACTAGTTGTATACATCTTTCAAATGTGGGAGGAATCCAGAGCACCCGGAGAAAACCCACATGGTCAGAGGGAGAATGTACAAATACCATACAGACAGCACCCGTAGTCAGGATCAAACCCAGGTGTCTGAAGTTGTTAGGCAGCAACTCTACCACCTCTTCTTCTTCTCCTTCTCCTTCTTCTTCTCCTCCTCCTCCTCCTCCTCCTCCTCCTCCTCCTCCTCCTCCTCCTCCTCCTCCTCCTCCTCCTCCTCCTCCTCCTCCTTCTTCTAGATTTAAGTTGTTCAGCCAGAGCTGAACACACTTCTCGGCATTTGCCTACAACGGTGTCTGTCTTGTCGCTTCTTGTGCGTGGTGGTGGAAAGATTGGTGGACACAGGGCCGCGACGTGAACGCTCTTTCCTTGGCCCTACCCTACCGCTGTATTTTGTTTGCAGCCGCAAGGAACTGCAGATGCAAAGTGTTGGAGTGACTCAGCAGGTCCGGCAGCATCTCTGGTGAACATGGATAGGTGATGATTTGGGTCGGGAGTCTGAAGTAAGGTCCCGACTCGAGACATCACTTATCCATGTTCTCCAGAGATGTTGTCTGACCGGCTGAGTTACTCCAGCACTTTGTGTCTCTTTTTGCTTTGTTTTGCACTCTGGCTACGTGGCAGGGTAAATTGATTTGGGAAGGAGATGCAGAATATTTGGTCTTGGCTCTTAATGCTGGGATGAGAGATGGTGGAACAAATTAACAAAAGGACAGTGCTTACATAACCTTACACAATCCTATTAAAATGCAAGTAGACAACAGAAGGACACAACTGCTGCAGTTTATATGTAGCAGGGCAAGGCTTGACCTTGTTTGTGGTGCCTCAATCTCTAATCTTCTCATACACTGTTTTCCATTCAATTATGTGTTTGTGCCGCAATGTTCCAGTATTTCAATTGGTGAATATTACAGAAAGATATGGTTGAATATATGTTGGGCCATTAGATGCCAATTACAATCCTCAGGATGGGTCAGTGGCGCAGCGCTAGAGTTGCTGCCAGAAACCCGAGTTCGAACCTGGCTACGGGTGATGTCTGTATGAAGTTTGTACATGCTCCCTGTCACTGCGTGGGTTTCCTCTGGGTGCTCCGTTTTCCTCCCACACTCTAAAGAAGTACAGTTTGCAGGTTTTGGTAAATTGTCCCAGGGTGTAGGATAGTGCTCATATTCAGGGGTGATCACTGGTCGGCGTGTACTCGGTGGGATGAAGGGCCCACAGCTCAGGTGGATGGGCGAGGAGAGGGACATCGTGTCCAAGGAAGACAATGACTGGAAGCCCACAACAGCCATAAGGTCATGAAGGATCGGAGTAGAACAGTACGATTAAACGAGAACTTACCAGTTGGAGTTTGATCTTGATTTTTTGCGGAGTTACCTTGGTGATTACCTGAAGAACCCCGTCTAGGCCGCATGCGCGTCAATCTTCAAAGCGGCGGTATGAAATCACAAATAACAATCACCAAAGTGACATAGTAAGATGCGTGACTCGAGAACTACCAGGTGATCTTTTTGAGAGAGGGTTGGGCGTGGCGGGCACGTAATCACCAACGTAACTCCTCATAAAATCAAGATCAAACTTCAAACTGGTAAGTTCTCATTTAATCTTACTATTTTACTTCGGAGTCACGTGAGTGATTCTGTGAAGACTTTGAAGCTTTGTGATTTCATGCCGCAGGTCGATATCTTGGCGTCTCACTGTATCGATTGACTCAGGATGAGTGAATTATCAAAATGCATTAGCATGATATTGATTCACATGTACTAATGGTTTACGTTAATAAAGAAATCAATAGCTAAAGTGGACGCAAACAGAATGGGCAAAACCCCGGGTCAGTAACCGACCTATGGAAATTTTGATATCCTCGGTCGCGAGGATATCATCAATGGGCAGGTCCATTGCCCTGGCAGCTGACGTTGATGCTGACCTGGTGGAATGAGATATACAATTGTCATTGTTAATACCTGCATAACCCAGAACCTGCTGCAGCCACCTTGAAATAGTCTGAACTAACCTTCCTTTGTGTAGTTGTTTGTTGATTAATAAACAATGCTGATTCCACACTTCTTAGGATTCTGGTGGTATTGATAACATTGACGTGAGACCGTGGGGTATCCGAAAAATGATCTTAAATCATGCCACCCCTGGTCTACTCTGCTTGTGTAGACCAGAATGTAAAATGTAATGGCACCTGCAGCCAATTCCATCGTATCTAGCCACAGTGTTTGCAATGTTTGCTGTCGTTGTGCTGATATTAGTATCATAACTAAGGATGTAGCTGGAACCCCTTGGTGAAGTAATGTTCACACATTTTCAATAACCAACTGCATAATCTTGTAGTGGGAGAACTTGTGTCAAGATCTTTTTTTCAACTCGATATCCGGGTTGAACCCGACAGAGTAGTTCCCTTTTGTTGCAGCTGTAGTGTCTCTATAACTGAATAGTAAGCTAAAACGAGAACTTACCAGTTTGAAGTTTGATCCTTATTTTATGACGAGTTACGATGAGGGACTACGTGAAGACCCCGCCAGCACGCATGCACGACATTCTTCAAAGCAGCGGTGTGAAATCACAGAACACAGAAGTTGACTGTATGTATAGTAAGATAAGAGAACTAAATACCAGTTGATCCTTATATAGAGGGTTGGGAGCGGAGGGCACGTAATCCCTCATCGTAACTCCTCATAAAATAAGGATCAAACTTCAAACTGGTAAGTTCTCATTTAATCTTACTATTTTACTTAGGAGTCACGTGAGTGACTACGTGAAGATTTCAAAGCTCTGTGATTTCATGCTGTGGACGAGTCCATGCATCACACACTGCATCGGTGAAGAGCTAATTTTAATAATGCATTCAGACATGACATAGGAATAGACATGTTGATGCTATTATATACACATATTGATAATAGTACCTCCTACACCCGGGAGGACTATAACACAGACCTAAAAGAGTCGGCAAATACCCCTGGTCTGGCAAGGGTATTCCTAAATGTTTGGAATCGTTCGTTAGACCATTCTGCAGCCGCTAGGATGTGGTCCCGTGAACGTCCATCCCCTGCTGCTGATAAAGTAGCAGCCTGGGTGGAGTGAGACTTGTATGTCAGTGTTCTCTCCTGTATCCCAGAACCCATATAAACCACCGGGTGATGGTCTGTAGTGATTCTCTTGTGAGGCTTCATGTGACTAATAAGCATTGCTAGTTCAGAGTCCCTAAGGCTCTAGTGACCTTAGCATACTGGTGTAGATGTGTGGCCACATGCAACCGAAGGTCCATGGGATATGCCAGCAATTCTAGTTTGAGACCTAATGTCCCTGGCGATTTCTGCTGATTAAGTGATAACATAAATGTAATTCCCTGCAGAATAATCATCTTGTCCAGTCACAGCTAAGCAACTGGACCCATGACTCAGCATCATGAGCATAACCACTTGGTTTAGTGAGCCCAGGGCAGGTATGTTCCAATGTTAACATCCCATATCTCTGCGTACCTGCCTGGGGATGTCGAGTTGAAGATACCCTTTATAATCTCGAACAGAAGGTGACCCGACAGAGTGGATTCTGCTCCTTGCAGCCAATATGCTGAGAAGGCACGTGCGGCACTCTTGTATGATTGTCAACCCCATACGGAACTGAACTTAAGACGTCAGTCATCCGTGTCAACTTTTGTGTTCACAAATAATACTCCCCATCCCTATGAGGGAAGCACTGTTTGTTTGGTGCTAACCCTGCAATTGCAGTGAGCACGTCCATAGTTTGGTTTGACAATTGTAAGCCGCAGGAAGCGGTCTTCCCAGTCTGCAAGTCAATGACTAGATTTACGTATGCAGAGGATGGTTCCCCGGTCACGGCTAACCAGCCATTTAGTGCCTGCAATCCATATAAGGTTCTATCATCATTCCAACATCAGCGGGATTATAGCTGTATAGGCCAGTCAGGCACTCCGATAATGCCTGAAGTGGGAATGCTGAATTTGTAAGACCCGTCTGGTAAGGTCCTTGAATCGTTGCGATTCCACATCCATTCTCGTTTTCCTGCTGATACGCCAATGCTAAATGAAGTTAGGTAAACTATTACCGGATACTTTGAGTTGATTGCACCCATGTGATTTACATATAATAGCACCAGAGTGTATCAAGTTAGGCTTGACCATGCAGATATGCATATTCGCACAACCTTTATCCACAGAATGCACCTAATGTAAATAGGTAGGTGATACCATATAACAGAATAATTGGTAACTCATACAAACCCATCCGTCTCCGTAACTAAAGATGTTGTATATTATTAATTATCCATCTTTAAACATAACACCAGTTAGTAATTAACTGACGAGTTAAATTGGCAGACCAATTGAATAACTACTTTGGTTCTGTCTTCACAAAGGAAGACATAAATAATCTGCCGGAAATAGCAGGGGATCGGGGGTCAAATGAGATGGAGGATCTGAGTGAAATCCAGGTTAGCCGGGAAGTGGTGTAGGTAAATTGAATGGATTAAAGGCCAATAAATCCCCAGGGCCAGATAGGCTGCATCGCAGAGTACTTAAGGAAGTAGCCCCAGAAATAGTGGAAGCATTAGTGATAATTTTTCAAAACTCTTTAGATTCTGGAGTAGTTCCTGAGGATTGGAGGGTAGCTAATGTAACTCCACTTTTTAAAAAGGGAGGGAGAGAGAAAACGGGGAATTACGGACCAATTAGTCTAACATCGGTAGTGGTGTGAAAATGCTAGCTTATTAGTCAGTTATTAAAGATAGGATAGCAGCACATTTGGAAAGCGGGTAAAAATCATGGACAAAGACAGCATGGATCTATGAAAGGTAAATCATGTCTGTACGAATTTTTTATAGAATTTTTTGAGTATGTAAACTAGTAGAGTGGGTAAGGGAGAACCTGTGGATGTGTTATATTGGACTTTCAGAAGGCTTTCAACAAGGTCCCACATAAGAGATTAGCATACAAACTTTAAAGCACACGGTATTGGGGGTTCAGTTATTGAATAGTGGATAGAGAAACTGGCTGGCAGACAGGAAGCAAAGGTCGGACTAAACAGGGTCATTTTCAGAATGACAGGCAGTGACTGTGGGTACCGCAAGGATAGTGCTTGGGACCCCAGCTATTTACAATAATTATTATATCTGGAAGATGGGAATTGAATGACCATCTCCAAGTTTGCGATGACACGAAGCTGGGGGGCAGTGTGTGCTGTGAGGGGAAGTAGGCGGCATGCAAGGTGACTTGGAATAGGTGGGGTGAGTGGGCAAAGATGGAGATGCAGTATATGTGGATAAATGTGCGGTTATCCACTTTTGGCGCAAAAAAAGGAGAGTAAATTATAATCTGAATGTTGGCCAATTAGGAAAAGGGGAGATGCAACGAGACTGGGTGCATGGTACACCATAGTCCATTGGAAAGGTATGCATGCAGGTGCAGCAGGCTGAGAAGGGAAGCGAAAATCGGTATGTTGGCAGTCATTGCTAAAAGGCATTTGAGAGAGTACAAGAGCAGGGAGGTTTCTACTGAGTTGTACATGGGCTGGTGAGGCAAACACCTGGAGTATTGCGTACAGTTTTTGTTCTATCTGAGGAAAGACATTCTTGCCATAGGGGAGTACAGAGGAAGGTCACAGACTGATTCTGGAATGCAGGACTTCCATAATGAGTTTTTGGATAGACTCGGCTTTGTACTCTGGAATTTTAGGAGATTGAGGGGGGGATCTTATAAGAGACTTACAAAATTTTAATGGGGTTGGACCGGCTAAGATGCAGGAGATTGTTCCCGATCTTGAGGAACTCCTGACAAGGGGTCACAGTTGATGGATAAGGGGGATGTCTTTTAGGATCGAGATGAGAAGATTCTTTTTTTCACCAGAGGGGTGGTGAGTCTGTGGAATTCTCTGCACAGAAGGTAGTTGAGTGCCCCAAGAACCTTCATCAGTTACTCATAGTTTCATAGAATCATAGGAAAATAGGTGCAGGAGTAGGCATTCGGTCCTTCGAGCATGCACCACCATTCAATATGACTGGCTGGATAATCAATCGGTATCCTGTACTGCCTTCTCTCCATACCCTGATCCTTTAGCCACAGGGCCACATCTACCTCCCTCTTAAATATACCCAATGAACTGCGCTCTGAAATACTGTTTGTCCACATGGTGACTTTTATTAGATTTCCATGGGAATATACAGTATCGTGTGAGCTATACTTTGCACGCGTTCCCAACTGCCAATCCTGTCCTTGTTCAGAAGGCGCAGATAGACAACCGGACCATTATATACCCAAGTCCCAGAATTTTTATAATTTACAGATTGCGGTATCAACTTAAATTACTGGATGGATGAGAATCGCGCGTACAATTTTCTGCAGAATGGTTAGTGGCTGATATCTTCGCAGATTTGCAAAAATAGACAAGGTGTTTAGACATCCTCCAGATCCACAGTTTGTAACAGCAAGTTTTTAGTTTTTGGAATAACCCAGTTATACCATTGATGGTGTGTGCGGCACTTTAGCTCGGTCTTATGACACTGATGAAGCAGGGCACTACATGGCTCGCTTAGCCAGTCTGACAGTATGAACCAAGCGCGATCTTGTGACTGTTTTAAGACCTGGCTAATGAGGCAAAAATGGAGGTAGACATTAAAGGGTCATTCTCCTGTTGTAGCTTGAGAATGTCATTCTCGCCTGTTGTGCTCCACATTATTAATTGCCATCAGGTGAATTATACATTGCACCAACATGTTGATATTCGGATGTAGACATTGAACTACATTTCATTCAATATACTTTGAGGATCCCATACTATTCTGCGCGTTGTCATCACGTTTATGAATCCTGGATATGATACACCAGTGGTAAGGTGAGTAGGTAATTATTTCAGGATACTTTTTACTTGATTGGCCATGTGATAATAATATGTTACATCGTTAGAGCGGCACTTGCAATTGAGCATGTAGGAATTATGTATTTTTGCGCACAATAGCCTGACCCATGGTGATCTAGTGTGTATATATTAGTTGATACCACAATATGGAAGAAATTGGGTTAACTCATGCAAATCTCCAAACCTCCAACTAGATATGGTATTCGGAACTTCTCACCTAGAGTCCTTTGCATCAGTCTGTATAAAATAACTGAATTCGGACGACCACACTATGGAGCGACTTCATGTTTTCACTGTGTCAAGTTAAATTATGTCATGTTTTCAGATGTGTATTCTGTTTTTTTCTTCAATTGTGACTGTGGAGCTTCAGATGACGATAGCATAGGTGTTAACAAATGTTAATGTCTCGTGAGATGGTTGCTACTATACACAATATCAGGTCCTTGATTTGCTCAGCTAAATCACTTACTACTTTTTTGCCAAGCTCTTTCGCATGGTGCCCCCCCCAGTGACTCCAGTGAAGCTTACTGCCAGATGAGTGCTGAGGGGTGGTTCTGAAACGATGACTTTTGCCGACGTTGGGCTTAATTGATCGTTTGCCAGGTTTTTTTCCCTGTTGATAGGCCTTACCTGAATAACAGATTCGGCGTTGGCTCGTCACATCCCCCATGTGGCGCTGTTCACTGCAGGTCTTATGTGCTTAGTATGTTACTATTGACATCTTTTAGAGTGGAGTCAGTTTTATCTTGACTCTTTTTGCTCTTCCCTCATCAGAGAGGTCGATTTCGTAGGCAGCCTTTAACAGGCCGCTGTCGCAGGCCGCAGGCCGTCAGGATACCTATACTGATAGTTGACCATTGGAGCTCCTATACCGAAAATAGAATATTTGCTGGGATGGCAACTTTGTTGTTAGGAAAAAAGGTAATTCTGACACGTGCCCTTCATCCATTGGGGGTGCACACGGCCATACCCTGAGACTCAGTTTCAGCAGGATACTGACCGTCTTGTCTCTGCTCAAGAGGGGAGACCTGTAGGCAGCTCTGAACTGGAGTGCTGGTGAGGCCTGCGGAGGGTGTGGAACTTCTGTTCACCTACCATCAGAGTCGGTGTCTGAACGAATCCCTTAATCTATGATGTCTATTTTGAACAGTTCTCTACTAGATATGCTGCTGCTGTGTTTGTTCAGGATGGCGCTGACACTTCTCTGTTGCGCGTGTTTCCTGATGTAGCACTGTAGTGCACCAGTCGTGTATTTTGGGATAGTCGTTTCAACGCAATATCCAGCCCGATGAGGAATTATCCCCGACTTCCATGGGCCTTGGCTATCCAGCCCGGTGAGATCATTTCTCTGATCCGTGGGCGTTCGCTGATATATGAGTGATTTGGAACCCTGTCCAAGGTGTTCTGTTGATGACCTTTCGTAAAGGCCGGCGCTTTTTGTCACGAAACAGCCCTCTACCAGGCTCTCTGTAGGTTGGTATGTCTACGAAATGGAACAGCAAAAAACCCGTATCAGGCGCTGCTGGACGGCGCTCTCAGTGGGCTGGCACTTTCTTACATGAAGCTGCCTTGTTATGCGCTGTGGTGTGCTGTCCCATAGGCCCGCATATTACACGTGAAGCAGCCCTATCCAAGCTGTGGCGAGGCCCTGTTCCATAGGGCACTATTACCGTGAGCAGCCCTTATCCACGCGCTGCTGGGCGCGGCCATGTCCCATAGTGACAGGGTAAGTCAATAAATCAAATTTCTAGTGTACAGTTTTACCGGTGATGGGTTTAAATACAATATACACAGCAACTTGTGCTAAACAAACAAGGATGTACATTGTCAGAGACAATGACAATAACTTTTTATGACTTTAACTTTGCCTTTAGCTTTTAACTTTAAGAAAAACACTATAACATACACAAATGTTATTATTATGAGCTCTGTACTGCCAGTCTGGTGCTTGCGTCAGTGCGGCTGACGTACTGACGCGCATGCGGCCTAGACGGGGTTCTTCACGGAATCACTCACGTGACTCCGAAGTAAAATTCGGCTATTCGACCCATTAAGTCTACTCTGCCATTCAATCATGGCTGTTCTATCTCTCCCTACTAACCCCACTTTCCTGCCTTCTCCCCATAACCTCTGACACCTGTACCAACCAAGAAAGCCTTTGAGCTTGTTTACATCAGGCAATAATAACAAGAGCACGGACTGGACTTTGAAAATGACGGCAAAACATAGGGCCTCTTGCTGCGGCTGGTGGACTATTTTTGTGCACTTTGTAATCGGGGATGTGATTCAGGTCTGGCTATACTCAATGGACTAATGGTAAGAAAAATAAATGCCCCTTCCCTTTGCACAAGTGACAATGATGCACCACCGAACCTTGAACAATTGAAATTATCCAACAAATATATAGGATCAAGGATGAGAGGGAGGTGGATGATGCTTAGGAGATATGATTGAGTATTTGCTCCAGAGCAGGGGATTGGGATATGTTAATAATTCAATTCGTAAGTGTTAGGAGCAGGAATTAGGAAATTGGCCATCAAGTCTACTCCGCTATTCAATATGCTGATCCGATAAGGTGATATAAAGAATAGGAGAAGAATTTGCATTCTGCCCCTCAAATTCTTACCACCATTCGATCATGGCCTCCCTCCTAACCCATGCTCCTGCCTTCCTCCCTATAAACCCCTGACACCATAGTAATCAAGAATTCTATCTATCTCTGCCTTAAAAAATATCCATTAACTTGCTACACAGCTTCTGGGGCAAATTGCAATGTTTTTTTTTTCCGTGGAGATTTATTACGTAAATCATGCCCTCATAGGAAATTATTTTCAAATGTGCTATTGAAAATCCCTTTGCAATGCATATCATGGTTAGACAATTGTAATGCTGTAACCTAGACATAGTTCTCTAATTCTGCAGCATATTGCAAAAATACTATAGATACTGTAGAAGCGACAGAGAATAAAAGCCCCAGTGTACACCATCCGAAGGCGAATTTCTGCGAGTGGAGTTAACACAGCAAAGTTACTCCTCATTTTACACTCAATTAAAGTGAATGTATTCATTTGTCCGAGAAAGAGAGCTTTGCAGCTGTTTATCATATATTAACATAATTTAAAGATTTTAATTGAAACAATCTGAAGCTAAGTCTAAGGATAGAGGTTGAGCCTCAATATTTTTTTTAAAATGTTGTTATGTCTAATTCTTGTAGATGACAGGTACTGCAAGGAGTATGTGCTACGACTTTACAAAGAAAAAAGAGTTGCAAAGTGCTGGGAGTTACCAGTGGATCAGGTAGCATCTCCGGAGATGAATAGGCGCGCCGGTTCGGGATGCTTTGCAGTCCTAGTTCTTGTGCATGTGTTGAACTGATGCATTATACGAATTCATTTTACTGAACTCCTTTCACCTACCTTATTAAAAGCATATGAACGTAGAGGGGGGTTGGGGATAACTTACGGAGGGCCCAAAAGGGGGGACCCCACAAATTAATAATGTATCATGCAGACAAATAGTATTATAAAAATTATTGGAAAAATTTTTTCTTGGAGGAAGGTTGTGCAAGGGAACAGGCCATTCTGCCCTTCGAGCTCTTTTGTTACAGGTACTTTCGGTAAGAAGGAATGCTGATGCTGGTTTTTATACGATGATACACGCAAAAAAGCTGGAGAGTAAGTAACTGTATATGGGTTGGAAAGGTCAAAGTTATGGCCCCTGCCATGTGCAAATGGGGTCTAGCTGGGGATGGAGGCTCTTTGGTTTGGAGGATGAGTTGGGCCAAAGGGCTTGGTTCTGTGCTGTATGACTCTTTGTTGTGTTAAAACAACTGTCATCATCATAGTAGAAAATAGTATTGGGTCAAATTGAACAAAAAATTGATGAAGGGTCATTGATGAAACATTGAACGTTTTTACTAAAAGTTTAATTTTTTGTATGTGATATTTATAGAAAGTATTTATTATGGTGTGTAATTTACAACCCTCCAAAACCATTTAAAAATCAATTCAAAACTCATAAACTTTTCTATCTTCTCCTATTCT
>CM069132.1:146476108-146553621 GCA_035221665.1 Okamejei kenojei
TTAGAAAAGTGAAATTAGTAATATATATTAATGTAAAAAGAATGGAAAGGATAGGAATGTGTAAGAAATAGGTTTGGGGATTTTGTTTTTTATGAGTGAAGGAATATATAATAGGAGGGTATGAGAATTGAATATATGAAAAATAAAATTGTTTTGTTGGGAAAAACATATAGTAAACAGTATAGGAGGCAAGTTTGTAGATGTCATGTCCTCTGTTTTTTATATCTTCCATACCCTCAATTGAAAAAGGTCTAGCCACTCAACTCCTGCTAGCCCTTTCATCATTTTTAAAGACCCTTGCAATCCCCCCCCCTTGTAACCTGCTCCGCGCGAATAGAATAATACTATCTTGTTCAACCTTTCTCGGATCATAGTTTGCTGAACCCTGCAACATCTAGTAATCTCCTCTGTACTCTCTCTATTTTGTTACACCTTCCTATAACTAGGCTACCAAAATTTACACCATATCCAAATTGGTCTTACCAATGCCTTGTAACATTTTTAACCATTACTTTTCCCTACTCCTATAATTCCATCTCTGATTTATAAAGGCCAGCACACCAAAGGCATCTTACCACCCTATCTACTGCGATTCCACCTTCAGGTACTATGCACAGTTATTCCTAGATCCCTCTGTTCCAACAGCATTCCTCAATTCCCTACCATTTACCATGTACGTCCTATTTTGATTTGTCCAGCCAAGATGAAGCGCTTCAACACTTATCAAACATTAAACTAACTCCACATCCATCTTTTCAGCCCGACCTTTTCCAAATGGCCCAAATCTCTTCTGTTAGACTGAGAATCTACTTCATTATCCAACAAAACCACCTATCTAGGTAATCATCTGCATACTTACTTATCCAATTTTCCACCCCATCATCCTGATCATTGATGTACATGACAAACAACAGTGACCAACACAGTCCTCTGAGCACCCCCACTGTCACCGCTTTTTCCAACCTACAACAGCCATCCACCATTACTCTCTGACATCTCCCATTCAGCCACTGTTGAATCCATCTTGCTACTTCCGCCATTAACACCCATAAGAGAGATAGTATTGCCTTCCATGGTGAACCTTGTCAAAGGCCTTACTAAATCCATATAGAACAACCAGCCACTGCTACCCCATCAATTCCCTATTTAACCGCTTCTATAAATTCCAGAAGTTTGTCAAACATGACCTTCCAGGCACAAAATCCATGTTGACTTTCCTGATCAACCCTGTTTATCCAATTTTTGGCTTATATATATATCTCTAAGTATCCTTTCCATTAATATGCCAACCACTGAACGTTCAAACTGAAAGTCTATAATAGCTAGGTTTATTCTTTGAACCCTATTTAAACAATGGAACAACATGGCAGTACTTGCCAATCCACCGCACGATTCCCGTTTCTAATGACATTTAAGTATTTCTGTCATAGCTCCGCTATTTCTACACTAACTTCCCTCAATGTCCTATGGAATACCTGTCACAGGACCTGACTTATCCACCTTTATATTTCAAAAGTGTCAGTACTTCCTCCTCTTTGAATCACATATTTCCATACTACTCTACTTTTTTCCCCTACCTCACAGAGTTCAATAATCCTTCTCCTTGGTGAATACCGAAGAAACTAAATGTTCAATATCTCCCCCATCTCTGTTGGCTCTGCGGATAGCTGTCCATTCTGTTCTCTATGTCCAATTTATCCCTCACGTTATCCTTTTGCTATTAATATAGCTGTAGAAACCCTTGAATTACTTTCAACCTATTCTATTGGTCCAAAGCAACCTCCAAACTTCTTTTAGCCTTCCTAATATTTCTGTTCTAAGATTCTTTTACATTCTTTAAACTCCCTAGCACCACATTTACTCCATGCCTCCTAAATTATTGTAGATATATCTCTTTTTTCCGAAACAAGTGTCTAATTTTCCCCTTGAAAACCATGGCTCTTTCCAAGATGTATCCTTTATGTATCCACCTTCACACTGTTCCCGTCTACAATCTATCTTTGTCCCAGCCACACTCCACTGACATCAGTCCTGAAGAAGGGTCTTGACCCAAACATCACCCATTCCTTCTCCTCTCAGAGTTGCTGCTGTCCCTCTGGTCGTTACCCCCTTTTTGTTCTACCTTTATTTAAACCACATTCTGCATTGTTTCTGTGAAAGGTTCAACCTTCACGTGGTCCGCCCTTTTCGACTAATGCAATCAACTCGACGTGCACAAACGAAAGATCAAAATAGAACAAGATGTCCGACAACTTAGGCTTGCACGCCACACGAAAGAAAGCAGTAAGTTTCTTTTTCCTACAACATATTATAAATGATTCTTCGACCAGTTCCCCATCCCTTCAATTCCCCCGCTTTCCCAAAATGTATCTGCATCCAATAGAAATGCCTAACCCCCAACCTCTGCAAAGAAGTTCGAGAAATCACCATTCTAACAAGAAGGAATTCTCCACTTCTCAGTTTTAAAACCAACCGCCTACCTATATTAATGTCCACTCTTTTCTTAGAGTTTAGCGAACCAGCATGAAACATGCCCCTGGCCCACAGAGACCATAACCAATAACTGATCACCCATCCATCACTAGTTATATGCCAACCAACCCACTTTCCCATCCACCTCCATACACACTGGAGGCATTTACAGAGGCATATTAAACTGCAAACAGGCGTCTTTGGATATGAAAAACCGGAGCGTTGGAGGAAACCCAAGCGGCCAAAGGTGAAGGTGCAAACTCCACCAGACAGCAACCAGCGAGGTCAGATTGAATCCAGGTCCTCGGCGCAGTGAGGCAGCAGCAGTATCAGCTGTGCCAAAGTCCCCGAACGCGTGCCCACCCTACTCATCTTCTTTCATGTCCAGCTTCCATTGTCAAATGTTAACATCGCGTCATCGTCTGTCCTGAAAAGGACGGAACTTCCGCAACAATCAGTGGAGCCTCATTTGTTGCAATAAGACCGGTGGTACAAATAGCTCGGGATTACTTCCAGTTTCCAGCCCCGGACTGGGCGCTTCTGCAATGGGCCCTACCCCGGAATGCGCTGCCCACTACTCTTCTTTTCGTGTCCACTCTCATGTTTCAAATTGTTTTAACATCGCTGTCAAAGTTGGAAGTTGGAAAGGGTACAGAGAAGATTTACGAGGATGTTGCCAGGACACAAGGGTCTGAGCTGTAGGAAGATGCTGAGCAGGCCATGACTCTATTCCTTGGAGCGCAAGAGAATGAGGGGTGATTTGACGCACAGAGTCTCTTGCCCATAGTAGGTGAATCGAGAACCAGAGGACATAAGTTTGTGAAGGTGGAAAGATTGAATAGGAATCTGAGGGGGTAACGTTTTCACACAAAGGGTGTGGTGTATGATCGCGAGCCAAGGAGGAGTTGAGGCAGGACTATTGAAACATTTAAAAACATGTTAGACGTGGTAACATGGATAGGACAGGTTTAGAGGGATATGGGTTAAACGCAGGCAGGTGGAACTAGTGTAGATGGGAAAAGTTGGTCAGTGTGGACAAGTTGGGCTGAAGGGCCTGTTTCCATGCTGAATGATTCTGTGATTCGATGACTCTATCTAAACACTTACATTATCACGCCTCCTAAATTGTTTGAAGAAGATCATCCCTCATTCTCTAAACTCCAAAATTACAGATTCAACTTCAGCTAGAATTCAGCCTGTTGAATCTATTCTGGACTGTTTCCATTGCTGCTATACCCTTCCTTAAATAATAACATATAGAATATCGAACAGTACAGCAGACGTTTGGCCTTTGGGCGATATCGGGCCCATTTGGCCTACGAATTCTGTGCACGAAACTGAATGTTAAATTATTAAATTAATTTCCTCCGCACTCGAATATTGACATATTTTTTGCTTGGTAACTGCTTGGTGACTGTTTACTTATGGGAACAGTGGAGATTGGACTCACTCGATCTGCCCGTAGCTCCATATGAAGACTGCTCAGTGCAACAGAGAATTGCTTCAGAAGATAGACACAAAATGCTGGAGTAAACTCAGACGGAGATAGGCAGCATCTCTGGAAAGGAAAAAGGGATGTTTTCGGGCCAGACCCTTGCTTCAGACTGAAAGTCAGGGTGAAGGATAACATAGAGATATGGGAAGGTGTGAAAATGTTTTCTGAATCCACTTAAGAGGGTCAGCGCATCAAAAAGTAGACGATAGGGCGACAAAAAAAGCTGGAGTAACTCAGCGCTCAGCACCATCTCAGGAGTAATATATGGATAGGTGACATCTTGGGTCATCTTTCAGACTGAAAGAAGGGGCCCACCCTGAAACGCCTCACCTTAGAATCATAGAAACAATAGAATGTGCAGGAGTAGGCCATTCGAACCCCATCGCGTCGAGATCCAACTCAGTATCCCGTACCTCCTTCTCTCCATACCCCCTGATCCCCTTTAACCACAAGGGCCACATCTAACTCCCTCTTAAAATCGCCAATGAAACTGCCTCATACTACCTTCTGTGGCAGAGAATTTCCACAGACTCACCACTCTCTGTGGAGGATTCACCACTTTTCCCCTCTACCTACTATTCACCTTTTTTCCAGAGAACAATGCCACCTTAGAGGGTGGCATGTGGGCACCAATGGTAGAGCTTGCTACCTTAACAGTGCCAGGGAACCCAGGTTCAATCAAACTGACTAGGAGTGCTGTTTATACGGAGTTTGTACGATTTCCCCATGACCTTCATGGGTTTGTTCCCTCCTGGTGCTTCCGGTTTGTTCCCCCACACTCGCGAAAGACATACAGTTTGTAGCTATTAGCTTGGTAAATTGTGAATGTTCGTAGTGTGTGTGGATAGTGCTAACGTCGGGGATTGCTGGAACCGTGCGGACTCGGGGGCCAAAGGACGATATTTCCGACTGATTACTCTAAACTAAACTAAACTAAGATGCTGCCTGACCTGTTGAATTAAACTCCAGGCATTTTGTGTCTATCTTTTTGAACTATTATGCTCTGTTATGTCTACTGTCAGATTATCTCTCATCTGAGAAAGAGGAGACATAACCTGAAACGTCACCCATCTCCTTTTACCCAAAGAGGTTTGCATGTTCCGCCAGTACTCCAGCATTTTATGTTCAATCTTATCTTTGGTTGTAAATCAGCATCTGCAATTCCTTCTTCTTCCGCCACATAACTGATTCATTTTTTCTTGTACTATTGTTTATTGTATATTTATGAGTTTTCATTTGTGGCATTAACTGTACCTGTAGAGATACCGGAGAAGGGCAGGGGTGAGAATAGAAAAAGAGGCGGAGGGGGAAGGGGTTGCATTGTAAGTAAGTAGTAGTGTTACGTTTATTAGCCAAGTATTCACATACAAGGAATTTGCCTTGGTTGCTCCGCCCAACAAGTACCAACATGACGTACAGTGGACTGTTACAAATGACCAATCAGAAAATACTAAACAATAATACTTAATAATTTAAAACATTAATGATAAAACACACCATTGATCAAGCATGTGAACCAAAACAAAATACCAGATCAAAGAGCTACAGATTTTTGGCTGTTGAAAGTAGAGCAACTTACTCGTGGATAAAAACTTTTTAAATGTCTGGCCGTGGCAGCTATAACAGTCCGGAGTTGCCTTCCAGAGGGAAGTGATTCAAAGAGTTTGTGGCCAGGGTGAAAGGGGTCAGAGATGATCTTACCCGCACGCTTCCTGGCCCTTGCAGTGTACAGTTCATCAATGGAGGGAAGGTTGCAGCCAATAATCTTCTCTGCTGATCGGACGATTCGCTGCAGCCTCCAGGTGTCGTGTTTGGTGGCTGAGCCAAACCAGACCATGATGGAGAGGGTGAGAACAGACTCTACGATTGTTGGTTAAGGAGGATGTCACGGCAGTGATCAGAGGTGACATTATGGACTGTTCGTCTAGTGAGGCTCTTTGGGTGGAGCTGAGGAACAAGAAAGGGATGGTCACCTTGTTGGGGGTGTACTACAGACCCCCGAATAGTCAACGGGAATTAGAAGAACAAATGTGTCTGGAGATTGCAGGCAGCTGCAGGTCAAATAAGGTTGTTGTAGAAGGGGATTTTAACTTTCCCAATATAGACTGGGAAAATCATCGTGTGAAGGGTTTAAATGGGGTGCAATTCCTCAAAACTGTTCAGGAGAGTTTTCTTAAGCAGTATGTAGAGGCCCCCAACGCTGGACCTAGTATTGGGAAATTGCGAAGGGCAAGTTAATGAAGTGTTTGTGGAGGAGCCTTTTGGGACCAATGATCACAGTTCGATTAGGTTTAAGACAGGTGGATAGGGACGGGAGGGTCCATGTGTTAAAATGCTCAACTGGGGTAAGGCCAACTTTGAGGGTTGGAGAAAAAGTCTTACTCAAGTTGACTGGAGCAGGTTATTTGAGGGGAAAGGAACATCGGCCAAGTGGGATGTTTTTAAAAGTATGCTGACGAAAGTCCCCGTTAGAGTGAAGGGCAAAGCATGGCAAATGTAAGGAAGCTTGGCTGTCGAGGGAAATTGAGGCATTGGTCAAAAACAAGAAGGATGCATGGGACAGGTATAGGAAGCTGGGATCAAGTGCATCCCTGGAGGAGTTTCGGATGCAAAGGAGTAAACTAAAAAAGGAGATCAGAAGGGCAAGAAGGGGCCAGGAGATACCTCTGGCGGGTAGCATTAAGGACAATCCCAAAATATTTTATAAATACGGAAGGGTGAAAAGGGTAACTAGAGAGAGAGAGAGTGGGACCTCTCAGGAATCAAAGCAGTCACGTCCGTGTGGAGCCACAAGAGATGGGGAAGGTCCTCAATGAGTATTTCTCCTCTATATATACCGAGAGGACAGTAGGACGGAGGAACTTGGGGCAGTCAATGGAAGTGTTTTAAGAGCGGTCAGTGTTACCGTCGAAGAAGTACTGAAGGTCCTATCATGTATGAAGGTAGACAAATCTCGAGGGCCTGACCAGAGCCCTGGTTGAAATTTACGAGTCGTCCTTAAATACGGGAGAGGTGCCGGAAGACTGGAGGGTGGCAAATGTTGTGTCTTTTTTCAAGAAGGGCTGCAAGGAAAACGCTAGGAACTATTGGCCGGTGAGCATAACATCGCTAGTTGGAAAGTTACTAGAGAGTATTCTGAGGTATAGGTTATACGGGTATTTAGATATGCAAGGGCTGATTAGGGATAGTCAGCATAGTTTTGTACATGGGAGGTCGTGGGAGGTCTGTTAGATTTTTTTTGAAGATGTGACCAAAAAAGGGGGAGAAGGAGTGGAGACACTTTTAAGAAGCCAGACAAATTAGAATACAGTTTAGTGGACATTTTACGTTACCGGTCGGTTTTCCCTGGTCCTGAAAACTCCAATGCCCGGTCAGCGAAGGAGATTGCCTACGGCTGCCCTCGACTGCCTGTAACTAGATAGCGACCCCACTCCACTGCACTACGAGTTAAAAAGAACCATGCCGACCAATTTTTACTCGCGGAAAATGTTTTCAACATGCTGAAAAATTTTCCGCAACCTAGCTGAGGCCACGGGTAGGCGGGGACTTCCCTCGAGCATGAAGGAGAGTTCCAGTAACCTCATAGGACCTCCTAGGACCACGTGTCGACCATGCTGCAAGTTTGAGTCGAGGGCAAACTCTTCTAAACTCGCAGATTAGGTCGCTGCAGTGGGACAGCCCCTTAAGGCATTTGACAAGGTTTCCCATGGTAGACTGCTCAGGAAGGTTAGATCGCATGGGATACAAGGAGAGATAGCTGAATGGATCGCAAATTGACTCCGCGGAAGAAAGCAGAGGGTGATGGTAGAAGGTTGCTTCTTGGTCTGGAGGCCTGTGACTAGTGGTGTGCCTCAAGGTTGGGTGCTGGGCCCGTTACTGTTTGTCATCTACATCAATGATTTGGATGAGAACATATTGGGCAAGATTAGCAAGTTTGCTGATGACACAAAAGTGAGTGGCTTTGCAGACAGTGATGATGGTTGTGAAAGATTGCAGCAAGATCTGGATCGATTGGCCAGGTGGGCAAAGGAATGATTGATGGAATTTAATACAGAGAAGTGTGAGGTGTTGCAGTTTGGGACGTTGAACAAGGGCAGGACCTACACAGTAAATGGTAGGTCTCTAGGTAGTGTTGTAGAGCAGAGGAATCTAGGAGTACAGGTGCAGAGTTTCCTTGAAGGTCGAGTCACAGATGGATAAGATGGTCAAAAAGGATTTTGGCACTTAGAAACATAGAAAATAGGTGCAGGAATAGGCCATTCGGCCCTTCGAGCCTGCACTGCCATTCAATATGATCATGGCTGATCACTTTGGCCTTCATCAGTCAGAGTATTGAGTACAGAAATTTGGAGGTCATGTTGCAGTTATAAGATATTGTTGCAGCCTTATAAGACATGTTGGTGAGACCGCATTTAAAATATTGTGTTCAGTTCTGGGCACCATGTTATAGGAAAGATATTGTCAAGGTTGAAAGGGTTCAGAAATGATTTACGAGAATGTTGCCAGGACTAGAGGGTGTGAGCTATAAGAAGAGGTTGAGTAGGCTGGGTCTCTATTCCACGGAGCTCAGGAGGATGAGGGGTGATCTTATAGAGGTGTACAATATCATGTGAGGAATAAATCTGGTAGATGCACAGATTATCTTGCCCAGAGTAGGGGAATCGAGGACCAGAGGACATAGGTTCAAGGTGAAGGGGAAAAGATTTAATAGGAATCCGAGGGGTAACTTTTTTACACAAAAGGTGGTGGATGTATGGAACAAGCTGCCAGAGGAGATAGTTGAGGCTAGGACTATCCCATTGTTTAAGAAACAGTTAGACAGGTACATGGATAGGACAGGTTTGGAGGGATTTGGACCAAGCGTAGGCAAGTGAGTTTAGTGTAGCTGGGACATTGTTGGCTGGTATGGGCGAGTTAGGCCATGTTTCCTGTTTCCACACTGTATCACTGTATGACTCTAAGTAGGATTTTCATTGTCCCATTCCTGCTGGATATGACAACGAAACACTCTTATGGCCTGATGCGCTTGGGGATGTGAAAACCATTGAAGGAGTCTTAGCAATGCACGTTCTTCCTGAGTGGAAGTTCCTGTACTTCCGTCTAGAGTCGCATGGAATAATTCACAAGGAAATGTGAATAGATTAAATAGATTAAATGTATTGTATCTCTCACAGTCTCCAACATTTTCTCCCCTCCCCCTGGGTATTTATCAAAGGTTTACTCACATTTGCTCACATCTCTCCTGATCCAAACATTCAGCATTATCTGAACGATGTGGTTAAATTTACACGGCTTTTCCATCTTCTTTCTCCTGCATTTGAGACTTTTATTATTCAGCTTCACCCCAACCAAAGCGTTGCAAATCAAATAATGACATTATTGTGTGAAGGTGCAGAGATTTTTTAGTTTAAGAGATGCAGGCCCTAAGGCCCACCGAGTCAGCACCGACCAGCGATCCCCGCACATCAACACTAACCAAACACACACTAGGGACAATTTACACTTATACCAAGCCAATTAACCTGCAAACATGTGTGTCTTTGGAGTGTGTGAGGAAACCAAAGATCTCAGAGAAAACTCACCCACCCAGTCAGGGGGAGAACGTGCACACTCCGTTCAGACAGCACCGGTGATCGTGATCAGGCCCGGGTCTCTGGCGCTGCAAGCACTGTAAGGCATCAACTCCTCCACTGTCCCACTGTGCCGGACAGAGTCTCTCGTCAATGGAACTTACTGGCAGTACTTTGCACTAATGCTTCTGCAACTAATACATTTCAGCCCACATGCCCCATGGGTGAAGGAGTTATTATTTTTCAATCAAATCAAAAAGGCCATAAACTTGTAAATGCTGAAATCCGAAATAAGAAGCAGGCAATGCTGCAAGAGCAGCTGGTCAAACAGCATCTGTGAAAGAGAAACCTCCGAGTCAGCATCGACCAGCGATTCCCGCACACTGGCACTATCCTACTAGCACTAGGGACAATTTACAATTTGACCAAGCTAATTTTGGGTCGGGGACCCTTTCTCACAACTGGGGGGGAAAGTTTGGAGGGTTTAAAACCTGACTGCAGATGCTTGCCTGTACGGAGTTTGTACATTCTCTCTGGTTGTGGTGGGATGATTCAAGCGCCTGTCCCACTTACGTGTCCTTGGCACGCTAATTACGCGACCTTGTGGTCGCGTTGAGGCGCGACGGTCCCGTGAAGGTTGCGCGCGACTTCATGCGCCCACACAGCCATCTGGAGCACGTGACATCATATGAAGATGGACACAAAATGCAGGAGTAACTCAGTGGGACCGGCAGCGTCTCTGGAGAGAAGGAATGGGTGACGTTTCGTGTCGAAACTCTTCTTCAGTCTGAAAGAAGGGTCTTGACCCGAAACGTCATCCATTCCTTCTCTCCAGAGATGTTGCCGGTCCCGCTGAGTTACTCCTGCATTTTGTGTCTATCTTCAATTTTCTTGGCCCCGCTCTGGGAGTAGAAGTGGGGGCGGATCCGGATCGCAACGGCCGTGAGCTCCAGGCCAAGCTCGGCGAATGTCTTGCCTGCTTCTGCTGCTGTTGGAGGTGAGATGTTGCATCAAGGCAGAGTTTTAGACATAGACATAGAAAATAGGTGCAGGAGTAGACCATTCGGCCCTTCAAGCCTGCACCGCCATTCAATATGATCATGGCTGATCATTCAACTCAGTATCCTGTACCTGCCTTCTCTCCATACCCCCTGATCCCTTTAGCCACAAAGGCCACATCTAACTCCCTCTTAAATATAGCCAATGAACTGGCCTCAACTACCTTCTGTGGCAGAGAATTCCAGAGACTCACCACTCCCTGTGTGAAAAATGTTTTCCTCATCTCGGTCCTAAAGGAATTCCCCCTTATCCTTAAACTGTGACCCCTTGTTCTGGACTTCCCCAACATCGGGAACAATCTTCCTGCATCTAGCCTGTCCAACCCCTTAAGAATTTTGTAAGTCTTGGGCCTGTCCCACTTTAGCTGTCAGTTACGTGACAGGCTGTTGGCGCGCAAAAATTTAATTCGCTACAAAATTTCGGAGTTCCACGCGATACCGCGCACAACTCCACACCCCTCCGTGCTTCTCAGTGGGAGCGGCCCCGTGCGGCCTCACGATGCCCGTGCACCTCAACCCGACGACGAGGTCGCGTAATTTGCGTGCCAAGGACACGCAAGTGGGACAGGGCCTTCAGCCTAATAACAGCTGGGAAGAAACTGTCCCTGAATCTGGTGGTGTGCATTTTCACACTTCTGGCATTTTCACACTTCACCTTTTGGCTGATGGGAAAGGGGAGAAGAGGGAATGGCCAGGGTGTTTCACAGTTTATTCTAGAAAGTTGCAGTGCTCAGAGAGAAAATAAGATGTTGTCACTTTTGTGCAAGTGTACCTCACATTGGCAGTGGAGGAGGAGGCCGCCGTCACAGATAGGCAATTTGGAATAGGAGATAGATTGAGAATTAAAATGGCTTGCAACAGAAAACTCAGGGCAGGACACAAAGTCAGAGTATTGAGTATAGACGTTGGGAGGTCATGTTGCAGTTGTATAAGACGTTGGTGAGACAGCATTTAGATTATTATGTTCAGTTCTGGGCACCATGTATAGGAACGGTATTGTCAAGCTTGAAAGGGTTCCGAAAGGATTTACGAGGATGTTGCCAGGACTAGAGGGTGTGAGCTATAGGGAGAGGTTGAGTAGACTGGGTCTCCATTCACCCATAGCACCCATAGTCGGGATCGAACCCGGTCTCTGGTGCTTCATTCGCTGTAAGGCAGCAACTTTACCGCTGCGCCACAGTGACAGTTCGGAAGAACAATTTATCAGATCCATAAGAAGAACCACCCAAAAAGTCACTCATCCATGTACCCCAGCACTTTGCGTCTGTTGCATCTGCTGTTCCTGGTTTCTACAATTTCCCAACCGCATACAGACTAATAGCCCTGTCCCACGGTGCGAGTTCCTATTCACAGTGCTCTCCCGAGTTTAAAAAAATCAAGCTCGTGGTAAGCACGTAGAATGAACATAGCGGGTACGTCGGAGCTCGGGGACGTCTCTTAGCGGCTCGTAACGCTAATGGCAGGTACTCGGGAAGACTCGCTAACGGCAGGTAAGCACGGGAAAAGTCGTGAAGATTTTTCAACACTTTAAAAAATGTCCATGAGAGCCCCGAGTACCGACGAGTGGCCATTACTGTAAATCTCCGAGTTTGAATCAGGGCAAATTCGGGAGAGCTCTTGGAATGAACTCGCACCGTGGGACAGGGCTATAAGCAAACTAAGGAGATGCTCTTCTGCAGAAGAATAAACAGGCACTGGCTCGAAGTTTCTCCCACACTCTTAAGTGGATATTAAGGATTTCATGTTGCTGTTCGAAAATGATCTGGTCATTAATTATATTGCTGTTTGTGCAGCATTCAGAAGCACCATTTGGTTGCCTCATTTTAGGTTTAGGTTTATTATTATTATCACCCATATCCTAGATACAGTGAAACACTTTGTTTTGCATGCTATTCAATCAGATCAGATAATGCTATGCAAAGGGCAAGATACAGAGTGCAGGATACAGTTCTCAGCATTACGACACAGTACAATCAGACAGTACCTTTGCTTATGGAAGGATTGTTCAGAAGCAAAAATGACTACGTCAAAATTCTTAATTTGATCAGGCAAAATGTTTTGAAATATCATGAAGCTATTGAAGGTGCTACGCTATTTTAATTTTAGAACAGGGAGAAACCACCAGTAATGCATTAAGCTGAAAATGAATGAACTGGATCGCCCCACTTGGTTACCAAGTGCTTATTTGAATTATCCGCTTGCCTGAACATTTCAATTGGCAAATATTCAAATGGAAAATTCATCAAGCTACACTGGAAAGTGTTTTTTTGGAAGTGGATACGTGCTCTCAACCATCCCTTTGAATTACCCATTCTATGCGATTCACATTCTCATTGAAATAGTTTGGTTTAGTTTAATTTATTGTCACGTATAATGTCAGTGAAAAACTTTTTTTGTTGCGTGCTAACCAGCCAACAGAAAGACAATACATGATTACAATCGAGCCATTACAGTGTATAGATACATGGTAAGGTAATAACGTTTAGTGCAAGTTTTAGGCAGCAAAGTCCGATCAGGTAGCCAGAGAATGTCAAACAGCATTCATTGCCCCAAATTATATTTAATTTTCTTTGAACTGAATGACCAGAAATATTTGCCTTTTATGGATTGGTTTCTTTAGAACGGTGGAGGTTGAGGTGAGAAGTATATACAATCATGAGATGCACAGATAGGGTAGATAGTCAGAACATTTTTTCCCAGAGTGGAAATGTCCAACACGAGAGGGCATAGCTATAAGACAAGATGGGCACAGTTTAACCTGTTCACTGCCAGGTTTTTTTGAACTATTGGCCATGACCTGAGTATATTCGGGGGTGGCACTGAACAAGTTAAAAGAGATAAACAGGGCATGTTTTCTACACAGGAGGTGGTAGGTGCTTCAAGCACTGCCAGGGCTGGTGGTGGAGGCAGATAGGATAATGGTATTTAACAGGCACGTGAATACAATACAATAATACTTTATTAGCCAAGTATGGTTTGCAACGTACGAGGAATTTCAGTCATACAATTAAAAAGCAACAGAACACACAAAATACATTTTAACGTAAACATCCACCACAGTGACTCCTCCACATTCCTCACTGTCAAGTCAAGTCAAGTTTATTCGTCACATACGCATACGAGATGTGCAGTGAAATGAAAAGTGGCAATGCTCGCGGATTGTGCAAAAACCCCCCCCAAAAAACTACAAAACAGAATCGAGCAGAATCAGTAATTACATATTTGTGAGAAAAAAACATCAATTTTAAAAAGACACAACACAACAGTAAATTGGTACAGTATGTTAGTTCCTGGTGAGATAAGAGTTTACAGTCCACATGGCCTCTGGGAAGAAACTCCTTCTCATCCTCTCTGTTTTCACAGCATGACAGCGGAGGCGTTTGCCTGACCATAGCAGTCCGTTGCTGGGGTGGAAGGGGTCCCCCATGATCTTGTTGGCTCTGGATCTGCACTTTCTGATGTATAGTTCCTGCAGCGGGGCGAGTGTAGTTCCCATAGTGCGTTCAGCCGAACGCACTACTCTCTACAGAGCCTTCTTGTCCTGGGCAGAGCAGTTCCCAAACCAGATTGTGATGTTTCCGGGCAAGATGCTTTCTACAGCCGCTGAGTAGAAGCACTGGAGGATCCTCAGAGAGACTCTGAATTTCCTCAGCTGCCTGAGGTGGTAAAGGCGCTGCCTTGCCTTACTCACCAGTGCGGCAGCGTGTGATGTCCATGTCAGATCCTCTGAGATGTGGACTCCCAGGTATTTAAAGCAGCTCACCCTATCCACAGTATCCCCATTTATCTTCAGTGGCGTGCACGTCCTCGGATGTTGTGCCCTCTAAAAGTCAAACAAGTTGACAAAAAAAGATGGCAAAAAAAGTTCAATCTCTTCCCTGCTTTGTCCTCCCATGGTCGGGGGCCTCGAGCCTTCCGTTGACGGGATGATCTTAACTCCCATAGCTGACGAGGTTCGAGCTCTCCGCGTTCTGGCGATCAAGCTCCTGCATCGGGGGGGATCTCAGCTCCCCCCCACCGAGTGATTGGACCCCGGATCAGGACTGGTCGAACCTTCTGCGTCGTTGGAGCTCCCTACTCCCACGGTCTCTCCCGAGACTGCGAGCTCTCAGTGGTAAAGTCCGCAGGCCGCGGTTGGAGCATCGATCCTAGGCAAGGGATCGGCCCCAATGGTAAGTCAACGCCCTGCGGTGGGGCCCAAAGTCAGTCCCGAGCCAGGCCTCCAGCTCCAAGATGTTAGTCCGCAGAACGACCGGAGACATGACCCAGAAAGTAATCGCATCTCGGGCAGGGTAAGACCCCCTCCTCCTCCCCCTCCCCCCACATAAAACAAACCAGAGAACATTAAAACAAACTTTCAAAAGACACTAAAGATAACAAAAAAAACCCGAAAAAACAGACAGACTGTTGGCGAGGCTGCCAATCGTATGGTGCCCCCCCGGTGGAGGGAATCTGCAGGGAATGTGTCTTTCTGTGCTGCACTATATCCATGGTAACCTGAAGAGACAAGTGGAAAAGTTAAGCATCTTACAGGGAACTGTATTGCCACTTTAATATGCAGGTGGATTTGGAGCATTTTGCTGTGTTAATGTGAACACTCATCTCCACAAATTAGACTCTTCTGCCAATCTTAATTACCAGAATGAATTAGCTGATTGCCTCAACTTGAAAATGTTGGAGGTGGCTTGCTATCCATCTTGTAGCTTTTACTTTCAGCTTTTGAGAGAGAGAAATTCTGTCGTCAGTCAATCAATACACACAGTGGAATTAATTTGAAATATTTTATCAGCTAAATCCAACAAAGATGCCACAAAGAATCTTGGCTGCAACACAGCCACTCCAAATGCATTTTATATAGCTGGCCTCTACCTAAACAGCAGGCTATGTCCAGGCTTTATTGTTTAATATTACAAGCCTTAATGTTTCAACAGAAAATGAGTTGCCAACAAGTTCATTACCCATAGTTAACAAGCAGACAGAGGCCATATAGGTCAGTGTGGAAATGGGAAGGGAAATTAAAATGCCAGCAATTGGAAGAGTCAGATAGCCATAGCAGGCAGTGAAATCAGTCCTAATCAAACTGAAAATATGTGTGGGTTGATAGGTAGATGCTCATAAGTTGTAGGAGCAGAATTAGGCCATTCGGCCCATCAAGCCTACTCCACCATTCAATCATGGCTGATCTATCTTTCCCTCTCAAACCCATTTTCCTGCCTTCTCGTCAAAACGGACACCCTGACCGACCATTTAACTGGCCTATAGTTTCCACTCTTCTACTTTGCTCCCTTCTTGAACTGTTCCCTCTACAAATTCAAATGAGATACATTGGCAAAAGCCAAATCCTGGCCCGATTTAACCCAATGGTGTGAGCATTGAATTATCCAATTGCAGGTAAGACCTGTAAGCACCTGCCCAGCCAATTTTTTCTTGTCTCCCTCAACAGAATTTCTCTCTCTCAGAAGCTGCAAACAAAAGCTGCAAGATGGATAGCATACCTTCCTAAACATTTTCAAGTCACACAGCGTGGAAAAAGGCCCAGTGGACCAACTTGCCCACATCGACCAACATGCCCCAGCTGCACTGGTCCCACCTGCCTGTATTTGGCCCATATCCCTCTAAACCTATCCTATCTATGTCTACATTGTTTTGGCATGCTGCAAACATTCCACGTAGCTAATCACGCTTCATCCAGCAGGATAGTGGAACGGATGTCTCATAACCAGAAAGGGTGGCTGAAGAAGATGTTCCATTAAAACTATAGAACCTGGTCTGTAGTTCTGTGCTCTGTGTTGACGCTGGTACTAAACATGGCTTCAAGATACCATATGTTTTACCCCACACGTCCTCATGACTGGGCGTCCCTGGAAAGATATTGATCCATAACTGTAAACATTGTTATTCAATAAGATATTGATCTGTTGAAGCCCGAGCTCATGGCCCTTAACCACTGAGCAACTGCATAAAAGACTTGTCCCACTTTCACAACCCAATTCACGACCTCTGCTGAGTTTGCCCCTGACTCATACTCGCAGCATGGTCGTCACGAGGTCACAGGAGGTCGTAGGAGGTCGTAGGTAGGTCGTAGGTAGGTCGTAGGTAGGTCGTAGGTAGGTCATGATGCTAGTCGTAGGTACTTGTAGCATCAAATAGTTCGGGGCGTTTTTCTAGCCTGGTGAAAAATGTCCACGAGTAAAAAAGGTCTTGAATTAGGTCGTGAAAGTGGGACTGGCCCTTAAGGCTTTGCTGGAAAATGTATGGGCTGGCCAGGAGGCAGCGGGTATAAAAATGGTCTAGGGATAAAAAACAAAGCAAGGCACACTTCAGTGGCAAGGTGAACCCCAATGAGTGCGAGGTAGACCAGGAAATCATGCTTCAAGTCTTCCAACCCATCACCTTCCTATTTCCTAGATTTTCAGTAGCCCAGGCCTGAGGGCTGCAAAGTACCCTGATGGAAGGGAAGGTGATGATCCTCAAGCCTTCATTAGGTATTGTTGGATAATGTAAGAAGTCAAAGACAAGGAAGTCAGTGTGGGAATGAAATTAGCATAGAACATAGCACAGAAACGGGCCCTTTGGCCCACAATGCTTCTGCCAAACACAATGCCCAGTTAAACTAATCTCATTGCACACGACCAATATCCCTCTATTCCCTGCACTTCCATGTGCCTATCTAGAACCCCCTTAAATGTCACTATGGTATCTGCTTCCACCATCACCCCTGGTAATGCATTTAGGCCCCCACCGCTCCGTGTAAAAAATCTCCATTAAACTTTCCTCCTCTCACCTTACAGCTATGCCCTCTTGTGTTGTATATTTATACCCTTGGGGAAAGGTTCCATCTACCCTATCTATGCCTCTCATAATTTTAGATACTTCTTAAAAGTCTCCCCTCAACCTCTGACGTTCCAGAGGACACAATTCAAGTTTATCCGACCTCTCCCTGTAACTGTAATCTTTTTGACAATATTATGATAAACCTCTTCTGCACCCTCTCCAAAGCCTCCACATCTTTCTTGTAATGGGGGACCAGAACTGCATGCAATGCTCCAGATGTGACCTAATCAGAGTCCTACACAGTTGCATCATAATCATTCCTTAGTGCGGTTGCATATTCATATAAGGCAAAAATGACACAGTTAATTAACAAAAATTAATTTATTATATAATATCTTGCATTTATAGGGATAATTAATGAAATCAGGTGGAATAAAGCTGAGCACAATTATTTTCAGTGGCTCAAGGGCCTGTCCCACTTGGCGATTTTTTTCGCCGACTGTCGGCATCATTGAATGATGTATCAGGGTCGCTGAAAGATTTTGAACATTTCAAAATCCAGCGGCGACAAAAATAATGTTGCAACACTTGAGGAAACACCGCGCGTCAATACGTCATCACGCCGCGTCACTCAGCGTCACCGACACATCACGCCACAACTTTTCCGGTGACCTGATACGTCAGTTATTGATGCCGGCAGTCGCCAAATAAAATCGCCGTCGGACAGGCCCTTCAGACCCTCTGTTGGGCTGAGTGTGAGCGAGGTTTAGGTGCATTCCTCATGGATATGTCGGACAAACTGGATGTCTTTGTACACGGTGACCCGCTTTCCATGGTTGGTGTACGGTTTAATGTCCTGACACGGCATCACCAGGTTTGCAAGATATGATGGGCGATGTGTGGGGAGCCTTGAAGTCCTGAGCGCTGTCCTACACCAGGCAATAGAAGGAGAGCTGTGTCATGGAGTCACAGAATCTTACAGCATGGAAGTAGGCTCTTCGGCCCAACTTGCCCACAGCGGCCAACATGTCCCATCTACACTAGTTACACCTGCCTAGATTTCACAAGTTCACAAGTTATGGGAGTAGAATTCGGCCATTCGGCCCATCAAGTCTACTTCTTCATTCAATCATGGACTGCTAATTCCATTTTCCTGCCTTCTCCCTATAACCCTTAACACCCATTTGGCTCATATCCCCCTCGCAACCTATCCCATCCATGTACCTGTCTAAATGTTTCTTAAACGTTGGGGTAGTACCTGTCTTCAGACTTTGGAGATACAGCGTGGAAACAGTGTTGAGGAGTGTGTAGGAAAGAACTGCAGATGCTGGTTTAAACTGAAGGCAAACACAAAATGCTGGAGTAACTCAGCGGGTCAGGCAGCATCTCTGGAGAGAAGGAATGGGTAATGTTTTGGGTCGAGACCGTTCCTCAGACTGAGGAAGTGGCTTGGTGGATTTGTGGTAGTGCCACGTTTCTGCAAGAACCACGGTGTCTAGCTGGTGGAGATTAGTCTTCTTCACTTCGCCATGGCTGGGGTAAACTTTTGCAGGTGGCTTTAATTTTGTAGGAGCAAAGAGGTCCTTCTGCAGTTGTACAGAGCCTTAGTGAGCCACACCTGGAGTATTGTGTGCAGTTTTGGTCCCCTAATTTGAGGAAGGACATTCTTGCTATTGAGGGAGTGCAGCGTAGGTTTACAAGGTTAATTCCCGCGATTGCGGGACTGTCATATGCTGAGAGAATGGAGCAGCTGGGCTTGTACACTCTGGAGTTTAGAAGGATGAAAGGGGATCTCATTGAAACATATAAGATTGTTAAGGGCTTGGACACGATAGAGGCAGGAAACATGTTCCCGATGTTGGGGGTGCCCAGAACCAGGGGCCACAGTTTTAAGAATTTAAGAATTAAGTAAGCCATTTAGAATGGAGACGAGAAAACACTTTTTCTCACAAAGAGTGGTGAGTATGGAATTCTCTGCCTCAGAGGGCGGTGGAGGCAGGTTCTCTGGATGCTTTCAAGAGAGAGCTAGGTAGGGCTCTTAAAAATAGCAGAGTCAGGGGATATGGGGAGAAGGCAGGAATGGGGTACTGATTTGGGATGATCAGCCATGATCACATTGAATGGCGGTGCTGGCTCGAAGGGCTGAATGGCCTACTCCTGCACCTATTGTCAATTGTCTATTGTCTATTGTCTATTGTCTAATCAACAATTCCTTGTACAGACCTTTTCCTACTGTGGATGTGGATGCCCTCTGCTTGGTCAGGAACGTCTACACTGATTCATCCACCACAACATGGAGATTACGGAGAACTTCCACTGGTGTGACCCATAACCCACAGCTTCATTGTGGCAGTCACCCAATTTATTTTACTAAATTTTTCAATAACAATACTGAAGTGAAATTTTTGGAGTTGTAAAGAGCCATTGCCCTATAAGATCCAGGCTCTACACGATTTTTAAAATCTTTTTTAGGTATCAAGGTAATGGTTGATTCAGCAAGGGTTTGTGGTAAGGTCTGTTTTTTAAAAGCATGTATATAAAGGGCACGTAAACGTGGCAAAATTGAATCATTGCATGTTTTGTAAAATTCATTCCTAAACCCATCTGGACCTGGCGTTTTCCTAATTTTCAGTGATTTGATAGTCTCTTCAATGTCTTTTATTGTAATCTCAGCACCTAATACTTCTCGATCCTCCTCATTAAGGGATGGGAGGTCGCAATTTTCAAGAAAGTTTTTAATTTTTGCAGGGTCGGCTGATGCTTTTGATGAGTATAGGTTTTGATAGAATTTTAGGAATCTTTCATTAATGTCTATGGGGAGTGAGAGCAATTCTCCTTTTTCTGATCTAGTTATTTGAATAGCATGATCTTTATCCGTTTTTCTCAGTTGGCGTGCCAGAAGTTCGTGTGGTTTATCACCAAATTCGAGTTTTTTTTGCTTGGTATATTGAAATATCTTAATAACTTTTGCAGAGAGGATCTGATTTAATTTAAATGTTAGTGCTGCTATCTTATTATGTTTAGCAGTAGTTGGGTCCTTCGCGTTTTCTGAGTCAAGCTGTTTAATCTGTTTTTCTAATTCCAATTGTTCCAACCTGTTCTTATTTTGAAAAGCTTGGTACGAGATAATGCAGCCTCGAATAAAGGCCTTGATAGATTCCCACAATAATGTAGCCGAGATACCGGGTGTGTCGTTTGTCTCATAGAATAATTCCATCTGTTGCTTCAGACAGTCACAACAACTTGGCTCAGATAGTATTTGTGGATTAAATCTCCAGAACTTTTTTTTATTATACATTCCTTCTAGTTTAAAGGAGAAGGTTAATGGACAGTGGTCAGAAATTATGTTGTTATGGTATTTGGAATTAAAGGTAAAAGGGATAAGTTTTGCATCACACCTGTGTCCCAGGACTTCCCGGTGGATTAAAGTAAGATCATAAAGTTATTGGTATCTACTCTTGACAATGGATGAATTCAAAGACCTGGAGATCTGAAAATCATGAGATGTTGGACAAAATTGGTTTTGGATCTTGGAAAAGTAAAGATCAGAAAATATTAGCCAAGACTTTGGCAAGAAGACTAAGCCTGTACATAAGTAAATTAATACACCCAGACCAAACTGGGTTTATACCTAAGTGACATTCGTTTTATAATTTGAGACGTTTGTTTAATATAATCTATTCACACAGAAAGATAAACGAAGACTTAACAATTATTTCTTTAGACACAGAAAAAGCTTTTGACCAAGTGGAATGGATCTATCTCTTAGCAGTGTTGGAAAAATTCCAATTAGGAAAAAACTTAATTTCATGGGTGAAGCTGTTATATAACAACCCGACAGCCAGAATATTAACAAATCAAATTCTGTCACCTAAATTTCATTTATGCAGGGGTAATAGACAAGGATGCGCCCTTTCACCAATGTTATTTGCCTCAGCCATAGAACCTCTAGCAGAAAACATCAGAGTGCATTTGGGTATTCATGGATATAAAACACTAAATATACCAATAACAAGATTTTGTTATATGCAGACGATGTACTCATATACACCACCAACTCCCAAGTTAGTATCCCAAATGTATTAAACCTTATAGAACAATTTGGTGCCCTTTAAGGGTATAGAATAAACTGGAATAAAAGTGAAATTATGCCAATAAAAGCTCAAGACCCTTCACAACTCAAAACATTTCCCTTCAGAATTGTTAACTGAAAAATGTTGATACCTTGGAGTTTACGTGACAAGAAAATACACCTCCCTATTTCCAACAAATTTCCCACCATTAATTACTAAACTAAATGCCCACATTCAATTCTGGAAAACACTCCCTATTTCCCTTATAGTAGAGTAAATGCCATAAAGATGATCTTCCTTCCACAACTCCAAATATTTATTTCAATCAATACCGATATATCTCCCCCCAAATTTTTTTTTTAATTGTCTATTATCACAAATTTCATTTGGGATTACAAAACCCACAGAATACACAAAAGACATTTGTGTATATCTAAAGAAAATGGAGGATTAGCACGTCCTCATTTTATTTTCTACTACTGGGCGACTAACATTAAAAATATAATTTTCTGGATGAATGATACATGTCAACAGGTAAATTGGTTAAAAATGGAGAGGGAAGATTGTTTGCCTTTTAACATAGGCGCGATTCTTCTTTCTCCAATACATGTGAATAAATCAATGTATGAGCAAAATCCGATAATACCCAGTACCCTACGTATCTGGAAACAGTTGAAATTAAGTCTCAAATTGAGAAATTTCTCTCTCCTTCTACCAATCGCTAACAATCCCTCGTCTAAACCATCTTCTTTAGATAAGGCCTTTGCGCAATGGAAAAACTCAGGAATGAAAACAGTGAGAGATCTCTATGAGAAGGGCTTTCCTCTCGTTTCAAGAACTACAGGAGAAATATCATTTGAAAGCAAGCAATCTTTTTAGATATCTTCAAATCCGAGATTATGTGAAAACATTCACACAAGACTGTTATTTTATGGGTTCAGATATACTAGACGATTGTATGAATAGACATGCCGACACAGTCAAGTTAACATCTTACATTTATAACACTCTTTTAATTGAGCATACCCCATCTTCTGAGATGTATAGGCGAGCATGGGAAGACGAGTTGGGCTTATTAATTTCAAAGGATATCTGGGAGGAAAGCCTACTACACATACATTACTGCTCTCTCAATGTCAGGCATTCCCTGATACAATTCAAAATAATGCATAGGCTATACTATTCAAAGACTAAATTGAATAAGATCTTCCCAACTGTCTCCCCTATCTGTGATAAATGTCACCTCCAAGAAGCGACTTTAACCAATTCTTTTGCTTCCTGTATAAAGGTACAAATCTTCTGGAGGGGAATATTTGATATCTTCTCTAAAATACTTAAAATTAAACTGGAATCAGATATAAAACTGATCACATTAGGTATGTCAGAGGCCTGTTCTACGCTAACGATATTTCGAAGACATTTCCTTGACTACGGCCTAATAACTGCGAAAAAACTCATACTCAAATTTTGGAAAAATACAACAGTTCCCACAGTGAAGATGTGGATTACTGACATGTCCGAGACACTACATTTAGAAAACATTAGGTTTGTTTTGGCTGAAAAAGCAGATCAATTTCTCAAAACATAGTCTCCTTTCACTGAATTTCTGCAACAACAGAATGGTTGAACACAAATTTAAACCCAATGCTTGGGATGGGTGGGGGGGGGGGGGGGGGGGGGGGGGGGGGGGGGGGGGGGGGTGGAAGGTATATCTCCATCTTCCTTTTTCTTATTTCTCTTCTTTCCTCTTGCACTTCTTTGGTCGTTTAGGGGTCTTTTCCTTCCTTTCTTTTATTTTACTTATTTTTCTTCATTCTATCCTTTTTTCTCTTTTTTTTTAAATTCAGGTTTCAATGTAAAAAATGAAGCTGTACAAAAATTGGTATAACTGTCATGTCTATTGCCTACAATTGCTTCTAATAAAATTAATTCAAAAAAAGAGTTGATTACTAACAACTTGATGATCTTCCTTTAACCACCGGGAAGTCCTGGGACACAGGTGTGGTCCATGCTCCTGTCCCTGTGGCAGTCACCCATTGTGTTCTATTTATCTGGAGATGCAAGTCTTACTCCCTGTAGACTCACGTTGGATGAGCTCTGGAAGTGCACATCTACTGATGTCTGATGCAATCTTCAGCACCAGGTTCTGGAAGGGTAGTTAGTGGAGGAACATTCCACTGGCCTGTGGGGTCCATGTCGGGCGAGCTTTGGGAGCACATATCTTATTGCGGTACAGCACGATCTCCAGCTCCAGGTGCTGGAACTGGAGTTTACAAAGGAATGGATGGATTAATTTCTGGTAACGTACCTCCCTCAGAGCTGCTGTGGCAGGTCACCTTGGTAGGGATGACTCATAGGTGGATGCCCTCGTAGAACATGGCCAGGTAAGTCCTGCTTCCTGTATGTCTTAAGCGGAGACGGGTGTGTTTATTTCAACAGAATTAGGCCATTCGGCCCATCAAGTCTACTTCACCATTCAATCATGGTTCATCTATCTTTACCTCTCAACCCCATTCTCCTCACTTTTCCCCATAACCCCTGTTACCTGAGAGTTTGCAGCGGAGTGTGTGGATGAGTTTCTGGTCATGTTAGCTCTTCCTCAGAGCTACAGTGGTAGGTCAACTTGGCTGGAATGGTGCACAAATTGTTGCCCTCATGGATCATTAAGACTTGCTCCCTGAAGCTTGCAGATGGTGGACATGTCTGTGCTCTACACGCTATCTTGTCTATGTTACACATGCAGGCCCCCTTAGTCACCAGTTGCTTGTGGAGTTACCTTCTTCTGCTCAACCTGAGCACGATCTTGGTTAGAGAATATTATCTCCAATTTATCCAGCGTAAAGTGTGGATTGCTCGGAACTTAATCATCTTCCTTTAATCTGCTGGAAACCATGCAACCCAGGTGAGGACCATTTCCCTTTCTTTCTACAAGGCAGTTGCCCAAGTGATACCCCATTTCAGCTGAAGATCCAACATGTACTCTGTCCATCTGCTCATGTCTCCGGAATCTGGGAAGTTCAGGTCTCCAGAATCTGGGAAAAAAATGTTCTAACTACCCCAGTCCGGCAATATGAATAAACATGATAAGTATTCTTATATGTCTCATGAGGCAAGATGTAGAGCAAATGTATTATTTTCTGAGGAATCAGTGCAACAGTCGCAACACTGGCCGATGTTCGATTTTGCGGTAAACTGGCACTGAGTTAGATGCAATGCACATACATTATGCTTAATAGAGCACAATCATGCATTAAAAATCAAGACATAAAGAAAAGAAAAAAGACAAAACATGGGAAGAAGAAAGCTGGTTGCAGTTCTTTTCAGTGGCTCTTAAGAGAGCCTTTGTTAGGCTGAACGTGTGGAAGAGCATATGTGTGTCTGCTGGTCATCATTGAGAATGGCACGCATAATTCACTGGTTGATGTCTCACGGAGCATCACCAGGTAAGTCTTGCTATCTAACGGATCGCAGATGGAGAACATGACTGTCTGGACCCCACCATAGCTAATGCACAGTTGTCGTCTGCTTTTGTCACCAGTTACTCACATGGTTGCTACTCTCCAGTCCATTTGTGGATGATCTGCTTGTTCATGGAATTTTTCAACACACGGATTCATCCAGTGTGAAGTGTGGAGTACTTGGAGCTTGTCAATTGTCCTATAATCCGCTGGGAAGAAACATGGCACAAGTGGGGCCCGTTCCTCCATTCGTGCAACACTGATCCATTATCCTCTGCTTATCTGTAGATGCAAGACTGTAGATCCATATTGGCTGAGTTCTGGGAATGTGCGTCTGCATTGATGTCTGGAGCAATCCTTTGTGCGGGTACTAAATGGGCAATTTGTGGAGGAGCACCTCAGTAGATTTTTCATCGTACAAGATTTTCCTGAGATCAATGGTGTCAGTCCAGTAACTGTGAGGTTTCTTCTTAACATCCATGGCTAGTGCATCCTTGAGCTCCCCTTTGATCACCATTTGCTTGCAGGGAGATTTTCCTCACCTCAATATGCTTTGAAAAATTATAAAGTTTACAAAAAATGTAAAGTGTTTTCTGTCAAAAGTCAAAAGTGTTTTGTTATTTATTCTATGTTATGACTGCAGGCTAAACCATTTCGTTGTACTGAAAAGTGCAATGACAATAAATTGAATCAAATCAAATCAACCTGGCAGAAGAAAGCAGGTCTTTGCTATTTTCAGTAGCTCTTAAAATATCATCTTTGAACAGAAAATGAGGAACATTTTATTCAATAAATGCACTTGTTGTGAAGAAGCCAGAGAATTGAAGGAAGGTGATTCCAAAATAACTCTGATTTGTCATTGTTAATATACTAACTTGTTTCAACAGGCAAGTATTCTAGAAACAGCCCTACGGTTTCAACACAGTGGCTGAGACTATTTTGCAGTCCCATTTGAGGCATATTTCCAACAAATAGTCAATGTTTAAGTCCCTGCACTTTAACTTTAACATGTAGAGCAGTGGACAATAGACAATAGACAATAGGTGCAGGAGTAGGTCATTCGGCCCTTCGAGCCAGCACCGCCATTCAATGTGATCATGGCTGATCATCCCGAATCAGTACCCCGTTCCTGCCTTCTCCCCATATCGCCTGACTCCGCTATTTTTAAGAGCCCTCTCTTTAAAGCATCCAGAGAACCTGCCTCCACCGCCCTCTGAGGCAGAGAATTCCACAGACTCACCACTGTGGCTTACTCCTCATTCTTAAACTGTGGCACCTGGTTCTGGTCTCCCCAACATCGGGAACATGTTTCCTGCCTCTAGCGTGTCCAAGCCCTTAACAATCTTATATGTTTCAATAAGATCCCCTCTAATCCTAAACTCCAGAGTGTACAAGCCCAGCTGCTCCATTCTCTCAGCATATGACAGTCCCGCCATCCCGGAAATTAACCTTGTAAACCTACGCTGCACTCCCTCAATAGCAAGGAATGTCCTTTCTCAAATTATGTCATTCCTCAGTAGTTATAATGATTTTAATGTGGTGATAATGCAGTAACATGGTCCTGACCTTGTTATACAATACGATAGGATAGAACTTTATTTATCCCAGGAGGGAAACTGGTCTGCCAACAGTCGTAAAACACAACTAGATACATGAAACATAAAATTAAAGTGACGAGTGGAAAGTCCAGGATTGGGGATGTGCAAAGATTGGGGAGGGAGGGGGGTGCGGAAAGGGGTGCCGGCAGTCGCCTATAAAGAGGGCGTAAGTGGGACAGGCCCATCACCCCCACGTATCCGTCATCATCGGTCTGACGGCGCTATCATTGACCGCCGCGCCAGCCTCTCCACTATCGTCGCCGGGTCCTCTCGGGACGTCTCCGGGCTCTGCTAACTCGTGGGGCTCTGACCGACCCACGAGGCTCCGGCCTTGACTTCTCCATGGTCTTCTAGGAGGCGTCTGCTACTGCGGCCTTCAGGGATGTGTTTTCAGTGGGGCGTCTTCATGCAGTATGGGCAGGATAGGAGATTAGTGGGCAAAATTAGAGCACATGCTATAGGGGGTAGGGAACTGCCAAGGATAGAAAATTGGTTGGCAGACAGGAAACAATGAGTAGGGATTAACTGGTCCCTCTCAGAATGGCAGGCAGTGACTAGTGGGGTACCGCAAGGCTCGGGGCTGGGACCGCAGCTATTTACAATATACATCAATTATTTAGATGAAGGGATTCAAGGTAAGATCAGCAAATTTGCAGATGACACAAAGCTGGGTGGCAGTGTGAACTGTGAGGTGAATGCTATGAGGATGCAGAGTGACTTGGACAGGTTGGGTGAGTGGGCAGATGCATGGCAGTTTAATGTGGATAAATGTGAAGTTATCCACTTTGGTGGCAAAAGCAGGAAGGCCGATTATTATCTGAACGGTGTCAAGTTGGGAAAAGGGGAAGTACAACAGGATCTGGGGGTCCTTGTTCATCACTCACTGAAAGTAAGCATGCAGGTACAGGAGGCAGTGGCGAAAGCTAATGGCATGTTGGCCTTCATAACAAGAGGGGTTATGTTTAGGAGCAAAGAAGTCCTTCTGTGGTTGTACAGGGCCCCCGTGAGACCACACCTGGAGTATTGTGTGCAGTTTTGGTTTCCAAATTTGAGGAAGGACATTCTTCCTGTTGAAACATTCCCTATTCCTTCACCAAAACCGATTTTGTCTGTCTGTTTGTGGTGTTCAGGCAATGTGAAAGAACATGAGAGTATTCTGAAACATCTCCGTGGGGAAGATGCAGACCAAATGAATTCTATGCTTTAGTCTATACTTTATGGAGATACATTTCAGAAACAGGCCCTTTGGCCCACAGAGTCCGCTTGATCACCCCATACATTAAACCTACACACACTAGGGACAATTTTTTACAACTTACTGAAGCCAATTACCCTATAAAACTGTACATCTTTGGAGTGTGGGAGGAAACCTGAGCACCTAGAAAAATTCAAGCGGTGACAGGGAGAACGTACAAACTCCATACAGATGCACCGGTAGTCAGGATCGAACCCGGGTCTCTGGCGCTGTGAGGCAGCAACTCTACCGATGCACCACTATGCACTGTGTTGTCTGAGATGACTACAAACAGCTCCAGTCTCAAAACCAGCAAGTGAGACTTATTTTGCACATCCTACAAGGCAGTACCATTGCTTTAATAAATAAACCAATATTTACATGGATTTTCATGGAATCAAGGTATATGGCGATAGTGCAGTAAAATGACGCTGAGCTAGTTATGATGTACTCTACTAGTAACCTCTCGAGTGCAATTATGCATTGAAAATCAATAAATAAACAGACAAATAAAGAGAAAACACGGGTAAAAGAATGCTGGTCATAGCTCTTTTCAGTAGCTCTTAAAAGAGTCTTTGCTGGGCTGAAAATCAGGAAGGTTTTATGCGCATCCTTGCAGTGAGGCTGCCGGATGTGTAGGGAATGGGGATCTGCTTCGTTTCGTGGTCAGCAAAGATCCTACAGCGAGCAAGATAGATCACTCGACGAAAAACACGTAGTACGGTCATGGGCAGATTCATGGGTAATTATCCGCCCCATTTCCGCAACCGGCTTCCGTCTCCGCACCAAAGATCCCATAGGATACTAGTGCGGAGACGGAAGCCGGTTACGGAAACATCCTTGTAAAAATAAAAGTTATTTGGTAAAAATCTTCTCATTTTCAGAATTTAAATTTATTAACACAAACTGTTCCCCTGCAACGTTGATTACACTGCGAGTCGGGTTGGGTTACTGAAATGGATGAAAAAAAGGACAACGTTCCGCTCTGTTGCGTACTACCCGTCAGCCCATTGCATTTAGCAGGAGTGGTCTATCTTGCTCCGCTATAGGATCTTTGGTGGTCAGTATCTTCAAACAGCGCTACCATGTAGGTTGGTTGGACTGCAGGAGGGAAGAGCTGTGGGAGCACAGGTCTGGCTTACAGTGCAGCCTGATCTCCTGATCCAGGTGCTGGAAGTGAGAACTCTCAATAGAGAAGAGTCTGGATGAATTTCTGCTGCTGATGTTGGATCTCCCTCAGAACAGCAGTGGTGGGTCAGTTTGGCAGGGTTGGCGCTACGGAGGCATCCATCGGCAGCGATAGTGGAGAGGTCGGCGCGGCGGCCGATGGGGCCAACCGACTGATGGGACAAGGATGGACCACGTGGAATGAGGATGCTGCTGCCGATAGAAGGAACAAAGGAGGACCCGTTGTGTGGGGACCGCCATGAGGGCGGGGGGGAAGGGCAACGGACAATGAAGGACCCAGTATAGGGGACCGGTGTGGGGGGGGGGGGGGGGGGGGGGGAATGGAGCACAGGTCTGAGCACAATCTGTTCAGGGACATTTCCCTTCTGACTCATTCAGTGTTTATGCAGTCTGTGATGAGCGCATCCTTTGATTTGGTCACTATTTGCTTGTAGGGAGATTTTGCTCACATCAACATCACTCAGAGCCTGGGCTTAGGTCGACTAGCAGGCATGAAGATGATGATGATCATAAGGTCATCAGTGATATTAGCAAAATTAGGCCATTTGGCCCATCAAATCTACTCCGCCATAGGGTGGTGGCTGTGTGGAATGAGCTTCCAGCAGAGGTGGTGGAGGCAGGATCGATTTTAACATTTAAAAGTAAAGTGGATAGGTATATGGACGTGAAGGGAATGGAGGGGTATGGTCTGAGTGCAGGTAGATGGGACTAGGGGAAAACAAATGGTCGGCACGGACTGGAAGGGCCGAGAGGGCCTGTCTCCGTGCTGTAATTGTTATATGGTTTATATGGTTATTTAATAATAAGATTAAATGAGAACTTACCAGTTTGAAGTTTGATCTTTATTTTATGAGGAGTTATGATGAGGGATTATGTGAAGACCCCGCCAGGACGCATGCGCGACATTCTTCAAAGCAGTGGTGTGAAATCACAGATACCAGAGTAGACTAATATAGTAAGATAAGAGAGAACTTCCATACCAGTTGAACTTTATAATAGAGGGTTTTGGGAGCGGAGGGCACGTAATCCCTCATCGTAACTCCTCATAAAATAAAGATCAAACTTCAAACTGGTAAGTTCTCATTTAATCTTACTATTTTACTTCGGAGTCACGTGAGTGACTACGTGAAGATTTCAAAGCTCTGTGATTTCATGCCCTGGAACGAGACCATGCTCACACACTGCCATTCTGGGACGGAGGATGAACGTATTTCACACACGACACTGTGCTGAAAAAACAATAAAGGTATTATTCATACCTAAAATAATATGCCCCACATTGGGTAATTTATTTTACAGAACTTAATTTTTCCCTGCAAACGTCTCAGGATCGCCCACGGGTTTATTATAAAGCATTGAACGCGTTCATTGCTCCACCCCGCTGTGGCAAGGATGTGGTCCATAGGAACTCCCATCATCCTAGCGTTCCGATGTAGATGCAGCCCTGTTGGAGTGAGATTTGAAAACATTAGTATTCACCACTGCACGTAATACCACCGAACCATCTGGATATGGTTTGCACTGTGACCTTAGGTGAGGGCATTTATGGCTAATGAGAAAGCTCTCTCCGTGCCCATAAGTGTCTTGGTGACTATATATTGGAAAGTATGTGTCACTATGCAGGGCCGACTATCTGCAGGATAGGCCAGAACTCTAATATTGGCCAAAAGGAACCGGGTCAGTCTAGTTTAAGTACCCCTGTATGTAGCAGGTTATCTGCCATTTGTGACAGACATGACGTCCTATTCTAGCTTGTGTAAGGACTGGACCGTTGTGCTGATCCAAGTGCCATAATCATTCCCATCTAGGATATTAGTTTGTCCAGAGTGAGCCCCGATATTGGTGTCCATCCTCGTAACATGGTGTACTACCTATGTCCCATATTATAGGTGTATCTGGACCTGGGGGGAATAGAGTACAAATACCCCTCATTCGTTTAGGTACTAGTGGGTGTGATCCTATAGCCAGGTGATCACTCCCTCTGCCCAGATATTAGCTAGGGCACTCCTTGCACAATAATGGCACTGTAACTCAATCCTTCATCGAGATGAAGGGTGGCCAGAACTCCAGCACTTCAGTGTTGGTGGCTGAGTCATATGTAGTGTTCGTCCTGGTGCTGAACACTTCCCATTTCCTGACATATGTCAGGTACTGTCTTCTCGTGGACTCCCTGTACGACGCTGAGATGGCATTGATCGTCCTGTCGTAGAGTCCGTATCCCAGAAAATGGCCTGTTCAGAAACTGCAAATCAACAAGTTCATACAGTCATGGCACGGATACTTTCCCGCACGGGGTGTGCCAACCTCCTTGGCCGTTGTTGATCCAGATGCAGGGTTCTGAGACCATCTTTGTACTGTTGGGAACCATGGTACCCGTTGCGGTGTCTTGTTTAATTATTGTAAGACTCGCCTGATGAGGCAGAAGGGGAAAATGCATAGCAAAACAAATCCCCCCCAATGCAGCGAGAAATCGTCCATCGCTGCTGCCCCTGGGTCTGGTTCCCAAGCAACATATGTTGGTAGTTGGTGAATTAGTCCGGATGGAAAAAAGGTCGATATCTGGTGTCCCATACCGGTCTATAATATCTGTAAACACTTTCCGATCCAACATCCATTTAATGTTGTCGTTGAATTTACGTGACCTGATGTCTGCCACTGTATTTAGCTTGCCTGGAAGGTAAGTGGTTGAGATCCAAATCTCTCTCCCAGACACCAGTGCCAGATATTATTAGGCAATTCATCACATGATATCGACTTTATTTCACCCATATGATTATATATAGGCCCCCAGTGTGGTATCAATCTGTACCGTACATGCAACTGGTGCTCATCTGAGCAGTAGGCCCTGAGTCCATGAAACGCTCCCAGCATTTCTAGATAATTAATTCCTAGTGCTTTAAACAGAATAATTTTTGTGCACTCATCTGCCACCACAACTTGCGGTGGTATTAGTTGCTCCCCAACCTTTAGCACTGGCATCAGTCTGTAATGTTTCCCTAGGGATATAGAATGGGGTGATGGGGTTAGGATAATATGGAAATTTTCTATCCACCAGTTTAATTCTAATTACTTTCCCTGGTAGTTGCATAGGCCTATTGAAATGGCCTGTATGATTTTTTGAGAGCTAAAATTTCCCTCTTCCAGTTTTTAATAATGGAGTGGTCCAATTGTGCTGCTGGGAACGCAGCCACCAACTTCCCAATCACTCTTTCTCCTTGCGAATGGTGGTTCCCTGATGCCAGTGAGGCTTTTGCATACTCCCATCAAGTCTGTCACTTTGTTTGGTGGCAGGTGATAGACATATGAAAACAGAGTCAATAGTGAACCCCAAATAATCCATGGTAGTGGAGGGTTCCAATTTTGATTTATCTGGATGTACGTTAAACCTCTCTGTTGTGGCTGATACCACCAATGTAGCCAGCTCCAATTTTCACCTACAATGAGAATATCATCAAGGTAAGCCATGACGATATGGTTATGTTTCTTTAAGTATGCTAAAGCTGGTTTTAATAATTTGTAATAGCCTGGGTGCTGATGACAACCCATTGGATAAGGCATACTGCCATAGCTGTCCCATCCAGATAAATTTTCAGGTATTTACGATGACCTGTGTGTGACAAACGTGTCTAATTTGAAATGGGCATACTGAACGGAAGTATTTAGTTCGGTCAAATCTATAATGATACGGCAACCACCATCTTTTTAGTTTTTTTTATAAATATATTTGATACGAACTCTTGAAATTCTCTGATTGTTTTCTCAATCCATTTTGTGTTTAGTCATAGAAACTAGAAACATAGAAATTAGGTGCAGGTTAGATTATGTTAGTCTTAACAGTTCAGCATGGCCTGCTGTTCTCTCTTTTTGTGAAGTATGAACTTCCTGCTAGGCGTATGCTGAACTGGGACGGTAGTTCGTATACAAATTCAATTTTTGTAATTTCTGAATACTTCCGAGTATGTAAAAGTTCAGAGGTAAAAAGTGCAGCACACATGATGAAACAAGTGCAAACCGTCCACCCAACTTTAATGAATCGGACATGCAATGTTTTTTAAGACAACCAGACCCACCTACCTCCATGGTTACCGGTGTTGTGTGGGTTGTCTCCGCAGTTGTTTCTTCTGGTATTGTGTTGCTGCGTTGTGGGGTTGGCGCGTTTTCCATGAAGGCCAGGCTGGGCCATGGTCTGAAAGACCGCTGTGCAGGTGGGCCGGCCTTCGAGCTTTCACCACCAGATGGTCTTCCATAGCACCGATGTCTGGTGGGTGTGTAGGGGTGCTGCCGCTGTTGATAGGGGGTTTTAGAGATGCTTGGCACCTTGATCAGGCCTATAGCCTTGGCTTCCTCATGCAGGACTTTCACCTGCTTCGGGAGGTCCCCCAACAGCAATTTTGTGCCTGTGTGCTACTTGTCTTGCATAATTCCGCACTTCTTGATGATGCTCTTCCTGTAAACTGTTAATCTCCACTGAGTATTACACAGTCTGCTAGAGCATCACGTAACTCTTCAGGCAAATCAAACCCCATCAGTTGTCCTGGTACTGCTGTGATTTTAGCAGCCAGCAGTTTCCTCTGGAGCTTCACCTCCTGGCTCCTTATAGATGGGCTCCTGTTGCCCCAGATGGGGTCATGGACTGCTGGTAATTTAAGAGAAATGGAGTTCTCTGGAGCAATGTACTTCCCAGCCATAAAGTTAATGGCTTGCTCCTGTAGCTGGTTTGTAGCCATGTATTTTTCACTGGCTTGCAGCTTTGTATAGGCAGTCCTTCTTGAGTTGATACAGCATGTGTCCCACAATCTTCTGCTGCTCTCTCTTCTGGCACCCCTCACAGTTGACTGTTCAGCCATTGCCCCTTCTTCAGGGTCAGCCCAGCTCTGACCCCTAATGCTCCCCTGCGAAGAGGGTGAGACATTTGGCAGTCCTTGAAAGGATCTGCCGTGGGTCTGCGAAGAGACCCACTGTGACTCTGCCCCTGCATAAGCAGGTCACGCTGGAGCACTGCTCCCCACCCGCTCCCGCGGGAAAGACACCCACCGTCCCTATCCGGGAATGGGGTGTCTTCAGGTCTGGACCAGCCGAGTCAACGGACCTGTCCGACTTCCGGGTGGTTTTGCCGCGACCGCGGCGCACCTGCGGTCTGTAGCGGCGAGAAGCCGGCAGCTGCTGGCAGCACCTGCAGCTCTGGAGAGACGGCACGCTGCTGGCTGCTTCCACAGCAGCGGTATCAGCTGCTGCTCTCCCTTGCGCGACTCCATGGTGCTTCCTCCGTTCTGCAAAAGAAACACACCGAGTCGCCACGCTCACCAGAAAAGGTAAGACTTACCTTCAGTAAATTTTCAAAATTCGCGCTGGAGGAGCGGTGCTCCTCCCGACTGTCGCTTCCGCAATGCGTTCGACGATATGTCGCGCATGCGTCCTGGCGGGGTCTTCACGTAGTCACTCACGTGACTCCGAAGTAAAATCATGACCCCCATTCTACTAACCCCATTCCCCTGCCTTATCCCCATATCTTCTGACACTTGTACTGATCAAAATCTATTTATATTTGCCTTAAAAATATCTATTGACGGCCTCCACAGCCTTCTGTGGCAAATAATTCTAGAGATTCACCACTCTCAGACTAAAGAAATGTCTCCTTATCTCCTTCCTAAAAGACCGTCCTTTAATTATGAGGCTATGACCTCTAGTGGAAACATCCACACCACATCCACTCTATCCAAGCCTTTCACTATTCTGTATGTTTCAATGAGGTCCCCCCCCTCATTCTTCCAAACTCCAGTGAGTACAGGGCCAGTGCCGACAAACGCTGATCGTAGGTTAACCCACTCATTCCTGGCATCATTCTTGTAAACCTCCTCTGGACCCTCTCCAGAGCCAGCACCTCCTTCTTCAGATATGGTGCCCAAAATGATACTTTATTGCCACATGTACCTATGTACCTAGGTGCAGTGAAATTCTTTGTTTTGCATACAATCCAGTAAAATCATATTATTGACAAGCACAATTGTAGACAAATACAAAAATGCAACGATTGTAGTGTAATAGTAGACTTCACCGAAACAGTATAAAAAGAGTTGTCACGTTTCTGGCGCCCACAAAGTTCTTAAGAGTGCAGTGTTATCTTGGCCTTTAAGGCCCATTATCCTGGCGGCACCGATCCTCTCCTCCATCCACCGCCATCTAGAAAATGGCCCTTTGCCCAGTGTCTGCCGCCATCGCCAGCTCCCTCCACCCTCCTGCCTGGTCCCCTGGCATAAGGCGTAGATGTGAAACATTCCCCCCATTTCTTCTGTCTGCCTACTTGCAATTCAGAACTACCTCTGGTAATCCACTGGGTAGTCCTGTGACACAGGTGCGGCCCTTTCTGCAGTTCACGTGGAAATCACCTATCTTCTTTTTTCATCTGGAGAGGCAAAGTTTGGCTACCTGTAGATCCATGATTGCCGAGCTCTTGAGAGGGCAGGTTGGTCCTGCAGCGCAGTGTGAGATCCTATACAAGGTACTGGAAGGAGAGTGTGGAGGGGGGTCTGGATAAATTTCTGGTTATGCTGGGTCTCCCTCAGAGCTGTAGTGGCAGTCAGCTGGACAGCAATGGCACACTGATTACTGCCCTCAGAGGGTCATGAGGTAAGTCTTGCTCTGTGTAGGTTGCTAACTTTGAACATGTCCACTTTCTTTACTCCACCATGGCTAAGTAAGTAAGTAAGTAAGTTTATTCGTCAAGTATTCACACAAGGAATTTGCCTTGGTGCTCCACCCACAAGTAACAACATGACATACAGTGACAGTTACAAATGACTCAGAAAACACTAAACATTAATAATAATAAAACATTAACGATAAAACACCATTGATCAAGCATGTGAACCAACAAAATACCAGATCAAAGGGAGGCTACAGATTTTTGGCTGTTGAGTAGAGCAACTATTCGTGGATAAAAACTGTTTTTATGTCTGGCTGTGGCAGCTTTGACAGTCCGGAGTCGCCTTCCAGAGGGAAGTGATTCAAAGAGTTTGTGGCCAGGGTGATAGGGGTCAGAGATGATCTTGCCCGCTCGCTTCCTGGCCCCCATCAATGGAGGGAAGGTTGCAGCCAGCTGATCGGACGAGCAAACCAGACCATGATGGAGAAGGTGAGAACAGAATCTATGATGGCCCTGTAGAATTGGACCATCATTGCCTGTGGCAGATTGCGCTTCCTCAGCTGCCATAGGAAGTGCATCCTCTGTTGTGCCTTTTTGACTGTGGAGTTGATGGTAGTCCCCCACTTAAGGTCCTTGGAGATGAAGGTTCCAAGGAACTTAAAAGACTCCACAGATATGACTGTGGTGTTGTTGATGGTGAGTGGGGTGAGGGGAGGGGGAGCTCTCCTAAAGTCTACAATCAATTCCACTGTCTTAAGAGCATTGAGCTCCAGGTTGTTGCTACAGCACCAGGACGCCAGCTGTGACACTTCCTGTCTGTAGGCAGATTCCTCCCCATCCTGGATCAGTCCAATCAGGGTTGTGTTGTCCGTAAACTTGAGAAGCTTGACATAGGTGTCTGTGGAGGTGCAGTTGTTGGTGTAGAGAGAGTAGAGGAGAGGAGAGAGTACGCAGCCTTGCGGTGCACCTATGCTGAGCGTTTGCGGGTCCGAAATGTGCTTTCCCAGCCTCACATGCTGTTTCCTCTCTGTCAGGAAGCTGGTGATCCACCGACAGAGGGGTTCAGGCACAGTCAACTCGGAAAGTTTGGAGCGTAGTAGCTCACTTCAGTCCTCTTTAATCATCTCTTGTGGTTTTTTCCCTCTGGTCAACTTTTCACGTGTGCTTGGTCAGGGATATTTTCCCTCCAATTCATCCAGTGTGAAGTGCGGATTACTTGGAACTTGGCAATCAGTGGGAACTTTAATTCAATGTGAATCCTTTGCAGTTTCTTCTTGCAGTCCATGGCTAGTGCACCGTTATTTCTTTGGTCAGTTCAGCTTGGCAATGATGGCACACAGATTGCTGCCTTCACAGTGTCAGTCACAATGATGGCACACAGATTGCTGCCCTCACTTTGCCAGTTACGTCTGTGGTTATTTCACTCTTATCAATTTGGTGGCAGGTGTGGTCCGTTCTTCTGTTCAAGAAGATATCATCCACTATCTTTGTTTTCAGCTGGAGATGCTAATTCTGGCTCTATGGTGCTGTATGGTACTTTATTTCACACAGATATAGAGGTATAGTGAAATTCATTTTTGTATACAGTTCAGCACATGTATCATTATACATAAGCGCTTAGAACATCTATATTACTAAAAGTCTCATCTTGACCGCTGACTGCACTGCATATTAATTTTACAAAAAACGCTGCCCTATATCGCTATGATTTTTGGCCATCTTACTCACAGTCCTCCTGAGGCAGCCCCGAGGATTTTTCCGATCGATGAAAAATAATAAAGTTATGAGAGTTTAAAAAAGCTGATTGGTCCACACGCCTATCAATCACCACAATTAATGTAACGCCCCTTCTGGGGAGGGGGCGGGGGCGGGGAAGGGGCAGGACTATAGAACCCCGGATGCCTGGACATGACTCTGTCACTCTGGAAGATCGCGAGGGAGAGTCCACAACTGTCATTCTAAGTTGTGAATCAACTGAACTGTGAGTCTGCAATGTACTTACAATAAATGATTTGTTAGCCCTTAATGACAATGCAATGAGTTGTTTGGCAATTTTGTGGCCTGCACTCTGCTGAAATGCTATGAAATTGAATGTGGTGGCCTGCACTCTGCTTGAAATGCTATGAAATTGTATTTGGCGGCCTGCACTCTGCTTGAAATGGAATTTCAAGGAATAGCCGTGAGTGAGCTGCCAGCCCATCAGCCTTGAGTGACTGATCTGCCAGCCCACCAGGCCTGAGTGACTGAGCTGCCAGCCGAAGAATCCATTCGGTCCACAATGTCCATACTATCCTTCTGGAAAACAGTCCCTGCAGCCCACCTCACCCATACTAGCGCTCCAGAACACCCCTGCCCCCGCACCCACTGGTCATCAATATTGAAATTGGTGGAGAGGTGGAATATTGCGTTGGGGGACCAGCCTTCCCGTGTGAACATGGGACTCAACGGGTCCCACTTAGTCTAGTATTAGATAAGCATCTCAGATACAGTACAAGTGTATAGGACTAGAACATTGAGACCATATACAGAGTTGCCAGTTTGGCACCATTTTAAAGTCCCAGTTGTTGGAAGTGCAGTGTTCTTGATCTGACCGTGAAGGTCTGTTTCCCTGGTAGCATAGCAGGGTTGGCCTGGCCAAGCATAGTCGTTGGTGTCCTCCACCACTGCTCCATCGCTGAAGGCCGCTTGCGGTCCACGTGCTCAGCCTCTTGGAATGGCGCCCGGTCCAGCCAAGTCCCAGGCTGCTGTAGGGCCTCCAGCGGCCCACTCCCCGGTCGAGGCACTGCACTGCCTCCGCAGCCGGTCAGCTTACTGGCCCTCCAGGTGGGTTCTCATGGGTCCGCGATCCGCAGTGGGTGAGCTGGGCCTTCCGGGTGGGTTCCAGTTCATGGAGCGGGTCCTCCGTCTGTGGCAGGCGAGTCCCCGGTATAGAACCACAATGGCCAAACTCTGGTTTTGTCTTGCATTGTACTTCGGAGTCACGTGAGTGACTACGTGAATAGAAGCCCGTACAGCCGTTGGTGCGTCATGACGTCAGACGCTGGTGCAGTCGGGCAGGGGGAGCAGCAGCGCTCCTCCGAGCGGTAAGTTTAAACCGCGGGTTACATGGAAAGCTGGAGATTTAGCGGGTGCAGCGGCATCTAAGGAGCGAAGGAGATGGGCGACGTTTCGGGTCGAGACCCTTCTTCAGACTTCACCCTCCATTCTCCAGCATCTGCAGTTTTCGTTAACAAGTTGAAACGAGGTAAGGTTTGTTGAAATACTTTACCACAGGTCTTTTTCTGCGACGGTTGGGAGTTTTTGTAGATATGTTGCAGAAAGGGAAGAAGGTGTCGGCGAGGCGCTCCGGGGGTAGAAAGGAAAAGTGGCAGGAGAGTGTTGAGGATGGAGGCCCGTCTGGTACACCTGGTCCGGTGCTGGCTACACAGCCAGTGGTTGCGGACCCACTGCCGGGGGGCAGTGGAGGCTTGCCAGTAGGGGGCCGCTGTCAATTCTCTTGTGGCCCGTAAATGAGTCGGGCCTGGAGGTTATACCCTCCATAGGAGAGTCCGTTTGCTCACGGCTCTCCCACGTCGAGATTCTATTTCAAAAGAATGCTCGACAGGGACCAGCTCCGTGGGGAGGAGTGGTGCCCAAGCCAGGCTGATGGAGAGCTTGTGCTAGCAGCACCTGTTTCAGGGCTGCAGAACTATCCTGCCTGTGAGGAGGATGTTCCAGCTCCGTGAGGAGGAGTGATGCCCAAGCCAGTGCTGATGGAGAGCTTGTGCTAGCAGCACCTGTTTCAGGGCTGCAGAACTATCCTGCCTGTGAGGAGGATGTTCCAGCTCCGTGAGGAGGAGTGATGCCCAAGCCAGGCTGATGGAGAGCTTGTGCTAGCAGCACCTGTTTCAGGGCTGCAGAACTATCCTGCCTGTGAGGAGGATGTTCTATCAGGGCTGTTTTGCTGGGGGATAGCAGTAAAGGTGTTCGGTGGGAGGTAATTCCGAACATTGCTGGGAAGTTTGCTGAGTGTAGAGAGGCACGAAAGGCGATTGATGTAGAATTGGCTGAAGCCATTCAGTATATGCTCTCCCACCAGTTACAGGAGCTAGCTATGGATGAAGTAGCAAAAAACTATAAAGCTCCTGTTAATTGAGATCTCCTGAAGGTACCAGTGGTTAGTCACCAAATTTGGTCATAGATGGGTTTACCTGCTAGGGCCAGGAGATGAAGTTTTAAAAAGTGCTTAAACTGTTGTCAGCAGGTATTACAGCTGTGGTGAAAGTTATTGATACAAATGATATGGTTGAAGCACAGCAGGATGAACTGGAACTCCTTTGTAATGCATTTTGAAACCAGTGTACCACCACGAAATCTGTTGTTTGGTGGTAATTTTGCAAAAAGGGTCAAAGACTGTTATGAGGTTGTTATAACCATGGCTCTCATTAAGCCAGCTGGAAGCAAGGCAAAAAAGGTTCTCTACAAGAAGTCGAGGACAACAAGGCCGCAAGGAAAGATGCTGGTAAGGAATATACCATTGACAGACATTGAATTAACTGATGTTCCTGTTCAAATTGGGGAAGGTAAAAATTGTTTCTCAAACAATGGCAGCAGTTGACATCAGATTTGTTCATACTTAGTGTATTGAAGGGGTGAAAAATTGGATTTTACTATAAGGACAGTCTACCTAGTCAACATTTTCCTAGTAGTAAACTTATTTTCAGATGAGGAAAATGTGCTTATTCAAGCAGAGATTCAGTCGTTACATGAGAAGGGGTAATTGAGCCTTCTGTCTATCAAAAGTCAACAATTTCTGTCAAGTATATTTCCCAGATCTAAAAAGACTGGGGGATGTAGAATTATTCTGGATTTATCGAATTTGAACAAATTTGTTTGTTATAGGCATTTCAAAATGGAGAACTTTACCACGGGCAAACATCTAGTGTCCAAAGGGTATTATATGGCAACCATTGATTTAAAGAATGCATATTACGCAGTGTCTATTCATGGTGATGATAGAAGATATTTGAAATTTATTTGGATGACTGAGCTGTGGCAATTCAGGACATTGCCGAATGGATTACCTTCAGCTCCTAGATTATTTACTAAATTGGTAAAACCTGTGTTAGCATTGCTTAGAGCTCAGGGGCATGTGGTAATGGCCTATTTAGATGATTTCTGATTGTTGGAAGGACTCATGCTGAAACTCATCAGTTTCAGTTGTTAAAATCACTTTTGAACAAATGGGATTTGTTATTCACCCAGGTAAATCTAAATTATCACCAGTCCAAATTATTGATTATCTGGGATTTACCATTAATTCCAATCACATGTTGGTAACTTTGCCCAGGGATAAATTGAATCAGTTAATTGAGGACTGTGTTAATCTCGTTGGAGAACAACGGCCTTTGATTAGACAAGTAGCCAGTTTTATTGGGAAGTTGTTGCAGCTTTTCCAGCTGTGCAGTATTGTCCTCTGCATTATCAACAATTACAACCATCAAAGGAACAGGCACTGAGAATACAAAGGGGCTATTTTTGATAGGCCTATGCAGTTGTCAGCTGGGGCGATTGCTGACATACAATGGTGGATAGTACATGTTTCAAAAAATTTAAGGAAGGTTTCGTGGAATCACCATCACTGATATTACAGACTGATGTGAGTGCACTGGGTTGGGGTGCAACAGATATGTCTTCTAGTTGTGGAGGCAGATGGAATGTGGATGAGACATCGCTTCCTCAATTAAGAGGGACTGATTATTAGAGTTGTTGGGCACCTGGTATGGGCTCAAAGCTTATTGTTCTACAAGGAGGGATCTGCATGTGCAGCTCAGATTCACAACACCACAGCAGTGGCATATGTAAACCACATGGGTGGAGTTAAGTCACAGTCTTGTGATAGACTGGCTAACCAGATTTGGAGCTGGTGTATTGACCAAAATATCTGGCTTTCAGCACTTTATTTGCCAGGAAGAGGTCACGTCAGTTAATGACAACATTGAATGGATGTTAAATCAGGATGTGTTTAACCAAATGATTGATCAGTATGCATTGCCAGATATTGACTTGTTTGCATCTCGATTAAATCATCAGTTACCTAGATATGTTTCATGGTAACCAGATACTGGGGCAGTAGCAGTGGATGCATTTTCGCTGCATTGGGGGAGGAATGTTTGTGTATGTATTTCCTTCATTCTGTCTCATCAGCAGATGTTTGCAAAAGATCAAGGAGGACTCCGCTTCAGGGGTATTGGTAGTGCCAGATTGGCCTACACGAGCATGGTTTCCCGTTGTATTACAAATGGCTAGGGAGCCTTACATGCTTATTCCCAAGAATAAAAATCTACTGGTAAATCCAGTCACTGGGGATCAACATCCTTTATAGGATCGTATTGATCTGTTAATTTGCAGATTATAAGGAGGCCATACCTGGGGAGAGGACTGTCTCATCGGACGGTGGATGTTCTCACGTCGGCCTGCAGGGATAGTACACAGCAGCAATATATCACCTATATAAGGAAGTGGGAGCAATTCTGCCTACAACAGGATATTGTATACCACACGTCAGGGATCACGGATGTATTGGAGTTGTCAACTCTTTATTTTGACCAAAAAATTAAGTTACAGTGCAATTAATTCAGCCAGAAGTGCTCTGTCTTCTTATTTACCTATGAATGCAGAATTGCATACAGTAGGGACACATCCGTTAGTTCACGATTCATGAAGGGAGTTTCAATTCTAATCCTCCTAAACTCAGGTATGCCGGTATTTGCAATGTGAGTGAGGTTTTATGCTTCTTCGCCAGTGGGCTCCGGTTACAAGCCTATCTATAGCCAAAGTAACTATGAAGGTGGTCATGCTTCTGGTGTTGGTTTCAGCCCAACGTGTACAAACATTGCAAAAGCTACGGCTAGATAGAATGCATGTGTCGGCTGATGCCATTATATTTTATATCTATGATTTGCTTAAACATAATAAAAGAGGCATGACAGGATGTAAGATGGTGTTTTCAGCATACCCCGCAGATGATCGCTTCTGTATAGTCTCACATTTATCTCTTTACATTGAGATTACTAAACCTCTGAGAGGAACAGAGTTGGCTTTGTTTATTAGTCACAAAAAACCACACAGTAAGGTGTCGGTGCAAACGATTGCAAGGTCCTCGCGGCCGCAGGATGGTCCAGTGAGCTAATTTTCAGAGGTTTTGTCACAAGCCGATTTCAAGGCTCGGGGTGTTTGCTGATTCTGGTGTCAGTACTGTTTACATTTTTCCCCTGAGTTAGAGGGGTTTGTTATGATCTGTTTGTAAATAAACTGTTATTCCATTTAACAAATGTATTACTGATGCATGATTGATTGTTAACGACTTTTGAGTCAATCCAGGCAGTGTGAACGTCGGATTTGAGTCTGCGGCGTGAATTCACAGTGCTTTGAAGTCTTCACGTAGTCACTCACGTGACTCCGAAGTAAAATAGTAAGATTAAACGAGAACTTACCAGTTTGAAGTTTGATCTTTATTTTATGAGGAGTCGAGTTGAGGGACTACGTGCCCTCCGCTCCCACCCTCATAGATCTCATCTGGTAGTTCTAGTTTTATCATCTTACCGTTATACTTCGGTCACTGTTAGCTGTGAATTCATTCCGCTGCTTTGAAGATTGACACACCAACGGCTGTACGGGCTTCTATTCACGTAGTCCCTCAACTCGACTCCTCATAAAATAAAGATCAAACTTCAAACTGGTAAGTTCTCGTTTAATCTTACTATTAAAGTACAATCTTCACTGATGCAGAATGGAGGGCTTGCTTCGGAGCAGCTGGATGAATTTCTGCTAATCATAATCATACTTTAATCGCCATAGAAACATAGAAACATAGAAATTAGGTGCAGGTGCAGGAGCAGGCCATTCGGCCCTTCGAGCCTGCACCGACATTCAATATGATCATGGCCGATCATCCAACTCAATATCCTGTACCTGCCTTCTCTCCATACCCTCTGATCCCTTCAGCCACAAGGGCCACATCCAACTCCCTCTTAAATATGGCCAACGAACTGGCCTCAACTACCTTCTGTGGCAGAGAATTCCACAGATTCACCACTCTCTGTGTGAAAAACGATTTTCTCATCTCGGTCCTAAAAGACTTCCCCCTTATCCTTAAACTGTGACCCCTTGTCCTGGACTTCCCCAACATCGGGAACAATCTTCCTGCATCTAGCCTGTCCAACCCCTTAAGAATTTTGTAAGTCTCTATGAGATCACCCCTCAATCTTCTAAATTCCAGCGAGTGCAAGCCGAGTCTATCCAGTCTTTCTTCATATGGAAGTCCTGACATCCCAGGAATCAGTCTGGTGAACCTTCTCTGTACTCCCTCTATGGCAAGAATATCTTTCCTCAGATTAGGAGACCAAAACTGTACGCAATACTCCAGGTGTGGCCTCACCAAGACCCTGTACAAACTGCAGTAGAACCTCCCTGCTCTTGTACTCAAATCCTTTTGCTATGAATGCCAACATACCATTCGCTTTCTTCACAGCCTGCTGCACCTGCATGCCTACTTTCAATGACTGGTGTACCATAACACCCAGGTCTCGCGGCATCTCCCCTTTTCCTAATCGGTCACCATTCAAATAATAGTCTACCTTCCTGTTTTTGCCACCAAAGTGTATAACCTCACATTTATCCACATTATACTGCATCTGCCATGCATTTGCCCACTCACCCAGTCTATCCAAGTCATCTTGCAGTCTCCTAGCATCCTCCTCACAGCTAACACTGCCCCCAGCTTCGTGTCATCCGCAAACTTCGAGATGTTGCATTTAATTCCCTCGTCCAAATCATTAATGTATATTGTACACCACTAGTCACCGTCTGCCATCCTGAAAAGGACCCGTTCACTCCTCCTACTCTTTGCTTCCTGTCTGCCAGCCAGTTCTCTATCCACATCAATACTGAACCACCAATACCGTGTGCTTTAAGTTTGTATACCAATCTCTTGTGCGGGACCTTGTCGAAAGCCTTCTGAAAGTCCAGATATAACACATCCACTGCTTCTCCCTTATCCACTCTACTAGTTACATCCTCAAAAAATTCAATAAGATTCGTCAGGCATGATTTACCCTTCGTAAATCCATGCTGACTTTGTCCAATGATTTCACCACTTTCCAAATGCGCTGCTATCCCATCTTTAATAATTGACTCTAGCAGTTTCCCCACTACCGATGTTAGACTAACTGGTCTGTAATTCCCCGTTTTCTCTCTCCCTCCCTTTTTAAAAAGTGGGGTTACATTAGCTACCCTCCAATCCTCAGGAACTACTCCAGAATCTAAAGAGTTTTGAAAAATTATCACTAAGGCATCTGCTATTTCTGGGGCTACTTCCTTAAGTACCCTGGGATGCAGCCTATCTGGCCCTGAGATTTATTGGCCTTTAATCCATTCAATTTACCTAACACCACTTTCCGGCTAACCTGGATTTCACTCATTTCCTCCATCTCATTTGACCCGCGATCCCCTGCTACTTCCGGCAAATTATTTATGTCTTCCTTAGTGAAGACAGAGCCAAAGTAGTTATTCAATTGGTCTGCCATGTCCTTGTTCCCCATGATCAATTCACCCGTTTCTGACTGCAAGGGACCTACATTTGTTTTAACTAATCTTTTGCGCTTCACATATCGATAAAAACTTCTGCAGTCAGTTTTTATGTTTCCTGCCAGTTTTCTTTCATGCTCCATTTTCCCTTTCCTAATTAAGCCCTTTGTCCTCCTCTGTTGGTCTCTGAATTTCTCCCAGTCCTCTGGTAGGCTGCTTTTTCTGGCTAATTTGTACGCTTCATCTTTTTCTTTGATACTATCCCTGATTTCCCTCGTTATCCACGGATGCGCCACCTTCCCTGATTTATTCTTTTGCCATACTGGGATGAACAATTGTTGTAGTTCATCCATGAGGTCTTTAAATGCCTTCCATTGCATATCCACCGTCAACCCTTCAAGAATCAATTGCCAGTCCATCTTGGCCAATTCACGTCTCATACCCTCAAAGTTACCTTTCTTTAAGTTCAGGACCCGTGTTTCTGAATTAACAATGTCACTCTCCATCCTAATGTAGAACTCAACCATATTATGGTCACTCTTGCCCAAGGGGCCACGTACAACGAGGCTGCTAACTAACCCTTCCTCATTACTCAATATCCAGTCTAGAATAGCCTGCTCTCTCGTTGGTTCCTCCACATGTTGGTTTAGAAAACTATCCCGCATACATTCCAAGAAATCCTCTTCCTCAGCACCCCTGCCAATTTGATTCACCCAATCTATATGTAGATTGAAGTCACCCATTATAACGGTTTTACCTTCGTTGCATGCATTTCTATTTTCCTGTTTTTTGCAACATACAAGGAATTTGATTTGCCGTACAGTCATACCATTAAAAAGCAACAAAACACACAAAATACATTTTAACATGAACATGCACCACAGTGACTCCTCCACATTCCTCACTGTGATGGAAGGTGATAAAAAGTTCAATCTCTTCCGTTCTTTGTTCTCGGGGGCCTCCAGCCTTCCGTTGCCGGGACCATCTTGGCTCCCGTAGCCGCCGGTCGGGCCCTCCGCGTCAGTGTGATCAAGCTCCTGCATCGGGGGGGATGTCAGCTTCCCGCGCCAGGCGATCGACCCCTGGTCGAACTTTCTGCGTCGTTTGGAGCTTGCAGTCTCTACCCGAGATTGCGAGCTCCTCGATGGTGAAATCCGCAGGCCGTGTTTGGAGCGTCGATCCCAGGCAAGGGACCGGCTCCGATGGTAAGTCCACGTCCTCACGGTGGGGCTCAAAGTCAGTCCCGCACAAGGCCTCCTGCTCCATGGTGTTAGGCCGCAGAGCGACCCGAGATACGATCCGGAAAACAATTGCATCTCCGGCAAGGTAAGAGATTGAAAAAAAAATTCCCCCTCCCCCCTCCCACCTCCCCCACCCCCCACATAAAACAAACCAGAGAACATTAACACAAACTTGTAAAACACACAAAAAATAACAAAAAAAAAACAGACCGGCTGCCATTGTGCTGCGCCCCCTAGTGGTATAATGTTGGATCTCTCTCAGAACTGTAGTAGGTCAGGTTGTGAGGTATCGCATACAGATTGATGTCCGCACAGAGCATTTTACCAGTAAAAAAACAGTCAGCAGTTTACTCCCTGCTGGAGAACTAGTCTGTCTTCTGCACTTCGCCATGGCTACGGGGCACTTGCAGTCCTCGTTAGCATACTCTTGTGGTTGTTTCCCTCCAGTTGGTCTGTTTGGTCAGTGACATTTCTCCTCCAATGCATCCAGCTTGAAGTGGGCGTTATGTGGAACTTGCTAATCTTCAGTTAATCAGCTAGGAAGCTTGTGGCACAGTTATGGACAATTTCCCATTCCTGCCACTTGACATTAGGTTGGGAGATTGCAACCTTCACGTGGTCCACTCTGTTTTGGGCTAATGCAAGCAACCCGACGTGCACATACAAGATCAAATAGAACAAGTTGACCTACGACTTTACGCTGTGCACGCCATACGCAAGAAGAAACATAGAAAATAGGTGCAGGAGGAGGCCATTTGGCCCTTCGAGCCAGCACCGCCATTCATTGTGATCATGGCTGATCATCCCCTATCAATAACCCGTGCCTGCCTTCTCCCCATATCCCTTGACTCCACTAGCCCCTAGAGCTCTATCTAACTCCCTCTTAAATCCATCCAGTGACTTGGCCTCCACTGCCCTCTGTGGCAGGGAACTCCATAAATTCACAACTCTCTGGGTGAAAAAGTTTTTTCTCACCTCAGTCTTAAATGACCTCCCCATTATTCTAAGACTGTGGCCCCTGGTTCTGGACTCGCCCAGCATTGGGAACATTTTTCCTGCATCTAGCTTGTCCAGTCCTTTTATAGAAGAAGTCCATGGCATTCACCATGCCCTAGCAGACCCATTGTTTCTGCCTGCTTCTGCCCCACTAAGCTCATCTCAACTTAACGGGACAGGCAGCATCTCTGGAGAGAAGTAATGAGTGACGTTTCGGGTCGAGACCCTTCTTCTGACATCTCAACATACCTTGATTCCATCCTATTCTCTCCCCTTCCCCCCCCCCCCCCCTTATCCAGTCCCTGCCAACCTACCTCACATACCCTTCAATTCTTCAATAACTTTCAATTTCTAGGCTCACATTGCCTCATCTTTACCTTGGACATCCAGTCCCTCTACATTTCCATCCCGCGCCAAGGTCCACCCATTCTTCCTCCACCAGAGATCCAACCAATTTCCCTCTACTAACAATCTCCTCCGCCTTGCGGAACTTTTCCTCACCCTCGATAACTTTTCTTTTGACCTCTCATTTTCTCAAAGTTAAAGGTGTAGCCATGGGCACTTGCATGGGCCCCAGCTATCCTTGCCTTTTTGTCAATAACGTTGAACTGCCCTTGTTCCAGGCATACACTGACATTATCCCCAACTCTCTCTCTGCTACAACGATGATGCTATCAAGGCTGCCTACTTGATTTCATTCATTTCACATCTAACTTCTATCCTGCCCTCAAATTCACCTGGACTGTCACTGACTTGCCTCTAACCGTTCTTGATATCACTATCACCATCACAGGTGAAAGACTATTGAGTGACGTATGCTACAAACCTACTGACCCCTACGGTAATTGGGGCTACACTTCCCCCCACTATGCCTCTTTCAAATACGCTATCCATTACCCTCAATTATTCCATCTCTGCTGCATCTAACTCATTGTTAGTTGGGCAAAGCTAACAACAATGAACTGCAGATGATGGATTACAAAACAAGACACAAAGTGCTGGAGTAACTCAGCGGGTCGGGCAGCTTCTATGGAGAACATGGGCAGGTGACGTTTCGGGCTGGGACCCTTCTTCAAACTCATCCTGAGACTTACTTCCAAATAGTTATATTTAACTGCTTTTGTAAGTTTGCAAATCAAGAAGAGCTTTTCAAGTTCCCCACAAATGGATGGTGAGCTGTGATGATCCAATATGTGCCAATCCAGTCATCAACCAATATCCAGGATTAAGATTGAGAACAGGAATGTTTAACCTCTTTGGGCTGGGAAGACTATGTACAATTAGAATCATAGATGGTAGAGTCCATACAGCATGGAACCAGGCCGTTCCGCCCAACTTGCCCACACTGACCAACATGTCCCATCTACACTAGCCCCACCTGCTTGTATTGGCCCATATCCCTCAACATCTATCCTTTCCATGTACCTGTCCAAAAGTTTTTTAAATATTGTGATAGTACCTGCCTCAACTACCTCCTCGTGCAGCTCATTCCATATACCGACCACCCTTTGTGTAAAAAAGGTTGCCCCTATCAAATCTTTCCCACCTCACCTTTAGTTTATTCTCACATATACCAAGGTACAGTTAAAGGCTTTCTGTTGCATGTTATCCGGTCAGCAGAAAGACTATACATGATTACAATCGATCCGTCCTCAGTGTACAGATACAGGATAATGGGAATAATGATCAGTGCAAGATAAAGCTTCACTGGTTCAAAATAAATTACTCAGCATACAACAGGGATTAATCTCAGGGCCAATACTATTTGAATTTTTTTGAAGCTATGGGAAATGCAAACCATTGTGTCGGGTGTTACACAACAGGCAGATATTTCTTTCATTATTATAAAAGCTAATGATGACACTGATACTGAATCTCTGATGATAAATGTATTGGGAAAACGCCTATTTTATCTATAATTATGTAATGCTCATAATGTAATGGAAAATATGACTGCCACTTAATGGCTTTAAAATGAATTACACCTTAATGTTCAGTCTTTATGAAATCAATAGATTTTTTTTTAGAATTAGCTTGGTAGGGCACAGTAGCCCAGAAGTTACTTGGCCCTTAGATATGTGCTGAAATGGATGCTCATAAATCAATGATTAGGCAATTATTGGAAATTTGTGTGCAATTATAAGTTCATGTTCATAAGTTCTAGGGGGAGAATTGGGCCATTCGGTCCATCAAGTCTACTCTGTCATTCAATTATGGCTGATCTATCTCTCCCACTCAACCCCATTCTTTTGTCTACACCCCATAACCCCTGACACCCTTACTAATCACAAATCTGTCAATCTCCTCCTTAAAAATATCAATTGATTTTCTCCAAATATCAATCAAATCTCACCAACGTCTACGGATGCGCCATAGAAAGCATTTTATCGGGATGCATCACAGCCTGGTTTGGGAACAGCTCCATCCAAGACCGCAATAAATGACAGTGAATTGTGGATGTAACCCAGACCATCACACAAACCAACCTCCCTTCTATTAATTATATTCATACCTCACGCTGCCTGGGCAAGGCCAGCAGCATAGTCAAGGATGAGTCGCACCCTGGCCACTCCCTCTTCTCCCCTCTCCCATCAGGCAAAAGGAGAAAACGCACACCACCAGATTCAGGGACAGTTATCAGACAACTGAATAACTGACCACAACCAGAGACCAGTGCTGAACTACAACCTACCTCTTTGATGACCGTTGGACTATTCTTAATCGGACTTTGTTGCTATTACCTTGCACTAAACATTATTCCCTTATCATGTATCTATACACTATAATGGCGCGATTGTAATCATGTATTGTCTTTCTGCTGACTGGATAGCACACAACAAACACCTTGGTACAGGTGGCAATAAGCTAAACTGAACGGAACTGAACTGACGTCCACAGCCGACTGTGGCATAATATTCCACAGAGTCACCACCCTCTGACTAAATTAGCCTTCTCATCTCCTTTCTCAGTGTTTAGGGTTGCCTCACCTTAGGAAAGATATCATTGCACTCAGGCCCTCATCATTTAGATGAAGAGAGGCCCTAGGCTATTCCACTTGTGAGACCCCTCCCAATCCCCCACCCCCACGACGAGAGGAAGATGGAAGAGTCCACCATAGAAACATAGAAAATAGGTGCAGGAGGAGGCCATTCGGCCCTTCGAGCCAGCACCGCCATTCATTGTGATCATGGCTGATCGTCCCCTATCAATAACCCGTGCCTGCCTCTTCCCTATATCCCTTGACTCCACTAAACCCCTAGAGCTCTCTCTAACTCTCTCTTAAATCCATCCAGTGACTTGGCCTCCACTGCCCTCTGTGGCATGGAATTCCATAAATCCATAAACCAGACTGTGCATCAAGCTTGTCCAGCCCTGTTATAAAGTTATATGTTTCCATAAGATCACCCCTCATCCTTCTAAACTCCAGTGAATACAAGCCTAGTCTTTTCAATCTTTCCTCATATGACAGTCCCACCGTCTGTCCTGCTACATACCTGGATAGACTGAGCTAGATACTGGAAAGTATGTATGTAAGTACTGCTAGTAAGTAAATGGGGGAATTAGGGGAGGGCACCAGTAAATGGGGAATTAGGGGATTTGTTCATTCATCGGTGTTTAAAACATTAGCGATGCAGTGGTGGTGGTTTCCGACGGGCACAGTGACGGACGCACCACACATGTCCTCCATGGGTGGGTTCCCACAGCACAACCTTCTTTTCTGACATTTCCGGGTGGCGGTGGCAGAGCAGCGAGCCTCATCCTTCCCGACCTGACCTTCTCGGTCAGAGTGGATTCTTCAGAGGGTGGTGTGGTCCCTCCAACTGACATTTTGAACTTTTCTGAGCATTCGAGTGTAGGTACCATCGAGAGACTCGGACAGAGCTCGAGTAAGAATCGGACAGTGCTCGAGTAAGTCCATGCCCCACACCCATACAATCATATGGTCTCTACAGTTGCATGAAAGAATCTCAGTTTGAGACCCTTAAGGGCCTGTCCCACATGCGATTTTTTTCGGCGACTGCTAGCACCCGTCATAGTCGCAGCAGGTCGCTGAAAATTTTCAACATTGAAAATCCAGCGGCGACCAGAAAAAGGTACGGCAGGGCAATTATACAGGTGTCCATACAGGCGTCACCCCGCGATAGGTGCGCTTCCACCTCCCTGCCATGTCGGGCAGCTTCTTGGTGTGGGTGGGCGCTGCCCTATAACATGGTGCTCAAAACCGAGCGCAATACTCTAAAAGTGGCCTCACCAACATCTCATGCAACTGCAACATGATCTCCCAACTGGGCCATTGTGCCAAAAGCCTTTTGACCACCTTATCTACCTGTCAATCAATCAATCAATCAATCAGTTTTATTCGTCACATACGCAATAAAGTGCAGAGAAATGAATTTACCAGCAGCAGTACAGCTACTTTCAACGAACCATGTACCTGCATCCCTCGATCCTTCTGCTGTATGGATGTTTCATCGTGCTAATGCATCACATATTTACATTATTTAATTTGATGTTTTTCAAGATCGTAAATGATCATTTATGAGAGATTCTATGAAAAATAAACTCATTGTAAACTATCAATGCAGTCAGAACTACTCTTATAAAAACAAATGAAATCTAGATAAGCATGATTATCTTGTAGAGTTAACATAGACCATAAAACAATACAACACAATATAAAACCCTTCCGCCCTCAATGCCCAAGATGCCAATAATCTCTTCTGCCTACACATGCACATCTCTCCATTCCCTGCAGATCCCACAGAGGAGATTAGTGGGCAAAATTAGGGCACATGGTATTGGGGGTAGAGTGCTGACATGGATAGAGAAGTGGTTGGCAGACAGGAAACAAAGAGTAGGGATTAACGGGTCCCTTTCAGAGTGGCAGGCAGTGACTAGTGGGGTACCGCAAGGCTCGGTGCTGGGACCGCAGCTATTTACAATATACATTAATGATTTACCCGAAGGGATTCAAAGTAACATTAGCAAATTTGCAGATGACACAAAGCTGGGTGGCAGTGTGAACTGTGAGGAGGATGCTATGAAAATTCAGGGTGACTTGGACAGGTTGGGGGAGTGGGCAGATGCATGACAAGAAGTTTAATGTGGATAAATGTGAGGTTATCCTCTTTGGTAGCAAAAACAGGAAGGCTGATTACTATCTAAATGGCGTCAAGTTGGGAAAAGGGGAAGTACAACAGTATCTGGGGGTCCTTGTACATCAGTCTATGAAAGTAAGCATGGAGGTACAGCAGGCAGCGATGAAAGCGAATGGCATGTTGGCCTTTATAACAAGAAGAATCGAATATAGGAGCAAAGAGGTCCTTCTGCAGTTGTACAGAGCCCTAGTGAGACCACAGTTGTGTGCAGTTTTGGTCCCCTAATTTGAGGAAGGACATTCTTGCTATTGAGGGAGTACAGCGTGGGTTTACAAGGTTAATTCCTGGGATGGCGGGACTCCCATATGCTGAGAGATAGGAGCAGCTAGGCTTGTACACTCTGGAGTTTAGAAGGATGAAGGGATCTCATTGAAACATGTAAGATTGTTAAGGGCTTGGACACGCTAGAGGCAGGAAACATGTTCCTGATGTTGTAGGAGACCAGAACCAGGGGTCACAGTTTAAGAATGTGTAAGCCATTTAGAACGGAGACAAGGAAACACTTTTTCTCACAGTGGTGAGTCTGTGGAATTCTCTGCCTCAGAGGGCGGTGGTGGCAGGTTCTCTGGATGTTTTCAAGAGAGAGCTATATAGGGCTCTTAAAAATAGCGGAGTCAGGGGATATGGGGAGAAGGCAGGAACGGGGTACTGATTGGGGATGATCAGCCTTGATCACATTGAATGGGCGGTGCTGGCACGAAGGGCTGAATGGCCTACTCCTGCGTCTATTGTCTATTGTCTTTTGTCTATTGTCTATTTGTCTATTGTCTATCATAGAGTTATAGTCATGCAGCATGGAAACAGGCCCTTAGGCCCAATTTGCCCATGCTGACCAGGATTCCCCATCTACACAAGTCCCACCTAGCCTTGTAATACCCCTGATAGACACAAAAAGCTGGAGTAACTCAACGGGACAGGCAGCATCTCTGCCTTGAAGAAATAGGTGATGCTTTGGGTCGAGACCCTTCTTCAAACTAAATCTTTCCTATCCATCTACCTCTTCAAATCTCTTTTACATGTTATTGTACCTGCCTCAACTATCTGCTCTGTCAGCTTGTTCCGTATATTCACCACTCTGTGTGAAAAGGTTGCCCCAATTCCATTTAAATGAATCCGCTATTAAATTCCTCCCCCCTCACCTTAAACCTATGTCCCCTGATTCTTGATTCCCCTGATCTGAGTAAAATACTCTGTGCATTTACCCTATCTATTTCTCTCAAGATCTTATACACTTCTCAGTCTCCAGCTCTCTAAGACACTCCTGGCAGCACTCACCACTCTCTACGCAAAAGACCTTGCCTTGCACATCGCCTCAGTGTGAAGTTGTCAATAATAATTGGCCTCCTTGCCTGACAGGTTTATAGTTGTCAACGAAATGTGTTAAGATACATGCTCTTGGGCGAAACATGCTGAGGAGAAGTGAAGGTGATAATGAAAGCAAGTGACAAGTGGAAATTAAGTAGATTATTACCAGCCACCCATACTAACTGTTAAGCACACAATGGGTAGATGTAAAATATGTGTGTGCATAGGGATATCCAATTTGCATTGGAAGATTCTTCTCTAATTATGCCAGTTCTTTGAGGATATGATCTACTCAGCTTGTACTTTTCACATACAATTAATTTAAATCCACCACTTGAGTATCTGTGTTTTTATAAGTTGATTTGTCATAGGAAAAGAATTAGGTCATGTGTGCCATCGAATCTACTCTGCCATTTCAGATCTATCTATCCCTCTCAACTCCTGCCACTAGGATAGAGGATGTTTCCACTAGTGGGAGAGTCTAGGACTAAAAGTCAGTGCCTCAGAAGTAAAGGGCGTTCTTTTCGGAAGGAGATGAAGAGACATTTCTTTAGTCAGAGGTTGGTGAACCTGTGGAATTCTTTGCCGCAGAAGGCTGTGGAGACCAAGTGAGTGGATATTTTTAAGGCAGAGATAGATTCTTGATTAGTACAAGTGTCAGAAGTTATGGTGAGAAGGCAGGAGAATGGGGTTAGGAGGGAGAGATAGATCAGCCATGATTGAATGGCGGAGTAGACTTGATGGGCCGAATGGCCTAATTCTACTCCTATCAATTATGACCTTACGACCTTATGATCTGTTAACAAGAGAAAACATGGACACACTGCAACTGTACGCCAGCGTGTTGTATCAGGCTCACATTCTTAATACTTCCCTCTCCATCGCTCCCTCCCTCATGGGTGAATATCCAGCAAAATAAACCAAGATGTAAATAGCAGAAAAGGTTGTTTCTCTGCCTCCTATATCCCTTCATTTAATTTGGTGTGTTCTGTTTAATATGCAGACGCAGATGCACATCAGAGATTATGCATTCTGTACAGCTGTTTGGTATTACCGCTGAGACAGCAAGTAGTTCTGACAGTGTCAATAAAGCCCTTCTTGGTGAGTTTCATCATTAGCAAAATGCCCTGGCTTGTTAACAGACAGTGGCTCGGAAATCATTAACAGGGTGTGCTTTGTGTGACAGAATGCAGTGACTGTAGAAATGAATGGGCGGTCTGAGCAGCGGCTCAACTGCAAACAGGAGAATGATGGGTTGATTTTTTCTGGACCAGAGTAACCGCATCACCAAACGACATCTGCAGGTCCCATAACTGAAATTAAAAAAATGGCTAAAATATTAGCATTATAATCATGACGAAGCTGTCAGACGTATCAATATGGCGTTGATAGCTAATTAAGAAAGGATGGAAATACCAGGCTATAGGAATGATAAGCTGCGAGGGTTATTAAAAACGCTGAATAATTCAAGAGCAGTGTAATCAAGTGCTATTTACAGCAGTTTCCACACAAGCAAAATGTCACTTATTAACATCTTAATTTCAGACATTGCATTTTTTTACATAAATTGGAATTAAATAGTTTAGATGGAACTAAGAATTAAAAGGCACTCTCTCCCAAGGAAGGAAAGGAACAGAACTCAAACTCACAAAATGCCTCAGTGACAATTTTAGCTTCCATGCTTTTTCTTGGGAAGCCAGATGTTACCCCCATGGAGATAAGTGTCACAATTATTACATGCCATTAAATCTAATTAAAATGTTTTTTGGGGCAGAGCAGTAGAGCTACTGCCTTAGACCCAGGTTCAATACAGACTACGGGTGCTTGTCTGTATGGGGTTGGCACATTCGCCCCGTGACCTGCATGGGTTTTCACCGAGATCTTCGGTTTCCTCCCACAGTCCAAAGACATACAGGTATGCAGGTCAATTGACTTGGTATAAATGTAAATTGTCCCATGTGTGTGTCGGATAGTGTGTGGGGATCGCTGGTCGGTGCGGATTCGGTGGGCCGAAGGGCCTGTTTCCACTCTGTATCTCTAAACAAAACAAAACAAAACAATGCAATGAAATATATTTGTAAGAATATTTAGGAACTCATCTACTTTTCAAAATAACGATCTCATTCCTTCCAAAAATTGACATGGCAGAAGTTGTGTGTTCTAGATCTGGGGCCAGTACATCAGAGTGATTCATTTGGATGGTCACCCAGCCCCCTGATAGTAGTTAGAGTCATAGAGTGATACAGTGTGGAAACAGGGCCTGCAGCCCAACCGGCCAACATGTCCCAGCAACTCTAGCTCTACTTGCCTGCGCTTAGTCCATATCCCTCCAAACCTGTCCTATCCATGCATAACTGTCTAACTGTTTCTTAAATGTTGGGATTGTCCCAGCCTCAACTACCTCCTCTGGCAGCTTGTTACATACACCCACCACCCTTTGCATGAAAAAGTGACCCATTCAGATTCCTATTAAATCTTTTCCCTTCAACTTAAACCTAAGTCCTCTGGTCTTCAATTCACCTATTCTGGGCCAGAGACTCTCTGATATCTGTACTGGATCCATTCCTCTCATGATTTTATACACCTCTATAAGATTTCCCCTCATCCTCCTGTGGTCCAAGGCATAGAATCCCAGCCTACTCAACCTCCCCCTGTAGCTCACACCCTGATGTCCTGGCAAAATCCTCGTAAATTTTATCCTTTCTAGCTTGACAAAATCAATCTCTACATTTATTACAAAGTGGATCACCTTTTTTTTCTATATTTTACGCCGTGTGTACTGAGGTCCATTTAAAATCTTTTTTGTTGCATGCTGTCCAGTCTGCAGAAAGGTTATACAGTACATGATTACAATCAAACCATCTACAGTGTACAGATACAGTACAAAGAGAATAACAGTAAAGTCCGATTGATGATGGTCTGAGGGGCTCCAATGAGGTAGTCAGGATGATAGGATGGTTCAGTTGCCTGATAACAGCTGGGAATAAAGAGATAAGCTGAGGATCCATAAACCTGTCTTCATCGAAGGCCATTGGTGGACAGAGTCAACAACTTAAAGTTCCAGGGCATGCATATCTCTGAAGATCTGTCCTGGTCCCAACACGTTGATGCAATAGTGAAGAAACCACATCAACGCCTCTACTTCCTTAGAAGATTGAGGAGGTTTGGTATGTCAAAACATACTCTCGTGAACTTCTACAGTTGTACGGAAGAGAGCATATTGACTGATTCAGGGACATCTTCTCCCCAGATGTTATCAGGCAACTGAACTATCCACCCACAACCAGAGAGCAGCCCTGAACTACACGATCTCTGCAATTCACTGTTGCACTGGACACCACAGCCCCACCTGGCTCGGACCTGCCCCGCAAAGAGTGGGTCACCCTGAACCGGCTCCGTACAGGGGTCGGCTGGTTCAACGCCAACATGCATCGCTGGGGGCTGCATGCATCACAGCCCGCGTGTGTGGAGCAGACCAGCAAACAGGGCAGCGCGTCATTTTCGACTGCGCTGTCCTCCGCCCCCCCCGGTGGAGGGGTAGACCTCATGGCCCTCGACAGCAGCACATTGAACTGGCTACGGTGCCTGGAGGGCGTTACATAACCTCTGCTGCCCCAAACGCAAGAAGAGAAGAAGAACTACTATCTATCTCACCGGGGGCACTTGGACTATCTTTAATCGGACTTTACTGGCTTTATCTTGTACTAAACGTTATTCCCTTATCATGTATCTCTACACTGCGAATGGCTCGACTATAATCATGTCTTGTCTCTCTGCTGGCTGGGTAGCGCGCAACAAAACCTTTGCCCGTACCTCGGTACACATGAACATGGTTGCATCGTGGCTTGGTTCAGCAACTCGAATACCCAGGAACGTAGATGATTACAAAAAAGGCTCACACCAGCATCATCAAGGACCCGCACTGCCCTGGCCATGCTCGCATTTCACTCCTACCATCGGGAAGACAGTCTAGAAATCAGAAAACCATGACCTCCAAGTTCAGCAACAATTTCTTTCCAAAAACCATCAGGCTCTTGAGCACGACAAACACAAACTACAAACGCTCTTGTTTGCACTTGGGACTTTGGGCTTTGTTTTGTTTTGCACCATATTGAGTTTTAATATTTATTGAAGTGTTTTTTGTTTGTTTATTGTTTATTGGTTATCTATAGAGTACTGTGTTTACAAGCCGGCTGTGCATATATCTGCAAGTAAGAATTTCATTGTTCTGTTTTGCTACATATGCCAGTTTTGGTCCCCTAATTTGAGAAAGGACATTCTTGTTATTGAGGGAGTGCAGCGTAGGTTTACAAGGTTAATTCCCGGGATGGCGGGACATTCATATGCTAAGTGAATTGAGCAGCTGGGCTTGTACATTCTGGAGTTTAGAAGGATGAGAGGAAATCTCATTGAAACAGAAAAGATTGTTAAGGGTTTGGACACGCTAGAGGAAAGAAACATGTTCCCGATGTTGGGGGAGTCCAGAACCAGGGGCCACAGTTAAGAATGAGTAAGCCATTCAGAATGGAGATGAGGAAACACCTATTCTCACAGAGAGTGGTGAGTCTGCGGAATTCTCTGCCTCAGAGGGCGGTGGAGGCAGGTTCCCTGGAAGCTTTCAAGAGAGAGCTAGATAGGGTTCTTAAAAATAGCGGAGTCAGGGGATATGGGGAGAAGGCAGGAATGGGGTACCGATTGGGGATGATCAGCCATGATCACATTGAATGGTGGTGCTGGCTCGAAGGGTCGAATGGCCTACTCCTGCACCTATTGTCTATTGTCTATTGTCTATTGACCAGTGACCTCTGCACATTAACACTATCCTGCACACACTAGGGACAAATTACACTCATACTAAGCCAATTAACCTACATACCTGTACGTCTTTGGAGTGTGGGAGGAAACCGAAGATCTCGGAGAAAACCGAGGCAGTCACGGGGAGAACGTACAAACTCCATACAGACAAGCACCCATTGATCTGGGAATGAATCCGGATCTCCGACACCGCAAGCTGTAAGGCAGCAACCCTACAGTTGCGCCGCCATGCCGCCCCTCTTGCGTGCGCCACTGTGCCACCGTCTAAGTCCCTCTACAACTTTTCTATCTACGTACCTGTCCCAATGTATTTTAAATATCGTTGTAGCACCTGCGCTTGGCAGCAAAGATCATAGAGTGGAGCACGATACTCCACTCCTGCGTAATCCAACGCACTGAGGTGTAGCACGTAACGGAGCGTAACGGCCGCCATCTTGAAGAATCGAATATAGATCTAGACCTGAAGAATCCTATCAATCTCCCTCATGGGAAGAAGGCAGGATAGCGGAGGAGAGAGGCAAATATTGATCGGCCACGATTGAATGGTGAAGTAGACTCGATGGGCAGAATGGCCTAATGCTGCTGCTGTGTCTTATGGTCTTATGAAAAAGGAATATCAGAATTGCACAAAAATTTGTTCCATAATCAGTACCTGATTTTGAGATAGTCGATGTTTTTGACTGAATGCTGCCTGAGAATACCAGCATGGTCATTTAGATTCAGGTTTAGGCTTATTATTGTCAAATTTACCAAGGCACAGTGAAAACCTTTGTTTTGCACATTATCCAATCCGATTACATAAATGCAATCACATCAAACTCAAGAACAATAGGTAGAGCAAAGAGGAAAATACAGACTGAAGAATATAATTCTCAATATTGTAGCAATACAGCTCCATGTACAAAGTCCGATGTTCGCAATGAGGTAGATACGAATTGGACAGTACTAGCTTATGGAGAGACCGTTCAGGAGCTTGATAACATAAGGGGTGAAGCTAGTACTGAGTCTGGTGGTGCAAGCTTTCAAGCTTTTGTACCTTTTGGAAGTGGTCTTGGAGGGGAGGATGCTCCTCAAACTGCGGAGCATCTTGGACAATACAGTTCACCCCCTCCGTGACACACTGGTCAACCTGAGGAGCACCTTCAGCAACCGGCTGGTTCCACCAAGATGCAGGACAGAACGCCACAGGGGATCCTTCTTCCCTGGGGCTGTCAAACTGTATAACTCCTCCTCCTTCTGTTGTGGGGTAGACTGAGACTGATTCCCCTCCCACCGCTCAAACCTCCCCCCCCCCACCCCAATCTTTGCAAATCCCCAATCCTTTCCACTCGTCACTTTAATTTCACGTTTCATGTATTTTGTGTTTTTATGACTGTTGGCAGATCAATTTCCCTGCTGGGATAAATAAAGTTTTTTCGTATCGTATCGCATTGTATCATATCTTTTATCCGATGGGAGCAGGGAGAAGAAGGAATGACTGGTGTGGGACATCTTTGATTATGTTGACTGCATTTCTGGGGCATTGTGAAGTTTAGATGGAGTCAATGTTGTAGAGTTTCTGTCTGTGTGTGATGGACTGAGTTACATCCACAACTTTCTGCAATTGCTTGTTGTCAGAGCTGTTCCCAAACCAAGCTGGTGATGCAACCCCAGAGTTGGCTTTCTATGGTACATCTGCAGAAGGCTGTAAGACATTAGAGACATGCTGAATTCAGACTTTGCACTTTAGACTTCAGAGACACACCGTAAAACAGGCCCTTTGGACAACTGTGTCCGTGCCGACCAGTCTCCACCCCCTACACTAGTGCTATCCCGCAGGGAACAATTTACAATTTTTATCGAAGCCAATTGACTTGCAAACCTGTACGTCTTTGGAATGTGGTAGGAAATGGGAGCACCCGGCTAAAACCCACGCGATCACAAGGAGAAAGTACAAACTCCATACAGGCAGCACCCGTAGTCAGGATTGAACCCGGGTCTCTGACTCTGTAAGGCAGCAACTCTACCTCTGCGTCACAGTGCGGCCCCTTTTCCTCAGTTTCCTCAGGAAGTGGAAGTGGTGGTATGCCTTCTTGGTTATCACATCAATGTGGTCGGTACACAACATGTTGGTAATTATCTTAACTTGGGTGTCATGGTACACCAATCATTGAAAGTAGGCATGCAGGTGCAGCAGGCTGTGAAAAAAGCAAATGGTATGTTAGCATTCATAGCGAAAGGATTTGACTATAGGAGCAGGGAGGTTCTACTGCAGTTGTACAGGGTTTTGTGAGACCACACCTGGAGTATTGCGTACAGTTTTGGTCTCCAAATCTGAGAAAAGACATTCTTCCCATAGAAGGGGTACAGAGAAGGTTCACCAGACTGATTCCTGAGATGTCAGGACTTTCATATGAGGAAAGACTGGATAGACTTGGCTTGTACTCGCTAGAATTTAGAAGACTGAGGGGGGATCTCATAGAAACTTACAAAATTCTTAAGGGGTTGGATAGGCTAGATGTAGGAAGATTGTTCCCAGATGATGGGGAGGTCCAGAACAAGGGGTCACAGTCTAAGGATAAGGGGGAATTCCTTTAGGACCGAGATGAGGAAAACATTTTTCACACAGAGAGTGGTGAGTCTCTGGAATTATCTGCCACAGAAGGTAGTTGAGGCCAGTTCATTGGCTATATTTAAGAGGGAGTTAGATGTGGCCCTTGTGGCTAAAGGGATCAGGGGGTATGGAGAGAAGGCAGGTACAGGCTGCTGCACCTATTTTCTATGTTTCTAGGTTTCTATGTAATATTAATACGATACAATACGATATGATTAACTTTATTTATCCCAGGACGGAATTTAATCTGCCAACAGTCATAAAAAAACACAAAATACATGAAACATTAAAGTGACAAGTGGAAAGGCTTTGGTGATGTGCAAAGATTGAGGAGGTGGGGGTGGGGGGGGTGGGGGGGGGGGGGGGGGGGGGGGGGGGGGGGGGGGGGGGGGGGGGGGGGGGGGGGGGGGGGGGGGGGGGGGGGGGGGAGGGCAGTCAGTCTCGGTCTACCCCATGACAGAAGGGGGAGGTTGTACAGTCTGATAGCCACAGGGAAGAAGGATCTCCTGTGGTGTTCTGTGCTGCATCTTGGTGGAACCAGTCTGTTGCTGAAGGTACTAGATCAGGTTGACCAGTGTGTCATGGAGGGGGTGAGTTGTATTGTCCAGGATGCTCCGCAGTTTGAGGCACATCCTCCCCTCCAAGACCACCTCCCGTGAATCCAACTCCACCCCAAGGACGGAGCCAGCCTTCCTGATCAGTTTGTCGATCCTGATACCAAGGAACTTGAAGCTCTTAACTCTTTACTTGAAGCTCTTAACTATTGTTCTTCAGTTCCCAACTGGAGATGATGATAAGTTGACATAGAGCCTCACTAAAGACAATGGCCCACCCTTAGATCGCTGTTGCCTATGTCTTAACCTGGGTTGTAGAGGTTGGAGAACAAAGTGCCAAGGTATAATACAGAGAAAGCAGCATGAGGGTAATCAAGAATATATGAATCGAAATTCAGCAAAATAGAATTCTTCTTGGAACAAAAAGTTCTTTAAGTAGGAGCCCTTGGGATTTATGCTAAATGATGTTTGCGCTTTTAGTTGGTTTCCACAAAATGTACCGGGGAAGTTGCAGCACAGCTTGACTATATCCATAAAAGTGCATCCAGAGGCTCTTGGGCACAACATGCAGACACATTTATATCTTGTTATACATCAACAGCTTTTGTAACACCACGATCACCAAAATCACCTCTTTGAAGTCTGGTTAACAAATTAATGTTCTCTCCCTCCCTCTCTCTCTCTCTCTCTCTCCCTCTCTCTCTCTCTCTCTCTCTTTTTTTTTCCTTTCCAAGGACTTTATTCAGCAATTGCACACCACAGCGTATCAAAAGTGCATAAACGTACAATGGTTACAATACATCAAGCAGCCATTATAGAACAATCGTGCAACCAATACTAACAATGCTCTCGCCCTCCCGCGGCGACCAGTGTTCATGGAAGGCCTCCAGTGTCCCCATAGACACAGCGCGTGACCTCTCCAGGGACACGTGAGCACGGACATAGGCCTGGAAGAGCGGCAGGCAGCCGACTCTGGTGTGACTGGTGTGACCATCGACTGCCCGCTGCCTGGACCCACAAATGGCCATCTTGGCCAGGCCCAGGAGCAAACCGCCACCCCCCCCTCCCCCCTCCCCCACCCCCCCCCCCGGATCGGCTCTCCCCTTGTGCCCAAACACCAGGTTCATGGGACTAAAATACAACCAGAACTTGAGGAGCAGCCCCTTCAGATATTGGTACAGGGGAAGCAACCTCACGCACTCCATATACACGTGGAACATGGTCTCTACCTCGTCGCAGAACTTACAGGCGGCCGGCGAGCCCGTGAACCGACTTATTGCACGCCACCGCTCTGTGCAACACTCTCCATCCCAGGTCCCCAATGTAAAGGGGGACGACTCCCTTTAGAGAGATCTCCACTGGGGACCGCCCCTGCCTTCAGGTGGTAACACGGACCGCCAAGGTGTGTCCGGACGGGAGACGAAGGCAAGGAGATGCAGAATGCGCAGGAGCATTCTGTACACTGCGCGTCTCTTCGCATCACGAAACAGCACGCTCAGCATCTCGGAAAAGCGGCTCATGTTGTGTGGGGCCGGCGCCCGGGAAATATCCCGGAGCTTGGGCCCGATGAACAATTCCGACGGAGCGGGGTTAAGTTCAGTCAGAACCGCTCCAAGCACTCGCCTCTCCTCGACACTCGACGACTCTCCTCGACGGCTCGAAGGGCCGAATGGCCTACTCCTGCACCTATTGTCTATTGTCTATTGACACCCGCCATGACAGGGTGAGGACCGGCCACTCCCGCAGCCACAACACCCCCCTCCCCCTGGCAGAAGATGACCAGATTCCTCACTCTTAACACATCGCGATAGAAACTAGGCAGACCCCGTATAGCAGGTCGACTGCTCGCCACCGGGAGCCGCGAAACCCCCCTTCGGCAACGACCCCGGGGGAAAAAAATACGTGGCCAGAGCGTGCCATCTTCTCCGCATACATGTTCTTCCGCAGAGTCCTGAGACGGAGAGCCGCCACCTGGGTACGCACGCATACCAAGGACAGGCCACCCTCCTTTAACGGGAGACTCAGGGCCGCTGCGGAAACCCAGTGCTTCCTATCTCCCCAAAATAAATCCACCGGCTTCTTCTGTATTGTAGTTGCAAAGATAGAGGGCGGGACAAGAGTAGCCAGCCGGTACCACAACATGGAGGCCACCAGCTGGTTTATGACCAGCACAGTACCCTGGAAAGAAAGAACTCTAAGCAAGCCTGACCAGCGCCCCAGCCGGGCGACCACTTTCTTCTCTAGCTCCAGCCAGTTCGCCGGCCAAGCATCCTCAGTGGGACTTAGGTAGATCCCCAGGTAGAGGAGGTGCGTGGTGCTCCACGAATACGATGTCATCTCCTCCGGCAGGGTGTCTACCTGCCACTGATCCACTAAAAGTCCAGAACACTTACTCCAGTTAATCCTGGCGGACGATGCAGCCAAGAAAACCTGCTGGCAGTCACGCATCCTCCGCAGGTCACCAGGATCAGTGAGCATAAGGAGTACATCATCGGCATAGGCCGAGAGAACCACTTCCATTCCCGGTCCAGGTAGAGCCAGGCCTGTCAACCTCCTCCGAAGAAGACACAGGAACGGCTCCACACAGACTGAGTACAATTGACCAGACATGGGGCACCCCTGGCGTACCCCCCTCCCAAAGCAAATGGGAGCCAACAGCACCATTAACCTTCACGAGACACTCCGCTGCAGCGTACAAAAGCCAGACCCGGGTCACAAAATGCGGTCCAAATCCGAACACTTGCAGCGTCCCGAAGAGGTAGTCATGATCTACCCTGTCAAAGGCCTTCTCCTGATCAACGGACAGAAATGCAGCTGATTGACCAGTTCCCTCAGAGAGATGAATCAGGTCCCTAACCAGGTGGATGTTATCCTGAATGGACCAGCCAGGGACTGTACAGGACTGGTCCAGGTGGATCAGTTGGGACTGCACGGAGCCCGGGAGATTTGCCATCGCCCGTGCAAAAACGTTATACTCTGAACAGAGGAGAGAGACCATTTACTCCCCTTCTCCCCCAGTCTCCTCCCCCTCCCACCTCTCCCTCAGCCCTCGGGCCCTGGCATTCCCTCTATCTCTATCTCCCTCCCCCACCCTAGTCCCACTAGCTTCTCATTTTCACACCACAAACAGCTTACAATGGCTTGTTCCCTTTATCATCGATACTTTTTTGCATATCTTTCATTCATTGTTCTTTATCTCTCACATCACCGTCTATATCTCTCGTTTCCCTGATCCCTGACCAGTCTGAAGAAGGGTCTCGACCCGAAACGTCGCCTATCTCCTTCGCTCCTTAGATGCTGCTGCACCCGCTGAGTTTTCTCCAGCCTTTTGTGTACCCCACTCCCCTTCTCCCCCTCTCTCCCCCTCCTCTCCCCCTCTCTCGCACACATACTCAGACACACACACATACGTACATGCACACACACTCCCACATGTGCACACAGAGAGAGAGATATACACACACACAGAGTCAGAAAGATACACACACAATCAGTGAGACACACACACAGTCAGAGAGACACACACAGACTCGGAGAGAGAGACACATACATGTGCACGCATTCACACACAAACGCACTCAGAAAGAGATACACACACATGCATGCATGCATACACACTTTCTTTCTCCCATTGCCTCATTTTCCCTTCTGAAAGCGGGCCAGTCAGCTTGTGATAACTAAGCAGTTTAAATTTAGTTTAGTTTGGTTTAGTTTAGAGATACAGCTCGGAAACAAGGCCTTGGACCCTCCGAGTCTGCACTGACCAGCAATCCCCGCACAATAACACTATCCGACACACACTGGGGACAATTTACAATTTTACCAAGCCAATTCACATACAAAGCTGTACGTTTTTGGAGTGTGGGAGGAAACCGGAGCTCCTGGGAAAAACCCACACAGGTCACAGGGAGAACGCACAAACTCTGTACAGTCAAACACCCATCGTCAGGATTGAACCCGGGTCTCTGGCACTGCGAGGCAGCAACTCGACTGCTGCGCCATTCTTATCTTTTACAATAAGATTTGATATAATTTTTATCATGCTTCTATGCACATCACCATGCCACGCACTTCCCCACATCTAGCATAGCTCCTCACTGCCCATCCCCTGTAGCTGACCTCACCTTGAACGCTCTGCACACTTCCCCACATCCACTCAGTCAACATTTTTAAACGCAGCTAAAAACTTATCTTTTCAATCAAGCTTTTAACTGACTTTACTTCTTCTGATGACATTGTAAAAAAAAACCTTTATTCTCTTGTATTTATCTCTGCATCCTTTTACGCTCTCAATTTTTCATTTTTTATTTTGTATTTTTGAATAAATCTGTGCTTTTGTGCTATTAACTGTCTACGTCTTTACTGTTTTAAATTGTATTTTTGTTTAGAAACATAGAAACATAGAAAATAGGTGCAGGAGGAGGCCATTCGACCCTTCGAGTCAGCACCGCCATTCATTGTGATCATGGCTGATCGTCCCCAATCAATAACCCGTGCCTGCCTTCTCCCCATATCCCTTGATTCCACTACCCCCTAGAGCTCTATCTAACTCTCTCTTAAATCCATCCAGTGATTTGGCCTCCACTGCCCTCTGTGCCAGGGAATTCCACAAATTCACAACTCTCTGGGTGAAAACGTTTTTTTCTCACCACGGTCTTAAATGGCCTCCCCTTTATTCTAAGACTGTGGCCCCTGGTTCTGGACTCGCCCAACATTGGGAACATGTGTTTTTAGACCTGTGTTTTTGTGGAAAGCTCTTTGAGTTGCATTCAATTGTATGAAAAGTGCTGTACAAATAAAGTTATTATTATTATTATTATTATTATTTCCTTTGCAATCCCTGATCCTCCCTGTGAATCCAAGCCCCGATCAATTGACCACCAGAAATGGTCTTTGCCCAGTTGAGCATGCAGTGTTTGTTCATGATCCCTTTGACTTGGTGCATCATTGAATTTCCCAGTGTTGAACCCACAACAAAAAATCCTTCTATTGGCCTATCATGAACCATTAAACTAATCTAAGGTAAAAGCCACCTCGCAACTTTGAGGCAATTTGCTTGCATAATAAAGTATTCTTTATGACTGTCTGGTTCAGATTTCTCATTACCAGAAATTAATATGTGGAAATTGTGCCAAGATTAGAGCATTTAAACAGTTCTGGGCATGCAATGTTTTTTAACAGTGCAGAATAATGGGAAATAATGTCAGGATCCCAAGCAGGGGGCTGCAATCAGTCTGAAGAAGGGTCTCCACCTGAAACGTTACCTATCCATTTTCTCCAGTGATGCTGCCTGACCCACCGAGTTACCCCAGCATTTTGTGTCTAATTACTGGCACTTTAGTTGTACCCTAACAATCACAATCACAATAATCACAATAATACTTTATTAGCCAAGTAGGTTTTGCAACATACGTGGAATTTCATTTGCCAAGTCAATCATACAAATAAAAAGCAACGGAACACACAAAATACATTTTAACAAAAACATCCACCACAGTGACTCCTTCACATTCCTCACTGTGATGGAAGGTGAAAAAAAGTTCAAATCTCTTCCCTTAGTTCTCCTTTATCAGATCAAAACCAATCTGGGCATGCCCGGCAAAATTTTTTCGCTTAGGTGGCTTGCGTTTTTAAGTATCTTCTCTAGATACCTTAACATCACTTTTTTTTAAAATTCACTATCTAGATTCTTATTTGTTCATTTTTTTTTAAATTAACTTCACATCACTTTTTAATTTTTTTATTATATTAAGGTATTACACAGGAGGAAGATGTAATATAAAATTTTAAAGTTCGAGACGTCCACCCAGCACCCAGAGTTCTGAGGTATTTGGTTGCACCATGTGAGTCAAAAACGCTAAACTGATATATAATGCAAGACGATAGACAAATAAAGAATGGAGGAATTACATTCTGCAGTTGGAATATAAAGGGTACCAATTAACCAATTAAGAGGGGTAACATTTTTGCCCAATTAAAATCATTAAATTCTGACACCATGTTTTTGCAGGAAACACACATGAAACAACAAACACAGATGAGATTGAAGGCAAACTGGATAGGTCAAACATACTATTCTTCTTTTACTTCTAAAGCTAGAGGTACGGCTATTTATTCGGAAATGTATACCATTTAAATTAAAGAATACTATTTCAGATAAAGAGGGAAGGTATATTTTAATTTCGGGAGAAATTTATTCAACCCCACTGACTATGATAAATATTTACGCTCCGAATTTTGATTACCCCCAATTTTTAAATAAAATTATAGAATAATATCAGAGTTTAATTACCAAAATGTAATAATCGGGGCGGACTTCAATTGCGTTTTAGTTCCATATTTAGACAAATCAGTAAGACAAAGGAGGGGTAACTTAAAATCTAAGACTAGTGAACTTCTAAATGCATATATAAAAAATACTAATATAATAGATGTATGGAGAACTGCTAATCCAACTGTAAGGGAATATTTGTTTTACTCATCGGTACATAAAACTTATTCACGAATTGATTATTTTTTAGTGGATACAAAATTAATTCCATATACAACTAATCCTTCATATCAGACCAGTATTATTTCCCATCATTCTCCGTTGACTTTTCTATTAAAATTTGAGGGAATGCCGGGTAAAAAGTCTTTCTGGAGGTTTAACACACAAATTCTAAATGATCCACAAGGTTATAAATATTTAAAACAACAAATGAAATTTGTTTTGGAGACAAATGAAACACCAGGTATTTCACCTTCATTACTATGGGAAACTTTCAAGGCATTTATCAGAGGAGTTATAATCTCATATCAATTTTTTCAAAATAAAAGAATAAGACAGAACAACAGATGCTAGAACAAGAAATTAGACAATTAGAGTTAGATAATGCCAAAGGTCCAACTACAGATAAACTTAATAAGATAATACTACTGAAATTTAAACTTAATTGAATTTTATCGGCAAGAGTAATAAGATTATTCCAAATCACAAAACAGGAACATTTAGAATTTGGTGACAAGCCACATAAGCTCTTAGCTCGTCAATTGAAAAAACAAGAAAAGGAAAATACTATCACTAAAATTAAATCAGAGAAAGGTGAATTACTAACATTACCTAAGGATATTAACAATAGATTTGCTCAATTTTATCAAAATTTGTATACATCTAAAACTAGATTGATTATTAGGACTGGATGTTATAATCCCTAAGATTTCACTACAATTGACATTCTTGGGTATGACCACCAGGTGGAATTTGCTACAATCAACACATACTTCAGTCGTGTACCTCAACGTCAGTGGGTGTTTCGGCCTTTTATCACAAGACACCTTCAGTCGAGGCAGGCCCCACCACAGGTTTATCAGACCTGCTGTGTTTTTATTGTTAGCTTCTAGCTGGTCACGTGGCAGCCCAGACAGCATCTCTCCCTCTTCAGCCACAGCCAGTGGCTGCTCCGTTCGGCGGCATTGGTAAGTTCGTTTTATTGCCCTCCTTTGTGCCTGCCCTTTGACTCCTACTTCCCTCAGGAGCCTTGCGGTGGAAACTGGCTACAAAGCCCCTGCACCCCACCTCCACTGACACAACCTTACCCTCCACCTCTCTCTCTCCTCTGCTGCAAGTTTGAATATCGAAGCTTTTTCCTTTCATAAGCTCGTCCACAAACCTCCTCCCATGGGAACATCTTGTCAGCTCAATGCATGCCGAACAGGAGTTGGACCAGAGAACGAGGTCAGGTCGCAGTTGGTAACTGCGATTTCAAATGGAACGAAGCCTCTGGCCTAGGTCACACGCATTTTCCCAATCCCTGGCTGCGTTCAGTGGGCATGAGTTGAGAGGCGAGGGGTTAGCCCTCCGTTCTCTCCTTCCCGGATAAAGGATGGTAATTGCGGGAAAGTTTATCTTGGGCATTGATAGGCATGGCGTTGATGGTAACTCTCTTGCACTCGAATTCAGCTGCCAAACACCTCAGCACCTGGTTGTGTCGCCAGGTGTATCTGCCTTGTGTTAGGCTGGTCTTAAAACCGACCAGGATGTGCTTGAGGTTTGCTGGAACTGCACACAGGGGGCAGGCTGGATCCTCTCCCAGCCAAGATTTAGGTTTGTGAGAGAGGAAAGGAAGTCATAATGTGGCTCTGATAATGAAGCTCAACTTATTTGACTCCATGGACCACAGCTCTCTCCATGTGATCTTCCTCCTCTCAACGCCATCCCACGTCATCCGGCCTTGTTTGGCTGGGCTGTGGCTTTGGCACACCTGGCTGCTTCTTCCTGGTGGCACACCTCCTCCACCACCAGGTGCTGACTGTACAGCTGGAGGAGCCTTTTGCCAGGTAGGTTTCATTGCTCGCAGGCCAAACCCCCTCGGCCTTGTTGGACAATGGCCCACTATGTCCCGGTGTTGGAGGGCGGATTTGCGTCCAGTACCACTGCTGCTGGAGGTCCATTTGCTCCCTGTTGCTAGGGTTGGAGCAACACCTCTTATTAATTGGGTCCCGGGATTCTGTTAGTGTCATGTCCAGCCTCACTTTGACACATTTGTACACCTCCACCAGGCTTGAGACTGGCAGTACGAGGGCTCCATTCCCATAGAGCCGTATGCTGCTGAGCATCTCGGTAGCCCAAGCCACTTTCTCACTTGTGAGTTCACCAGTCTCTCCAGCTGGTTGGCATGGATAAGTGACCTCGTAGATGGTAATTGGCCACATGAGTTGGGGCAGTAGACCGAATTGCAGGCACCAAAGGTTCAGCTTCCCTGGGAGTGCTGTATTGTTGATTTGCTTGAGGCCACTGATTGTATCCTGCCTGAGTTGATCCACCTTCTCTGTATCCTTGAGGTATGCGGTGTACCATCGCCCGAGCCTTTTGACCGCTTCTCCAGGACACAGTTGGTATTGTCTCGTTATTGATGCGGAACCTTTCATCAGTGAGCCGGCCTTTTGACGATGGAAATTCTGCAGATTTGCTGGGTTTAATCGCCATTCATGCCCATTTGATGTTTTCTCCTGAGTTTATCCAGCAGACGCTTTTGGTGCGTGCTTTGTTGTTATTATTGAGGTCATGTCATCCATGTAACGCCCTGATTGGAGGAAGTCGCAGCCCACTCTTCAAGCGTTCCCCTCCAACCACCCATCGCGAGCTCGAATGATGAGCTCCATTGCCATGGTGAAAACCAGAGGAGAAATGGTACAGCCTGCCATTATGCCCTATCTCAAGGGCTGCCAGGCGGTGGTGTGGTCCTGTGTTTGACACAGAACTGGAGGTCCTGGATGTAAGCTTTACCAGCATTGTGATGACCTCTGGGACCTGAAAGAAATTAAAAGCTGTGTTGCCCAAAGAGTCTCATGGGCACCAAAACAAAGGCATTGGCTAGATGCCTAAGAAAACCACATGCAAGATCTCTTTTCCTTCTTGGCAGTTTGTATCTGGTGCCAGATGACTTTGCATGTTTCAGACATCCTGAGAAACCACGTACCCCCTGCTTCTGCACTGACGTATCAATTAAGTTGTTGCTCTGCAAAAAATGCTGAGAAGTCTTTGGGCCATAACACCAAAGAAGATGCTTTCCTTTTCACGTCAGAAGGGTGATCTGGCGAATTGGCTAATGGTTGAAGAGTTCTTTTCTTTGGGAATTAAGATCCCTCCTGCCCTTCGCCATGCCTTAGGTATGATTCCCTTTCCCCAATGCCACTTTCATTAACTTCCAAAGGTATTTCAGGGCACCATGGGTGTTTCTTGTAAGAGCCTGTATGGAATGCCATTGGGCCCTGGGGCTGATGCTGTTCTTGCCGTTTGACTGTGCTCTCCACCTCCTTCCATGTAGGAGGCCTAATGTCCATCTGGTGCTAGGTGGTGGATAGGTGCATGTCATCTGGAATGGTGGCTGGCTCATGCCTCAGGTTGTCAGAATACGTCTTCCTCAGGTGCTCCTCCAGTTCCTTACAGGTACTCTCAGGATCCCGCTCTTCTCCTAGACAAAGAGGCTTTGACAAACTTATACGGAACTCTGTAGAAACTTGTTCTCGTTCCCGCCCGTTTCTTTCTTCTTGTGTTGCTTTCTCAGAAATAGAAGTTAGTAAAATTATAAAATTTTTTAGATAACTGTAATCTTCCAAAACTTGACCTTCGAACAAGAGCAATTAGGAACTCATATATTACCTTGAAGAAATAGGTGAAACAATAAAATCGATGAAAAAATGGTAACACGCCGGGAACCAAATGGTTTTAGTAATTAATTTTATAAAAGATTTTCATACGAGATAACTGCTCCACACTTTAATTAATTATAATACTCATGCCTATAAAGAAAATAAATTACCAAAACATTAGCTGATCACTATTAATCTTTATACCAAAAAAAGATAAAGATTTAGATGAACCGGCTCATGTAAGCTATATCACTTTTAAATACAATCAGAAAATTTTAGCAAAGACCTTAGCTAGAAGATTGAGTAATTATATTAGTAAATTGATAAAACCTGATCAAACTGGGTTTTAAAAGCCAAAAGACATTCAGTTAATAATTTTAGGAGCCTGTTTAATATAATGTACTCACATAAAACGGAGGAAAAGGATATATCAATTGTTTCTCTGGACGTAGAGAAAGCTTTGATCAGGTAAAGAGGCAGTATTAATATAAAGTATTGCAAACATTTTATATGGGAGAGAATTTTATTGTATGGGTAAAATTACTATTAATAAACCAACGGCAAGAATATTAACCAATAATATTATTCTTCCAAAATTTACAATTATCGAGGAACAATAGACCGGGATGTCTTTATCACCTCAGCTGATTTGCCCTTATGAAAGACCCTTGGCTGAAAGTATAAGAAGTCTTCTGCATATTCAGGGATAAATCCTAGGGACCATCAAATAATAAAATTTCATTATATGGCAGACATATACTGGTTATAAATTACAAACTCACCAAACAAGCATACCAAACTTATTAAATTTAATAGAGGAATTTGGTTCTTTTTCTGGATACAGAATAAATTGGAATAAAAGTGAAATCATTACGTTAAAACCTCAAGAATCTACACACCTATTAAAATTCCCCTTTAAAATTGCAACAGAAAAATTTAAGTATTTGGGTATTCAAATTACTAGAAAATACAAAGCATTATCATATAACAATTACAGCACGGATTATTTAATGCTAATTTTATGCCTTTATTAAATAAACTCAACACGTTGATTAAATTCTGGAAAACACTTCTGTTATCATTAATAGGCAGAATAAACGCTATAAAAATGATCTTTTTACCACAAATATTATACCTATTTCAATCTATACCATTATATATACCAAAAAACTTCTTTAAAAAACTAGACTCAAATATTACCAATTTTATCTGGGATTATAGATCACACAGAATTCAAAGAAAACATGTTGTGCAAACCAAAATCATTGGGGGACTTTTCACTTCCCCGCAACCTTTGTATTATTATGCAGTGCATATAAAGATATAATTACTGGTTGGACAGTTTTCTAACCCAACTGACAGAATGGGTAAGAATGGAGAAAGAGGACTGATCTCGCTTGTAATATAGAAACAATCCTCTTCTCCCCGATCAAACAGAACAACACAAATATATAAGAATAACCCAATTAACAGATACCATAAGAATTTGGAAACAAATAAAATTATCCTTAAAATTCAGAAACCTATCATTGGTTAAATGCCAAGAGCGAATATCAATCATTTAAAAACCATCTTTTATATGATAAAACATAAATCAATGGGGAAAGAATGGGAATTAAAAGGATGGTGATATGTATGAAGAGTGGGAAATCTGGTTTAAGCATACCAACAATCTATTACTATTACAACTATGTGTGTGTGTGTGTGTGTCTGCCCAACTGGTGTGTGTGTCAAATTTTGCCCTTTTATTTCATGGTTTTCGCCCCATAACCACACTTTCAACACCGAGATATTTTTCCCATTTTGCTACACAACACATTTACATTCACCCATTCACTCCTCGTTACATTTAGACATTTTTATATACACTTTTTAAAATAAAATCCTTTCACCCCCCTTACACACACACGCGCAACTCATTTTGTGGCCTCCTGCCTGGGCCATACACCATAACGGCAAGCTGCTGCAGCTGCTCAGCTCTCCTCCAAAAACGCCGCCATTTTTTTCCCCCGTGGCTGATTTCCCCAGCCGATTCGGCTCCCCCGCGGCTGATTTTCGCAAATCTGAAGCACGATCGGGGCCAGACCCAAACGGGTCTGCACTTGTCTAGTTACAATTAAAATTTAAACCGGAAAAATACACCAAATGTATTAAATATCTTCAAACTTTCGACTTCAAGAAGAAAATACATACAAGATTTCAAAGCATAACTTTAAGCTCCGCTGGAAGAGTCGATGCTCATTAAGGCATACTCACAGAAAATTAATATCATATGATATACTAGTAATTTAAATATAGATTTACCATCGACAGAGGACTTAGAGAAGAGAGGGAAAGAGAATAATGAAAAATTACTGAAGATAACATGAAAAAGTATTTGATATAAATGATACACAAATGTTGCGATTACTGTGAACCATAATTTAATCAATTTAAAAATTACATAATTATATTACTCAAAAAACTAAAAGAAAAATTCTACCCAAAAACTTCCCCCATTTGTGAAAAAATGTCTACCCAAAATGCAACTATAACACACTCTTTTGTCTCCTGCATAAAAACTTTATAATTTCTGGAAGTGATAATTTTGAAATATTTTACAAAATAAATAAGATAAAAATGGAACCCAATACTGATTTTTTTATTTTTTGAGTAATAGGCAATGGAAATAAATGAACTCCCCTCAAAAATTTATTTTTTAATTATGGGTTAATACCGGCAAAGAAATCTAACTTACTATTTGGAAAATACAGTCCATACCAACGCTTAAATGTGGATTTCAAACATGTTGGACACTGCACGTCTTGAAAGAAATTGCGGTTCCTCCTAATAGATAAATCAGACCAATTTTTTAATCGGATTTGGTTCATTTTGTCGATTTTTGGAAACATATGGTGCTACAAAACCGTAGAGACCATAAATGTTTCAGGATTGGTGAGGGATGGTCAAGAATAAGGTAACAATCTCATTAAAACTTTTACTTTCTACTTCTTTTTCTTTCTTTTTTCTTTTTCTTTCTCAACTTCTTCCTTTCACACTTTTTTTTCTCAACTTCTTCTTTACTCTTTTTCTTCCACACACTATATATCACATGTTTCTCTCTAATCTTTTTATTATCTATTCTCCGTTTTTCTTTTTCATTATAAAAAAATAAAATAAATAAGAAGCTGTACATGAAATGTAATATGTCAATAGATTTAGCACCTTGGTGCCCGTATTCCTCTTACTTACTTCTAATAAAATAAAATTTAAAATCAATTTAAAAAAGCACTCCTGCGGTCGGGGGCCCTCGAGCCCTCCGTGATGGGACGATCTTTGACTCCATAGCCGCGGCGTTTGGGCCCGCCTCCGCATCGAGGCGAATCAGCTCCTGCATCGAGGAGATGTCAGCTCCCCCGCACGACACAGAGCGCCCTGAGATGCAATCCGAAAATTAATCGCATCCTCCCGGCAATGGTAGAAACTAAATAAAAAAGGTGTCCCCCTAACCCCTCCCCCTCCCACCACATAAACCAAACAGGAGAACATTAACACAGACTTTTAACACACTCAAAAATAAAAAAAAGACTAAAAAAAACACAGACTGTTGGCGGGCTGCCAATGGTGTGGCGCCCCTGTGGAGTTTAAAAGTCACTTATATCTGACAACACCACATGCCAAAATGTAATATAAATGTAAACAGAACAGACCACAAAGGGGCCAAGTGGGTGGGGGAATTTGGTTCAGGTTTAGTTTATTGTCACTTGTACCGGAGGTGCAGTGGAAAAAGCTTTTGTTGCATGCTAACCAGTCCAGCGGAAAGACAATACAGATTACAATCGAGCCATTTGCAGTGTAAATATAGATACATGATAAGAAACCCCGTTTATTGCAAGGTAAAGTTCAGAGTCCTCACGATCAAAGATAGTCCGAGGGTTCTGATGGGGAGTTGCTTTACGACATTCAATTCTCCACTTTGTATAAAGAAATATCCCCCCCACCCACCTCTCCCTTTTCCTGTGCCCCTTCCCGCACCCTGGTGTGAACCTATGTATCCCTCATGGAGCCCTTTTTTGCAACTTCCATCTACGTACATCCCCTCCCTCTGACTTTACCTCAGACTCCCCTTCTCTCCTTACTGACAACCCCATTTGTTAATCAACGGCCCCCTCACCTTATCCACATCACTTGCTAGGGTTTGTCCCACCCCCACCTCTCATTTCCCAGCTTAATTCCCAGCTCTACTACACAATTAGTCTGACAAGGGTCTTAATCAAAACTTGCTATTCATTTCCTCCACAGATGCTGCCTGGCCTACTGAGCTTATCCTATCTTAAGTTTTGCTCCATGACACCAGCACCACCGCATCTCCTGGTCAGGGCCGGTCTTAAGGAGGTGCGGGGCCCAATTGGAAAATTTTTCATAAAATATAAATAAATATTTATAAAATGGGTCACGTGCATGAAGTAACATGACAATTGGGGGAGAGATCCGTTTCACAGCGGTAGGGTGTCTAGCCAGGGGTACAAGTGCGGAGGGGGAAGGAGCGTGAGAAGGAGAGGGTCTGGGTCATGCAAGTAAGCTCACTCACGCACCGCTGCCGGCGGGGGTCGCTCCGGGCGTGGGAGGAGCCACCGCATTTGTGACCTGAGAGGAAGCAGCTCCCGTGGCTACGAGTGGCCTGCCTTCCCGACAGGCGGAAACCGACTGCCATCCTCAGCGCCTTCTGCCGGCCCGCACACCTCTGGCAGTGCTCTCGTCTGAACAGTGAGGGGGACCAGCTCAAGAGCAAAGATCATAGACGGAGTGGGTCAGCGGGTGGATGGGATATCATCCCAGTGGCGGTGGAGCTTACTCCTGTGTCAGCCGCGATCAAGGGATCAAGGTGAGATTACTCGCACTGACATATTGAGTAAGCACCACCGCCCACTGTCCCCTGTTATCCATCGCCCGCTGACCCGCTCTTGAGTCAGGATGATCCCCGGCCGACCCCCTCCTTCTCAGCCCTCCTGGCCCTCTACCTGCAACTTAACCCGTGGACAGACTACCCACAAACGCTGGGTGAAAGGAACCCCCCCTCCCCAGCAGCGCTGTCCTTTTACAGGCCGCTCCCCTACAGCCGCTTCCATCAGCTGCCAGCAATGAGGCATAGACTTGACATCGTTCTTGTTGTTGCTGCAAACATAGGGTAACGAGGACTATCTTTCTTGCTAACAACCTAACTTCGGCCTCGCAAGATGCAGGTACATTTTCTCGCAAATGTTACACCATTTTGAGAATTTAAAAACCAAGTCTGCAATTTATCCCATCAGGTAAACCATAAAAAAAGTTTAATTTGACACATATTTCACTTTCATATCACATTCATTCCAATGTGATCATGGCTGATACATCCCCAAACAGTACCCGTCCTGCCTTCCTCCCCATACCCCTGACCCCGCTATTTTTAAGAGCCCTATCTAGCTCTCTCTTGAAACTTCCAGAGAACTCTGGCTTACTCCTTATTCTTAAATGTGGCCCCTGGTTCTGGACTCCCCCAACATCGGGAAACATGTTTCCTCCTCTTTCCAAGCCCTTAACAAGCTTATATGTTTCAATGAAAAATAA
>CM069132.1:146554121-146635600 GCA_035221665.1 Okamejei kenojei
ATGTGTGATATGGGGAGAGTGAGGGGGTGGTAGTGGAAGGGGGGGGGAAGGGGGATGATGGTGGTTTTTTTGTGTTTGTTTTGTTTTAGGTATGTTGGTTGTGGATTTGTGTGTGTATAAAGGGAAGTGGAAGGGTAGGTAGGAGTTTTTTTTTTTGGTTTTTTTGTTTGGGTTTTTTGATAGAATAGTCGGGGGGGGAGGGCCCTCGAGCCTCCGTTGATGGACGATCTTTAACTAAAAATTACCTATCAGTACCAATTCCCCATAGCAAAGCCTGCGCGTTGGGCCCTCCGCACAGAGAGCGATCAGCTCCTGCATCGAGAGAGATATGTCAGCTTCCCCCCGCCTGTACACTTAAGCGCTAACACCGGAGAAGCAGGGAATCCAAAATTAAATCTGCATCTCCGGCATGGTAAGAAACTAAATAAAGAAAGTGTCCCCCTACCCCTCCCCCTTCCCAACCACATAAAACCAAAACGGTTAGAACATTTACACAAGACTTTTAAAAACAACCATCAAAAATAAAAAAAAAGAACAAATAGAAAAAACACAGACCTGTTCTGAGCAGGGCTGCCAATGGTGTGGCGCCCCTGGTGGAGTTTAAAAAAAAAAAAAGTCACTTAATATCTGACGAACATGCCACATGCCAAATGTAATATAAATTAAACTGAAACAGCGATAGAACCCCAACAAAAGGGGGACAAGGTGGGTGGGGGAATATGGGTTCAGGTATTAAGTTTATTGTCACGTGTACCGAGGTGCAGTGAAAAGCTGTTTGGTTGCATGCTAACCAGTCAGCTGGTAAAGACCATACATGATTACAATCGAGTCCATTTGCAGTGTAATAGTATAGATCAAATGAAAGAGAACACCGTTTATATTTTTGCAAGGTAAGTCAGTAGTCATCCGATCAAGAAATGATAGTTCCAGGGTTTCCAGATGGGGAGTAGTTGCATACGAACATATTCAATTCAACCCCACTTTTAGAAATAGTATCCCCCCCCTAGCTCGCCACCTCTCCCTTATCCTGTGCGCCCTTCGCCGCTACCCCTGGTGTGAACCTATTTATCCCTCCATGGAGCCCTTTTTTGCTACTTTCCATCTACGACACGTTCCCTCACCCATCTGACTTTACAACAACAACATCAGACATACAGATATACTCTAAGGCGCATCTCGCCCTTCTCGCTCTCCTCCGTGATCCTTGACACCCATTGCCAATTGCTAATCGCGAGAAACCCCCCCCTCACAGCTGTATCCACATCACTTGCTAGGGGTTTTGTCCCACCCCCACCATCAATCTTTTTCCCAAGCTTTATTTTTCCAGGCTCATACTTACAATTAGATCCCGAACAAGGGGTCTTAATTCAAAACATTTGCTTATTCATTTCCTCCACAGATCTGCCTGCCTACTGAGCTTATCCTATCTTAGTGTTTTGCTCAAGACTAATCCCGAGCACTAATACCCGCATCTTTCGCTCCTGGTCATGGGCCCGGTCTTAGGAGGTGCGGGGGCCCAATAGGGAATTTTTTCATAGAAATATAATAAATAATGTATAAATATGGGTCACGTGGCAAGATGAGTAACATGACAATATTGGTGGGGAGAGTTCCTTTCAACACTAGCCGTGTAGCGGTGTCTAGCCAGGGGTAAAGGTGCGAGGATGAAGCGAGCGTTGAGGAAGGATGAGGGTCGGGAGGCGTTCATTTGCAAGTTAAACTTCACATCACACACCGCTGCCACCAGGTAGAGGCGGCGCTCGCGGCGTGGAGACCACCAGCATTGTGACCTGGAGAGGGAAGCATGCTCCCGTGGCTACGAGTGGACCGCGAGCCATCACGTCGGACAGAGCGGAACCGACGGCCATCTCTAAACGCCTTCTGGCCGCGGCCCCCCGCTCGAGCACACCTCAGCTGTGCTCGTCTCCGTCTGATACAGTTAGGGGACCAGCTCAAGAGACAAAGGATCTCTTGATAGAGGCGAAGTGGGTCAAGCGGGGTGATTGATAATACATCCCCAGTGGGCGGTGGAGCTTACTAACTCCACTCCTGTGTCAGCGCGATCACAAGGGAAACAAAGGATGAGTTTACTCGGGCACTGACATATGTAGTAAGCTTCCACCGCCACTGTCCCATGTTTATCCATCGCGCTGGGGTCCGGCTGACCCCGCTCGTTGCGAGGCTTGGATGATCCCCTGGCCGAACACAGCCCCTCCTTCTTCCTCCCGAGCCCCTTCCTGCCCTCCCCGCAACTTTACACGACCCGTGGACAGACTAACTACACACTACTGTGAAAGACCCACCCCCGCTCTACCCAGCAGCGCTGTCCCTTTTACTAGGGCCGCTTCCCCTCCCACTACAGCCCGCCTATCCCCATCAGCCCTGCCAAGCAATGAGGCTTATACCTTGAGCACAAATCGTTCTTAGTTGTTGCAGGCACTAGGGGTAACGAGGTCTAAATCTTTCTTGGGTCCTAAACCAACACCGAATCTTCTTCGGCCGTCCAAGAATGCAGGTACAATTTTCTGATTTTCTGTAGCAATGTTACAAAATTACAGAACAACCATTTGAGGATTATTAAAAAACCAGTCTGCAATTTATCAATCCCATCCAGAGTAAACCATAAGAAAGGGGGGAAGTTTAATTTGACGCACTTTAGTTCACGTTTCATATCCACATTCATTCATGTGATCATCAGGCTGATCATCCACCGGCCCTCAAAACAGTACCGGCCGTTCCTGCCGTGTCTCTCTCGAACCTATCCCCCTGAACCCGCCTATTTTTAAGTAGGGTCCCTATCTAGCTCTCGTCTTGAAAGCTATCCAGAAACCTGCTGGCATACTCGGTCCCTTATTCTAAATGTGGCCCCTGGTTCTGTCTGACAATCCCCCCAACATAAAGAATGCGGAACATGGTTCCTGCCTCTATCCAGAGAGTCCAAGGCCCTTAACAATCTTATATGTTTTCAATGAAATATCCTCTCAATCCTTGCTAACCCTCCAGACAGTGTACAAGCCCCACTGCTCCAATCCCTTCTCAGCATATGACATAGTCCCGCCATCTCCGGGAATAAACCTTGGTAAACCTCTACGCCGCACTCCCTCAATAGCAAGAATGTCCTTCCTCAAATTAGGGGACCAAAACATGCACGAGCATATTTCCAGGATGCGGTGTCACTAGAACTCTGTACAACCTGCAGAAGGACCTCTTGCCTCCTATATTCGATTCATCTTGTCCATAAAAGGCCACATGAAATGGCCCGATTACTTAACTCTATTCGGACAGTTACTTAGGGAAACGTGGTAACTTACGTGACGATTTTTCAAACATTTGAAAAAAAGTTCCACGAGTAAAAAATGTAGATTACTTTTATTTAAAACAAAAAAAAATAACGGACGGTTAAAAAAAAACAAAAAACAGGGCGTAGATCATAAAGACCAAGTTAGTAGAACTCAAAGTGAAATTACTGTAGTAGGACCTGGTATCCTATATCACTATTGTATGTTTCATGATGGAAATAGCAGAATACTCTGTATTTTCATTACCTTTGAATTGTAGTTTTAATGGTTTATCAATCCCCATAATCTTTATCTTGGATCCATTTCACAATATCTAATCAGAGACATACAGAATGTTGCAAGGTAAATATCTTGCCCAAACTCAGTTGTTATCTTATCTAATCTCAATAAATATCACAAAATATGCCATTGTTTTCAGCCGGATCATAATGGAAACAAAATATAGAATGTAGTTATTTGTTTATCAGTCCCCGCCATCCCAAGAAACAACAGTACTTAAAGAAGAACATGTTTGTTCTTTAAACTAATTTACGAGTCATGTAACCATTACAGAGTCCCGTTTATTTTAATATATCCAAATCCAACAAACTATTGGGATAGAATTTATGCATAAAAGGTATTATTGTTCTAAGAAATAATGGTGTTGGAATGATTATCCATCTCAGTATTTATTAGGCAAGTCCCAAAGCTATAGAAATACACTTTCACGCCCAACCCCGCCAATGCGCCCCCCCACGTCCCCTCGGCTCGAAGGTCTTCATTGAACCTATCATTTAGAAAAACCGAACTCTTTTACTTAGTACCCCTCAGCAGTCTGTAACGTTCCTTCCTGACATCAAAAGCTCTGTGGTAACAGCTCTGTCGCCCTAGACTTTCCAATTACCCACTTAGAAAATAGAAATACATCTTACCCCTTTACCCCACCGCACAATAAGCGTTACGCGAAGCGTTTGCAATTTGGAGAAAGTTCGATACGGATCAGGAATGAAAAAATAATAGCTATGAATTCGATTAGTCAGGTGCGAGCTTAAAACGAAGGTGAGATTGAAAACACCTGTCAAGGAGGCTAAAAACAAACAATCCTGAAGTTTGATCGCCGGCGTACTGTTTTAAAAAAAGTGAGCATAGTGCAGACGACCTCACCATAAATTCTGGTTAAATATTTCTCATACACGGAAATCTCGCTATTTCCACTTTGAATTATATTCATTTATAACTCGTTTGTATTAAACATCAAGGTAACCAGACCTTAATTTGTCGTGCGTTTAGTAACACTGGGGTTAGCTTGAAACTACTTATTAATGTACTTTGTTATTTTTGTTCTTAAAACTTAATATCAACCCTGGTGTAAAAATTACCTCTTATTTGAAGCGGATGATTTAAAATGCGTAAGAATTGACTAATTGCGATCCTGCAGCTGCGAAATTTTTAAGTCGAAAAATTGTATTTTATTTTTATTTTTTCAAAAAGTGGGAATTTGAAGTTATGGACAGAGAATGGCCACGTCAGAGATTTTTAAACTCGGGATAACTCTTGGGTGAACATGGTCGCTACGGAGAGTGGGACAGTCACAGGGGCTTGAGGGTGCGAGGCATCTATGTTGAGCGACAGGAAACATCCAACGTTTCGGGGCCCGGGTCTGAAAGAATGGGATTTCGAGAGAACCCGAAAAACATTGCATATTTCCTCGCTCCATAGGGGAGTGCAGGGAGTCAGATGGACTGGCACAATGACAGGGGGTGGGGGGGGGGGCGGTATCCCAGTGTGAGAGTTGAGTCACCCGACCTGAAGTAAACGGTTAGAAAGCGTCCCCGACCATACCCTCTTCTCCACCAAGCAGGAAGGCACATTCCTTCCTCTGCTAGTCCCCCCTGCCCTCTTCTGGCACCTCGCAGATCAGTCGCTCGCCACCCTCCTCTCACCTACCCGCGCCCTTCCTTCCTCCCGTCATTCTCCTCTTCGCCCCCCCCCCTCTCTAAAAGAAGGAGGGAAGGAAGGGAGAGAGGTCGTGAGAGGGTTAGGGGAGAGTTGAGATCTAAAGTGTAAACTGGGTTTTTTTGGTACTCCAATCACACCTCACAAAGGGCAGCCAACAGTGGGGGTGCGGGCAGAAGGGAGAACACTCTCCTCTCTCTCTCTCTTCTCCAGCTCTCTAGTCACTGCTCATCACTCGCGTCGCAAATTCTCTATCTCTCTCGCTCGCTCCTCTCTCATGTCTCGCTCTCCTCTGCCCCTCTCCCCCTTCTCTCTCTTCCACCCCTTCTCAAAGCAATCTCAGCAGCATTGTCCCCTCTATCTCTCTCTCTCGACCCACTCCCCCCCTCTAATCTCCAATTCCTCTCTCACCCTCTCCCCCCTTCCTCTCTCCGCTCCTCTCCAAATTCCTCTTCCCCCCCCCCTGCCCTTTCTCCCTTTCTCTTGAGCCGTTCCCTGCCCCCTTCCTCTCTCTTCTCTCTCATAAATTCTCTCTCTCTCTCCCTCTCCACCTCCCCCCCCCCCCCCCTATTTTCCTCTACCCACAGCCACGTTTATGAGTCTACAGTTCACGTTGATTGCAGCAGACCAGGACAATCCACGAGTGTGTGTTGTGGGAGCCGAGCAGAGGTTTTCTCTCTTCTTCTATTCATTCTGTCTCTGCTCCGTGATCCAGCTCGTATTGACAGTAAAAATCCGTGTCCCAACTCTTTACCCCCCTGAGAAAATACCCCCTCTCTGCTGTCTCAAATCTCACCGGGCCGCCCCCCCCCCCCCCCCCCCCCCCCGCCCCCACACCACACTCTCACAATCACACAATTTATTAGAAAAGACAGAGACACACACGCATATCATCAGACTAGAGACAGCATTAACCCAAAAACACGAGAGAGACAAGAACAGTAGCCACAGAGAGACAAGAGACCACACAGCCACAGAAACAAGACACACACACACACACACACACAGAACACAGAAACAAAACAGAGACATAATACACAGACACAGAGTCACTCACACATAGACACAGACAGACACACACACACATCACAGACAAGAGACAAGAGTTTAAATCCCTTGCTCGCCTGATGGGTGTGAAAACCCTACCGCCTGCCCCGGACAGAGAGACCAATGTTAACACAGACTCAAACCTCCAACCTGGTCTGCTGCTGTACCGGCACCGAACGAGTTAACACGCCCGAAAACACAACTACCCCCAGATACTGTTTATATCTTATTCCACAAGATTGTCCTCTCGTCTGCCACGCACTTCCGCAAACACTGGGGCTATGCACTTTCAAATGATATTCCTCCAGTTGTCTTTTTTTTTTCTGCTTCAGGTCTTTTAAAAAAAAACAAAAACTTTACTATGATCCCCTTACATTCTCCACACCCTGACCAAGAGCCACCGCCCCCACCCTCGGGGCAGGTACGGGTGGGACGGTACACCCCCACCCCCAACTCCGCCTCCTCCCAGCCTCTCACACACGCACCGCCCGCCTGCCCGCTCCCAGGCCCGGCGTTTAACGTTGAATACTCACGGCTGAGTTTTTGCTGCGGTCTGGGCTTGCTGCCCTGTAAGACTCTTCCCCCCGCCCCAGGCCCAGACCAGAGTCCCGGCCGCTCCGGCGGCAGCGAGTGACTCGATTTAAAAAAAAAACAAAACGCATTTATTTTACTGAGGAATGTGGATCGATGCATTGATGACCCATTGTATAACTACTTGTTAAACTACTTGCAGTTAACACATAACACGCGTTTATTTTTAACTCACAAAAAAGCGGTTGTTATCCATGTTCTATTTTTTTGCAAAAAAATCCATATGGCGAATGTTTTTTTTAAAAATCTTATTTAACAAAGCGAATTTGTATTTCCATCAGAAATATGGAAAATTAACGTGGAGACCCTCTTGGGCGCGGTGCCCAATTTGGAAAAATCGGTCCAATCGGCCTAGGGGGCCGGCCCTGGCTCCTGGTGTCTACTGTCTACTACTGTTTTATGACACACCCCATCCAATTTCAGGCTAGTTAATATCGGTTTTATGACATGCAGTGGACCTGTGGACATTCATAACTTCCTCGTGTTGAGAAAGTAAAAGGATGGAGAGCATTGGAAAATATAGTGCAATTAGTTCAGGAGTTAAGTTTAATAGTAGTAGATTAAACGAGAACTTAAACCAGTTTGAAGTTTGATCTATTATTTTTATGAGGAGTTACGGTGAGCGATTGCGTGAAGAAGCCCCGCCAGTTGCGCATGCGCGTCAATCTTCAAAGCAGCGACAGTGAAATCACAGTAACTACAGTTGAAGTGATATAGTAAGACTCAGAAGACTAGAACTACCAGATGATCTTTTGCGATTATGAGGGCCGGAAGCGGAGGGCACGTAATCGCTCACCATAACTCCTCATAAAATAAAGATCGAAAACTTCAAACTGGTAAGTGTTTCTCGTTTAATCTTACTATTTTACTTCGGAGTCACGTGAGTGATTCCGTGAAGATTTCAAAGCTCTGTGATTTCATGCCGTAGACTGGCCCCAGTTCCAATACGGCACACTGCTTCGGTTGACACAGGATAAACAGTAATGTATTAAACATGTGTGCAATTTATACAAATTAATGTCTTAATAACAAAAGAAGCAATAACAACACCCTCTCTCCTAGGGAGAATTTACAAACAGGACCAACATAAACATGCTCAAATCCTTCTGAGATAGGTTTGTTGTAAAAGCGTTGAAAATTCCCTTCACTGGACCATCATGTGGCCCCAAGGACTTGGACTAAAGGGGCGTCCAGTGCCCTCGCTGTAGTGTTGAATAAACCCCCATTATGAGACTGAAATAGTAAACCGCCCTGGTAGGAGTGAGATTGAGAAACACATCAGTGTCTGCTCCAGCAGAATCCAAACCTGCTTCAGCCAACCTCGAAATGGTACAAGAGACACAGAAATGAACAAACCCCACCAACCAAAGAGCGAAACACCGACCACCTCTCTATGAGGCTTTGTGACTGATGAGCATCGGTTGTTTTGGAGCCTCTAAGACTCTTGGTGACCTCAATATTGCCGTAGGGTGCGTAACTACAAATAGTCGCCGGTCAATGGGGTACGCTCTAAAGATCATTTTTGTCCCGGACGTCCCTGGCCTGCTTTGTGTAATTAGATCATATACATAAATCGTAATACTATTTACAGAAAAGGCATGCTGTCCATCGTAACTTTTGCAATGTCTGGACCCCGTTGCGCTGAAATGAGCACCATGAGCATGACCAGTTTAAGTGTTAGTTTTTTGGAAACAGAAGTAATCGGAGCCTATTGACGAAGCAGTGTGAACTATGCTCACATCCCAGATTCGCGTATATCTAGGTCTAGGAGGGTTCTTGCATGAATAGCTCACATGAATCAGGACACCAATGGATGAGATCCAACAGAATGTTGTCCCGACCCCTGCCATAAATAGGAGGACAATGCACTCCTAGCACTATTAATGGCGTTATAACTCCATTGCTCGTCAAAGTGTAATGTAACAAGAAACTCCAATACATCAGGTATGCCTGCAGTGTGATAAGATATAGTTGACTGTAAGCAGAGCATCTCCCATTTTTATAAATGAGATACTTATTATTTTTTAGTATTATCCCTCCAGGCCGTAATTATCACATCCATGGTTCGCCTCGATAGTCCGAGCCCCTGGAAAGGTCTCGTCAGAATCTGCAATCAACAGATTAACATGATCATGGAAAGTGTGACTCTTGCCTGTCACAGGGTGAAGCAACAAGGTGCTGCATTTGGGGATAACCATGAATGGCTGTGTCATTAGTCTCAGAACCAATGGTAACCATGGCTGTGTGGCCCAGTCTGGAACGGCCAAATGCCTGAAGCGGAGCCCTGCTCAATTTGGTGAGACATTGACTGATTAGGCAGAATGGGGAGAGCGTAAAAGAGCGTACCTCCCCAATGTAGCGGGAATGCATTCACCGCTACATCCGGTTCCTGTGAAGCGTATTTAGGCAACCGGTGATTTAATCTGAATGCAACAGATCTATGTCTGGCAATCCATAGTTGGTGACAATCTTTTTAAAAAAAAAAAAAAAATTTGGATCTCAACTTCAACATCCATTCTATGTAGCCTTTAAATTTACGTGCCCTGGTGTCCGCCACCACACTATCTCTACCTAGTAGGGAGATTGCTATGACCCAGATGTCCCTAGTAATACAACAGTGCCAGATGGGGTTTAGAGGGGGGCGCGGGAGGGGGGCCAGATTATGTCACATGATAATGACTTAATTTCCGCTCATGTAATTAATATATACAATTGCTGTGGTATTGTCCGATCTGGAGCTGAACATGCAAGTCATGCATTTGTTGAACAGGTGTACGGCCTTTTTTTGGGGCATAGAATGCCCCAACGATTCCAAATATTTAATATCCCATGCATCTGTAGGATTAATGCCTCTTGCATACTCCATTCCCTTTTTTGCGGCTGGAATTTGTTATTATCAGTGACTTGCGCTTTCCCCCCTCTCCTCTCCTCCCCGTCCTGAAACACTCACCTCAGCTTGTAAAAAAGCAGCTGAAGGTTTGTTTGCTCAGAATGTTACCAGAGCAACGTGAGACATTTGTATATCCACCTTTGCAAACTCGGTGATAGCTTGGCCCTGCCAACTGCATCGGGTGGTCTATCAAAATGGACCTGCATGTTTTTGAGTGCCTGTTCCTTAGCCCGTTGCATATTCTGATAGTGTAGAGGCCCAAATGCACTCCAGGGAAGGCTATTAATTTACCAATAACATTAGCTACTCATTGGATGGAGGGTTGCTGTTCTTCTACCAGACTGTTGCACAAGGCCTATTTCTTAAACTTTTGGCCATAGCAAGACTCATATGTTGGTTGAATCAATGACCCAATAGTAAATGATTCCCTGAGATGACATCAATTTGGATGTGGTCGGGTGAATGCCCAACCTCCCAAACATATGTTTGGTAATTGAAAAACAGAAATTCAGATTGCCTTCTGAGTATTGCCTATGATCAAGAGAAAACATCATGCAAGTATGCCATCACAAGTGATTCCTTCTGAGCCCGGTTTCCCCCCCCCCCCCCCCTCCTATAAGTTTTCCATCCCCCATATTCCCCACCCCATCCCACCTCCCGCCCGCCGACCGACCCCCGCCCGTCCGCCTTCCTCCACGCTTCCCCGGCGGTACTGGTTTCCACAATTTTGTAAACAAGCTAGGGCTGGGTTTACCCGGCCCGCCCCCATTTTGGAAAAGTTTTAAAAACTGCCATTTCGCTGTCACATCCAACTAACTTCCAATATCTGCGGTATTGTAATGAATTGGTACTGAATAATATGGGCATCTTTTCAGATCTATACATGCCATATAACATCCTTTGGAAAAACCAGTTGCTTAGCAGTACTGAACGTTTCCATTGAAAGTGTTTATACTGGACATAGGAGTTTCAGTCGGGCTAGGTCTTAGAATGGTTCGACATCCAACATCGTAGCTGCTTCTTTTGCTTGGTGGGTAATTTTTAAAATTAACTCAATTCGAAACCCCTAAAAACTGTCCATTATAAATGCCTCTGAAGTTATACAGTACGCCTTCATTGTAGAACAATTGTAATCTAACCCCCTACTGGTGACTGGTCTCTGGAGGATATGTCCTGGGACAAGTCCAGCTGCTTGTACCGCCATGGTTGTTGGATTCTTTTGCCTCCCAATTTTGCTGGGATGTGCACTGGTGCATTCCAATGGCGTAGTAATGGGGAGCTCGCCCTGCACCAGCGTTGTGACCCATCTGAAGGTGGTATGGTTGAACGAGGCGGCATCAGGCACAGTCTTCGCCTCGTCATTCTGAGTTATTGACTTACGTCGCCAGATCCTCACCAAACACCAACGGACTCACAAGCACAACTTGCCGCCGCACCGCACCCCACTCATCTCGCCGCTTCACCGGTCGGACCGACCACCCGCCCACCGGGACCTCCAACGCATCGCCCGCCGACCCGACTCCACTGCCCGCGGACTCCTACCTTCGGGTCCGCCGCCGACCAAACAACCACCCACGACAACTCCACCGCCCTCCAGCAGCCCGCAGGCCGTCGCCTCACCTGCAGACTGGACTCTGCAGTGGGCCTGAAAGCTCCACGTTGCTAACGCCCCCCACCACTCTGTCTTCAACGGCACTGGGTCCTAGTGCCCCCCCCCGTCTCCCCAGGCCCCCAGCCCCAGTAACCTTAGTGGCTAATTCCACTAAGGTCTTCCCCATCCCCCCCCTACCATGTAAACGCCCCAGCTCTTCCCCACCCACACACACAGCCCCCATACCCCCCTACCGCCTGACCACTCTCCACCCCCCCACCACACAACGCTTCGTCCTCAGTCACTCACCTGCCTTCCTCCGACCACAACCCCATATATGATTATTAATATCCTTGCCAATAAAGCTGTGTTCACCATGGCCCGCCCCCCGGACCTCCCCCTCTCCGACATCGAACGGTCTGTCCTCAGCAGAGTCTCAGTCTTCACCTTTGTCCCCCTCCGTCCCCACCTCAATGAGTTTCCGCACCCACCACGACGACTTGGAGCTCTTCTAAATAAGTAATAAAATAAAACCGTCCGCCTCCGCCTCACAGCGTTCTTCCACGGGAAGAAGCCCTCGCCCCCCACTGATGATCCCTTTTCCTGTCTCCCACGCACAGCCTCCACTTGGAACCCCCCTCGTAGCCTTCCGGCTGTAGAAACTATTTATCCAGAACTGCCGTCTGGACATCAACCGAAATACCTCCTCGACTTCTTTCTCCCACCACCCCCCTGTCTCACTCCAATCTCTCCAGCCCTGAACGTACTGCCATCGACTCACTTTCTCTCCGGTAACAACCCAGACTGGGTTATCAAACCGTCACCGCCGACAAGGGAGGTGCCGTGGTAGTCTGGCGCGTTGATCTCTACAAAGGGCACGGAGGCCGCGCGCCAACTCTCGGACACCTCCTCCTACTTACCCCCTGGACCATGACCCCAACTGACGAACACCAGGCCACCATCTCGAGCACACATAACCAACTTCATCAGCTCGGGCTCCCTACCCACCACCGAGCCGGTCCGACCTCATCGTTTCCCAGCCCCCCCGCACGGCCCGATTTTACCTTCTCCCCAAAATTCACAAACCCGACTGCCCTGGCAGACACATTGATCTCTGCCTGTTCGTGCCCCACCGAACACATTTCCACATACCTTGACGCCATCCTATCCCCCTTTGTTAAAAAGAGAAAAAATAAAAAAAAAAAATCCCTACCCCCACCTATGAGTTCAAGACACCTCAGACCCCACTCCCCCCCCCTCCGTCGCTCCGTGCATTCCATTCTCCAGGCCCCCCCCATCCTCTCATCTTTACCATGGACGTCCAGTCACTCTACACCTCCATCCCCCACCAGGACGGTCTCAAAGCCCTCCGGTTCTTCCTCGACCAGAGGAGCAACCCATACCCGTCCACTGACACCCTCCTCCGGCCTAGCAGAGTTGGTCCTCACCCTCAATAACTTCTCTTTTGATTCCGTCCCATTTCCTCCAAACACAAGGCGTAGCTATGGGGACACGCATGGGCCCCAGCTACGCTTCCCCCCGCCTCTTTGTTGGGTACGTCGAACAATCCTTGGGTTCTCGGCGTACCAGGCCCCATCTCCCCGACCTCTACCTCCATACATCGACGACTGCTTTGGTGTCACCTCCTGCACCCACACACAACTGACTGACTTCATTCATTTCACCACCACTTCCATCCGGCACTCAAATACACTTGGACCATTTTCCGACACTTCCCTACCATTCCTTGACCATCACCATCTCTATTGCAGGTGATACGCTCCTGACCGAGAGGAGGGGGTGGTGGTGGGGGGTAATGGTTGGGTAAGAATTCGTTCCCACTACAAACCTACTGACTCCCACAGATACCTGGAGCTACTCTTCCTCCCACCCTGCTTCCTGTAAGGATCTCATCCCCGTATTCCCAATTCCTCCGTCTACGCCGCATCTGCTCCCAGGATGAGGTGTTCACACATTCATCACAAATGGGCCTCATTTCTTCAGAGAACGGGGATTCCCCTCCCCCACATTGATGATGCTCGCACCAGGGTCTCTCCATACCCCGCAACACTGCCCTCGCTCCCCATTCCCCCACTCGCAACAGCGGCAGAGTCCCCCCTGGTCCTCACCTTTCACCCCACCAGCCGGCAAATACAACATATAGTCCTCCGCCAGTTTCGCCACCTCCAACGTGACCCCTCCACCCGCCACATCTTCCCATCTCCCCCCCTGTCTGCTTCCGCAAAGACCGCTCCCTCCGCAACTCCCTTGTCCAATTCTTCCCTCCCCTCCCACTCTACCCCTTCCCCGGGCACTTTCCCTTGCAACCGCAAGAAATGCAACACTTGTCCCTTCATCACCTCCCCCCCTCCACTCCTTTTCAGGGACCCAAGCAGTCCTTCCAGGTCCGACAGAGGTTCACCTGCACCTCCCTCCAACCTCATCTACTGCATCCGCTGCTCCAGATGCCAGATGATCTATATCGGGTGAGACCAAGCGGAGGCTTGGCGATCGCTTCGCACGAACACCTCCGCTCGGTCCGCAATAACCAAACCCGACCTCCCCGGTGGCTCAGCACTTCAACTCCCCCTCCCATTCCACATCCGACCTCTCGTCCTGGCCTCCTCCACGGCCAGAGTGAGCAACACCGCAAGCTGGAGGAACAGCACCTACATATTCCGCTTGGGGAGGCTGCTTCTTGGGCTTGAATATTGAATTTTTCTCAATTCTGTTAACCCTTGCTGTCTCCTCCCCTTCCCACCATCTCCCTCAGCCCTCGGGCCCTGGCATTCCCTCTAATCTCTATCTCTCCACCACCCTAGTCACACTAGCTTCTCATTTTCACACCACAAACAGCTTACAATGGCTTGGTTCCCTTATCACCGATACTTTTTGCCATTATCTTTCGACTCATTGTTCCTTATCTCTCCACATCACCGTTCTAATATCTCTCGTTTCCCTGATCCCTGACCAGTCTGAAGAAGGGTCTCGACCCGAAACGTCGCCTATCTCCTTCGCTCCTTAGATGCTGCTGCACCCGCTGATTTTCTCCAGCTTTTTGTGTACTCCTCGATTCTCCAGCATCTGCAGTTCCTTCTTTAAAAGTTTGGTGGCTATGTTGTATGCTCTGCACAGTGCTGCACATTTCTGATTCAAGTTGGCTTGATGGCGTTTCCGTCAGGCAGTTTTGATTTCAAAGATATGGGGCGTTACACAGCAGGCTAACATTGTCCGCTGTGAGTTTGATAGTGGTGCCCCCTTCCACTGACCGCCCAAAGCCGCTATACCTGATCCAATTAGTTTTAAGGCTTTCTGTAGCCTGGTTCATGCAATCGCATGTTTGCACCCATTTGCCCCCAGATGCACTGGTTTACAGTGGGCACTCTGAGTGGTGCACACTTTACAGGAGTCTCATATCGTTTGGGTATTTCATCCATTGTTCATTCTTGGAACTGGTGAGAGGTCATGTAATGAATGTTTCTGGCCAAATGTTTTGCCTTACCAGTTCCTGCCGGCATTACGAATTTACGAATTACACGTCCGGCAACCGGGAGCTAAGCTCTTGGCTTTGGGGCATGCTTCTGTGCTATACCACCAACTTCAAGGGTAGTTGTCATAACAGCCCTGGCTCTCCCTGCTCATGCATAAGGAGGTGTCATGCAGCCCTAACATGGCGCTGCTCCATTTCCTCACACAGTTCCAGCCAGTATGGCGAATTTACCTGCCACATCCCACACCTGTAGCGAAACTCCTGTGCTTTGGCGTATGCTCTTCTGCAGTAACCAACACCTAACTTCAGGGTCAGACTCTTGCTGCCCTGGCTCTCCCGGCTCATGCCCAAGGGAGTATTATGCAAGCCCATGACATGGCGCTGCTGGTATGGGTCCCCATGCAGACTGTAGGCGTCTGGTTCTTGCACTATATGGACCACTCTGGTCGAGGTTGCTGCAGAGAGCTGCTGGGGGGGAACTGTAAGGAAGGCTCAAAGACACCTTAAAGTCTTCAGTACTTTATTAAGCACACGGCCAACATAGCCCTGGCTGTACGTTGGTCTCTGTCACGAACACCAGAGAGCGAAGCTAGGCGTGTGGGTTGCAATTATGCTAAATGGTGGGGGGAGGTGGTTAGCATGGACAATCGTTACTATCACCATTAAAGGTGTACACACATATCATCTACATCCTTTCCTCTACCAAAACAAACAGTGAGTGACAGGGACACGACCACGTCTCATGCGCCATGGGTGAGTGCAAACAGTAAAGCACAGGGATACCAGGATCACACGTAAATCGCCGTAACGGACCGCGCCTGACCAGGCGACCAGACCGGGTCCGCACCTCGCCATTCACCTCCGTCCCGACAGAACAAGCTGGGACGCCGGGTCATGGTGGGGGCTACGGACAGGAGAACTCCTTGGCGACGAAGGCAGCGGGGAGGGAGGCGAAGAAGAGAAGGGCGCGGAAGCCGGAGGAAAGCGGGACCGCAGCCGGGATGCACTCCGGAGTGAACGAAAGGGGAGGGCCCGGCCCCAGAGGAATGGGCAAAGCACAGGGCCGCGACAGGGGCAGCGGGGGGGCATACAGAGCCGCCGGGGGTGGGAGAGGCTCGTTCACGAGCCGGAGATGCTGGCGGACCGGCGGTAACACCCTTCCGTCGCGGTTGACAAGGTATGAACGAGGGGGAACCGGCAGAGCCAACGACCACGGCCAGCCTGGAACGGCCAGAAGAGGACCACATACGGACGACCTGGCCGGGGAGAAGAGGGCAGAGGACACGGCAGGGACCTGTCGTTGGGAACGCTTCTGGATATTATGTCTTTCGTAATGCGTTCCCGAACCAAGGCAGGGTTTAAAGACGGAAGGGGACAGGGACTGCTGAGACACCGGGACCGTGGGGCCTCGTGACTCGGGACATGAGGTCGCTGAGCCGGTGGAGGCCCAGGGCATGGTCGCGGGAGATGGTTGCGGAGGTTCAGCAGGGCCAGGTAGATGTCGGAGCGGGATAGGCGCAACGTTCCAACAATCCTGTCGCACTGCGGACCGCGCGCGTCGGCCAGTCCATTGCTCTGTGGGTATTCCGGGCTGTGGTGTAATGTCTAAAGTTCCAACGCTCAGCAAACTCTCGGAACTCGGCACTGTAAACTGGCTGCCGTTGTCCGACTGCAGGCTGACGGGGGGACCCGAAGGGGCAAAGTGGCGGCGCAACTTGTCGATGACTGCGGAGGAAGAGAGGGAGTGGAGCTGGTCAACTTCAAACCAGCTGGGAGTAAGAGTCGACAAGCACAGGAAGTGCTTTCCGTGCCACTCGAAAAGATGTCGGTATGCTAGCGCACCAGACCAGGGCAGGTCAGCAGCTGGCTGCTGCAGGAGCGGCTGCCGCTGTTGTTTGTGGAGCGAGGCTTTTGTTTTTTACAGGTAGGCACGCGGAGACCCTATCCCAGAAGTAGCGAGGCATGTCGGGCCAGAAGAACTGGCTCTGAGCGACAGAAAAGGGTCGCCTCGGCCCCAGGATGGCCACGATGAGCGGTCTCGAAGTTATTTGTTCCCGTAGTGCTGCGGGCACCACCACCTTGTGCCCCTTCACAATCACACCACCACGCAGCACTAACCCTCACGAACCAAGAAGTAAGGCACCGCAGCGGCCGGCTGGGAAGAAACGGCGCTCTGGCCAACCCTGCCTGATGATCGCGGCCAGCTGCTGTAGTGAAGCGTCTGCCGCCGTGTGCTTGGGGGGCCAGGGAAACTTCAACTGACCGGAGGGCACGAAGTTCACGCCCAGGACTATCAGATCGGACGTCTCGTACGGATGCTGGGTTGTGGATGAGAGAGGCGCCCAAGACAGCGTGTGACGCAACAACCATGTTCCTTGCCCTATGCGATAAACCACTGTGAAACATAGAAACAAGAAATTAGGTGCGAAGAGTAGGCCATTCAACCCTTCGAGCCTGCACCGCCATTCAATATGATCATGGCTGATCATCCAATCAGTATCCCGTACCTGCCTTCTCTCCATACCCTCTGATCCCCTTAGCCACAAGGGGCCACATCCAACTCACTCTTAAATTAGCCAATGAACTGGCCTCAACTACCCTCTGTGCAGAGAGAGTTCCAGAGACTCACACTCTCTGTGTGAAAAAAGTCTTTCTCATCTCGGTCTTAAAGGATCCCTTCCCCCTTATCCTTAAGCTGTGACCCCTTGTCCTGGACTTCCCCAACATCGGGAACAATCTTCCTGCATCTAGCCTGTCCAACCCCTTAAGGAATTTTGTAGTTTCTATAAGATCCCCCTCTTAATCTCCTAAATTTCCAGAGAGTATAAACCGAGTCTATCCCAGTCTTTCTTCATAAGACAGTCCATGACATCCCAGGGAATCAGTCTGGTGAACCTTCTCTGCACTCCCTCTATGGCAATAATGTCCTTCCTCAGATTTGGAGACCAAAACGAACGCAATACTCCAGGTGTGGTCTCACAAGACCCTGTACAACTGAAGTAGAACCTCCCTGCTCCTGTACAAAGTGAAGCGTTGTAAGCTGGAGCATCATGCGCTGGAAGCCGGGAGGAGGCCATGTGTATTGGCTTGTGAGGATGGTGACCAGAGGCTGGTGGTCCCCGTCTCGACAGTGAAGCAGTGCCCAGGATATAGTCTTTGAATTTGGAGCAGGCAAAGACAACTGCAGCAGTTCTTTCTCAATCTGGGCATAGTGTTGTTCAGCGGACGTCATTGTGCGGGAACGCGTAGGACACAGGCAGTTGCACCCCGTCATGGAATCTGCAGGCAGGCGGCCCCCGAGGCCAAACTTTGAGGCATCACACGTGAGAACGATGGGGCGCTGGAGGTCGAAAGTACTTCAGCGTTGGCATGCTGACCAGCTTAGATTTGAGGGTGTCAAATGCACGCTGCTGTTGCGGGAACCAGGCCCAGGCAGTGTCCTTTTTTCACCAGATCCCGCAGAGGGGCACTCAGTTCGCTCAGGTCGGGGATGATGAACTTTCCCAGGTAGTTGACCATGCCCATAGAACGCTGCAGGCCAGGCACGTCAGCAGGTGCAGGCATCTCGGATATAGCGGCCGTCTTACTGCGGGTTCGGGCTTCAGCCTCGATGCCGTGAAAACATCTGACCCACGTAGGTGACCTCCGGGACCCGGAATCGGCACTTCTTCGGGTTGAGCTTCAGGTTGACCTCCCGGGCCCGCCTGCAGCACCTGGCGAAGGTGGTGGTCGTGCTCAGGGACATTCTCCCCATAGACCAGGATGTCGTCGACAATGATGGCACACGGAAAGTCAGCAAACAGTTGTTCCATGGTCCTCTGGAACACCTCGCTGCAGAGTTGATCCCAAACGGCATGCGGAGGAAGCGATACCTGCCGAAGGGCATGCTGAAGGTTGTCAGTGTGCGAGGACCGCTCGTCTAGAGGGTATCTGCCAGAACAAACTCTTGGCATCAAGAACCGAGAACATGGTGGCAGGGCCGACCTGTGCAGCAACATCCTCCACCGTCCGCATGGGATAAGTGCGGGCGCGCCTGATGGCCAAGTTTAAGTCCTTGGGGGTTGATGCAGATCCGTTATTTCGCTCTTGTCTTTCTTCGCAGCGACAACCATAAGTAGAAGAAACCCACTGGGTGGAGTCCGTGACGGGCGCCAGGATGCCCGTGGCCACCATCTCGCGAAGAAGCAGACTCGACCTTGCCCCTCATGGCAAAGGACACGCGGTGCGGGGGACAGAGACGACCGGCGTGATGTCGGGATGAGGGCAATCTTGTAGCTGCAGGGCAACTTCCCCAGCTTCGAGTCGAACCGGTCCGGGGGGAATTCGGCCAGCGGGGTTCAGGGGTGCCTCTACCAGGTGGACATCGCTGTGGAAGCTCACCAACCCGGGGTCCTGGCAGGCCTCCACGCCGAGCAGGGGGTCACATTTACCGTCTAGCAGGAAGAAAGAGAGGGGGCCGAAGGTGGTCGACAGCACCTTGCAGTGGAGATTCGCCCTCCCCACAGGAATAAGCACGCCACCCCCATAGGCACGCAAAAACAGCACTGTCTGTGGAAACAGGCTCATTATTTCTTATCTTCTGAACAGGCTTGTTGACATAACATTTGGCAGCTGCCCCCGTTGTCGACCTTAGCAGAGAAGGCCATGCCATTCACCGTGACTCGGACGGTCGGGTCTGTTATCAGTCCAGCTGCACCTCGCAAGGAAAACACATCCAGCTCACTCGGAGAAGAGTCAGGGTCAGACGGGGGAAGATCAACATGTTGGAGATGGGAACTAGACGTTGAGTCATCACGTGACAGGTAGCGAGACGGTTTCTGCTGTGGCTGTGCAGGGTTCCCACGGGAACGGCATGCTGCCGAAAAGTGCCCGAGCTTGTTGCAAAAGTTTACAGGTTTTCCCCAACGCCGGGCACACATTAAAACGGTGTGAGACAAAGTTACAATTTGGACATCGTTGAGGCGGTCTGGAGCCCTGCAGTGGTCTTGCCCTCTGTCGCCGGGGAGCATTGTACTGGGGACCAGCGAGACTGGCTGTGTGGACCACAGGGTCAGGTACAGCGGAGGAGACAGCCTCAGCTAAACGAGAGGCATGCAGCGCTCATGGAATGTCAGATCAGGCTTACGCAGCAGCTCAGAGCGCAGCTTATCATCCCGCTGACCAAAGACTAAAATTGTCACGGGTCAAGGCATCGGGGGTCAGGTCACGTAGGTTACATCGGCGAGCCAGCTGGCGCAGCGCGGCCACAAAAATTGTCAATAGACTCCCCAGGGTTCTGGCGTCTGGAGAACAGTTTGAAACGCTCTAAGATGTGGTTAGTGGGAAGGTCACACATCGCCGTAAATTTAGCAATCAGGCAATCGGGGTCTTGGACACTCTCACCATGTCCATAGACGAACGACTCCGAACGCGTCGAGCGCCTCGGACCAGCCAGGTTAAGCAGCAGGGAAGCCTTGACTAGCGGGGGCCATAGCAGGGTGGGCGATTGCATCATAATGCTCAAAGTCCCGTCGGAACACACTCCAGCGATGAGTGACGTCGGCATCAAAGACTAGGATGTCAGGTTTACGACAGGCAGAAGCCATCACGGAACAGGGAGGGGGTACTGGGACTAAGAAAATAAAACGCGATAGATCAGAGACGCAGGAAGAAGCACTTCTGACGCCCATGTAAGGAAGGCTCAAAGACACCTTAAAGTCTTCAGTACTTTTATTAAGCACACGTCATACATAGCCCTGGCTGTACGTGGTCTGTCACGAACACCAGAGAGCGAGCTAGCGGCGTGTGGGTTGCAATTATACTAAATGGTGGGGGGAGTGGTTAGCATGGACATCGTTACTATCAATTAAAGGTGTACACACATATCATCTACAGGAACCCTGGGGTATACCCTTGACTGGAACACCTCATGGTTGTAGTATTTCCTTTAGGAGGTGTTCCATCTCATCCAGACGTCCCCTAACCTTATTGTTGGTAGGAGGGGAGTCTTTCTGGCCTGACTCATCAGAGTCGACAGGCCTGGATAATTTCCTCTTGGCCTTTCCTCCCGACAGGAGTGGCCACAGTGCTTCTGAGGCACCGGAGTTGCTGCCGCTGGCTGTACCGCCGGCGGCTCTGGAGCCGGCGTCTCTGGAGCCGGCGTACGCCCGCTGACCTCGGTCCCGCGGGCAGGCTTTTACTTTTACAGGCGGCACATCTCGCCTTACTTTCTGTTAATTTTTCCCATTTTGGAAGTGCAACGACCTTACGGGACCTAAGCAAACCGCACCCACTTACCTGCGGGTGTTTTACTTACCGCTGGTGGAGCTGCGCTCTCCAGCCTGTCGGTGCGCTAATGCATTTGACGTAATGACGCGCATGCGCACTGGCGGGGCTTCTTCACGGAATCACTCACGTGACTCCGAAGTAAAATTTAGTTTACTGTCACGTGTACCGAGGTACAGTGAAAAGCTTTTGTTGCTTGCTAACCGGTCAGTGGAAAGGCAATACATGATTACAATCGAGCATCTACAGTGCACAGATACATGATAAGGGGAAATGATTGAAAGAAGTGAGCTCTTCTTGGGAGAAATTTCTTTAGCCCAGAGGCTGATGAATCTGTGGAATTCATTGCCACAGACAGGGGTGGAGGCCAAGTGATTGGGTTTTTTTAAAAGCGGAGATTGATTGGGTTTTGATTAGTAAGGGCGTCAAAGGTTACAGGGAGAAGGCAGGAGAATGGGGTTGAGAAGAAAAAAATTAATCAGCCACGAGCGAATGGCAGAGCAGACTCAATGGGGCCGAATGGCCTAATTCTGCTCCTATGTCTTGCGGTCTTCTAGAATGTGCATATTGAATAATAGAGTAACACGCCTTTGAACAGACGTAATAAAAATGAACTGCAGATGCTGGTTTATACCAAAGATAGACACAAAACGCTGGACTGTCGCAGTGGTTCAGGCAGCATCTCGGTAGAAAATGGATAGGTGACATTTCAGGTCAGGACCCTTTGAAAATGGATAAGGGATATTTTGGGTCGGGACGAAATGTCACCTCTCCATTTTCTCCAGAGATTCTTCCTGAGCTGCTGAATTACTCGAGCACTTAATAACTGCAGCCATAATATGATTAAGAAGCATGTCTCTTCAAGAGTCAGGAGTGTTTTATTGTCATAAATCCTCCCATTCCGAATCCGACCTCTCTGTCCTGGGCCTCCTCCATGGCATTAGTGAGCACCACCGGAAATTGGAACAGCAGCACCTCATATTCCGCTTGGGCAGTCTGCACCCCAGGGGCATGAACATTGACATCCCCAGTTTCCGGTAGCCCTTGCTGTCTCCTCCCTTTCCCAGCTCTCCCTCAGCCCTCTGGCTTCTCCTCTTCTCCTCTTCCTTTCTTCTTCCCTGCCACCCACCCCCCCCCCCCCCCCCCCCCCTCACCCTGCATCAGTCTGAAGAAGGGTTTCGGCCCGAAACGTTGCCTATTTCCTTTCGCTCCATAGATGCTGCCGCACCCGCTGAGTTTCGCCAGCATTTTTGTCTATCTTTGATTTTCCAGCATCCGCAGTTCCTTCTTGAACAGTGAAACTCTTAAGGGTCTCGACCCGAAACGTCACCCATTCCTTCTCTCGAAAGATGCTTCCTGTCTCGCTGAGTTACTCCAGCTTTTTGTGTCTATCGTCGGATGAAACCAGCATCTGCACTTCCTTCTTACACAGTGAAACTCTTACCTGTAGCAGCACGACAGATATGTAGAGACAGTAGACACTGTCATAAACAACTAAAAGTTCAATATATGAAAACAAACAAACAATATAGTGCAAAGACAAAAAAATAATCCCTACTGCAATCAAGGACATTTCACCATGTAGATCCCTTCGATGGTGGGGAGGTCAGTACCTGTGATGGACTAGATAGTGTTCACCACTTATTGAAAGGGTGAAGAAGGGTCTCGACCCGTGATGTGGCTCCTTCCTTCTCTCCAATAGATGCTGCCTCACCCGCTGAGTTTCTCCAGCATTTTCTGTCTACCACTTATTGCAATCTCCTTTGTTCCTCAGCGTTCGAGTTGCCGAACCGGGCCATGATGCGACCAGTAAATATGCTCTCTACCGTCCACCTGTAGAGAGTCAAGAGAGTATTTGTCGACAAACCAAATCTCCTCAGCCTCCTGAGGAAGTAGAGGCATTGATGGGCTTTCTTCATGATTGCAACAATGTGCTGGACCTAGGACAGAACTTCAGAGATATGGACGGCCTGGAGTTTTTGACCTTTCCCAACACCGTCCCGTCGGCGAAGGCAGGTTTACATAGATACATAAACATTAGTGCAGGAGGAGGCCATTCGGCCCTTCGAGCCAGCACCGCCATTCAATGTGATCATGGCTGATCATCCACAATCAGTACCCCGTTCCTGCCTTCCCCCCATATCCCTTGATTCCGCTAGCCCTAAGAGCTCTATCTAACTCTCTTTTGAATGCATCCAATGAATCGACCTCCACAGCCTTCTGAGGCAGAGAATTCCAACTTTATGTGTGAAACTGTTTTTCCTCATCTCAGTTCTAAATGGCCTACTCCATGTTCTTAATCTGTGGCCCCTGGTTCTGGACTCCCCCAACATCGGGAACATGTTTCCTGCATCTAGCGTGTCCAATCCCTTAATAATTTTATATGTTTCTATAAGATCCCCTCTCATCCTTCTAAATTCCAGTGAATACAAGCCCAGTCGCTCCATTCTTTCATCATATGACAGTCCTAGGAATTAACCGTGTGAACCTACGCTGCACTCCCTCAATAGCAAGAATGTCCTTCCTCAAATTAGGGTTTGTGGATCCTCGGCCTTGCTCTTCTAAACTCAACAATCATTTGCTTGGTTTTACTGGCGTTGAGACCAAGGTTCTTGTTCCGACACCATTCAGTCAGATGATTGATTTCCCTCCTGTACAGGAGTGAATTTAAAGATGGAGCTGGATATGTGTCCGGCTACTCATTCATGAGTATAGGATGAGTTGAGCAGGGTGCTGAGCACACAGCCTTGAGGTGCTCCTGTCTGATGGTTACTGAGGAGGAAGTGTTGCTGCCAATCATCTGTAGATGAGGCGGTCAAGAATCCAGTTGCAAAGAGATGCGCAGGAGACCTAGTTCACTTGGCAACCAGTGTGGAGGGGGTGATGGTGCTGAACACCAAGCTGTAGTCTTACGAACGCCAGCCTGACGTGTTTTTGAAGTCAATTTATTCCCTTCACAGCGGAAAAAGAAAAACTATAGGTTCTAAAATCACAATAAGCAGCAAATGCAAATTGTAGTTGAACAAATAAAATTCTATCTCAGCACACCATGAGCGCATCAGTCCGCTCTGTACTGGCAGACGTAGCTGTCTCTGAAGTACAGACTCAGTGTGTCTAAACAAAAAACAGGCTTATTCCATCTGTGTCAACTAATGCAAATGTATATGGACCCTGCAGTCTGTGCTGACCTTACATCACACAGAATATGTTTTCACTTTCACTTAGGAAAATAGATAGACTGAGGCTGGTTTTCATTTTCATGCATTTCAACAGCAGTTTCCACCACATGGTGTGTAGATCCTGGCAACACATTCATGAAAGCGCAGCAGTTTGAAATTCCGTCTCACTATTTTCATCATAGGACGGCACAGTGGTGCAGAGGTGGAGTTGCAGCCTACAGCGTCAGAGACCCCGGATTAGTTTAGTTTAGTTAGTTTAGAGATACAACGTGGAACAGGCTCTTTGGCCCACCAAGTCCCAGGGCCGACCAGCGATCCCCGCATATTAACGACATTAGGGGCAATTTACATTTATTGAAAACCAATTAACCTTCAAACCTGTACGTCTTTGGAGTGTGAGAGGAGACCGAAGATCTCGGAGAAAACCTACGCGGTCACGGGGAGAACGTACAAACATGACCTGCGTGGGTTTTCTCCGGGATCTCTGGTTTTCTCCCACACTCCAAAGACGTACAGGCATGTACGTTAGTTGGCTTGGTATAATTGTAAATTGTAGGATAGCATTAGTGTGCGGGGATCGCTGGTCGGCGTGGACTAGGTGGGCCGAAAGGCCTGTTTCCGCGCTGTATCTCTAAACCAAAATAAACTGAACTAAACTTGACATTCACAGTCGTCTCCAGAATTATGAGTTTCCAACTTTCCCCCACCTCTTTGTTCCCTATGCCACTGCCCCTGTAGTATCTTTGCAGTGGATTTAAGTAATTCAAAAACTTCAAATATGCTTCACTTCCTAAAGTTGCAGAGAAGTTACAAGGCATAGTTCCATTTAGTCGGCCAAACATCTTTCACCCTGCATTCCAGGGTAACGTGTACCCACTGAGCTGACAGCTAACTTGGTGTTTGTACCCAAGTACTAGTGAGACATGCACTGTTGCATTCATTGCTTGATTGTTACGACAGTTCTCTTTCTGTTTGTTAAAGGGAGTTAATCTTGAGAAGGGGGTCAAGGAAAGAGCGTTCACGTTGCGGCCCTCTTGCGGTCCACCAATCTTTCCACCACCACTCACAAGAAGCGCAAGATGCGACAAGGCAGACATCATTGTACGCAGAGGCCGAGAAGTGTGTTCAGCTCTGGCTGAACAACTTGTAGTCTTGCGTGTGGACTTGATAAGAGGAAGAAGAATCTTAAGAAAGGATTCATAATGGACTTATACTGAGAAGATGTTTCTTATGGGACTGGAGTCCAACACTAAGGGACAGAGCTTTAAGATTAAGGCCTTCTGAGCGTTTGGTGACAATGGGCTGGCATGGCTGTTGAGTAAGTGTTAAGGCAATTGGATGCTTCAATTGGCATTGTTATCATTATCACTTGATCAATAAGAAACTTAAAATACTTTCACCCTATATTAAGCATCGACCACCTATGACTACGATGAGACCAACGTCTTCTCTGAATTAGTTCTAATAATGAAGAGGCATTTTTTTGACCAGAGCTTGGTGAAACTATGGAATTCATCGTCACAGATCACGGTGGAAGCCAAGTCATTAGGTATTTTTTTTTTTTTTTTTTTATTTTTTTTTTTAAATATTTTTTTATTGTAGAAACAATATATACCAAGTACACTCTTATACGACATTGAGAGTTATATAATGTATAAAATTATAACATATTGATTATTGATTAATACTATTTATGATAATTGTAGTATTATCCATCATACATTTCATTATTATTTATTTTATATAATTGGGAGTATATGTAGTATATTCCTAAAATAAGTAATACACTTAGATTTCTCAAATCATAGATATTCTTCTAATTACCAAATAGAAATCCCCGCTAATATAACTACGTAGTACCCAATCTTAAACAAAGTTTTTTTTGATATTCATAATGTTATCAAAATATTAATAATGTTTGTATTATTGTTAATTTTATATTTCATAATTATTGTATAATTTGAAAATACATAGTTTTATATAATTACAAGATTAAGAAATCTATAATCTTTTTCATTACGAACAGAAATAAGTGTGTACGTATTAAAAATTTATATAATATGTTTCTATAATTTTTTCCTTAATTAAAGATAGAGAGATAGAGAAAAAAGAATAGAAAATAGAAAAGAAAATGTGAAAAGTTTGATGGAGATTGAAGTATTACTAAATAATCCAATCTTGGAGATACATTCATGATTTGTTATGTGTATTTCTTCATCCATTCAGATATTCAGGCCTCAGTCAAGTCCCTGCGCCGAACCATTGTGACCCCTGTAGATATTTAATATAGGGAGACCATATCTCCTTGAAGAGATCTAACCTGTCCATAAGGACAAGTCTCAATCTCTCCAAGTGGAAGTGTCTCCGTCATTTCTGTATTCCACATTTTAATTGTTGGGGATACAGGGCCTTTCCAAAATTTTAATATTAATTTTTTCCCAATTATTAAAGAATAGTCGATAAAAGTTCTATGATTCCTTGTAATTATTTGTTCCGTTTTCCGGTATTCCAAGTATGATTAACTTTGGGTCATAAATCATAGTAATATTAATAACTTTCGAGATTATTTTGAATATTTCATTCCAATATTCTAAAATCTTCGTACAATTAGTAAATGAGTGTGACAGAGTTGCTTCCATGATTTGACATTTATCACATATAGGTGATAGTTTTGGAAATATATTATGTAGTTTAGATTTAGAATAATGTAATCTATGTAAGATTTTAAACTGTATAAGTGCATGTTTAGCATTTAAAGAGCAGTAATGTATATGTTGTAGGCTTTCTTCCCATATTTCTGGACATTATTTGACTTAGTTTCATTTTCCAGCGCTGTCTATGTATTTCCGATGATGGGATATCACTTTCCAACAAAATATTGTAAATGTATGATATCATTTTTTTCTGTATTTGGATGTTTATTCAAGCATTCATCTAAAATTTCACTCTTTCTATTTCTAAGTTCTTGTGTATTTAGGTATTTTTTTAGTGGGGATTGACAGGTTTGTGATTAGTGAGGGCATCAAAGGTTATGGAGAGAAGGCCGGGGAATGGGGTTGAGAGGGAAAAAGTGATCAACCATGCTCGGATGGTGGAGCAGACTCAATGGGCCGAATGGCCTATTTCTGCTCCGACGTCTTATGGTCTTGTGAATGCTTGGAACTCTCCACTCCAGTGGTTGTGGATGCGGGATCGTTGGGACAAAATGCAACAGCTGTGCCTCGTGGATCTGGAGGGAAATACTGGCAGTCGGCCATCTGTGGCAAAGTACCTTCCAAACCTACTGTAAGGCTGGGACATCTGTTGGTGCATCTGTTATTCCAATGCTAAACTCCAGGAGGAAACAGCCTCTGTGTCTTGTGCCAGCAGGACCTGGCCTGGACAGGTCAGAGTTCCCATTCATTTCTGACCTGGCATCAAGGAGGTAAATTAAAAGAACCTCTTGTTTCCCTTTCCCCTGACCCGAAACGCCATCTATTAATATTCTCCAGAGATGCTGCCTGACCCGCTGAGTTTTATGTCTGTCTTTGGTTAAACCAGCTTCTGCAGTTCCTCCCTACAAAAATAAATGATTGCTTTCTTTGTTCACTCATCTTACTCTTAATTAATGGTTTGTTATTTCTTCACGTATTTTAATCAATTAAAAAAAAATCTTAAACTTGTTTTGAAACTTCTATAATTAAGAAGTATCAGAATTCATAGCAAAAGGAGTTGAGTATAGGAGCAGGGAGGTCCTACTGCAGTTGTACAGGGTCTTGGTGAGACCACACCTGGAGTATTGTGTACAGTTTTGGTCTCCAAATCTGAGGAAAGACATTCTTGCCATAGACGGGGTACAGAGAAGGTTCACCAGACTGATTCCTGGGATGTCAGGACTTTCATATGAGGAAAGACTGGATAGACTCGGCTTGAACTCGCTAGAATTTAGAAGATTGGGGGGGGGATCTTATACAAAACTTACAAAATTCTTAAGGGGTTGGACAGGCTAGATGCAGGTAGATTGTTCCCGATGTTGGGGAGGTCCAGAACAAGGGGTCACAGTTTAAGGATAAGCGGGAATTCCTTTAGGACCGAGATGAGGAAAACATTTTTCACACAGAGAGTGGTGAGTCTCTGGAATTCTCTGCCACAGAAGGTAGTTGAGGCCAGTTCATTGGCTATACTTAAGAGGGAGTTAGATGTGGCCCTTGCGGCTAAAGGGATCAGGGGGTATGGAGAGAAGGCAGGTACAGGATACTGAGTTGAATGATCAGCCATGATCATATTGAATGGCCGTGCAGGCTCGAAGGGCTGAATGGCCTACTCCTAGCATCCTCCTCACAGCTAACACTGTCCCCCAGGTTCGTGTCATCCGCAAACCTGGAGATGTTGCATTCAATTCCCTCGTCCAAATCATTTATTTATATTGTAAATAGCTGGAGTCCCAGCACTGAGCCTTGCGGCACCCCACTAGTCACTGCCTGCCATTCTGAAAAGGACCCGTTCACTCCTACTCTTTGCTTCCTGTCTGCCAGCCAGTTCTCTATCCACATCTCTATCTGGGGCGAGTCACTGGTCGGTTGTCTGACCTTTGCTGCGCCTCTTTGCCTGACTCTAAAAGATACTTGGACAATAACATGAATAATAGAGGGATATGGGCCAAATGCGGACATGGGACTTGCTTATTCGGGGCATCTAGGTCGATATGATGAGTTGTGCCAAAGGTTCTCTTTTTGTGCCGTACGACTCTATAAGTCTCGGTGGGGCGTCACATCGTCGTTCAGCCTCTGCATTAGCCCAGGCAAAGCGTGGATATATGGAATGCTGAGACGGCAAGTCCAAGAGATGTAATGCTGAAGCTCTATAATGTGCTGGTCAGGCTGCATTTGGAGTACTGTGAGCAAATCTGGGCCCCATATCTGAGGAAGGATGTGTTGGCTCTGGAGTGGGTCCAGAGGAGGTTTACAAGAATTACCCCAGGAATGAGTGGGGTAGTATATGATGAGTGTTTGACAGCACTGGGACTCTACTCGCTGGAGTTTAGAAGGGGGACCTCGTAGAAACTTACATAATAATGAAAAGCATAGAGTGGATGTGGAAAGGATTTTTTCCACTGGTGGGAGAGTCTAGGACCAGAGGTCATAGCCTCAGAATTAAAGGGCGCTCTTTTTAGAAAGGAGGTGAGGAGAAACTTCTTTAGTCAGTGGGTCTCATTGCCACAGAGTGCTGTGGAGGCCAAGTCAGTGGATATTTTTAAGGCAGAGATAGACAAATTCTTGATTAGAACGGGTGTCAAGGGTTATGAGGAGAAGGCAGAAAAATGGGATTGGAGGCAGAGATCAGCCATGATTGAATGGTGGAGTAGACTCTTTGGGCCAAATGGCCTAATTCTACTCCCATAACTTATGAACTTGTGAAGTGGCAAATCAAATCACATTGGATTTGTTCTGTTCGAATATACTTAATGTTACAATGGGTCTGCTCTCTTTACTCCATCAAAGTCAACGTATAAAACCTCTGAACACACCAGTGTGACTTCAAGTTCAAATTCAAGTTTCAAGTTCCAGTGAGTTTATTGTCATGTGTCCCTGATAGCAGACTGAATGTACTGTTGCAAGTTTAATGGGAAGTTTACATGTAAATACAATGACCTTCTGAAACTCCATGAGACATTAAACATTGGATGCCATTTTCTATATACCAATAAGGAAGCACAATTCAGCAACAAATAATACCCTTTCCACAGATGATAGACACAAAATGCTGGAGTAACTCAGTGGGCTAGGCAGCATCTCTTGGGAAAAGGCATAGGTGATGTTTCGGGTTGACACCATTCTTCAGACTGAGAGTCCTTCACACAAAGGGTGGGTGGTGTATGAACAAGCTGCCAGCGGAGGTAGTTGTAGCAGGGTCTATCCCAACATTTAAGAAGCAGTTAGACAAGTTCATGGATCAGCTTTGGAGGAAAATGAAGCAAATGTGGGCAAGAGGGACTAGTGTAGCTGGGACATGTTGGCCGTTGTGGGCAAGTTGGGCTGAAGGGGCTGTTTCCACACTGTATCACTCTATGACTCTATGACTCCTGAGAGAGGGTGTTGCAGAGCGCTCGTCGGAGAGAGGAGGAGAATTTCTTCAATGTAGGCACACCTGAAGAGATTTTGCAGTGGATCAGGCAAAATGTGTAGGAAGGAACTGCAGATGCTGGTTTACACCAATAATAGACACAAATGCTGGAGTAACTCAGCGGGTCAGGCTGCATCTCTGGAGAAAAAGAATGTTTCAGGTCAAAACCCTTCTTCTGACTCTCAGAACTCCCAGTCTAAAGAAAGGTTTTGACCCGAAACATCACCTATTCCTTTCACCCTTTCCTTACACAAGTACCTGGCCTATGTTTTTGTAATTTATAAAGTACAATAATGTTTACAGTATGTTCATAATATTTTCTAATATTTATATAATAATGTATAATATTTAATATTTAATATTTTAGAATCAACAAGCTCATCAGGAAAGCTAGCTCCGTCCTGGGAGTGGAGTTGGATTTGTTGGAGATGGTCTTAGTGGGGAGGACAATACAGCTCACCCCCTCCATGACACACTGGTCAACCTGAGGAGCACCTTCAGCAACAGACTGGTTCCACCAAGATGCAGCACAGAACAATATACTTTTTCCCTGTGGCTATAAAACTGTACAACTCCTCCCTGTTCTGTGATGGTGTAGACTGCCTCCCCTTGCCCCTCCCACCCCCCAACCCACCCCGCCCACCCCAATCTTTGCACATTCCCAATCCTGGACTTTTAACCGCTTAAATTTCATGTTTTATGTATCTTGTGTTTTATGATTGTTGGCAGGCCAATTTCCCTCCTGGGATCAATGGAGTTCTATCGTATTGTACCGTATAATACACTGTATTATACTGTGTCTTATATATATACACATAAGATGTCACAGAATAATCTTAAAAGCCAGGAAAGGTGGAGTTACTGGTGAGCCCACCCTCAGTGGTTACATTAACATCGACTATTCACAAATTGCCTGTACATTATAAACTCATCTCCATCATTTGGTCTGAACATTACCACAGGATGAATTCTGATTAGATCCTTGTTTGGATGCACAGCTCATTAGACTCCTCGTATCTTAAAGCTTTAACTGTTCTGGCTTCTTGGTAGATGTGGGAATAAAGAGGTGGATTTAAAATGTGCAGGTCTGCCGTTTTACATCAATATTATAAGTGGCAACCTACAATTTAAAGATAGATACAAAATGCTGGAGCAACTCAGCGGGACAGGCAGCATCTCTAGAGAGCAGGAACGGGTGACGTTTTGGGCCGAGATCCTTCCTCTGACTGAGAGTCAGGGGAGAGGGGGTCTAGAGATGTGGAGGAGTAAGGGGTGATAATGAGAGAGCAAAGCAGACCGATGATAAGGAAATGTAGAATAAAATGCTGGAGGTACTCAGCAGGTGATGCAGCATCTATGGAGAGAAGGAATGGAAACATAGAATATAGGTGCAGGAGTAGGCCATTCGGCCCTTCAAGCCTGCACCGCCATTCAATATGATCATGGCTGATCATCCAACTCAGTATCCTGTACCTGACTTCTTTCCATACCCCCTGATCCCTTTAGCCAATAGGGGCCACATCTAACTCCCTCTTAAATATAGCCAATGAACTGGCCTCAACTACCTTCTGTCGCAGAGAGTTCCACAGATTCACCACTCTGTGTGAAAAATGTTTTTCTCATCTCAGTCCTAAAAGACTTTCCCTTATCCTTAAAATGTGACCCCTTGTTCTGGACTTCCTCAACATCGGGAGCAATCTTCCTGCATCTAGCCTGTCCAACCCCTTAAGAATTTTGTAAGTTTCTATAAGATCAGCCCTCAGTCTTCTAAATTCTAGCGAGTACAAGCCAAGTCTATCCAATCTTTCTTCATATGAAACTCCTGCCATCCCAAGAATCAGTCTGGTGAACCTTCTCTGTACTCCCTCATTGGCAAGAATGTCTTTCCTCAGGTTAGGAGACCAAAACTGTACACAATACTCCAGGTGTGGTCTCACCAACAACTGCAGTAGATCCTCCCTGCTCCTATACTTAAATCCTTTTGCCATGAATGCTAACATACCATTCGCTTTGTTCACTGCCTGCTGCACCTGCATGCCTACTTTCAATGACTGGTGTACCATGACACCCAGGTCTCCTTGCATCTCCCCTTTTCCTAATCGGCCACCATTCAGATAATAGTCTACTTTCCTGTTCTTGCCACCAAAGTGGATAACCTCACATTTATCCACAATATACTGCATCTGTCATGCATTTGCCCACTCACCCAGTCTATCCAAGTCACCTTGCACCTCGACGTTTCGGGTCGAGACCCTTCTTCAGACAGTTCTTTCTTAAACAGGAAATGTAGAATGGTTTATTGTTAGCTGAGGTAATTTGAAGCAGTGATCATTAAACCCAATACTTTATTAACTTGACTTTTGCAAATTGAAGCTGTTATTACAGTCATCATTTTCGTGCAGGAGATTTTTACAGTACCCGTAACCAGAAAAGAAGAATACTGTACTTCTGAAATCTAATTAACCACCACTCCTTTATTCATTCTGCATGGGTCTGCAAACCTTTTCCTTTGAAGTACATACACAATTCCCCACTGAGCATTACAATTGACTCTACTGCCACCATTCCTTCAGGCCGTATATTCACTACGCATAAAAAAAAGTTTTCCTCATCTCCCCCCTGAAAACATTTACCAATTATCTTAATTCTGCATCGATTACTCACTGTCCCCTTTGGCAATGAAAGCAGTTTTCTCATTATTCGCTGGCAAAACCCTTTATAGTTTCCAACACTATTATTATATTTCTGCTTCATGTTCTCTGCTCTATTAAGCCCATCGTCTTCGAAGCCCCCATTTTATGGTTATAGCTGCAATTAGGAACTCGGATTAGATGCTATATAGTCATACGACATGAAAAACTGGCCCTTCGGCCCATCTCGTCCATGCTGACCAAGATGTCTCATTTAAGATAGTCCTATTTGCCTTCTTTGGCCCATAACCCTCTAACCCTTTCCTATCCGTGTACTTTTTCCAGTGACTTCTAAATGTTGTTACAGTACTTATATCAACTAAAGAATGGACCGACTGGGCTTATATTCATTGGAATTTAGAAGGATGAGAGGGGATCTTTTAGAAAACATATAAAATTCTTAAAGGATTGGACAGATAGATGCAGGAAAGAATAATGCAGGAAAAATGTTCCCGATGTTGGGGGAGTCCAGAACCAGGGGTCAGTTTAAGAATAAGGGGTAGGCCATTTAGGACTGAGATGAGGAAAAGTTTTTCACCCAGAGAGTTGTGAATCTGTGGTATTCTCTGCCACAGAAGGCAGTGGACGCCAATTCATTGGATGTATTCAAGAGTGGGATATCGCTCTTAGAATCAAGGGATATGGGGAGAAGGGAGGAATGGGTTACTGAATCTGGATGATCAGCCATGACCATATTGAATGGCGGTGCTGGCTCAAAGGGCCGAATGGCCTACTTCTGCACCTATGGGAGATGAGTGTGTGGCCAGGATGGTGTGGGTCCTTGATGATACTCCCAGCCTTTTTGAGGCAGCGACTGCGATAGATCCCCTCGATGGAAGGAAGGTCAGAGCCGATGATGGACTGGGCAGTGTTTACAACTTTTTGTAGTCTTTTCCTCTCCAGGGTGCTCAAGTTGCCGAACCAAGCCACAATGCAACCGGTCAGCAAGCTCTCTACTGTGCACCTGTAGAAGTTAGAGAGAGTCCTCCTTGACAGACCGACTCTCCGTAATCTTCTCAGGAAGTAGAAGCGCTGATGAGCTTTCTTAATAATTGCATCTGTGTTCTCGGACCAGGAAAGATCTTCACAGATGTGCACGCCCAGGAATTTGAAGCTCTTGACCCTTTCAACCATCGACCCGTTGATATAAACAGGACTGTGGGTCCCCATCCCACTCCCATGGTGCTAGCCTTACCAATCCAAGTTCAAGTTCACATTTATTGTCACATGCACCAGTTAAGGTACAGTGGAATTTGACTTCCCATGCAGCCATACAAACAAAAGGGCACAATACGCAATAGAATATAAAATGAACATCCAACACAGTGGGATCAACATTCTTCACTGTGTTGGAAGGCAATAACTTTCAGTCAGTCCTCCTCCTTTGTTCATCCGTGGTCAGGGCCAAGGGCCCTCCGCAGTCGCCACTATGGGAGACCCGATGTACAGGCCCTCTCGTCGGGATGTTCGAAACTCCGACGTCAGGATTGCAACAGAGATATGTGCGGTGTATGTAATAGAAATGGTGTTACCTGCCTCCAAGTTAAAGGGGGAGGAGTGTTAGGTATGTGATATAATTAGCATATGTGATGTCTTGTGCAAGGACGCATGTGCAGGGGAGACACAAGGTGGCGTCCTGGAATAACGAAGCTTGTTAGTTTACTCCCGTGTCCGAGCCTTATTTAAGTCTGTTCCAAGCACCCACATACGAATCAATATGCTTTTGCGCCCACTCAGTTTTTTTTCACTGGAAAAGGGAGTACAGAATACAGGTCCATCGCCGATTTTCCGGCAACTGATGATCTGGCGCCTCCTTTCATCTGGACAAAATCACATGGGCGCACTTGTAATCCCTCCAGGACGTCCCCCCGAAAGTGTAGATCCTAGGCCGGGCAAGGTAGCCGATCTCAACCTCATTGGGCCTTCTGCAACAATCGGTGGGTGGTATTTGCCTCCTGCGGCCAGGGTTCTAGAACTCCGGCCCAGTCGGAGCCAGCAGATCTCCGAGGTCATCTTTGCGGGCCAATATCTAGGTCTCTCAGAGGCCTAGGAGGACCATTCCAGTAGTGTTGGCCTCCTCTCGGAGGCCGTGACCTCTGTTGGTCTGGGAACACCACTTAATCCAGAAAGGCTTCTGGAATCAAGGGTGCCGGAACATTGGTTGGGAGAGGGGGAGAAATGGAAAGAGATCTTCACACATCTGATGGTTGACAACTACAGGCATTGCTATTCAGTGGAACTAGAGGATCTCTGACTGTTGGGGACCGAGTGACACAATTGAACAAAACGTATCTAGAAGTCATATGGATCTGAGACACATTGACTTTGCTTTAACAGCAATTGAGACATAACCAGCTTCATAATGATGACATGCCACATATTTTCACCTTGTCAGGGACTGATTTATCTCACACAAGATTTAGAGCATTTTGTGCTCTATGTCTATGGATAAGTTCTTACATTCTTACAACTGTTGCATTTGTAATTATGTATGGGACTTGGATTATTATGGTAGTTTAACCAGTTCAGTGGCAATACTTGGGTCATGGCCAATAGTGAGAAAAAACTTGGAAGTGAACAGGTTAAAAGGGAATTGATTGCAGCTATGGTTAACAGCCCAAGAGTTAAAAGATCAGCTCATACTTTCCTTCTGTCAATTTATCAACTATTATATGTTGTAAGTTGCTGCACGGTGAGGTAAAAATATCTGCAGGTGGAAAGGGTTAACAGTTTTGTATAAAATATTATCAGAACGGCACAGCGGTAGAGTTGCTGCCTTAAAGCTCCAGAGGCCTCGGTTCGATCCTGACATAGAAACATAGAAACATAGAAACATAGAAAATAGGTGCAAGAGTAGGCCATTCGGCCCTTCGAGCCTGCACCGCCATTCAATATGATCATGGCTGATCATCCAACTCAGTATCCTGTACCTGCCTTCTCTCCATACCCTCTGATCCCTTTAGCCACAAGGGCCACATCTAACTGGCCTCAACTACCTTCTGTGGCAGAGTATTCCACAGACTCACCACTCTCTGTGTGAAAAATTATTTTCTCATCTCGGTCCTAAAAGACTCCCCCCTTATCATTAAACTGTGACCCCTTGTTCTGGAGATCCCCAACATCGGGAACAATCTTCCTGCATCTAGCCTGTCCAATCCCTTAAGAATTTTGTAAGTCTCTATAAGATCACCCCTCAATCTTCTATATTCCAGCGAGTACGAGCGGATTCTATCCAGTCTTTCTTCATATGGAAGTCCTGCCATCCCAGGAATCAGTCTGGTGAACCTTCTCTGTACACCCTCTATGGCAAGAATGTCTTTTCCCGGATTAGGAGACCACTGACTATGGGTGCTGTCTGTACAGGTTTGTATGGTCCCTGTCACCAAATAGATTTTTTATGGGCAGCACTGTGGCGCTGGGGTAGAGTTGCTGCCTTACAACGCCAGAGACCCGGGTTCAATCCTGACTACGGGTGCTGCCTGTACAGCGTTTGCACTTTCTCCCCGTGACCTGCCTGGGATTTCACTGGGTGATCCGGTTTCCTCCCACACTGGAAAGACGTACAGGTTTGTAGGCTGATTGGCTTCTGTAAATTGTAAATTATCCCTAGCGTGTAGGGATGATTACATTATTTTCACTTGCATCAAACAATTATTAAAGTAGGATTTTGCTCGTGTACGGGGTATCTCAAAACTCTAAAGTGTTATGAAGAACAGCACAGAACCAGCCTCCTCAGACCATTAGCAACCCTTATACGTCAATCTTACCTCAAACCTATTTTTATTCTCACCACATTCCTATTAACTCCCTTTAAATTTTACCACTCACCCGCACAATTTACAATTTAAATGCAAGATTATCCATCAGTCAACTCAGCATCGACCGCAGATCGTTTCTGGTTCAGAGGCATTTTATGCAGTTGCGATTCTTAGCTGCTCACATTTGTTTGCAAGATGGAATATTATACAACATAATAATATTTTATATAATGTTGAGAAAGAACAAAATGGGGTATTTTCCTCTTTCCGTGATACCGTTGCCATATAGGACAGCATTAGTGCGGGTGTCAGGGGTTATGGCGGAGAAGGCAGGAGAATGGGGTTAGGAGGGAGGGAAGAGATAAATCAGCCATGATTAAATGGCAGAGTAGACTTGATAGGCTGTATGGCCTAATTCTGTTCCTATCACATATGACCTTATGTCCAGGTCCTTTGTCAAAAGTTAACCATGTGGGATAATTCGAGGCACAACCTCACATCAAGATATCTCTGAAGATTCACTCTTACAACAAAGGCACTATATAAACAAGACGTCAACTTTAGAACAGGTAGTAGAGCTGCTGCCTTACAGTGCCAGAGACCTGGGTTCAATCCTGACTACTGGTGCGGAGTTTGCACATTCTCCCCGTGACCTGCGTGGGTTTCCTCCAGGATCTCCGGTTTATTCCCACACTCCAGAGACGTACAGGATTGTAGTTAATTGGCTTGGGTAAAATTGTAAAATGTCCCGGTTGTGGGATCACTGGTCGGTGCAGACTCAGTGAGCAAAAGGGTCGGTTTCTGCGCTGTATCTCTAAGCGAAACCAAACTAAACTGAGACTTGCCTCACTTCTCCCAATAATTAATGATTACAATATTTTCACTTGCATCGAATATTCATTAAAGTTACATTTGCAGTCAGTAAACCTGTAAGCAGAGCAAACATCATGTTATCTTTACCAGCGTGATCCTAAAGGAAGATTGATTTCACTTCTGAAGGCTGTACAAGATGTTTTTACATCTCATGATTCTCAGTGCCACAAGGTTATTGCCAAATGAGCAAGCAAAACACATTTTGAATTTCTGGAGCAATTTTTCTTTTGAATTCATATTTAATCAGCCAAGACCTGAAGAGATGTAGCTGTGCAAGAACAGTGTCATTTAGCTGGTGGATAAGAGGCCTGTAACCATGGTTACTGCTATAAAAAGGTCACCTTCAGGAAATTCTTTGTAAAGAATAATGTAGGGGATAATGAGAGATCCTGTAAGAGTTGATCAAGTGCAGGCCTCATTAGAGGACATTATAATTATCTATGTGTTTTATAAAGTCTGTTTACTCTCATTTATCATACTATGTGCTTGCAACAGCATTTAATGATCTTTGTAGGCAGAAATCCAGTTGGTTAAAAAAAAACAGACTTTAAGAGTTTATTTATCTGGAAAATCTAGGAAGCAGGTTGCTTCCTCATTTATTCTATGAAGGAGACAATTGCTCTTGCCTTGTCTGGTAACGGCGGGTTAAGTACAGTTCCAAGTCCCTGAATTCCTAATTAGTCACAAGTTCCAAAGTTCATGGTTCTTCATCGCAGAATGAGGCTTCCCAATTAGCTTATGAGCTACAAGTATCAGCAGAATTTCCAGACAGGAGGACACCGTGTACATTTATCTCAATGAATTTGTTCTGATGTCTTTTTTCACCTCAGGCTGTTCTTTCCAGGATATTAAAGGAACATACGCCGGAAATATAAGTGAATAAAGATTCCCTTCTCCCACCACCACCGTACAGGGACCGCCATTCCATCAAACCCAAAGTGCTCCATCTACGCCTATCCCGCCAACCCATATTTGGCTCATATCCCTCTGTACCGTTAGTACCAATGGCACTAACACTTCTTGTGTATCCGCCTGCTGGCTTCATGCTCTCCCTGCTTCGTAAGGCTGGACGTCAAGCCACATGTGCATAGAAACATAGAAAATAGGTGCAGGAGGAGGCCATTTGGCCCTACGAGCCAGCACCGCCATTCATTGTGATCATGGCTGATCGTCCCCTATCAATAACCCGTGCCTGCCTTCTCCCCATATCCCTTGACTCCACTGGCCCCTAGAGCTCTATCTAACTCTCTTAAATCCATCCAGTGACTTGGCCTCCACTGCCCTCTGTGGCAGGGAATTCCATAAAATCACAACTCTCTGGGTGAAAACGTTTTTTCTCACCTCAGTCTTAAATGACCTCCCCTTTATTCTAAGAAAAGGAGTGTGGGAGATATTGCTCAAACTTTGCCTAGCTATTACCATTGTATGTCCCCAGTGGTCCTTAGAGTCATAGAGCCATAGAGTGACATGGTGGGGAAACAGGCCCCACAGCCCAACTTGCCCACACCGGCCAACAATGTCCCAGCTACCCCAGGCCCACCTGCCTGCGCTTGGTCCATATCCCTCCAAACCTGTCCTATCCATGTACCTGACTACCTGTTCTTTAAAGATGGGATAGTCCCAGCCACAACTACCTCCTCTGGCAGCTTGTTCCATACACCCACCACCCTTTGTGTGAAAAAGTTACCCCTCTGATTTTTATTAAATCTTTTCTCCTTCACCTTGAACCTATGTCCTCTGGTCCTCGATTCCCCTACTCAGGGCAAGAGAATCTGTGCCTCTACCCGATCTATTCCTCTCATGGTTTTGTACACTTGGTGGGAGAGTCCATTAGGTCCAGAGGTCATCGACTCAGAATTAAAGGGCGCTCTTTCAGAAAGGAGGAGGAACGTCTCTACTCAGATGGTAGTTAATCTGTGGAACCTATTACCACAGAGAGTTGCAGAGGCCAATTCAGTGGATATTTTTGAGGCAGAGATAGACAAATTCTTGATTAGAATGTGTGTCAAGGGTCATGGGGAGAAGGCAGGAAAATGGGATTGGGAGGTAGAGTTCAGCCATGATTGAATGGCGGAGTAGACTCGACTCGATGGGCCGAATGGCTTAATTCTATCTCCTGTAAATGGTGAACGTGAACTTGTAAAAGGTCCAAAGGGATTATTTCAAAGAAGAGCAGGGAGTAAAACTCGTCAGTCTGAGAAAGAGTTTCAACCAGAAACGTCACCTATTCACAATCTACAGAAATGCTGCCTGACCTGCTGAGTTACTCCAGCACTCTGTGTCTTTCTATGTAAATAATTAAGGGGCTTTAAGGGCCTGTCCCACTAAGTGCCCTTGGCACGCAAATTACGCGACCCCGTGGTCGCGTTGAGGCGAACGGGCATCGTATGGCTGTGCGGGGCCGGTCCCGCTGAGAAGGGCGGAGGGGTATGTTGTTGTGCGCGATATCGCGCGGGGCTCCGAAATTTTTGTAGTGAACAATATCTTCACGCACCAACGGCCTGTCGCGTAACTGACGGCCAAAGTGGGACAGGCCCAAGACCCTGGCGCGACGCAACATCTCACCTCCAACAGCAGCAGAAGCAGGCAAACGATCGCCGAGCTCAGCCTGGGGCTCACGGACGTTGTGGTGCGGATCCGCCCCCACTTCTACTCCCAGAGCGGGGCCAAGAAAATTGAAGGTGGACTCAAAATGCTGGAGTAACTCAGTGGGACCGGCAGCATCTCTGGAGAGAAGGAATGGGTGACGTTTCGGGTCTAGATCCTTCTTTCAGACTAAAGAAGAGTCTCAACACGAAACGTCACCCCATTCCTTGTCTCCAGAGATGATGCCGCTGAGTTACTCCAGCATTGTGTCCATCTTCAATGACATCACATACTCCAGACGGCTGTGTGTACGCATATAATCGCGCCCCGACCTTCGCGGGAACCATCGCGGCTCAACGCGACCACGTATTATCTCTCTGATGTGTGTGTGTTGGAGCTGGGGTTGGAGCTGGGGGGGGGGGGGTTTTGGGGGGGGGTTCGGAGAGAAGAATGAATGGCAGGGGTGGGACAAGTCTTCCATCATGGAGAGTAGCAACATGGAACTGCAGATGATGGTTAACAAAAAACACACAAAGTGCTGTGGTAACTCAATGGGTGAAGAAGCATCTGCGGAGAAAATGCATCGGTTATGTTTCGGTTCCGGACTGTAAAGCCAAAGAAGAAGGAATGTAGGTGGGAAGGGAGGGAGAGGAGAGACGTAGATGCAAATCCAGGTGAGGCACAGAAGAGTGAGGGGAATTAAAAAATGGGGGTTAAAGAAGGCAGGGTGGGGAGGTTTGTAGTTACCTAAATATAGAGAAATCAATGTTCATACGTTAGGGTTGTATACCCAAGCAAAACATGAGGTGCTGTTCCTCTAGTTTGCACGTGACCTCATTCTGGCAACAAAACGTGATACATGTCCAAATTATGAATGGTATGACTTTGAAGCAACAAGCAGTTGATAGTGGTCTTGGTGTCCAGTCCTTCCATGTATAGTTCAGTTTTAGTTTAGATTAGATTAGAGTTCATGGTGGAAACAGGCACTTCGGCCCACCGAGTCCACGCCGACTAGCGATTCCCGCACACTAACACTATCCACCAACACATTTTTACATTTGTGGAGTCTGTGGAATTCTCTGCCTCAGAGGGCGGTGGAGGAAGGTTCTCTGGATGCTTTCAAGAGAGAGCTAGATAGGGCTCTTAAAAATAGCGGAGTCAGGGGATATGGGGAGAAGGCAGGAACGGGGTACTGATTGGGGATGATCAGCCATGATCACATTGAATGGCGGTGCTGGCTCAAAGGGCCGAATGGCCTACTCCTGCACCTATTGTCTATTGTCTATTGTCTATTTATAGCAAGCCAATTGACCTACAAACCTGTACGTCTTTGGAGTGTGGGAAGAACCCGAAGATCTCAGACAAAACCCATGCAGGTCACCGGGAGAATAGACAGCACCCATAGGCAGGATCGAACCCGGGTCTCTGGCGCTGTAAGGCAGCAGCTCTACATGCTGCCACAGGTGGCAAAGGGTTACGTGATTGGAAGATGGTGAGAAAGCTGAAGAGCCGATTCCTTTACCTTTCCTGTTAACTTATTCTGCTGACAACAGTATTATTCACTAGTCTGATCTTTCACCAGTAGTGTTTATATTGCCTCGACAGGCACCTGTATTGGAAGAATGATGAGCAAAACCTGCTCTTGAGGGGGCTCTTGGTACCTTTCACGGCAGCATCACCACATCATTTACTTTCAGCACTGTGACTAGAGTCAAGACTGCTTTATAAAATCAATGGGCCATTAGATGTTATGGCTAGCTGAGGCATTTTAACCTGTCATTACGATGTTAATGAGCTTCTTTTATGACATGCACCTCAATGAATTATCGAACCAGTTAAAACTGTTGACCATGACGGAATTCCAGCAAGGCCCATTAATCATGATTTGGGGCAGATTGCTCCTGCATTTGAGCTTAACTACGTTTTTCTTCATTGAGCTGTCTTTACTTTATAATAATAAGAATTCATGAGCAATGGGCCAGTCTCTCCACATGGATAGGACAGGTATGGAGGGATCTGGGCCAAATGCAGGCAGGTGGGACTAGTGCAGCTGGGATATGATGGCTGGTTTGGGCAAGTTGGGCCGAAGGACCTGTTTCCACGGTTCTATTACTCTATGACTCTACGATTTGGGCAAACAACATTTTGCACGTTCTCCCTGTGACCTCATGGGTTTCCTCTGGGTGCTCTGGTTTCCTCCCACATCCCAAAACTCTGTGGCTTTGTGAGTTAATTAACTTCTGTAAATTGTCCATAGTGTGGAGGAGGGAGTGGGTGCGAAAGAAACATAGAAAAGTGTGAATGGGTGATCGATGTTCGGTGTGGAGTCGGTTGGATGAAGGGGCCTGTTTTATGCTGTCTCACTAAACTAAACTAAACTAAACTAAACTAAACTATTAGAGCTTTAAAGAAGGAACTGCAGATGCTGGAGAATCGAGGGTACACAAAAAGCTGGAGAAACTCAGCGGGTGCAGCAGCATCTAAGGAGCGAAGGAGATAGGCGACGTTTCGGGTCGAGACCCTTCTTCAGACTGGTCAGGGATCAGGGAAACGAGAGATATAGACGGTGATGTGGAGAGATAAGGAACAATGAGTGAAAGATATGCAAAAAAGTATAGGTGATAAAAGGAACAAGCCATTGTAAGCTGTTTGTGGTGTGAAAATGAGAAGCTGGTGCGACTGGGGTGGGGGAGGGAGATAGAGATAGAGGGAATGCCAGGGCCCGAGGGCTGAGGGAGAGGTGGGAAGGGGAGGAGACAGCAAGGGTTAACAGAATTGAGAAAATTCAATATTCAAGCCCAAAGGATGCAGACTCCCCAAGCGGAATATGAGGTGCTGTTCCTCCAGCTTGCGGTGTTGCTCACTCTGGCCGTGGAGGAGGCCCAGGACCGAGAGGTCGGATGTGGAATGGGAGGGGGAGTTGAAGTGCTGAGCCACCGGGAGGTCGGGTTGGTTATTGCGGACCGAGCGGAGGGGTTCGGCGAAGCGATCGCCAAGCCTCCGCTTGGTCTCACTGATATAGATCATCTGGCATCTGGAGCAGCGGATGCAGTAGATGAGGTTGGAGGAGGTGCAGGTGAACCTCTGTCGGACCTGGAAGGACTGCTTGGGTCCCTTAAAGGAGTGGAGGGGGGAGGTGAAGGAACAAGTGTTGCATTTCTTGCGGTTGCAAGGGAAAGTGCCCGGGGAAGGGGTAGAGTGGGAGGGGAGGGAAGAATTGACAAGGGAGTTGCGGAGGGAGCGGTCTTTGCGGAAGGCAGACAGGGGGGGAGATGGGAAGATGTGGCGGGTGGAGGGGTCACGTTGGAGGTGGCGAAAACTGGCGGAGGACTATATGTTGTATTTGCCGGCTGGTGGGGTGAAAGGTGAGGACCAGGGGGACTCTGCCCTGTTTGCGAGTGGGGGAATGGGGAGCGAGGGCAGTGTTGCGGGGTATGGAGGAGATCCTGGTGCGAGCCTCATCAATAGTGGGGGAGGGGAATCCCCGTTCTCTGAAGAATGAGGCCATTTGTGATGACCTGGTGTGGAACACCTCATCCTGGGAGCAGATGCGGCGTAGACGGAGGAATTGGGAATAGGGGATGGAGTCCTTACAGGAAGCAGGGTGGGAGGAAGAGTAGTCCAGGTAGCTGTGGGAGTCAGTAGGTTTGTAGTGGATGTCGGTCAGGAGTGTATCACCTGCAATAGAGATGGTGAGGTCAAGGAATGGTAGGGAAGTGTCGGAAATGGTCCAAGTGTATTTGAGTGCCGGATGGAAGTTGGTGGTGAAATGAATGAAGTCAGTCAGTTGTGTGTGGGTGCAGGAGGTGACACCAAATCAGTCGTTGATGTAACGGAGGTAGAGGTCGGGGATGGGGCCCTGGTACGCCGAGAACAAGGATTGTTCGACGTACCCAACAAAGAGGCAAGCGTAGCTGGGGCCCATGCGTGTGCCCATAGCTACGCCTTGTGTTTGGAGGAAATGGGAGGAATCAAAAGAGAAGTTATTGAGGGTGAGGACCAACTCTGCTAGGCGGAGGAGGGTGTCAGTGGACGGGTATGGGTTGCTCCTCTGGTCGAGGAAGAACCGGAGGGCTTTGAGACCGTCCTGGTGGGAGATGGAGGTGTAGAGTGACTGGACGTCCATGGTAAACTATTAGAGCACTGTGCATCTTTAGAGTTCTCTACCCTAACAGCTGTGGAGATTGAATTTATAACATATTTAAAGTTGAGATACGATATTTTTTTGTACAGTTGGGGTATACAACTGGGCAGGAGAGTGGAACTGAGGCTGTGATCAGATTAGCCCTGATATTGAATGGTGGAATGTGCTTCAGAGTGTACTGCTGCTCCTTTATCTGATAGAATATGGAACACAGAACAGTGGAACAACCGAACAGGCCCTTCAGCCCACAAAATCTGTGCTGAAAATGATGCCACGTTAAACCATCCGGCACCCAAATACACCTGGACCATTTCCGACACTTCCCTACCATTTCTTGACCTCACTATCTCCATCGCAGGTGATAGACTTCTGACCAACATCCCCTATAAACCCACTGACTCCCATGGCCATCTAGACTCTACACTTCATCCCACCCTGCTTCCTGTAAGGACTCCATCCCCTACTCCTGATTCCTCCGTCTACGCCGCATCTGCTCCCAGGATGAGGTGTTCCACACCAGGGCATCGGAAATGTCCTAATTCTTCAGGGAACGGGGGTTCCCCGTCCCTACTATAGATGATGCTCTCACCAGGGATTCTTCCATAACACTGCCCTCTCTCCCCATCCCCTCACTCGTAACAAGGGTAGAGTCCCCCTAGTCCTCACCTTCCACCCTGCTAGCCGTCACGTACAACACATTATCCTCCATCATTTTCGCCACCTCCAACATGACCCCACCACTTGCCACATCTTCCCATCTCCTCCCCGTCTGCTTTCCGCAAAGACCTCTCCCTCCATAACTCCTTGGTCAATTCGTCCCTTCCCACCCATAGCACCCCCTCCCCGGGCACCTTTCCTTGCAACCGCAATAAATGCTACACTTGACACTTTACCTCACCCCTTGACTCAATTCAAGGGCCCAAGCAGTCGTTCCAGGTGCGACAGAGGTTCACCTGCACCTCCTCCAACCTCATCTATTGCATCCACTGCTCTAGATATCACACAGAGATGCCAAGTGTCCCGGATTCGCCGTATTTTGTCCCGGCGAAATAACCTTTTTACGGTGTTCCGGCAGCCAAACATGCTGTTACGGAACACCGCCGCGCCGGTGTTCCTCCCGTGGTGAACGCCGGCGCCATGTGCCCCCGGTTTGCCAGCCCGGCAGCTTGCAGCCACGCCCGGCCCAGAGCCCGGGCGGCGCCGGCCCGCGCGATCAGCGGCACTTTCTTGCCGCCAGCCGGCCGCTCGCGGCAGCCCCATCACCGGGCCTCCCCCCACCCCCACCCCCACCCAGTGCGCAGGCGCAGACCCGCCGGCAACCTTGCCAAGTGCGCATGTACCACACCCGCCCGCCGGCAGCCCGCTGATCTGCACCAGTGCGCAGGCGCATAGCCGCCGGCAACAACCCCAAGTGAGTATGTTACGGAGAGAAATGCATTTAACCCCATTTGTTACGGACAAATGGGTTGAATGTTACTGTGAACTAAATTTAGGGTTGGCATCTCTGGATATCAGCTGATCTACATCGGTGAGACCAAGGCTAGGCTTGGCGATCTCTTCGCCGAACACCTCTGCTGGTCCGCAAGAACCAACCTGATCTCCCGGTGGCTCAGCACTTCAACTCCCCCTCCCATTCCGAATCTGACCTTTCTGTCCTGGGCCTCCTCCATGGCCAGAGTGAGGACCATTGAAGAGCAGAACCTCATATTTAGCTTGGGCAGTTTATACCCCAGCGGTATGAACATTGACCTCTCCAATTTCAGGTAGCCGTCACTGTCTCCCCTCCTTCTCAGCTCTCCCTCAGCCCTCTGGCTCCTCCTCTTCCTTTTTTCTTCCCGCCCCCCCCCCCCCCCCCCTACATCAGTCTGAAGAAGGGTCTTGGCGCGAAATGTTGCCTATTTCCTTCGCTCCATAGATGCTGCCGCACCAGCTGAGTTTCTACAGCACTTCTGTCTATCTTCCAAGTAAAACTAATCTGCTCTGTCTGCACACGAGCTATGTCCCTGAATTCCCTATATATCCATGTATCTGTCCAAAGCCTCGATGTTGTTCTATTGCATCTGCCTCCACCTGGCAGTGTGTTCTTTGCACCCACCATTTTCTGTGTAAAAAAAAACTTGCTCTGCACACCTTCTTTAAATTTTGCCCCTCTCACCTTGAAGCTCTGCCCTCTAGTTTAGTTTAGTTTAGAGATACAGCACGGAAACAAGCCCTTCGGCCCACAAAATCCGCGACGACCAGCGATCGTCGCACACTAACACTATCTTTCACACTAGGGACAGTTTACAATTTTACCAAAGCCAATTAACCTACAAACCTGTACGTCTTTGGAGTGTGGGAGGAAACCGGAGCACCCGAGAAAACCCCACACAGGTCACGGGGAGAACCTACAAACCCCGTACAGACGGCACCCGTAGTCAGGATCGAACCCGGGTCTCCGATGCTGTAATGGGCCTCTCCAACTTAGGCGATTTTTCAGGCGACCATAATGAGGCCGCGACTAGTTCCCAGAATGCACGAACTCCTCACGACCATGAAGGCAACTCCCCGGCAACCACCCGCGAACACGTGGTGACCACATAGTCGCCTAAAAAGTCTCCTAAGTGGGACAGGCCCATAAGGCAGCAAATCTATCACTGCGCCATCGTGCAGCCCTTTGACATTTCCCAACCTGGGAAAAAAGATTATGTTCAAAAACTCCTATCCATGGCCACGGGCACCATCCATTTACTTGACTGCTGTCTCACCTCGGCAGCCAATTTGTATGCTGGTCTTGTATCCTGTCCGTCTCACAGTAGTCTACTTCCACTCCAGTGAGTAGTGGCCCTGCTAAAGAATTATTGGAACAACAAAGAGGTGTTTTCATTTCAGTCCCTGTTAACATTCCCTCGAATGTCATAAAACAGATCAGCTGGATGTCTATTTGACAGGCTGTCAAGCAGCATTCAGTCAGTCATTGGGCAATCTGCTTGCTGTCCTATTGATGTGGGCATGTCATACGGGTATTTTAAGTGATTGATGACTGAAGTGTGAGGGCAGGCTAGTTGAAAGAAAGAGATCATGTTGCGAAACCTAAAGGAAGATGTCAGGCCCGGGGGAACATGTTGTCAAACTGGAAAGGGTACAGAGAAGATTTACAAGGATGTCGCCAGGACAAGAGGGTCTGAGCTGTAGGGAGAGGTTGAATAGGCTGGGACCTTGGAGCGCAGGAGGATGAGGGGTGATCTTATAGAGGTGTATAAAATCATGAGAGGAATAGATTGGGTAGATGCGCAGAGTCCCTTGCCCAGAGCAGGGGATTTGAGGACCAGAGGATAAAGTAAGTAAATAAGTAAATAATTTTTATTTATATAGCACTTTTAAATCAAATCATGTTGAAACCAAAGTGCGTTGCAGAGAAAATAAATTAGATTACCATACATCCATATAAAATTAAAAAAGAATAAAAATAAAGACACAATGCACTATAGGATTCAAAATGAACGTCCCCCCAACAGCAGAATCAACACTTTCCACTGTGAGGGAAGGCACCAAAAAGTCCAGTCCTCCTCCTCCTCCTCCTCCTCCTCCTCCAAGTCCAACCGAGGTCGGGGCCTATTCGAGGCCTCCGCAACCAGTCGCCGCAACGGCAGTCCGATGTTGTAGGCCCACCTGCCGGGAAGATGGAGCACCGGCGTCGGGCGAACAGTCCTCACATAGGTTTAAGGTGAAAGGGGAAAAGATGTAATAGGAATCTGAGGGGTAACTTTTCCACACAAAGGGTGGTGGATGTATGGAAAAAGCTGCCAGAGGAGGTAATTGAGGCTGTGACTATCCCAACATTGAAGAAGCAGTTACACAGGAACATGGATAGGACAGGTCTGTAGGGATAGGGGCCAAAATGTGGTCAGGTGGGACTAGTGTAGCTGAGACATGTCAACTGGTGTGGGCAAGTTGAGCTGAGGGGCCTGTTTCCATGCTGTTTGACTCTATGACTCCATAACAGGTCTGGGTACCTGCTGCCTGGTCTGAAGAAGGGTCTCGGACCAAAACCTCACCTATTCTTTTACTCCAGCATTGTGTGTCTATCTTTGGTATACATCAACATCTGCAGATCCTTCCTACACATAGTTTGGAACAATTTCTTTACTTTGCATTTGAAAAATTCTTGGAAGTCTTACTGTGTAAGTTTGTGAAGAGCACGTCCATGATATAAGGGCCATTCGGCCTTTCGAGCCAGCAACGCCATTCAATATGACCATGGCTGATCATCCAAAATCAGTACCCCGTTCCTGCTTTTTCCCCCATAACCCTTGATTCCATTAGCCCTAAGAGCTAAATCTAGCTCTCTCTTGATGATGATTTGTGCTGTTTGCCTTTGTGAACATGGCATATCCCTCTTGGTCAAGAAGGAACTGGCAGCATCTATGGAGCGAAGGAAATGGGCAACGTTTCGGGCCAAAACCCTTCTTCAGACATATCCCTCTTGCATGTTTAAGAAGGAACTGCAGATGCTGGAAAAATGGAAGGTAGACAAAAATGCTGGAGAAACTCAGCGGGTGCGGCAGCATCTATGGAGCGAAGAATAGGTGACGTTTCTGGTCGAGACCCTTCCTCTTGCATGGTTCTTTTAAGCTTTCCTCTTGTCTGAAGGCTCTATTCGTGCTCTAAAGTTGCTCTGCTTTTTAAATGAAGAGCATGCAGGGGAAAAGGATTTTTACTGACTTTTTTATTCAATGCACTGGAAGAAATAAATGTACTGGGTTATCCTGATGGTGCTGGCATAAAGCATAAAGAGCTTCACTAATATAACAAAAAATATCATCTCATTAATCTAGAAGATTTTTCACAAGTTAGGTCACAACCTAATTATTGGTCCGCCAAGAACTTATGATGCAGTTGAAGAATCTGAGGAGTATTTACACTTATTTAAGCAAAATGGAAATCAATGATGATCACAGAGGTCACAAATGTTGGCAATAAATGTTTAAGAAGGAACTGCAGATGCTGGAAAATTGAAGGTGGACAAAAGTGCTGGAGAAACTCAGCGGGTGCGGCAGCATCTATGGAGCGAAGGAAATAGGCAATGTTTCGGGCCGAAACCCTTGATTCCATTAGCCCTAAGAGCTGAAGAAGGTTTTCGACCCGAAAAGTTGCCTATTTCCTTCGCCCCATAGATGCTGCCGCACCCGCTGAGTTTCTACTGCATTTTTGTCTACCGTTGGCAATAAATGCTGCCTTTACGAGTTGACCCCACATCCCAAAAAAAAGAATTAAGATCAAAATGAAAGCTGGTTTCAACCGATTAGCAGGGAGAAAGCAAACTGGCTTTTATTATAGGGTAGACACGAAATTCTGGAGTATCTCAGTGGGTGAGACGACATCTCTGGAGAAAAGGAATAGCTGACGATTCGGGTCAGAACCTTTCTTCAGACTGAAAGAGAGAAGGCCAGAAGAGAACATGACCTCAGGAAGGGTGGAGCCCACAATGGCCCATTGTTGACAGGAGAAGATGTGCTAATGACAAGGATACAAGGATGCAAACAGTGGAAATAAGAAGGCGACTAGGGTGGTTGGGAATGCAGGAGTTACTTGAAATGAGAGAAATCAATGTTCATACTGTTGATTTGTAAGCTGCCCAAGTGGAATACGAGGTGTTGTTTTTTCGAATTTGTGTGTAGTCTTTATTCTAGGGAACCAGCTTCAGATTTCAACCAGATCTGGGAGAAAGATTCCTCAATATGACCAGTAGGTTAAATGGTTTTGAGAGATTCAATTAACTTGTCAGTGACATAATTTCACAAGACAAAAACTCCTCCTGAGATAAGCAAAAAGAAGGAGACTTGGCTGCAGTTAGTTTTTACAGTTTATAGACAATAGACAATAGGTGTAGGAGTAGGCCATTCGGCCCTTCGAGCCAGCACCGCCATTCAATGCGATCATGGCTGATCATCCCCAATCAGTACCCCCGTTCCTGCCTTCTCCCCATATCCCCTGACTCCGCCATTTTTAAGAGCCCTATCTAGCTCTCTCTTGAAAGCATCCAGAGAACCTGCCTCCATCGCCCTCTGAGGCAGAGAATTCCACAGATTTGGGATTATTTAGGATGGCACAGCGTTGCTATGCTCTCCCTGAGGTCCCACACACCACCAGGTTCATCAACGGGTATATTGCTACCAACATCAGATTCAAATAACAGAACGCTCAGGTTCTTGAACCAACCCACACAACCCGACGAAGGCCAAGAAAGCATACAAAAGCCTCTGCTTCCACAGGAGATTGAGGAAGTTCATCATGTATCCGATGACTCTAATCGACTTCTCCTCATGTATAATGGAAAGCATCCTATTGAGGCCACTTCGCAGCTTTGTTTGGGAACAGTTCTTCTCAAGACTCCAAGAATGTTTTAGAGTTGTAGATGTAGTCCATTTCCCTCATCAGCTCCATCTAACTTCACGCTGACATGGGAAAGCAGATAACGAGTGTAGGAAGGAACTGCAGATGCTGCTTTAAACTGAAGGTGGACATAAAAAGTTGGGGTAACCCAACGGGTCAGACAGCATCTCTGGAGAGAAGGAATAGGTCACGTTTGGGGTCGAGATCCTTCTTCAGACTGAGAGTCAGGGAAAAGGGAAACGAGAGATATCACCATCCACTTCTCTCGTTTCCCTTTCCCACGACTCTCAGTCTGAAGAATGGTCTTGTCCCGAAACGTAACCTATTCCTTTTCTCCAGAGATGCTGGATGAACCACTGAGTTACACCAGCATTTTGTGTCTAAAGCAGACAGCATATTCTAGGACCATTCACACTCCAGTCATTTCCCCATCTCTGTCAGGTAGAAGGTACAAAAGCTTTAAAGTATGTGCTACCTGTTTCAGGAACATCTTCTTCCCTGTTATTATCAGATTACTGAATGGTCCTCTCATATGCCAAGCCATTACTCCTGATCTCTCAACCTACCTTATTGTGGCCCTTGCACTTTTGCTTTCCTGCTTCCAAATTCATTTCACTGCACCTTCGGGAGCATGTGACGAATAAAATTGATTTTGACTGACTATCCTGAATTTTCTCTGTAAATTTAGTGTTATAATAATGTAACACTACATTCTGCACATTGGCATTTTTCACTTTGCAGTACCTGTTGTACCTGCCCATGCTTTATTGTACTCATGTTTGGACTGGATAACACGCAAAGCTTTTCACTGTATCTTGGTACACGTGACATTAATAAACCAATACCAATACCCAAATCCTACCTTGGCACTCGAAGGGCCAAATGGCCTCCTCCTGCACTATCATGGAAGGTAGACAAAACATAGAACCTTTTCTATGTTTCTACAGACCACCTCATGCACTATCATGGAAGGTAGACAAAAGTGCTGGAGAAACTCAGTGGGTGCAGCAGCATCTATGGAGCAAAGGGAAAAGGCAACGTTTTGGGCCGAAACCCTTCTTCAGACTTGTTTTCAAATTGTGTTTTGTGCTAATATTGTGGTTTGCGTGTTTGTCTGTGATGCTGTTGCAAGCAAGATTTTCATTACACCTGTACCTCACCTACTTGTGCAGAACCAATAAACTCGACGATCTGCTTCGGGCTCTTTCATGATTCATCTTTTTCAATGGGAAGGGGAGTTAAAATGGTCACCAACTGGGACATCCTGCAGGTTTTGGTGTTTGGCAAGTGTTAGACAAAACAATCACCTCGATTTCACCAATTTCTGTGCCAATCTCACCAAACATTGGACCTGGGTATGCTGGATCTCCCAGTTGCTAACCATTTAAACTCCCCTACTTCATTTCCACAATGATCTTTCTATTCTGGGCCTCCTCCATTGCCAGAGTGAGGCCACCAATAAACTGGAGGAATGACACTTCATAGTCTGCTTGGGTCACTTACAACTCAATGGTATGAACATTGAATTCTCCAATATTAGATAAACCTCCCCTCCCTTTCCCCTCTCTTCCCTATGCTCCACCAGGATGCGTACCCATTTCTCTCACTATCTTGGCTACCAACTTTCCCCAGCTACCCCCTTTCCCCTTCCCTCCATCCCTTTACACCTACATCCCTTCCTCTGATACTCTTTTTCTCTCCTTATCTTACAACCATTTTTGTCTCCTTCTCACTGCTGGCCTTTGTCACTTATTCCACCCATCTTGCAACCAAGAAGCCCCCTCACTCACCTTTATCCATCTACCATTTAATGGCTTTGCCCAATCAGTCTGAAAAAGGGTTCCAATCCATTTCCTCCTGAGATGCTGCCCGACCCACTGAGTTCCTCCAGCATCTTATTCTCACATAGCAGGTCAGAATAGTTGCTATTCTGCCAAATAGCAACTATGCAACTATTTAACTATCTATCTATCCTCTATTTACCCAAGGCATCATACACCACCCCATAAAATGGCCTATTCACTCAGTATTTTATTCTTCCACGTAATGTCAAACTAAGAGGGCAGATATAACATAGCAGATGATGTAACATCACATCCGAATGACAGCACTTCCAACATTGTACAGGACAATAGGGGATATGGGGAGAGTGGTGAGTGTGGAATTCTCTGCCTCAGAGGGCGGTGGAGGCAGGTTCTCTGGATGCTTTCAAGAGAGAGCTAAATAGGGCTCTTAAAAATAGCGGAGTCAGGGGATATGGGGAGAAGGCAGGAACGGGGTACTGTTTGGGGATGATCAGCCATGATCACATTGAATGGCGGTGCTGGCTCGAAGGGCCAAATGGCCTACTCCTGCACGTATTGTCTATTGTCTATTGTCGGACACTCTCAGTATTGTGTTAAAAGGGCGGCAGGGTGACACAGTGGTAGAGTTGCAGCGCCAGACTCCTGGGTTCGATCCTGACTACGGGAGCTGTCTGTATGGAGTTTGTGCTGCAGGTTCTCCGCGTGACCTGCGTGGGTTTTCTCCGGGTGCTCCGGTTTCCTCCCGCACTCCAAAGACGTACATGTTTGTTGATTAATTGGCTTTGATAAAAAGGTTATAAATTGTCCCCAGGTGTGTGCAGGATCATGCTAGTGTGCCGGGGCTGCCGTTCGGCGCAGGCTCGGTGGGCCAAAGGGCCAACGTCCGTGCTGTATCCATAAACTAAACTACACCAAACTAAACCAGGACATGGTCAGAAGCTAAAGTCTCACAGTTGCATGTTCAATTAAACTTTATGGCACCTTGGCTTAAGGATGTGAATGTGAATCCACACAGTCAATTGTTGCTGAGACTTGCGTATGAAGAAAAGACAGACAGGAGACGCAGTGCCAGTGGAGCTAGTTTCCTTGCAAAAGTAACAGACTGCAACAGAGTAGGTGGGAAATCTGGCTGAATACCAACTGAGAGAGACAGGCAGCTAGACCATATGTGGTGGTGAGTTATGACTAAAGTTACACATTTGCAACATGAACATTTTTATCTTCCTATTTCAAATGTGTAAACAGAAGTTGAAAGCGTTTCAGCAAGAGGTAAGAAAGTTTACTGCCCAAATTACTTTTAGCTTTCTTCAATTCACGTTCAAAGTAACTCCAGTAAGAAAGGCAATGGAAATGGTGGAATTGGAAACACCTCTAATCTAGATTCCAACTGTGTGAGTCAGTGAGGGGTAAGGCAAAATTAATGATGTGGAACATTGATAATTGTAAATTAAGTCTGCATTAAAAGCTCTCTTGAAATGCAAATTATTCCAATACAGTTGGGCACTCACTGTGAATGCTTCTTATGACCCTTCACAAACTAAAAAGCTAGTTTTGAGTTAATGGAAGGTACACAAAAAGCTGGGAGAAACTCAGCGGGTGCAGCAGCATCTAAGGAGCGAAGGAGATAGGCGACGTTTCGGGTCGAGACCCTTCTTCAGTTAATGGAAACCTTGTTTGTCAATCCTGGCCACATCCCCAGTGTATAGTCCATTATGTTGCTTAGCTCAGTTTAGTTTAGAAATACAGCATGGAAATAGTGCCTTCATCCACAATGATCAGCGATCCCCGCATATTAACACTACCCTACACACACTAGGGACAATTGTTACATTTACCAAGTCAATTTACCTGCAAACCTGTACGTCTTTGGAGTGTGGGAGGAAACCGAAGACCTCGGAGGAAACCCACGCAGGTCACGGGGAGAACGTACAGACCTCGTAAGGACAGCACCGGTTGTCGGGATCGATCCCGGGTCTCCGGCGCTGCAAGTGCTGTAAGGCAGCAACTCGACCCCGCTCAGCACCCTCGCTGTGTAGCATTCTTAAATAAAATAAATAAAATACTATAACAATCGATAGGTCAGGCAGCATCCGTGGAAATCCTTGTCCCATGACTGCTCAAAAGTCCAGCGGCATTTGGGACAGCACCGAGAATCTTGTTTATATTTGTCGAGAGCACAAAGCAGCCCAATACCTTCCTGCCCAACCTGTGCCTGTATTGTGTGGCCAACATTGCCCCAAGCAGTCACTTCAAGATACAGAACTGGAGTGGAAGCAACTAGCCTTCATCCCTGAGAGTGTTCAAGAAGAAGAACCACAGGTTTACTTTAGTTTAGTTTAGGAATACAGCGCGGAAATAGGCCCTTTGGCCCACCGAGTACGTGCCAACTAGAGATCCCTTAACACTATTCTACACGCACTAACATAACATAACATAACAAATACTTTATTAATCCCCTTATTCAGGGGGAATTCAAATACAGCACACTAATAAAAATACAACATAGCATTATTGAAAATTTACCATTAAAACATAAAAACATCCCCCCACAATGGTTCCCACTGTGGGGGGAAGGCACAAAGTCCAGTCCCCATCCCCATGTCCACCCAAAGTAGTCGGGCCTATTGAGGCCTCCACAATCGCCGCTTCGAAGGCCCGATGTTTCCCGGCTGTTCTCACCGGGGTGATGGTACTCCGGCGTCGGTAGACCCTCTCAGCGGCTTGGGGTGCCAGGAACAGCCGCCTCCTTACCGGAGACCGCGGCTTCCACGCCAACAGGCCGTGTTGGACGGAGCTCCACACACTGGCGATCTCAGCGAGAGATCCCAGGCTCCGCAAATGGGGACAATTACTAATCTTTACCAAGGCCAATTAACCTACAAACCTGTACGACTTTGTAGTGTGGGAGGAAACCGGAGTACCCGGAGAAAACCCACGTCGTCACAGGCGAACGTACAAACTCCATACACACAGCACCCATCGTCAAGATCGAACCCGGCAACTCTACCACTGTGTTGCTTCATAGTTGCCTTTGTGCCAAAACCTTGTGGGTTCACAACACACTGTAGGTCACAAGTACCTCAGCTGCCTTTCCACTGTAGCCGTGAAGAGTGCTGTACCTGTTCGTGGTGGCAGCTTTTTGACAAGATGTTAAGATGATTTTCTGAGTTGTTCATTTGGGGGAATGTAACAGATCTGCAAGGAACTGTTTTGGCAAAGCGCAGATGAGTTATCACTGGTGTCTGGCCAATTTTAATCCCTCGATCAAATTACAGAAAACATTTTCAGACAATTATCACTTTGCAGTTTTGTAGGAGTTTGCATCCTACCCGTCATATTTAATGTAATTAAACAGTCAATACACTTCAAATAAAGTGATGGGATTAAGAAAACGCTTCATTAATATAAGCTTCTGAATCATTACTCACAAGCAGCTCGGATGTGGCCTGCCCTCTTCTGATGGTTGTAGCAATGTACACTTTCATTCTGCACGACCCTCCAATCTATCTATTAACGTCTAAACCTGTAGCCTTTTTCTCTTTACTCATTTGATTCTTGTTCCATTTCGCTTTGCCTTATTGCACCATATCACCATAACATTAATCCTTACAATCTCTCTCTCTCTCTCTCTATCTCTCTCTCTCTCTCTCTCTCTCTCTCTCTCTCTGCTGAGTTTCTCCAGCACTTTGTGTCTTTTTTCTGACCTTTCAGAAGTTTTCTGGAATGTGTGACCAGCTGTGTTGGAAAGATAGCAACAGGAATAAGCTTATTCATAGAGTGGAAATAGGCCCTTCGCCCCAAACTTGCCCAGACATTGGGACATTCAATCTCCTTGAGCCCATTGTGATATTTGCTTAGATGATGTGTAGGACGGAACTGCAGGTGCGGGGTTTTTATACTGAAGATAGACTCAACGTGTTGGATTGACTCAGTGGGTCAGGCATCATCTCTGGCGAAAGAGGATGAGTGATGTTTCGGGTCGGAACCCTTCTTCAGATTCAAGAACTCACGACTCAAGATTCGATGATGCCTGGCCTGCATCACAACTCCATTTGGCTGTGGCTCTTGACTCTCTCAATCCCTATGCCCTATAAACAAATCTCAGTTTTGCTATTTTTAACTGGCCCAGCAGCATTTTGTAGAAGAATGTAAATTCTTTAAACTCCTTGTCTGACAAAGTGCTCAAAGATGAATGCATATATTTAGCATCAAGGCTTTCTGGCTTTTCTCTAGTTTTTCTGTCTCTGGCTAAACCCTATCTATAACTTCTACCTAATGCTCTGAACCCTCTCCATCAATAATTACTACATTCCGAGTTAGTTCATTAATCTCTCTGAGTTCTATTAGAACATTGAACATAGAAGATAGAACAGTATAGTACAGGAACTGTACTGTTAACCCAATATCATCAGCCTGTAAGTGATCCATACCCTTCTAATCCCCACACTTCCACGTGCATATCTAAAAGCCTCTTAAATAGACAATAAACAATAGACAACAGGTGCAGGCCATTCGGCCCTTCGAGCCAGCACCGCCATTCAATGTGATCATGGCTGATCATCCCCAATCAGTACCCCGTTCCTGCCTTCTCCCCATATCCCCTGACTCCGCTATTTTTAAGAGCCCTATCTAGCTCCCTCTTGAAAGCATCCAGAGAACCTGCCTCCACCGCCCTCTGAAGCAGAGAATTCCACAGACTCACCAGTGTCTGTGAGAAAAAGCGTTTCCTCGTCTCCGTTCTAAATGGCTTACTCCTTATTCTTAAACTGTGGCCCCTGGTTCTGGACTCCCCCAACATCGGGGACATGTTTCCTGCCTCTGGCGTGTCCAAACCCTTAACTATCTTATATGTTTCAATGCTTTGATTGCATCTGCCTCCATTCATTTAGGGCGGCCATGGTGGCCCAGCGGTAGAGTTGCTGCCTTACAGCGCTTGCAGCGCCGGATACCTTGGTTCGATCCCGACTACGGGTGCTGTGTGTACGGAGTTTGTACGTTCTACCCGTGACTGCGTGGGTTTTCCCCGAGATCTTCGGTTTCCTCCCACACTCCAAAGACGTACAGGTATGTAGGTTAATTGATCTGGGTGTATGTGTAAATAGTCCCTAGTGTGTGTATGATAGTGTTAATGTGCGGGGATCGCTGGTCGGTGTGGACTGCGCTGTATCTCTAAACTAATCTAAATCACCATCCCTGGAAATAGATATTAGGCCCTCACTACTCTCTGTGTAAAAATAAAATGCACAGCTAGTGCAGCATCCAGTATGTGAGTGAAGGCCAAGTTCTAGATTTGAACGTATATAATAAGGATCGATGTTTCAATGCAGTACTGAGGGAATGCTTTCATCTCCACAGATGCCACGTTAAGGTTTGGTACTTTTCTTGTTTTAGTTATAGTTTCATCAAAGTTAATGGTGTTTTCCTAATGCCACGGCAAGCATGTTTTCCCTCAATGTCCCAAAACATTACCCAGACATTTATTTAATTTACTTACTTGTGGGTTGTTGCTGGGCACATCGTGTTTACTGCATAACTTTGTTGGGATATTGTGAATGACAATAACATGCATTATATCTGCCTATCACATGTTTGATCAATTTAACTAATTCTTGTTCTTTGGGCTTTAGAGATAGAGTGCGGAAGCAGGCCCTTTGGCCCACCCATTCTGCACCGACTGACAAACACCAAGTACTGACACTATTCTACACACTAGGGACAATTTTACAGCTACAATTCAACCTACAAACCTGCACGTCTTTGGAGTGTGGAAGGAAACCAGAGCATTCGAAAAACCCACGTGGTCACGGGGAGAACGTACAGCACCCGTAGTCAAGATTGAACCTGGATCTTTGGCGCTGTAAGGCAGCCACTCTACCGCTGCGCCACCGTGCCAGACCAATTTTTTCTTGTTTACAAATTCCAGGAAGGCTTCACTCTTTGCTCTGTCTGAATGATTCTGCAATCTTACACCTCTCAGATCTCCATTTCCATTTGCTCACAATTTTTAACTTCCATCGAGACTTCCTTTGCCCGAGGACTTTTGGTCTTGTATTCCCTCCTTAACTGATCAAGCTTCTCTGCATCTCCTCCCTTAAGGTGTTCCTTAAATGCCTTAAGGAAAGACGTTGAAGGAGGATTTATACAGAGAGCATAGCCCTCCCCTTTAACCAAGCCCTGATTCCTGCTTCCAAAATACTCACTATGTGATTTTGGATTGAATTTGCAAGTCCCTTTGGATATTTTTAACTGCATTAATGATGTTATGTAACTGCAATCTGTTGTTGCTGTTACATTTATTCTACCTACTCATCTCAGCTTTAGAAATGTTTTAACACGACGGTGCTTGCTTATGCTTTCACTATCTATATTGAAACATATTACAATGGAAGAATCAGAATATGAACAGCAACATCAATTAACACAATGCTTTCACAAAGCTACTGTTGAGTATCCTCGACAACCAAAGATTCTCTCATTTCTTGATAGATAAATGCTTTGGAAACAAAATAACATTCTGAATATCATGTCGGAAAAGTTATAAAAATAAATAATTCTACTCTCATCATCTTCGCTGCTATCTATGACATTCATCAATGTCGGTGGATATGGGGTTGGGTTAATTAGGCCAATGCTACGGTGCTTTAAGTTTGAAATGATTGTAATTAGTGTCATAGAGTCACAGAGACGTACAGTGCGAAAACTGGACCCTTTGGCTCAACTTGCCCACACCGGCCAACATGACCCATCTATACTAAGTCCCACGTCTTGCATTTGGCCCATATCCCTCCAAATCTGTTCTATCCACCATATACCTGTCTACATGTTTCTTAAATGTTACGATCATACCTGGCTCAACTACCTTCTCTGGCAGCTCGTTCCATTGTGTGAAAAAGTTACCCCTCAGGCTCCTATTAAATCTTTCCCCCCCTCACCTTAAACCTATGTCCTCTCGTTCTTGATTGATAATTTAGATGGGAAACACAATAATATTGATGAGGTTAGAAACAAGGGACTGCAGATGGTGGTTTACACAAAATGTCCCAGTGGCAAATGTGGCGCAGTGATAGAGCAACTGCCTGGCAGCCTGATAGCTTCAGTGACCTGGGTTCAATCCCAACCTCTGGTCCTGTATTCCCCCTGAGGTACTCTAGTTTCCTCAAAAGTGTGGAGAAAATTGGTTGGTTATTGTGGAACTTACTGTCACAGAGGGGCTGTGGAGGCCAAGTCAGTGGATATTTTAAGGCAGAAATAGAGGAATTCTTGATTAGAATAGGTGTCAAGGGTTATGGGGAGAAGGCAGGAAAATGGGATTAGGAGGCAGAGATCAGCCATGATTGAAGGCGGAGCAGACCCGATGCGTCGAATGGCCTAATTCTACTCCTATAACTTGTGAACTTATGAAAAGGGCACAAAGTGCAGGAGTAACTCAGCAGGTCAGGCAGCATCACTGGAGAACATGGAGACTTGAGAATGGTCCAGCCCAAAACACCACCTATCCATGTTCTCCTGAGTCGTTGCCTGACCCACTGAGCTATTTGTGCCCTTTGATTATGATTAGGTTATCAGCATTCACCATTATGGTGGAGTAGACTGGGTAGGAATGTTCAGAAGTCCACATATTTGCGGGTAAAACATAGTAATCTGAAACTTGCATTACAATGATCTTCACTCACCATAACATGAGACTCAACAGCACCATATTGCTGCACCTAACATTTAAATACATATAAGGATTTCCCAGCAATTACAAACTAATTGTGCTCTTCCAGTTAGGGCTGGTGCATTCATTTGTAAGTGAAAGTTACACAGCATGTCTAACAACTTCATCAATGTTGAAATCCAGTCTTTCAATGCACATTTATTATGGAGCTTTAAAAAATTACACTAACTTATTTTTTTGTTTTCTTGCATCTCCTTTTGGCAATCGCCTTTTTCTTCATTTTTTATGCAGCTTGAAGATAAGGCCACGGAGACAAGATTCTATAATGAATGAATTATTTTTGATTAATATTTCCGTGTGTGAACTGAACAGAGCGGCGCAGCAGGTAGAGCTGCTGCCTCGCAGCGCTGGAGGCACAGGCTCGATCCTAATCTCAGGTGCTTCTGTATGGATTTTGCGTGCTCTCCCTGTGACCACGTGGGTTTCGTCTGGATGCTCCGGTTTGCGTCAACCTCCCAAAGATGTGCGAGCATCATTAGCCTCTGTAAATTGTCTCTAATGTGTAGTGAGTGGATGCGAAAGTGGAATAACAGAAAACTATTGTGAATGGTTGGCATGGAATATGTGGGTTCAAGGGCATGTTTTAATGCCGTATCTCGAAACTAAACTAAACTAAACTAAACTAATCTAGACGGGTCTGAAGAAGGGTTTAGGCCCGAAACATTGCCTATCTCCTTCGCTCCATAGATGCTGCTGCACCCGCTGAGTTTCTCCAGCATTTTGTGTACCCTAAACTAATCTAGAGGCAGGAAACATGTTCCTGATGTTGGGGGAGTCCAGACCAGGGGCCACAGTTTTAAGAATACCGAGTAAGCCATTTAGAACGGAGACGAGGAAACACTTTTTCTCACAGAGAGTGGTGAGTCTGTGGAATTCTCTGCCTGAGAGGGCGGTGGAGGCAGGTTCTCTGGATGCTTTCAAGAGAGAGCTAGATAGGGCTCTTAAAAATAGCGGAGTCAGGGGATATGGGGAGAAGGCAGGAACGGGATACTGATTGGGGATGATCAGCCATGATCACATTGAAGGGCGGTGCTGGCTTGAAGGGCCAAATGGCCTACTCCTGCACCTGTTGTCTATTGTCCATTGTCTAATCTATGGAATGGAAGGATATGGGTTATGTGCAGGTAGATAAGTGATGATCCTGGCATCATGTTCGGCACAGACATTGTGGGCCGAAGGGCCTGTTCCTGTGCTGTACTGTTCTATGTTCTATGTCTTTTTGTTAAACTCAATGCATGTACCAATGAGCATTTTTTTAATTGATCGATTGAAGTGCTGTACTGGTGCTTGGCTTGCTCGCGTAGACCCACAAAAATGCACTAGGTGAGGATCAGACACTCGACGACAACAAAAATGCTTTTTTCTATATCCTGGAAAGGTTTTGTGACCCACATTAAATGTAACAAATTACAACTGCTTTTCTCTTCGCGGTCACTGTGGCTCTGCAGTAGAACTACCGCCTTACAGCGCTGGAGACCCGGGGTTCGATCCTGATTACGGGCGCTGTCTGTACAGCGTGTACGTTCTCCCCGTGACCCGCGTGGGTTTTCTCCGAGATCTTTTGGGTTTCCTCCCACACACTCCAAAGACGTTAACAGGTTTGTTGGTTTAATTGGCTTTTGTAAAATTGTCCCCGGTGTGTAAGGTATCGCTAGTGTGCGGGGATCGCTGGTCGGCGCGGGGCTCGGAGCAGGCCGAAGGGCCTATTTCCACGCTGCATCTCCAAACTCAACTAACCCAAACTGCAAAACTCAGAGAAAGTTTTGCAGAGGTTAAAAAACATTGAGTGAAACTAAGCTGATCAAAAAAAAAAGGCAGTGTGAAACAGCTTGCACAGGTATCTCAAACATTTACAAAGTATTATTAATGTGATGGAAGTGTCAAAAAATAAAGTGGAACGCCTGAGGTTTGGGATGGGAAAATAAGTTAACACTGCAAATGCTCAGTGATGGTGATATCATTTTTGGCCATTATTAGTGTAGAGTGCTTTCCAGAAATGTTAAGTGCAAGATTACAATGCACCACAAAAATCCTGTCTCTGTATTCCTTTGTGCTTTTAGAACTTTAACACAGTCTGCTCACTAACTCTAAACTGCAACGCTGATTCGCAACTACGAGGCCGGGATAGAGTGAATGCGGAGAGAGGATGTTTCCTCTAGTGGGAGAGTCTAGGACCAGAGGCCATAGCCCGCAGAATAAAAGGCTTCTCACTGTGCCTTGTGACAATAAACTAAAACAGAAACTGAAACTGAAACTGAAATACCTTTAGAAAGGTGATGAGGAGGAATTTCTTCAGTCAAGGGGATGGTGAATCTGTGGAATTCTTTGCCACATAAGGCTGTGGAGGGCCTTCAAGGGATATATTTAAGGCGGAGTTTGACAGATCATTGATTCGTATAGATGTCAGGATTATGGGGCGAAGGCAAGAGAATGGGGTTTGAGAGTGAAAGATAGATCAGCATGATTGAATGGCAGCGTAGACTTGATGGGCAGAATGGCTCAATTCTATTCTTAGAACTTATGAACGTATGAACTCGTCGAGGGTCAAGTGTGTTTTATTGTCATCTGTCTCAGCAAGAACAATGACATTCTTACTTGCAGCAGCACAATAGAATATGTAAACATGGTACACTGCAAACAGTTCATTGCCACAGAAGGCGGTGGAAGCAATTCACTGGATTAATTTAAAAGAGAGGTAAGAGCAATAGAGCTCTGGGAGCTAGCGGAATCAAGGGATATGGAGAGAAGGCGGGCACGGGTTACTGATTGTGGATGATCAGCCATGATCACAATGAATGGCAGTGCAGGCTCGAAGGGCCAAATAGCCTCCTCCTTAACCTATTTACTATGTTTCTATGTAAACGAGAAAAAAAAGTTCAATATGTGTGTGTGTGCGTGTGCGTGTGCGTGTGTGTGTGTGTGTGTGTGTGTGTGTGTGTGTGTGTGTGTGTGTGTGTGTGTGTGCGTGTGTACGCGCGTGTGTAACTGCATATATAAAAAAGATTAATTAAATCACCGAGGGCCAGGAGAGGGAAGAGTCAAGAGTGTTTTATTGTCATATGTCCAAATCGAACTATTAAATTCTTACTTGCAGAAACACCAGCAGAATATGTAAACCTAGTGCTCTGTAAACTAGGTTCAGATCAAATGATAAAGGTTCAGCATATATATATATACTTACATATATACACACACGTTTTAAAACAAACAAATAAACAATAATAGTGCAAAAAGACAAAATCAAACTGCCCCCTTGTCTATGTAGTTCAGAGCTTATTTGGAAGTTTTATTATTTAATTGTCTGATGATTGTAGGGAAGAAGCTGTTCCTAAACCCGGACGTTACAGTTTTCAGACTCCCACACATCCTTCCTGATGGCGGGAATGAAATGAATGTGTGGCCAGGGTGGTGTGGGTCTCTGATGAATGCTGGTTGCCTTTTTGAGGCAGTGACTCCTGTAAATTCCCTTTGGTGGTGGTGAGGTCAGAACCCGTGATGGACTGGGCAGCGTTTGTCACTTTTTGCAGTCTTCTTCGCTCCAGGGTGTTCAAGTTGCCGAACCAGGCCGTGGTGCAATCAGTCAATGTGCTCGCTAATGTACACCTGTAGAGGTTCAAAAAAGGCCTCTCTAACACACCAAATCTCCACAATCTTCTCAGGAAGCAGAGGCGTCGATGGGATTTCTTTATAATTGCGTCAGTGCGCTGGGTGCAAGAAAGATCTTCTGAGATGTGCATGTCCAGGAATTGACACAAGGAAGACAACATTTTGTTTTCGGTTTTATAATCTTTAAACAAAAACAATGAATTAATAATTAATAATTAATAATTAGTTTAAAATTAATACACTAAATTTCACACTTAGTGGTTCAGATCATTCTCAGTCTGTCTGCTCACAAACCTGGCTCTAACCCCATGGCCTCTCTGACTGCTCCTGCACTGCGCTATCTCCTGTAATGCCCCCACTTAAGTAAGTAAGTTTATTGGCCAAGTATTCACACACAAGGAATTTGCCTTGGTGCTCCACCCACAAGTAATAACATGACATACAGTGACAGTTACGAATGACTCAGAAAACACTAAACATTAATAATAATAAAACATTAATGATAAAACACCATTGATTAGGCATGTGAACCAACAAAATTCCAGATCAAAGGGAGGCTACAGATTTTTGGCTGTTGAGTAGAGAAACTACTCGTGGATAAAATTTGTTCTTATGTCTGGCTACGGCAGTCCGGAGTCGCCTTCCAGAGGGAAGTGATTCAAAGAGTTTGTTCCCATGTTACTGACCTTGCTGTCCATACCAGAAGTTTATTGCACTGTAGACCTCTGTCTCGACTAGTCCCCATCTTACTGACCTTGCTATCCACACCCAGAGGTATCTTATTACTGTCCCTACTAGTCCGCATGTTACTGGCCTTGCTATCCACATCAGAACTCAAATACTGTCCACTGATTAGCAAAACAGCAATATTTTGCTTACACCAAATGCACAGCTACTGATACTGAGGCCACACACTGCCGTGTTTATTGGAAAAGCTGCTAATCCATGAGAATAACAAATTATTAAATATTTTAATAAAGCTGTAAATTGGTGAAAACAGTCAACAGTACATGGTAAAGCTATGTGTTACAAATGCAGGATCTGAAGAAAGTGTTACTGTCTTGTGATGTAGACCTGATATAATAATAATCAATAATGAACCTTTCAGTCTAGCACTCAACAAGGTGTAACACCAATAGCAATGAACATTTTGCAGTAACTATGAAATCAGCTAAGAAAAAACCCCAATTATATCTCTATACCACTACCGATTTTCCGTCAACTAATGATCAGACAAAATGACGAGAGCACACTTGAAATCCCCCACGGAAGGCTCCTTGAAAATATGGTACCCAGGCTGGGTGAGGCAGCCGATCTTGTCCTCATTGGGACGTCTGAATCGATTGGCGGGTCGAATTTGCCCCCTGCAAGTAGATTACACTGAGACCGTACACAAGACCTGTCATGTTTCTGGTGCTGTCTTGTACCCTTCAGGTTTGGAATTGTTAAACACATCCAACTCTCCCTTAAATCCATCCAGTGATTTGGCCTCCACTGCCCTCTGTGGCAGGGAATTCCATAAAGTCACAACTCTCTGGGTAAAAAAGTTTTTTCTCAGCTCAGTCTTAAATGATCTCCCCTTTATTCTAAGACTGTGGCCCCTGGTTCTGGACTCACCCAACATTGGGAACATTTCTCCTGCATCTAGCTTGTCCAGTCCTTTTATAATGTTATATGTTTCTATAAGATCCCCCCTCATCCTTCTAAACTCCAGTGAATACAAGCCTAGTCTTTTCAATCTTTCCTCATATGACAGTCCCGCCATCCCAGGGATCAAATCTCGTGAACCCCTACACTGCACTGCCCCTCAATCACAAGGATGTCCTTCCTCAAATTAGGAGACCAAAACTGTACACAATACTCCAGATGTGTCTCACCTGAGCCCTATACAACTGCAGAAGAACCTCTTTACTCCTATACTGAAATCCTCTTGTTATGAAGGCCAACATTCCATTAGCTTTCTTCACTGCCTGCTGTACCTGCACGTCAACTTTCATTGACCGGTGTACAAGGACGCCCAGGTCTCGCTGCACCTCCCCCTTACCTAACCTAACCACATTGAGATAATAATCTGCCCCCTTGTTTTTGCCGCCAAAGTGGATAACCTCACATTTATCTACAATATACCGCATCTGCCACGCATCTGCCCACTCACTCAACCTGTCCAGGTCACCCTGCAACCTCCTAACATCCTCTTCACAGTTCACACTGTCACCCAGGTTAGTGTCATTAATTATAGTCCATTTCTTAAGTGCTCCCTTTTAAGCCCTAAACTTATTGAGAATACTGGTTTGATTGTCCTGAGGCACATATTTATTAATAGTTAATCATCAGGACCTTTAATTCCTTTTCTGTTTTTTCTTGCATGCCACTACTAATGGAACTACTAATGGCAAAACCCTAGCAATTAGTGTGTGCTGAATGAACGGTTAACATTTGCCTAGTACATTTTCAAATTTAGGTAATAACCCATTATAATAAATGAGTTAAATATATTATTCAAAGGAATGTCAGGGAATTTACCAAAGGAAAATGGTGGGTGCTTGGATAAGAATGGTTCCTTGGTTCTGATGTATTCAACCTGAGCAATTTCTACCTAATACTGAAAAATGTCAGACAAATGTCTACATTGAACTTAATGGGAACCTTTGCTATTTTCTAATGACTTAGTCTAGCCTTGCAGATGGGAGTAAAATAGATTAAATTCACAATCCAGAATATATTGAGCTGGGGAATTCATTACCACAATGAACTATTTCTCTCAATCTTTGTAGGTTAGCGTAATGAATAAAATGGAAAATTAACATTCAAAACTAGCATTCAAAATTAGACTCCAATTTTACTGGAAATCCATTTTTCTTCATTTGGCTGGACTGAAGCTTTCTGGATGGTTTGTGCCCATCCACCAACACCAATTTGCAATGATTACTTTAGTTTCGAGATACAGTTCGGAAACAGGGTCGTTCAGCCCTACGAGTCCGCACCGACCAGCGATCCCTATCCTAACACCATCCTACACTTATATTTATACCAAGCCAATTACCTGTACGTCTTTGGAGTGTGCGAGGAAACCGAAGGTCTCAGAGAAAATCCAGGTGGTCAAGTGGGGAGAACGTACAAACGCCATACAGACAGCACCGGTAGTCGAGATCGAACCTGGACCTCTCGCGCTAAGGCAGCAATTCTACCGCTGCGTGTAATCATGTATGGTCTTTCTGCTGACTGGTTAGCCCGCCACAAAAGCGTTTCACTGTACATCGGTACACGTGACAATAAAACAAGTAAACTAAACTAAACTAAACTATTATCTGAAAATTCAGACTATATGGCCTTTGCATTAATCATAGTCCATTTCTTAAGTGTTCCTTTTTAAGCCCCAAAAACTCTTTACAGACAGCACCCACAGTCGGGATCGAACCTGGGTCTCCCGCGCTGTAAGTACTGTACTGTGAGGCAGCAACTTGTCACGCTCTACCACTGTGCCGTCCTAATGATTTATGGGTTTACTGGAGGAAAATATTCTAGGATTTTCACAAGAGTGTGAGCAGATGTTATGTAAGGAGGTCAACTGTTTAATCAAGAAGATAGATTTGTCTTGGAGCTAAGGACAGAGGCAGTGAGGAAAATGAGTTGGAGAGTGGACAGCTGGAGGCATACCAGGTTTTAGAATAGGAAATTGGATTCATGCAAGAGGCAAAAACTGAAGGAGAATAAAGATCCTGGAGGGATGAAGGATTGGAGGAAGTTGCAGAGATCAGGGAGGAGATTATACAGTTTGGCAGAATGGACAAGAGCATGGAAGGAATCAGACGGAAAGATGAGAATGCTAAAGTTGACATAGAACATAGAACAGTAGAGCACGAAAACAGGCCTTTCGGCCCACAATGTCTGTGCCAAACACGATGCTATGACCAACTCTTATCAGCTGCACATAATCCATATCCCTCCATTCCACGCAAATCCACGTGCCTATGCAAACGTCTCTTAAATGGCATTATCGCATCTGTCTCAACCATCATTTCCAGCAACACGTTACAGGCACTATCCACCCTCAGTGTAAAAAAAATTGCCCCGAACATCTCCTTCAAACTTTGCCCCTCTTTGAGTTGTTGCAGCTAGTCTAGGTGAGTATCACTGCGTCAAATTGCACCAGGTCCAGATAGCTGGCCATCTGGAAATATGACTATCGAGTCATAGAGTCTAGAGTCATACAGCCCAACTTGCCAACACCGGCCAACATGTCCCAGCTACACTAGTCCCACCTGCCTGCGTTTGGCCCATATCGCTCCAAACCTGTCCTATCCATGAACCTGTCTAATTCTTTCTTAAATGTTGCAATAGTCCCTGCCTCAACTACCACCTCTGGCAGCTTGTTCATGCACACACATCCCGTTGTGTGAAAAAGTTACCCCTCAGATTCCTATTAAATCTCTTCACACTTGACCTTAAACCTATGTCCTCTGGTCTTGATTCACCTACTCTGGGCAAGAGACTCGGTGCATATACCACGATCTATTCCAGTGATGATTGTATACACCTCTATAGATCGCTCTCTCATCCTCCTGCGCTCCAAGGGGGGAGGGGGGGGGCGGAGGAGGAGGTGTCGGCACTGTGAATCAACTAAACTTCCATTCTCATTTGTCTGTCACTGAGTGCTCCACACATGGAACCTTTGCCCTTACAGAGTAAATCAAATGATACGTCAGAGTTGACAAGTCAAGTTTATTTGCAACATCAGAGTATTTCACAATATTTTTTCAATTTTTTCTTGGATCCTCGCATATTTCAAAAATTAAATTTTTTTGGTGTAAAGATGTGGGGCTGGTTTCATGTCCTTTTTTTCTGAAACGTCACAATCTTTCTCTGATTACAGATATCTCTACAAGCTTTCAATGGACAGAAAGTTTTTAAAAATTGTGGTCGTACCTGCAACGTCTGGAAAATGCAATTTAAAACGTCCAACATCATTAAGATTTAGAAAAGGTAAACCAGCAACATCTTGGTGAGAGTGGGATTGGCAATCAATCTTCTTTTATTTTGCATTGTAATGATACTCCTGTAGGTTTCTATTATGTGACCATTCATTACAAATTTATTAAACTATCCAGCTACCTCATTGGAGGTTTTTGAATTATTTTTAATCAGACTTTATCGGACTTGTCTTGCTCTAAATCGTGATACCCTTTAAGGCCTGGTCCCACTAGGAGCAAAGAGGTCCCTTCTGTAGTTTACAGAGCCCTAGTGAGACCAGCTCCTGGAGGATTGTGGTTATTTTTTTTTTTTTTTTTTTTTGCTGCAGTTTTGGTCACCTAATTTGAGGAAGACATTCTTGCTGTTGTGGGAGTCCAGATCCAGGGCAACAGTTTAAGAAATACAGCCATTTAGACGGAGATGAGGAAAACATTTTCTCACAGGAGAGGTGAGTCGTGGAATTCTCTGCCTCATAGGGCGGTGGAGGCAGGTTCTCTGGTGCTTTCAAGAGAGAGCTAGATTGGGCTCATTAAAAATAGCGGGTCAGGGGATATGGGGAGAAGGCAGGAATGGGGTACTGATTGGGGATGATAAGCCCATGATCAATTGAACGATGGTGCTGGCTCGAAGGGGGCCGAATGGCCTACTTCCTTTATCTAGTGTCTATTGTCATAGGTATTTTTAGGGCAGTACATGCCGCTGGTGGTCGTAGGTAGAGTATTTTTAGGCGACTATATGGCTGTACGGCACATGAGTGCCAGGCGTGTCGCTGTTGGTCGTGAGTAGTATCCTCAGTCGCCCAAAGAGTGTAGTGTCTTTCTAGTCGCCGCGGGATTTTCATAATGTTCAACATTTTTCGGGGATAGTCGGTAGACTGTGGGTTGGGACGCCAATGAGCCTAGCTTGACTTCTCCTGACGTTAGGTGCTGTCGTAGGTTGCACCAGGTGACGTACGTCGTCGACAGCGCTGTGACTCGGTGAATTCCATTGGCGTCTACTTACGGACCACCCGAGGCAGGTACCGACGACTGAATTGTCTTCAGTCATCTTAGTGTCTTCGTCAGGGTCGTAGTTGTTTCATAGCCAGACTGAATTACCTGGGATGGAACGACTTCCATATGAAGAAAGACTGGATAGACTTAGGCTTGTATTCGGCTGGAATTTAAGATTGTGGGAGGATCTCCATGAGGACTTACATATTCTTCAGGGTTTGGAAAGGCTAGATGCAGGCTGATTGTTCCCGATGTTGGGAAGTCCAGGACAAGGGGCCTTGAAGTTTTAGGATAAGCGGGAAGTCTTTTAGGACCGTGATGAGAAAAATCGTTTTTCACACAGTGTGTGGTGATTCTGTGGAATGTTCTGGCAAAGGTAGGTTGTTGAGGACCGTTCGTTGGCCATATTTAGAGGGAGTTGGATGTGGCCGTTGTGGCTGAAGGGATCAGGGGGTATGGAAGAAGCCGGATACAGGATACTGAGTTGGATGATCAGCCATGATCATATTGAATGCGGTGCAGGATCGAAGGGCACGAATGGCCGGCTCCTGGCACCTTATTTCTATGTTTTATGTTGTAGCTTGTCGTGAGTGGACGTAGTGTTGACTTTGGTTGCCGGAGGTTGTTGCCTGTGTGGTCGTAGGTTCCCCTTGTCCTCACCCTTCCACCCTTACCAGCCGTCACATACACAAATAATCCTCCGGCATTTGTGCCACCTCCAACGGCGATTCCCACGCAGACACGTCTTCCCATTCCTCCCATGTCTGTTTCCGCAGAGAACCGCTCCTCCATAAACTCCCTGGTCAATTCATCCCCCTACACCCTCACACCCCCATCCGGGCACTTTCCCTGGGCAACGCAAGATATGTACACTTGTCACTTTACTTCCCCCCCTTGGACTCCATCAAGGACCCAAAGCATGCTTTCCAGGTGCGGCAGAGGTTCACCTGCCTCTCCAACCTCATCTATTGCATCCGCTGGCTCTAGATGTCAGCTGATCTACATCGTCGAGACGAAGAGCAGGCTTGTGAGCGATCGGGTTCGCCCAACACCTCCGATCGTTCGCTATATCAAACATGATCTCCTTGGTGGCTCAGCAATTTTCAACTCCCATTCGAATCCGATCTTTCTGTCCTGGCCTTCCTTGCCCAGAGTGAGACCACCATTAAAATTGGTGGAGCAGCACTCATTTTTCACTCGGGCAGCCTGCACCCCAGCGGTATGTACATTGACTTCTCTAATTTCAAGTTGTCCTTACTTTCTCCTCCCCTTCTCCAGCTCTACCTCAGCCTCTGGCTCCGCCTCTTTCCTTTCTTCCTCCCGCCACCCACTCTCACATCAGCCTGAAGAAGGGTTTCGGACCCGAAAACGTTGCCTATTTCCTTCGCTCTCATAGAGTGATGCAGGGGTTAGATTGATTGTACCAGACCTGTAATGGTAGCATGTTGCACATCCCTATACTTCCCAGCACCTCGCACGTGCGATCGCAAAGCCTCTTAAACAACCACTATCGTATCTGCTTCCACCACCACCCCTGGTCAATGCGTTTCTAGGTCTTCTTCATTCACTTTGTATATACTGCACATCTGAGCACTTGGAGCATGTAACATTGGCTGACAGTATCAATGGAGTCCACACTGTCAACATTCGAATCTTTGAATGAGATGTTAAACTGAGATCTGCCTCTTCTCACACTGTATAATAGATTTTCCTTAAACCTATCAAAAGAGAGCCTTGTTGGTTATTATGCCGATATTTATCATCATGCAATATCATACATGGAACAGCCCAGTTATTAGCTCAGGACATTTAGAGCAAAGTGGCATTGCAGTTGCTTGGAATCTTGAACATAAATACAAAGAGGTGGAGAGGGAACTCGCGTTCAGGCAGCATTGTGGAGGGGGGACGGACAAACGTTGTTTCATTTAATTTATTGTCACGTGTTTAGTGACATGTTTTCTGCATAAAACGTTTTGTGTCCTTCTTCAGTTTGATGGGACTAGGGGCGGGTCCCCCCCCTCCACGAGGAGCCGTTTGTCAGCACGGGCCTGCCTCGCTGGAGTGTATAGAAGAATGAGGGGGTAACCTCATTGATATTCACAAAATAGTGAATAACGTAAATCCTCAATGATAGCACAGAATAGTGGAAAGGCTTGGATAGAGGGGATGTGGATGAGGATGTTACCACTAGTGGTAGAGTCTAGTCATATGGCCTCAGACATTAAGGTCGTTCTTTTTAAAGTGATGAGGAAGACTTTTTTTTTGTTAGGAGGGTGGTGATTCTGTGGATTTCTTGTGGCCACAGAAGGATGTGGAGGTTCACGGATATTTTCAAGGCAGGGATAGATAGATTCTTGTTTAGTAAGCGGTGCCAGGGGTTATGGGGAGAAGGCAGGAGATTATATGGGGTTTAGAGGGGAGCGATAGAGGCAGCCATGATTGAATGGCGGAGTAGAACGATGGGATGAATATGGCTTATTCTATAGCCTCCTATCATTGTGCACCTTTAATGACCTTTTATGAGATGGGGAAAAGGTGAGGTGGAATGTGGCAACAAAAGAACTGCGAGTGATAGGTGGATACAGATGAGGGCTGAGAGAGCAGTTTGGCAGTTGGCTAGGTGCAAGTGTTGACAAAAGGTGAGAGGCTGAAAATGAGGAGAAGATAAGAGTGTCAGAGAGGGATGAGAGGAAAGTGAAATGTATAATATCTGTAAGGGGGGGATTTGGGGACTCGGAGATGAGTGGGGTAGGAGATGCGTGGAAGGAGGAGTACAGCATGGAGGGCAACATGCCTTGTGGCACCGGCTATACGTGACTATCAAGACACATTTACCAAATCAATACATTCGTCTTTTTGGAGAGAAAGGAATGGAAAATGTTCACCCATTCCTTCTCTCAGATACTGCCTGTCCTGCCTGAGTTACTCAGGCAGTTGCGTCTATCTTTGTGTAACCAGACTTCTGCGATTCCTGCCTACACATTAATCCATTTTTCTAAATGTCCCCCACCGATGCTCTCCTCTTGAAAGTATCCAGGAGAACTGGCCTCCACCGCCCCTCCACTCTGAGGCAGAGAATTCCACGACTCACAATCTCTGTGTGATAAATAAAGTGTTTCCTCATCTCCCTTAAAATGTGGCTTAACACTTATCTTATATTGTGGCCCTGGTGCTGGGACTCCACCAACTTCGGTAACATGTTTCCTGACTCTAGCAGTCCAAAACCTTAATAAATCTTAGATGTTTCAATGGAGATCCCCTCTCATCTTCTAAATTCCAAGTGTACAAGCCCAGCCGCTCCATCTTAGATAATGACAGTCCCACAATCCCGGGAATTTACCTTGTTGAACTACGCTGCATCCCTCAATAGCAGAATGTCCTTCCTCAAAATTTGGAGACCACATCAATACTTTCAGGTGTGGTCTCACAGAGCCTGGCACAACTGCAGAAGGACCCTCTTTGTCTCGTAACTCAACTCTTCTGTTATGAAGGCCAATCAAATTAAGTCGCTTCTTCACTGCCTGCTGTAACTGCATGCTTACTTTCATTGGACTGTTGAACAAGGACCGAGATACCATTGTAAGTCCCCTTTCCCATCGTAACTCCTTTAGATAATAATTGCTTCCAGTTTTTGTTACCAAAGTGGATAACCTCAACAGTGTTATCCGCAATTAAACTCATCTGCCACGCGTCTGCCCACTCACCCAACCTGTTCAAGGAAAGCATTCTCATAGCGTCCTCCTCACCAGTTCATACTGCCACCCAGCTTGTGTCATCTGCCAAATTTGCTAATGAAAGTTACTTTGAATCCCTTCATCAAATCATTGAATGTATATTGACGCACCATCCCGGTGCCAGCAATCGTGCCTTGCGATACCCCACTGTTACTGCCTCCCATTCTGAAAGGGACCCGTTAATCTACTCTTTAGTACCTGTTTTCAACCAAATTTTCTTTCCTGTCAGCACTCTATCCAATCCATGTGCATATGTTTACCCTCTTAATCTCCTTATACAAATGCTTTATGAAGTCCAGATAACAACATCCACTGACACTCCCTTGTCATTCCTAGTTACATCCTCAAAAAATTCAAGAAGATTAGGTAAGAATGATTTTTACTAGAATGTTGCCTGGGATTCCAGCAACTATGTTACAGAGGAAAGGTTGAACAAGTTAGGTCTTTATTCTTTGGAGCGCAGACGGTTAAGGGGGGACTGATTGAGGTCTTTAAAATGATGAAAGGGATAGACAGAGTTGAGTGGATACGTTTTTCCCATTGAGGGTAGGGAAGATTCACCATGAGGGCATGACATGGTGAAATTAGGGACAGAGGCGTTTCGGTGGATAACGTGAGGGGGAACTTTCTTTACTCAGAGGAGTGGTGGCTTAGTGTGGAATGTGCTTCAGCTAGAAGTGGTGGAGGCAGGATCGATTTTTAACATTTATGAGTAATGTGGATAAGGAAAAAAAAGGTATATGGACGTGAAGGGAATGGAGGGTATGGTCTGAGTGCAGGTAGATGGAACTATGGGGAAAAACAAATGGTCGGCACTGACTGGAAGGGCCGTGTAGCAAGGGCCTGTTTCCGTGCTGTAATTGTTATTGGTTATAATATATGGTTTGCATGGTCTTACCCTAACGCAAATTTTTCAGGGGGGGGGGGCTTTGGGACAAAAAGAATTTTCATAAAATCCTCACACATTCTATTTTAAGATTCTACGCCCCACTTAATTTCTGTACCTTTGCTTTACCTCCTATTACGTCCATTACCGATATAAATCGAAGACAAACTTTGAATTCTCAGTGTTAGACCAAGTTAGTCAATCTTATTACAGGCAAAGTGGGGTAAGGAAGAGGCTACGTCACGGCCCTGTTTCCACCAATCGTTCCACCCACCGCACACAAGCAGACTTGAAGCGGACAAGACAGATCACCATTGTATGCAGAAAGCGAGGAGGTGTTCAGCTCTGGCGAACAACTTCTAATCTTGTGTGTGGAAAGAAGAACGTCAGGCAAAGTATCGCACATTGGGGGATAAATTTCTCAGTGTGTTTTTAGCGCCATTTCTGGAGAGAGCTCATCTCTAGTTTTACAAACTGGTGAAGTGGTAGTTCTCCTCAAATGCCGCCAAAGCACATGGCAAAGATGTTCCGTGACTTGAATAGGAAGGATACACCATGTTTCTCCAGGTGCTATTGAAGGAGTATAATGTTTAGTGGCGGGTGTTGGGGGTTTTATGGAGATGGGCAGAGAATGGGGTTAGGGAGGGTGAGATAGATCTGCCATGATTGATGGCAGAGTAGGCTTGATGGGCTGAATGGGCCTAATTCTGCGCTATCCCTTATGAAAATGGGACCAAGTCATAAATGGTACCTGCTCTACCTTGGCATTTGGATGTCAATGAGTAATAGCGTCATACAGCGTGGGAAATCGTGCCCCTAGCACAACTTGCCACGCCGACCACCAGGTACCATCTAAAGTGTTCCGACCGTTATCAATAAATATAAACCCCTGACCCAAAGTTAAATTATACTTGGAATAATTGAAACTGACCAATTATTAACAAATGAATCAAAGAACTTTTATTGACTATGGTTTAATAATTGGGAAAAAATTAAATATTAAAATTTTGAAAGGCCCTGCATTACCAAAATCAAAAAATGTAGGAATATTGTAATGTCGGAGACACTCCATTTGGAGAGATTGAGGATTGTCCTTATGGATAGTTAGATCTCTTCAGACGGATTGGTCTCCATATATTGAATATTTACAGGGTCAATGGTTCGCGCGAGACCCTGACTGAGCCAGGATATTTGAATGGATGAAGACAGTGAACATACGCCTCGCCGTCCTCCCACACGCGCGTTCAACATATACTAAACATGAATATTCATCTATAAGGACGGATTAAAGCGAATAATTTTATTCTCCATCAAATACCTTTTCTTACTCTTATTCCTGTTCTTAAACTTTTCTCTTTCTTATTTCTATATAAAAAATTAAATAACAATATAGAAACACATTATCTTAATCTCTTATAATTCAGTACGAATATAATATTATTAGATTTATGTGAATATTATTAGTATTATTAGTATTTTTAGATATTTTATATTTTTAATTATATAAAATTATGTACTTTTAATTTGGTACAATAATTTTAAATTTAAATTTAGCGATAATATAAATATTGTTAACATTAGGACGGAAATAATGGAATTTATAAAGTTTTACTAACTTTTTGAAATCAATAATATCATAAAATTTGGCCTTATACTAAAAAATAGAGATAAATGAAAAATACTAATAGTATGAGTGATAATGCTAATTTTATAAATGATTATTAGTATTATGTATCTCTAGTTATATAAAATATACAAACTTTGATATTGTAATATATTAAGGATTATTACAGTATAAATAATACTATTAGTATGAATCAATTATTATGGAATATGTATTTTTACTATTGAAATATAATGTACCGGTTATTATTTTGTTTCTATAATAAATAAATTTAAATAAATAAATACAATAAAAAAAAAATAAAAAAAAATAAACGTGTTCCACCTGCCTGCATTTGGCCATATCCCTGTTATCGAATCCTAGCATATACCCAGATCAAAGATCTTTTTAAATGTTGCGATAGTGAGATGGTGGAGTCCTTGGCTTGGAGCGGGTGAAGTGTAAGGAAGGCTTAACATCTTGCGGAACGGATTATGTGTGTGTAATTGACGATTAAATATTTCTACCCCTCTGATAGTAATTCCTGATATAATTGGAGATCTGAAATGATCATTGAACACCATCCTCGGATCACAGCAAGAGATTAGCTTGTGATTTCTGGCTATGCACTGTAGACTCTTATCCTTTAGGCCAAGAGGTTGCTGGCTCCAGTTCCTGGGGACAGAGTTGATTCATGGGAGATGGTCTTGGGAGGGGAGGTTGTTCGTCAAACAGCGAGCATCCTGGACAATTGCAGATGCTCACCCCCCGCCACAGATCATGGTGTCAACTGAGGAAGTACCTGCAGCATCAGACTGGTTCACCAAGATGCAGGGCCCCCCCAGGGGGGGGCCAGAACGCCACCAGAGATCCTATTACCTGTGGCTATAGCAAACAGTACAACTCCTCCCCTTCTGTCGTGGGATAGATGACTCCCCAACCTCTCCCATATCTTTGCAATCCCCAAAATGCTGGCCCGGATCGCACCCCGGGTGCGCTGGACAGCTGTAAGGCAGTTAGCTCTGCCGCTGCGCCACCGTGCCGCCGACGCAAATATCTGCATTGGTTGTCTTTACATTTTTGTGTTATCCAAATGTTATATTGGCTATCCTAAACCTCTTTGTACTTAGTGATATCCGCCACGTGTAAGTGGATTCAGTGAAAAAGCTACAAGGATGTGCCCGTGCCTCATATTTACTTCACTGCAGGGGGTACAGTAATCCGAGGACTGCTCGATGGTTAGGATGTCGCGTCGGACTGAAGACCCTCTACCCCACCTGGTGTTGTGCCGGGGTAGAGGATGGGGCTGTGGAACCCCAGCAGGGCCCAAAAACAAAAACTGTCAAAGGGTGGATGAGCTCCTACAGCCATCCACACTTCAGTAGAAGTTGCGATCATGTCGTACACAGCATTGTAAGGAAATATGGGTGATAAAGTCACACTCAACCTAATCCTGTAGTCCAGCGGCGGAGTCCGCAGGAACTGGGAGGACAGAGAAGGTGGTGGTGCGTCAGTCACCGTTCCGTCGGGAAACCAGCACCACTCTTGCGTGCGCTAATATGTTTGATAACTATTGAGACGAATATGTAGTGTATACAAAAGGAGTTTGGGAATCTTACTGAGAGTGTCGGAGTTCATGAACAGCGCTACATAAATGCAAGTTCTCCTGGACGACGCACAGGTTGCAGATCCTTAGGTTTATTACTTGTTGCTGACAAATCCTGGAAGTCTGGATGAAACCTGCGATTGGCGCATATGTGGAGCAGGTGTGGTTTGTTAATGGACCACTGAATGTGTTTCAACGTCAGCAGAATTATTGGGGGGAAAATAAGCAATTACCGCAGGTTTAAATGCAAATATTTTGGATGTGTTGACAAAACCTCATCATCCCAGGGGTTGCTCCAGGGAAATCAAAGAATCTCCTTGGCGTATCTAAATAAGAGGGGAGGGAGAGGGGGGGGTTAATCAGTGACTTCATTTTCACACAGTAAAATATTTGGACAGCAGAGAAAACAGATGCTCCTGCACCGAGCGGCAAACTAGCGGATGTGTCATATTGAGTTGGATGGAAAAATGTGTTCTATTTCCTGCAGGGCTTCCTTGTTACTGCTGCTACAGCTAAGTGCTATGAGATGCCCACCGTGAAATTTAAAATAGAAGGCCTCGGAAACGCATTGCTACTTCACGCCAATCGGCTCCGAGAGCTCGTATCGCGAGCGGCGGGAGCTGCTTGATGAGGGGAATGCCACTTTTGTTTCGTGACGCTGACGGCTAACAAAGGGCTCGAGCAGAGGGTTACAGAGGCTAGGGACAGTCCAGCTGCTGTGGCTAGAGCGAACAGATTGAACAGCCTTTGTAATTACAGGAGCTCCCTCCCCCCCCCCCCCCTTCATGCACCCCATCACCCTGACCCAAACTGGCAATGGCACTTCAGGCTGTTGAAAGGACTGATATTAGTCCTTACAGAAAACGAGGGGGCAAATGTGCTTTTTGGCAGGATCCTTTGAACGCACCTGTACCAGCACTCGTATCCTGCCGCTGCTTGCAGACTGCCGAACCTCTTCCTTTTCGGTTCAAATTTTAAGTAAAAAAAATTTTGGTGTCACACAAATGGGAAAAGCCCCTTCGGCCCCAACTCATCCATGCCGACAAGATGCCCCATCTAAGTAGTCCCATTCCCCATTTGTTTGGCCCTATGCCCTCTCCGAACACCTACGCTCGGTCCGCAATAACCACCCGACCTCACGGTGGCTCAGCACTTCAACTCCCCCTCCCATCCACATTCGGACTCTCGGTCCTGCGGCTCCTCACGGCCAGAGTGAGCAACCCGCAAGCTGGAGGAAAACAGACTCCTCATAATTCCGCTTGGGGAGTCTGCATCATTTGGGCTTGAATATTGAATTTTCTCAATTCTGTTAACCCTTGCTGTCTCATCCCCTCCCACCTCTCCCTCAGCCCTAGGGGCCCTGGCATTCCCTCCATCTCCATCTCCCTCCCCCACCCCCAGTGCACCAGCTTCTCCATTTTCACACCACAAACAGCTTACAATGGCTTACAATGGCTTGTTCCATTTATCACCGATACTTCTTGCATATATTTCACTCATGTTCCTAATCCTCTCCACATCACCGTCTTTATCTCTCGCGTTGCCCTGCAATCCTGACCAGTCTGAAGAAGGGTCTCGACCCGAAACGTCGCCTATCTCCTTCGCTCCTTAGATGCTGCTGCACCGCTGAGTTTCTCCGCTTTTTTGTGTACCCTGCCTCTTAACCTTGTACTTCTTATCCCTCTAATCCTTTTTACTAGATCCATTGTACTCTCCAAGGTGTGTGCTGTTTGAAAAGCTGTTATAGTATCTGCATCTACCGGCTACCTTCTGGCAGCTCGTTCACACACCACCACCCTCGCGAGCTGAAAATGTGTGACCCTCAGGTCCATATTAAAGTCTTGTTCCTCTCAGTTTTTAATCAAATCTATGATCGAGAGTCAAGTGAGAGTGTCTACTTTAGGTCATGTGTCCCGGATAGGGACAATTAAACTTCTTACTTTGCTGCAGCAATCTGAGTATTGTAAACAACTGCACAACGGTAGAAGAGTAATAGAATAGATAGTTCAGTGTGGTATATTATACACACATTCACACCACAACAATAAATAAACAAATATTAGTGCAATAATATTAATAATAATAGGTCTGTTGCAGTTCAGAGTTATTTGCTGTCGTGTTCTATAGGCCTGATGGCTGTAGGGAAGGTTGTTCGCTTGAACCTGGTCGTTACAGGTAGACAGGCTTCCTGTACTTCTTCCCGATGGCAATGGTTGATTATATCGTGTCATCTTGTTTGTTGGTGATTCCCTCCATCCCAGGGCTAAAAGACTCTGTGACATTCACCTCTACCTATTCCTTTTCATGATCTTATACACTCCATAGAATCCCCCCCCCACTCTGCCTCCTGCGCTCAAGGAATAAAGTCTAGCCTGCCCACCAACCTCTATTTAGCTCAGCTCCTAGTATGTAGCCTGCAGACTTACGCTCGTAGTCTTCTCTCCCTCTTTCCAGCCTTATTGACCATCCTTCCTATATCTGGGTGACAAAGGGTCAAAGTATACCTAGTGTGGCCCTCCCACCGATGGTCTATGCACATCTGAAGGCATAACTCTCAACGTTACACTCAGTATCCTAATTGATGAAGGCCAATGTACCTACTGCCCCTGTCCCACTTAGGAAACCTGAACGCGGAAAACCTCTGGTGGAGCCATAGCCCCCACCCAAGGTTTCCATGAGCGCCAGGGTAGTTTTGATGTCTCTCACCTGGAATGCCTCGATCCGATGCGGAGTGAGCCTGCATCATAGACTTGACCAAGATCCTACAGGAGCTTTGATGCCGACGCACTCGGCCACACGCATCACCGCGAAGGTGGGGGGCCAGGACAGCGAAGGAGCGCGTGTCTGAGGCTGCCACAGAGCCACGTAAGTCTTTAGAGGCACAGGAGGGAGAGAAGGGGAAAGAAGGGGTGAGAAAGAAGGAGTGACCTAGAAGGGGGAGAGAAGGGGGTCGGGACAGATTTTAAGATAAGTTTAAATAAGCTACATCAGGGACGCTGCGGAGATTCATGTAGTGTACTGGAGAACCCCCCTAGGTGGCACGCTCTGGCCACGTATTTTTTGTCCTTGTCAGGGGTTCGTTGCCTAGGGAGGGTCTCACGGCTCACCTGAGACAAGGTTGCATCTGTCGACCGTCATAAGAGGCTTGCTGTCCGTCTACGGGGAATGTGCTATAGATGAGGAGATTTGGCTGTTTTGAGGCACGGCCTGTTGTTCACAGGGGGGGGGGATGTCGTGAGCTGCGGGAGTGGCCGGTCCTCATCCTGTCTTGGCGGGTGTCCGAGGAGAGTGCGAAAGTCAGTGCCTAGAGTGGTTCGGATAGAGCTTACCCCGCTCCGTCTGATCTGCTCATCGGGGCCTAGGCTCCGGGGAATGTATTTCTCAGGCAGCCGAGCTCCGCGCAATCTGAGCCTGCTCTTTCTGAGCTGACCAGCATGCCATTTCGTGATGCGTGCGACGGCACGAGACTGTTCAGGATGCTCTGCACATTGCTGCACCTACTTGCCTATCCCGTTCCGGACACACATGGGCGGATGGTGTTACGCCCACCGAAGGCGAGGGGTAGAGGTGCCCAGTGGGGGTCCTTCTATTAAAGTAGTTGTTCCCCTTTACATTGGGGGACCTGGGGTGGAGAGTGTTGCACAGAGCGGTGGTATGGAAACAACTTTTGAGTCGGTTTCATGTGGGCTGCGATCCGGCCGCCTGTATTTGTTCTGCGGCGAGGAGGAGACTGTGTTCCATG
>CM069132.1:146636100-146896090 GCA_035221665.1 Okamejei kenojei
TCGTGGACGTTTTTGAGTTTCAGCAACTCGAAAAGAGCCCCAAGAGAAAAGTAGATGATTACAAAAAAGGCTCACACCAGATCATCCAAAGGACCCGCACTGCCCTAGGGACCAGGCTCGGCGCATTGTTCACTCTACCATCCGGTGGGGGAAGACCTAGTTGTGACGAAAATGCAGTAAAGACCATGAACCTGCCACAGTTCAGCAACCATTTCTCTTCCCAAAAACCACATCAGGGTCTCGAAACGACATGGAAAACACAAACTGATCAAACATTACGAAATTGCCTTCTGTGTTTGCCCAGAATTGGGGACTTTGGGCTTTGTTTTTGTTTTGCACCATATTGGTTTAATATTTTATTGAAGTAATTTTTTTGTTAGTTTATTGTTTATTGGTTACGCTATAAGAGGTACTGTGTTTACAAGCCGGCTGAGTCATTAATATCTGTAATGTAAGAAGTGATTCATTGGTTACGTGATTGAGTGAGCTGCTACACATGCCAGTTTTTGGGTCCCTAATTGGCAGAAAGGACATTCTTGTTATTGAGGGAAGTGCAGCGTAGGTTTTACAAGGTTAATTCTAGGGATGTGGAGGGACCTTTGTACTATGTTAAAGCGAATTGAGACGCTATGCATGGGGCTTGTACCTCTATCTGGAGTTTCTAGATAGGAATGAGAGGAATGTATATTGAGAAATCATGAGTAAGATTGTGTAAAGGGGGTTTTGGGGACACGCTAGGAGGAAAAGGAAACAATTGTTCCCGATGTTGGGGGAGTCCAGTAAGAGGAAGGCAACAAGTTTAAGCCAATAAGAGTAAGCCATTCAGAATGGAGAACGAAGAAGTACACCTATTCTCACAGAGGAGTTGGTTGAGTCTGTGAGAATTATCGATGCCCTCAGAGGGCGGTGGAGGCAGGTTTTCTGGATGCTGATCAAGGAGAGAGGCTGAGCATAGGGCTCTAAAAATTGCCCGAGTCAGGGTGGATAAACTGGGGAGGAAGGCAGTATATGCCGGACAGGGGGTAACCGTTTGAGCGGTGATGATTCAAGGCCATGATACTTTGTTGTGGTGCGGCTCGAAGGGATCAAATGGCCTAACTCCTGCCACCTATTGTCTATTGTCTTGTTGACCAGCGACCTCTGCCAAATTATCAACTATCCTGCACAACACTAGGACAAATTACACTCATACTAAGACTAATTAACCTTCATACATGTTACGTCTTTGGAGTGTGGAGGATACCGAAGATCTCGGAGGGAAGAGACCGAGGCAGTCAGCGCAGTGCTGTGAACCGTTACAATACCTCATACAGACAAGCACCTCATTGATCTTGTGCAGAAAAATGAATCCGAGTATCCTCCGACACCTGCTAAGCTCGTAAACGGGTGAGCTCAACCACCCTGTATTTCTCGCTCGCCTGCCCACCTAGGCCTGCCCCTACTTGCAGATTGCGCCACTGTGCCTAACCAGGTCCCTAAGATACATCTCGTCTACGGCACTTTCCTATCCTGACGTACAATAGAGACCCAATCCGACGTCATTTTAAAATATCGATTGTTGTTTGAGCACCATGAGTACTTGGGCAGCAAGCGATGCATTAGAGTAGGAAGCCTATAACGTTCTAACATCGCCACTCTCTGGCGTTAATCCATCGGCACTGCTGAGTGGTCTGTGCGTAGAACGTCACCAGGGAGATGTCACCTAACCGGCGCCATCTTTAGATAAGTATATTTGTCGTAATATAGATCTCCGACACTCTGTAAGAATCCTCATCATATCTCACTCATGGGAAGAAGGCCAGGATTAGGGAGCGAGTGAGTGAGGCGAAATATTGCATCAGCAAGTCGCACTTGTGAATTGGGTGAAGTAGCACTCGTGGGCGAGAATAGCCTAATTCTGCTGCTATGTCTTATGGTCTTATGAAAAAAGGAATATCAGGAATTGCTAACAATTTGGTTCCATAAGTCGCAGTAAAGGGACAGTTACATCTCGCATTTTGATGATAGTCGATGTTTTTGACTCTGGAATTTCTGCTGTTGAGAATACCCAGCATGGGTATCATTTAGATTTGCTAGAGTAGTTGCGTCACAGGGTGGGCAAAATTGTAATGGAATAAAGGTTTAACCTTAGAGAATAATATATAAGAAGCATCTGGATAAACAGGGTCCTCGATTTCGAGGCAACAGACCGTCAACATGGATTCTGTGCTGGAGTTGAGGTCAGTTTGACAAACTTGCTGACGAATGTTTTTTGATAGGCCGGTCTACTAGAATGGGCTTGATTTATCATGAGAGGTAATGGTGATGGGCTGCTGTTTGTCAGGTATGGGGCAAGACCGAGAATATCGTGACTCTCAGTGGGGTGCTACTCCAGGGATCCTGTGTGTTTGGGTCACCTGTTTGTTCTGCTCAGAGGTACAATCAATTAATCTGGATGGATGGGGTGGGAAAATCTGCGATGTAAGTAAGTATGCAGATTGTGATGTACTAGGATAGGTGGCTAGTTGTGGATAATGAAGTAGATTTTTCAAAGCGTCTACAGAGGAATGGTTTGAGGCCGATTTCGGAATAAAGTTGGGGCTGAAAAAGATGGCCAGTTGGAGTTTAATGCTGATAAGTGTGACGTGCTACATCCTTGGCAGGACAAATCAAAATAGGGACGTACATGGTAAGTGAATGGTTAGGGAATTGAGGAATGCTGCGTGGATGCAGAGAGATATAGGAAATAAGCTGTGCATGTAGTTCCGCCTAGTGCTAGTGTAATGGTATAGATAGAGAAGTTCAGAAGGTGAGTACAAAGAAAGCCTCTTTGGTGTGACTTGGTGCCTTTATAAGTTCAGAGAATTGACATTATAGGAGTATGTGGGAGTATTGGTTAAAAAGTAGTACGTCTGGCGACATTGGTTAAGACGCAAGGGAGAGTATGGATGTAGACAAATTTGTTTGGTCGTGATCTCAATTATAGAGTAAGCGTCGTCAAACAATGAATAGTACGAGAGCGTACAGAGGGTTCTCGACATTATTGCTCACTAGAATGTTGGGTATAAGCAGCCAAGAAAGCTGGAGAAAAAAAACACTTTTTCAGCGGGTGTGAGTTATCTAAGCTGTTTGTGTAACCCTCGATTCTCCAGCAATATGCAGTTCCTTCTTTACTAGAATGTTGCCTGGGTTCTGAAGCAACATATGTTACAGAGAAAGGGTATGAACTCAAAGTTAGGTCTGTTTATTCTTGTAGAGGCGCAGGCAACAAGAAGGTTTGAGTGGATGGACTCTGTAGTTGAGGTCTTTAATAATGATGACGGGATAGACAAGAGTAGACCGGAATAAGCTTTTTCCCCATTGAGGGTAGGGAAAGGAAGAATTTCAAACAGAGGGCATGAACATGAGGAATTAAGGGACAGAAGTATTAGGGGTAATGTGAGGGGGAACTTCATTACTTGTACGAGGCGGATTGGGTGGCGGTGTGGAATGAGCTTCCAGCAGAACCGCTGGTATGGACCAGGCCAACGGTGATCAGATTTTTAACATTTAAAGGTTTAAAGTGGATAGGTATATGGTACGGTCGAAGGATAATCGGAGGGGTATGGTCTGAATGAGGGTAGATGGAGCTATGTGGGAGGCAAAACAACATCGGTCGCAAGGACTGAAGGGCCCCCCAGGGGATAGTTATTTCCGTGCTTGTTAATTGTTACATGGTTATATGGTTTAGGCTTATTATATAGTCATCAATTTACCAATGGCAACAAGTGCACAACGAACACTATCGTTGTTGCACGTTATCCAATCCAATTAAATAAATGCAATAACATCAAACTCAAGAACAATAGGTTTAGAGCATAGATGGAAAATAATAGAAACTAGAAGAATATTAATTCAAGACAGATTTGTAAAAGCAATATCTGCTCCAATGTTTACAAAGTTCCGATAGTTGCTAATGCTGTGGTAGAGATACGAATTTCGGAGCATGTACTAGGCATATGGACGAGGACCGTTCAGGAGCTTGATAACATAAGGGGTTTGAGCTAGTTCTGAGTTCTGTGGTGGCAAGCTTTCAAGCTTTTGTACCTTTTGGAAGTGGTATTGGAGGGGGGAGTGATGATTCTTCCCTCAAAACTGCTGGAGCATCTTGGCACAATACAGATTTCAACCGCTCTCACGTCGTGTACACAACTGGGATCAAACATTGTGATAGCACCATCAGCAACCAGGCTGTGGTTCCACCCAAGAGAGATGCAGGAACAGAACGCCACAGGGGGATCCTTCTTTCCCTGGGGCTGTACAAACTGTATAACTCAACTCCTCCTTCTGTTTGTGGGGTTGAGTGAGGGTACTTGGATTCCCCTCCCAACGCTCAACACCGTCCCCCCCTGCACCCCCCCCTCCACCATCACTCCCCCCCCCGCACGCCCTCTGTCCCCGCGCCCCCCCCGCCCGCCCTACCACACCCGCCCCCCCCGCCGTCCACCCCCCCCCTCCCCCCCCCCCCCCCCCCCCCCCCCCCCCCCCCCCCCCCCCCCCCCCCCCCCAACCCCCTCCCCCCCCCCACCCCCCCCCCCCCCCCCACCCACCCCCCCCCCCCCCCCCCCCTCTCCCCCCCCCCCTCACCCAATCTTTGCCAAATCCCCAATCCTTTCCACACGTCATTTAATTTTCAAGTTTCATGTATTTTTGGGGTTTTTATGACTGTTGGCAGATCAATTTTCTCTGCTTGGATAAATAAAGTTTTTATTTCGTAATCGTATCGTATTGTATCTTATCTTTTATCCGATGGGCAGCAGGGAGAAGAAGGATATGACTGGTGTGGGACCATCTTTGATTATGGTTGACTGCATTTCTGGGGATTGTGATGTTTAGATGGGAGTCAATGTTGTTAGAGTTTCTGTCTGTGTGTGATGGATGAGTTTACATCCACAACTTTCTGCAATTGCTTGTTGTCAGAGCTGTTCCCAAACCAAGCTTGGTGATGCAACCCAGAGTTGGCTTTCTATGGTACATCTGCAGAAGGGCTGTTAAGAAATTAAGAGAACATTGCCTGAATTCAGACTTTGCACTTTAGACTTCAGAGTGTACACCGTGTTTAAAACAGGCCCTTTGGGACAACACGTGTTGTGCGGTGCGCTCGACCAGTCTCCACCCCCCTACACTAGTTGCTATCCCGCAGGGTACAATTCGTTGATAATTTTTATGCGAAGCAAATTGAATTTGCTCAGCTGTGACCGTTCTTTGGAATGTGGTAGGAACTGGGGGGAGCACCCCGGCTAAAAACACGCGATCACAGAAGGAGAACGTACAAACTCCATACAGGCAGCACCCTTAGTCAGGATTGAACCCGGGTCTCTGGCGCTGTAGTGCAGCAAACTCTACCGCTGCGTCACCAGTGCTGCCCCCTTTTCTCTGTTTCCTCAGGAAGTGGAAGTGATGGTATGCTCCTTCTTGGTTATCACATCATTGTGGGTCGGGTATACAACATGTGAGAGACGGTTATCTTATCTTAATTTACGTATTATAGTGGTATATTAAGTAGTTGGGTAGACCATTATCTTAGATGGTGGCAAATTGAGGAAAAAGCGAAGATAAGAGATTGACAAACGAGACTTGGGTGTATGGTACACCAATCATTGAAAGTAGGCATGCAGGGTGCAGCAGGCTGGTGAAAAAAAAAATAAGCAAATGGTATGTTAGCATTCATAGCGAAAAGGATTTGGACTATAGGAGCAGGGAGGTTCTACTGCTGTTGTAACAGGGTTTGGTGAGACCACCACCTGGAGTATTGCGACAGTTTTGTCTCCAGAAGTCTGAGAAAAGACATTGCGTAGACCCATAGAAGGTTGGTACAGAAGAGGGCAAGGTTTCTCCAGACTGATTCCTGTGAGATGGCAGGACTTCATAATAGGAGGAATAAGTACGACTGGATAGACATGTTGGAGCTTTGTACTCGCTAGGAATGTTTTTAGAAGTACTTGAGGGGGTGTGATCCTAAACATAGCAAATAGCTTATCGTAAATTGGCTAGTAGATAGGAAGGTTGGATAGGCATAGAAGCAGGAGAAAGATTGTGTCCCAGTATGATTCGGACGGATGTCCAGAACAATAGGGGTCACATGTAAGGAAGAAGCAGCGGGGAAATTCCTTTAGGACCCCGAGATGAGGAAAACACTTTTTCACACTCAGAGAGTGGTGAAGTCCCTGGATATTAATCTGCCACCAGAAGGGCTAGTAGAGGCCTTTCATTGGCTATATTTAAAGAGGGAGTTACGAATTGTGGCCCCATGTGGCTTAAAGGGAATCAGGGGGTATGGAGAGAAGGCAGAGGTACAGGATATGAGTTGGATGGATACAGCCATGATCATATTGAATGGAACGGTGCAGGTCGAAGGGCCTGTATGGATCTACTCCTGCACCTTATTTAGATGAGGAATAACTACAAGTCCGTGCTATAGTTCCCTGAAGGTGGGTGGTGATCGCATTGTAGATTACCGGGTGGTAAAGGGAAAAGCCTTTGGTGTGCTGGCCTTTATTAAATCACGAGCATTGAATAATTGGGGTAAGTAGGAGAAGTAATCTTGTTTTAAAAATTGTACAAGGCATTGGGTAAGACCAATTCTGGGAGTATGGATCGTACAATTTTGGCTAGCCTAATTATAGGAAGGATGTCAACAATACTAGAGAGAGTACAGAGAGATTTACTAGAATGTTGCCAGGGGTTCAGCAACCTAGGTTTACAGAGAAAGGTTGAAACAAGTTAGGGTCTTTATTCTTTGCGAGCGCAGAAATGTTAAGAGGGGACTTGATTGAGGTCTTTAAAATGATGAAAAGGATAGACAGAGTTGACGTGGATAAGCTTTTCCCATTGAGGGTAGGGAAGATTCAAACAAGAGGGCAATGCATGAGATTAAGGGACAGAAGTTTAGGGGTAACGTGAGGGGGAACTTCTTTACTCAGAGGGTGGTGGCTGTGTGGAATTGAGCTTCAGCAGAAGTGGTGGAGGCAGGATCGATTTTAACATTTAAAAGTAAAGTGGATAGGTATATTGTCGTGAAGGGAATGGAGGGGTATGGTCTGAGTGCAGGTAGATGGGACTAGGGGAAAAGAAATGGTCGGCACGGACTGGAAGGGCCGAGAGGGCCTGTTTCCGTGCTGTAATTATTAGATGGTTATATGTTATATGGTTATATTTTCTATGTTTCTATGTTTCTATGTAATATTAATACGATACAATACGATATGATTAACTTTATTTATCCCAGGACGGAATTTAATCTGCCAACAGTCATAAAAAAACTCAAAATACATGAAACATTAAAGTGACAAGTGGAAAGGCTTTTTGGGGATGTGCAAGATTGAGGAGGTGGGGGGGGGGGGGGGGGGAGTCAGTCTCAGTCTACCCCATGACAGAAGGGGGAGGTTGTTTTGTACAGTCTGATCTGATAGCCACAGGGAAGAAGGATCTCCTGTGGTGTTCTGTGCTGCATCTTGGTGGAACCAGTATGTTGCTGAAGGTACTAGATCACGGTTGACCCATGTGTTCATGGAGGGGCAGTGAGGTTGTATTGTCCAGGATGCTCTGCAGTTTGAGGCATATCCTCCCCTCCCCCTCCAAGACCACCTCCCGTGAAATCCAACTCCACCCCCAAAGAACGGAGCCAGCCTTCCTGATCAGTTTGTCGATCCTGATAGCAAGGAACTTGAAGCTCTTAACTTTTTACTTGAAGCTCTTAACTATTGTTCTTCTGTTCTCAACTGGAGATGATGATAAGTTGACATAGAGCCTCACTAAAAGACAATGGGCCCACCCTTAGATCGCTGTTGCCTATGTCTTAACCTGGGTTGTAGAGGTTGGAGAACGAAGTCCCAAGGTATAATACTGTAGAAAGCAGCATGAGGGTAATCAAGAATTATATGAATCGATATTCAGCAAAATTTGAATTCTTCTTGGAACAAAAAGTTCTTTAAGTAGGAGCCCTTGGGATTTATGCTAAATGATGTTTGCGCTTTTAGTTGGTTTCCACAAAATGTACCGGGGAAGTTGCAGCACAGCTTGACTATATCCATAAAAGTGCATCCAGAGGCTCTTGTGCACAAAATGCAGACACTTTTATATCTGTTTTTCAATCAACAGCTTTTGTAACACCACGATCACCAAAATCACCTCTTTGAAGTCTGGTTAACAAATTAATGTTCTCTCCTCCCTCTCTCTCTCTCTCTCTTTTTTTTTCCTTTCCAAGGACTTTATTCAGCAATTGCACACCGCAGCGTATCAAAAGTGCATAAACGTACAATGGTTACAATACATCAAGCAGCCATTATAGAACAATCGTGCAACCAATACTAACAATGCTCTCGCCTCCCGCGGTGACCAGCGTTCATGGAAGTCCTCTTCTGGCCTCCTGTGTCCCATAGACACAGCGTGTGACCTCTCCAGGGACACGCGAGCACCGACATAGGCCTGGAAGAGCGGCAGGCAGCCGACTCTGGTGTGTCTGGTGTGAACATCGACTGCCGGCTGCCTGGACCCACAAATGGCCTTCTTGGCCAGGCCAGGAGCAAACCGACAGGGAAGTCCCACCCACACCCCCGATCGGCTCTCCCCTTGTGCCCAAACACCAGGTTCATGGGACTAAAATACAACCGGAACTTGAGGAGCAGCCCCTTCAGATATTGGTACAGGGGAAGCAACCTCACGCACCCCTATACACGTGGAAACATGGTCTCTACCTCGTCGCAGAAGTTAAACTTACAGGAGGCCGGCGAGCCCGTGAAAACCGACTTATTAAACGCCACCGCTCGGTGCAACACTCTCCATCCCAATCCCAGGTCCCCAATGTAAAGGGGGACGACGCCCTTTAGAGAGATCTCCACTGGGGACCGCCCCCCCCCCCGCCTTCAGGTGGGTAACACGGACCGGCCACTAGGTGTGTCCGGACTGGAGACCGAAGGAAGGAGATGCAGAATGCGCAGGAGCATTCTGTACTAGTGCGCGTCTCTTCTCATCACGAAACGAAAAAGCACGCTCAGCTTCTCGGAAAAAGCGGGGGGTGGGCTCATGTTGTGTGGGGCCGGGCCCGGGAAATATCCCGGAGTGCTTGGGCCCGATGAACAATCAGACAGAGCGGGGTTAAGTTCTGTCAGAACCGCTCCCAAGACACAAGCTCTCTCCTCTCCTCGACACTCGACGACTCTCTCTCGACGGCTCGAAGGGCGAATGGCCCTACTTCATGCACCTTATTGTATTGGTGTGACACCCGCCATGACAGGGTGAGGACCGGCCACTCCCGCAGCCACAACACCCCCCCTCCCCTGGCTGAAGATGAAACTCAGGCTCCTCACTCTTAACACATCGCAGATTGAGAAACTAGGCAGACCCCATATAGAGCAGGTCGACTGATTGCCCGCCACGGGAGCCGCGAAACCCCCCTTCGGCAACGACCCCGGGGGAAAATAATAAATACGTGGCCAGAGCGTGCCATCTTCTCCGCATTACATGTTCTTCTTCCGCAGAGTCCTGAGACGGAGAGGCCGCCACCTGGGTACGCACGCGTACCAAGGGACAGGCCACCCTCCTTTAACGGGAGATCAGGGCCGTCTGCGGAAAACCCGCATGTGCTTCTATCTCCCAATTAAATAAATCCACCGGCTTCTTTGTATTGTTGTTGCAAAAGATAGAGGGCGGGACAAGAGTAGCCAGCCGGTACCACAACATGGAGGCCACCAGCTGGTTTATGACCAGCACGTACCCTGGAAAGAAAGAAACGCTAAGCAAACCTGACCAGCGCCCCCAGCCGGGGCGACCACTTTCTTCTCTAGCTCACAGCCAGTTCGCCGGCCGGCCAAGCATCCTCAGTGGGACTTAGGTAGATCCCCAGGCAGAGGAGGTGCGTTGGTGCTCCACGAATACTTTGTCATCTCCTCGGCAGGGTGTCTACCTGCCACTGACCCACTAAAAGTCCAGAACAAACCTTACTCAGTTAATCCTGGCAGACGATGCAGCCAAGAAAACTGCTGGCAGTCCCGCATCCTCTCCTCCCTGCAGGTCACAACAGGATCAGTGAGCATAAGGAGTACATCATCGGCATAGGCCGAGAGAACCACTTCACATTATTCCCGGTCCAGTAGAGCCAGGCCTGTCAACCTCCTCGAAGAAGACACAGGAACGGCTCCACACAGACTGAGTACAATTGACCAGACATGGGGCACCCCTGGCGTTGTAAACCCCCCCCTCCCAAGCGAATTGGAGCCAACAGCACCATTAACCTTCACGAGACACTAACGCTTGCAGCGTACAAAAATCCAGATCCGGGTCACAAAATGCGGTCCAAATCCGAACATCTTGCAGCGTCCCGAAGAGGTAGTCATGATCTACCCTGTCAAAGGCCTTTTCTGATCAACGGACAGAAATGCAGTTGATTGACAGTTCCCTCAGAGAGATGAATCAGGTCCCTAACCAGGTGGATGTTATCCTGAATGGACGGCCAGGGACTGTACAGGACTGGTCCGGGTGGATCAGTTGGGACTGCACGGAGCCGGGAGATTTGCCATCCCCGTGCAAAAAAAACTTTATACTCTGAACAGAGGAGAGAGACCATTTACTCCCCTTCTCCCCCTCTCTCCCCCTCTCGCCCCCTCTCTCCCCCCCTCTCTCTCTCTCGCACACATAGTCAGACACACACACAATAGTACATGCACACACACTCCACATGCACACAACACACAGAGAGAGGATACAACACACACAGAGTCTGTAAAGATACACACACTCTGGGAATCACACCACAGTCAGAGAGACACACACAGACCGGAGAGAGAGACACATACATTGTGCACGCATTCACACACAAACGCACTCAGAAAGAGATACCACACACATGCATGCATGCATACACACTTTCTTTCTCCATTGCCTCATTTCCCTTCTGAAAGCGGGCCTACCCCAGTCAGCTTGTGGATAACTAAGCAGTTTAAATTTAGTGTTGTAGTTTGGTTTAGTTTTGAGATACAGCTCGGAAACAAGGCCTTGGACCGCTGCTAGAGTCTGCACTGACCAGCAATCCCCGCACAACCAACACTATCCGACACAACACTGGGAACAAATTTACAATTTTACCAAGCCAATTCACATTCCATATAGCTGTCACGTTTTTGGAGTGTGGGAGGGAACCGGAGCTCCTGGGAGAAAACCACACAGGTCAAGGAGAACGCACAAACTCTGTACAGTCAAACGGCCCATCGTCAGGATTGAAACCGGGTCTCTGGCAGTGGAGGGTCAGCAACTTGACTGCTGCGCCATTCTTATCTTTTTACAATAAGATTTGATATAATTTTTTTATCATGCTTCTATGCACATCCCATGCCACGCACTTCCCCAAGCACTTCCCCACATCTAGCATAGCACCTCACTGCCCATCCACCTGTTGATGACCTCACCTTGATCTATCTATACATTCCACACATCCACTCAGTCAACATTTTTAAGCGCAGCTAAAAAACTTATCTTTTCAATCAGAGCTTTTAACTGACTTTACTTTTCTTCTGATGACATTGTAAAAAAAAAAAATAGAGGAAAAAAAAACCTTTATTCTCTTGTATTTATCTCTGCATTCCTTTTACGCTCTCAATTTTTATTTTTTTTTTTTTTTCATTTTTTATTTTTTGTATTTTTTTGAATAAATCTGTGCTTTTGTGCTTTTAACTGTCTACGTCTTTTACTGTTTTAATTTGTATTTTTGATTTTTTTGTTTAGGAAACATAGAAACATAGAAAATAGGTGCAGGAGGAGGCCATTCGTCCTTCGTGGGTTTTTATTCAGCACCGGGCCAAAAAAATTCATTGTGATCATGGTGATCACCCTCACCCAATCAATATACCGTGCCTGCCTTTCCCCCATATTTTCCCTTGATTCCACTACCCCTAGAGCTCTATCTTCGAACTCTCTCTTAAATGCATCCAGTGATTTGGCCACCACTGCCCTCTCAGGCAGGGAATTCCACAAATTCACAACTCTCTGGACGTGAAAACTTTTTTTTTCTATCACCTCAGGGCTCAGTCTTAAATGGCCTCCCCTTTATTCTAAGACTGTGGCCCTTCGTTCTGGACTCCCTACTCGCCCAACATTGGGAACACAGATGTGTTTTTTCAGACCTGTGTTTTTGTGGAAAGCTCTTTGGGTTGCATTCAATTGTATGAAAAGTGCTGTACAAATAAAGTTATTATTATTATTATTATTATTATTATTATTATGATTTCCTTTGCAATCCCTGATCCTCCCTGTGAATCCAAGCCCCGATCAATTGACCACCAGAAATGGTCTTTGCCCAGTTGAGCATGCAGTGTTTGTTCATGATCCCTTTGACTTGGTGCATCATTGAATTTCCCAGTGTTGAACCCACAAAAAAAATCCTTCAATTGGCCTATCATGAACCATTAAACTAATCTAAGGTAAAAGCCACCTCACAACTTTGAGGCAATTTGCTTGCATAATAAAGTATTCTTTATGACTGTCTGGTTCAGATTTCTCATTACCAGAAATTAATATGTGGAAATTTTGCCAAGATTAGAGCATTTAAACAGTTCTGGGCATGCAATGTTTTTTAACAGTGCAGAATAATGGGAAATAATGTCAGGATCCCAAGCAGGGGGCTGCAATCAGTCTGAAGAAGGGTCTCCACCTGAAACGTTAAACACCTATTCCATTTTCCCTATCCAGTGATGCTGCCTGACGCCACCGAGATTACCCCAGCATTTTGTGTCGAATTGACTTTAGTTGTACCCTAACAATCACAATCACAATAATACTTTATTAGCCAAGTAGGTTTTGCAACATACGTGGAATTTCATTTGCCAAGTCAATCATACAAATAAAAAGCAACGGAACACACAAAATACATTTTAACAAAAACATCCACCACAGTGACTCCTTCACATTCCTCACTGTGATGGAAGGTGAAAAAAAGTTCAAATCTCTTCCCTTAGTTCTCCTTTATCAGATCAAAACCAATCTGGGCATGCCCGGCAGCTTAAGAATTTTCGCCACCTTAGGTGGCTTTGCGTTTTTAAGGTATCTTCTCTTAGATACCTTAACATCACTTTTTAAAAAATTCACTATCAAGATTCTTATTTGTTTAATTTTTTTCTAATTAACTTCACATCACTTTTGTTTTTTTTTAATTATTAAGGTATTACACAGGAGGAAGATGTAATATAAATTTTAAAGTTCGAGACGTCCACCCAGCACCCAGAGTTCTGAGGTATTTGGTTGCACCATGTGAGTCAAAAACGCTAAACTGATATATAATGCAAGACGATAGACAAATAAAGAATGGAGGAATTACATTCTGCAGTTGGAATATAAAGGGTACCAATTAACCAATTAAGAGGGGTAACATTTTTGCCCAATTAAAATCATTAAATTCTGACACCATGTTTTTGCAGGAAACACACATGAAACAACAAACACAGATGAGATTGAAGGCAAACTGGATAGGTCAAACATACTATTCTTCTTTTACTTCTAAAGCTAGAGGTACGGCTACTATTATTCGGAAAGGTATACCATTTAAATTAAAGAATATTAGGTTTCAGATAAAGAGGGAAGGTATATTATAATTTCGGGAGAAAAGAATTTATTCAACCCCAACTGACTATGATAAATATTTACGCTCCGAACTTTTGATTACCCCCAATTTTTAAAAACCCCCTAAAATTATAGATTAATATCAGAGTTTAATTCACCAAAATGTAATACTCGGGGCGGACTTCAATTGCGTTTTAGTTCCATATTCTAGACAAATCAGTAAGGACAAAAGGAGGGGTAACTTAAAATCTAAGACTAGTGAACTTCTAAAATGCAATATTTTAAAAAATACTAATAATAGATGTTGGAGAAACTTCTAATCCAACTGTAAGGGAATATTTGTTTTACTCATCGGTACATAAAACTTATTCACGAATTTGATTATTTTTTAGTGGGATACAAAAATTAATTCCATATCACAAAAACTAATCCTTCATATCACACCAGTATTATTTCCCATCATTCTCCGTTGACTTTTCTATTAAAATTTGAGGGAATGCCGGGTAAAAAAGTCTTTCTGGAGTGTTTAAACACACAAATTCTAAATGATCCACAAGGTTATAAATATTTAAAACAACAAATGAAAATTTGTTTTGCGAGACAAATGAAACACCAGGTATTTCACCTTCATTACTATGGGAAACTTTCAAGGCATTTATCAGAGGAGTTATAATCTCATATCAATTTTTCTCAAAATAAAAGAATAAGACAGAACAACAGATGCTAGAACAAGAAATTAGACAATTAGAGTTAGATAATGCCAAAGGTCCAACTACAGATAAACTTAATAAGATAATACTACTGAAATTTAAACTTAATTGAATTTTATCGGCAAGAGTAATAAGATTATTCCAAATCACAAAACAGGAACATTTAGAATTTGGTGACAAGCCACATAAGCTCTTAGCTCGTCAATTGAAAAAACAAGAAAAGGAAAATACTATCACTAAAATTAAATCAGAGAAAGGTGAATTACTAACATTACCTAAGGATATTAACAATAGATTTGCTCAATTTTATCAAAATTTGTATACATCTAAAACTAGATTGATTATTAGGACTGGATGTTATAATCCCTAAGATTTCACTACAATTGACATTCTTGGGTATGACCACCAGGTGGATTTTGCTAACAATCAGACACATCTTCAGTAGTGTACCTCAACGTCACTGGGTGTTTCAGCCTTTTATCACAAGACACCTTCAGTCGAGGCAGGCCCTCCACAGGTTTATCAGACCTGGGTGTGTGTCTTATTGTTAGCTTCTAGATGGTCACGTGGCAGCCCAGACAACATCTTTCCTCTTCAGCCACAGCCAGTGACTGCTCCGTTCGGCGGCATTGGTAAGTTCTTTTATTGCCCTCCTTTGTGCCTGCCCTTTGACTCCTACTTCCCTCAGTAGCCTTGCGGTGGAACTGGCTACAAAGCCCCTGCACCTCACCTCCACTGGACATAACCTTACCCTCCAACCTCTCTCCTCTGCCTCTGCTGCAAGGTTTGAATATTGATAGGCATGGCGTTGATGGTAACTCTCTTGCACTCGAGTTCAGCTGTCAAACACCTCAGCACCTGGTTGTGTCGCCAGGTGTATCTGCCTTGTGTTAGCTGGTCTTAAAACCGACCAGGATGTGCTTGAGGTTTGCTGGAACTCCACACAGGGGGCAGGCTGGATCCTCTCCCAGCCAAAGATTTAGGTTTGTGGAGGAGGGAAGACGTCATATGTGGCTCTGATAATGAAGCTCAACCTATTTGACTCCATGGTCCACAGCTCTCTCCATGTGATCTTCCTCCTCTCAACGCCATCCCACGTCATCCAGCGGCCTTGTTTGGCTTGGGATATGGCTGTGGCACACCTGGCTGCTTCTTCCTGGTGGCGCACCTCCTCCACCACCAGGTGCCGACGTTCAGCTGGAGTAGCCTTTTGCCAGGTAGGTTTCATTGCTCCCAGGCCAAAGCCCCCTCGGCCGTGTTGGACATGGCCCACTATGTCCCGGTGTTGGAGGGCGGATTTTGCGTCCAGTACCATGCTGCTGGAGTCCATTTGCTCCCTGTTGCTAGGGTTGGAGCAACACCTCTTATTATTGGGTCCCGGGATTCTGTTAGTGTCATGTCCAGCCTCACTTTGACACATTTTGTACTCCTCCACCAGGCTTGAGGACTGGCAGTGAGAGGGCTCCATTCCCTAGAGCCCTATGCTGCTGAGGCATCTCGGTAGCCAAGCCACTTTCTCACTTGTGAGTTCACCAGTCTCTCAGCTGGTTGGCATGGATTAAGTGACCTCGTAGATGGTAATTGGCCACATGAGTTGGGGCAGTAGACCGAATTGCAGGCACCAAAGGTTCAGCTTCCCTGGGAGAGCTGTATTGTTGATTTGCTTGAGGCTGCACTGATTGTATCCTGCCTGAGTTGTTCCACCTGCTCTGCATCCTTGAGGTATGCGGTGTACCATCGCCTGAGGCTTTTGACCGGCTTCTCCAGGACAGTTGGTATTGTCTCGTTATTGATGCGGAACCTTTCATCAGTGAGCCAGCCTTTGACGATGGAAATTCTGCAGGATTTGCTGGGTTTAATCGCCATTCATGCCCATTTGATGTTTTCCTGGAGTTTATCCAGCAGGCGTTTGGTGCGTGCTTTTGTTGTTATTATTGAGGTCATGTCATCCATGTACGCCCTGATTGGAGGAAGACGCAGCCCACTCTTCAAGCGTTCCCCTCCGACCACCCATCGTGATGCTCGAATGATGAGCTCCATTGCCATGGTGAAAACCAGAAGAGAAATGGTACAGCCTGCCATTATGCCTACCTCAAGGTGCTGCCAGGCGGTGGTGTTGTCCTGTGTTGTGACGCAGAACTGGAGGTCCTGGAAGTAAGCTTTTGCCAGCTTTGTGATGACCTCTGGGAGAAATTAAAAGCTGCCCAAAGAGTCTCATGGGGTACTGAACCAAAGGCATTGGCTAGATCTAAGAAAACTACATGCAGATCTCTCTTTTCCTTCTTGACAGTTTGTATCTGGTGCCAGATGAAGTTTGCATGTTCCAGACATTCTGAGAAACCACGTACCCCTGCTTTCTGCACTGACGTATCAATTAAGTTGTTGCTCTGCAAAAATGCTGAGAGTCTTTGGGCCACAACACCAAAGAAGATCTTTCCTTCCACGTTCAGAAGGATGATCTGGCAGAATTGGCTAATGGTTGAAGAGTTCTTTACTTTGGGAATTAAGATCCCTCCTGCCCTTCGCCATGCCTTAGGTATGATTCCTTTCCCCAATGCCACTTTCATTAACTTCCAAAGGTATTTCAGGGCACCAGGGGTGTTCTTATAGAGCCTGTATGGAATGCCATTGGGCCCTGGGGCTGATGCTGTTCTTGCCCGTTTGACTGTGCTCTCCACCTCCTTCCATGTAGGAGGCCTTATGTCCATCTGGTGCTCAGGTGGGTGGATAGGTGGTATGTCATCTGGAATGGTGACTGGCTCATGCCTCAGGTTGTCAGAATACGTCTTCCTCAGGTGCTCCTCCAGTTCCCTTACAGGTACTCTCAGGATCCCGCTCTTCTCCTAGACAAAGAGGCTTTTGACAAACTTATACGGATCTCTGTAGAAACTTGTTCTCGCCCGTTCTTTCTTCTTGTGTTGCTTTCTCAGAAATAGAAGTTAGTAAAATTATAAAATTTTTAGATAACTGTAATCTTCCAAAACTTGACCTTTCGGAACAAGAGCAATTAGGAACTCAGATTACACTTGAAGAAATAGGTGAAACAATAAAATCGTTGAAAAATGGTAACACGCCTGGACCAAATGGTTTTAGTAATTAATTTTATAAAAGATTTCACGAGATAACGGCTCCACACTTACTTAATTTATATACTCATGCCTTTAAAGAAAATAAATTACCAGAAACATTAGCTGAATCAACTATTACGCTTATACCAAAAAAAGATAAAGATTTAGATGAACCGGGCTCATGTACAGCTATATCACTTTTAAATACAGATCAGAAAATTTTAGCAAAGACCTTAGCAAGAAGATTGAGTAAATATATTAGTAAATTGATAAATCCTGATCAAACGGGGTTTATAGCCAAAAGACATTCAGTTAATAATTTGAGATGCCTGTTTAATATAATGTACTCACATAAAACGGAGGAAGAAGATATATCAATTGTTTCTCTGGACGTAGAGAAAGCATTTGATCAGGTAAAGTGGCAGTATTTATATAAAGTATTGCAAACATTTTATATGGGAGAGAATTTTATTGTATGGGTAAAATTACTATATGATAAACCAACGGCAAGAATATTAACCAATAATATGTTTTCTCCAAAATTTCAATTATCGAGGAGCAATAGACAGGGATGTCCTTTATCACCTCTGCTATTTGCCCTTATGATAGAGCCCCTGGCTGAAAGTATAAGAAGTCTTCTGCATATTCAGGGATATAATACTAGGGACTCAAATAATAAAATTTCATTATATGCAGACGATATACTTTTATATATTACAAACTCACAAACAAGCATACCAAACTTATTAAATTTAATAGAGGAATTTGGTTCTTTTTCTGGATACAGAATAAATTGGAATAAAAGTGAAATCATTACGTTAAAACCTCAAGAATCTACACACCTATTAAAATTCCCCTTTAAAATTGCAACAGAAAAATTTAAGTATTTGGGTATTCAAAATTACTAGAAAATACAAAGCATTATTTAGTGCTAATTTTATGCCTTTATTAAATAAACTCAACACGTTGATTAAATTCTGGAAAACACTTCTGTTATCATTAATAGGCAGAATAAAACACTATAAAAATGATCTTTTTACCACAAATATTATACCTATTTCAATCTATACCATTATATATACCAAAAAACTTCTTTAAAAAACTAGACTCAAATATTACCAATTTTATCTGGGATTATAGATCACACAGAATTCAAAGAAAACATTTGTGCAAACCAAAAGTCATTGGGGGACTTTCACTTCCGAACTTTTTGTATTATTATTGGGCAGTGCATATTAAGAATATAATTTACTGGTTGGACAGTTCTACCCAACTGACAGAATGGGTAAGAATGGAGAAAGAGGACTGTTCTCCTTGTAATATAGAAACAATCCTCTTCTCCCCGATAAAACTGAACAACACAATATATAAGAATAACCCAATTATACATGATACAATAAGAATTTGGAAACAAATAAAATTAAGAAACCTATCATTGTTAATGCCAATAGCGAATAATCCTTCATTTAAACCATCTCTTATTGATAAAACATATAATCAATGGTAAAGAATGGGAATTATACTTCGGAGTCACGTGAGTGCCTTCGTGAAGACCCCGCCAGCACGCATGCGCAGCATATCGTTGCGCGCATTTTGCATCGGCAGGCTGGGGGAGGGCGTGCGCTCTCTCCTCCGGCTCCTTCATAAAGGCCGGCAGGTAAGTACTTACCTTCACTCCACAGGATGGACAAGGGCAAGAGGAAGGCGACGTTGTCGAGGAGCCGAGCTGCTTCGACCAGCCAAAACGGCCCTTGTCCCCGGAGCTGCAAGCACCACCGGCAGCTTTGAGACATGTGGGGGCAAGAATTGCGGAAGTCGGGCGCTCCCGCTACTTTAGCGCCCGACTCATCACCCGTGTGGTTTTACCGCCCCAGAGCTGGATGCAACGGATCCAGACTTCGAGCCCCCTTCCCCCAAGAAAAGAGGGGGGAAACAGGTACGTGCCAAGGGGCCTCGCTCATCGCAAGCGACCTCACCCCGGAGTTCCAGTAGACCCGAGGGGGCTGGGCTGGGGGACAGCTGCACTGCAGGGGAGCCCTACAGCTGTGCTCCACCACGTACAACTGCCAGGGAGTTCTGCCGTAGAGAAGTCTGGCAGCTCCACTGCTGCGTCGAGCAGGCCTGCAGGAGCAGGTACCGCCGACAAAACACCCCGTCAGGCTGCGGTCAAGGGCGGAGGTGGCAGCAGTAGACGGTCGGTCAGCTCAGCTCTGGGAGCGGCCCCCGACCATGCGCCTCCACGCCAAGAATTGGGCGATTGTGGAGGTAAGCCTGCACGGACCCCGGGGAGCCAGGTTCCGGGGGCCGGCGCCGATCCAACTCACCTGCCTTCGTATCAGACAGGTGGGCCGCCACAGTCTGGGAGAAGACAGACTAGCGGAGAGTCCGTGCGGGAGTCGTATGAGCCTACTCGGGCGGTAGGTCACGACAACCTGCCATTGGACCCTAGACAGCACCTTATGGAGGTGTGGTCCGATGGTGGAAGCCCCAGTGATTTCGCAGGGCCTGGGGAAGTCGGCTTGTCCGCTGCACATAGCAGGGACGGTCGCATAGAGCGGTTGGAGCTCTTAGTGGAGCAACACCTCCAGCGGGACCGGGACCGGGAAGAGCGGGACTCACGGGCATCCACAAGCCGTGCAAGGAGTCCGCTCAGCATCTCGTCGTCACCAGCCAGAAGTGCTAGCAGTTGCCCAGCCGCTGTGTTTGAAGACGACCCAGGACAGCCAGTGACCGCTGAGCCAGAGCATGAGGAGGATATGCTGGACGTGGTGGGCAAGTTTGCCGCTACTACACAAACAGGGGAACCCCTGCACCACAAACTGGCGGGCACCATTGATTACCTGACTACTCACCAACTCCAGAGTCAGGTTCTCAATGATACCATAGAGAAAAATAAAACCGCCCGAGAACTGCATCAACCTCAGTGTGCCCTTGGTTAATGCCCAGATCTGGGGACACTTGAGTACGGCCACCAGGATGCAGGATGTCCGCCTCCAGCGTATCTTAAAGGTTCTCTCCATGGGCATAACGGCGTTTGCTTGGACCCTTGACGGGGATAATGTGTCCAGTGAACAACAAGATGCACTCCTATGCAACACCCAGTATGAGATAAACTGCCTGCGTAAGAGCTCCATTAAGCCCACACTCAACCCCAAATTCGTGGGGTTGTGCCGTCCATCAACCGCTCCACCGCCTCATCAATTGTTTGGAGACCTGTCCAAACAGGTGAAGGAACTGGACGAGGAGGCCAAAACAGCTGGCCTCATGAAACCTCCTACGGCCAGACTTCACCCATACCACCGGCAACAGCCAAACACAACCTGGAAACCACGACTGCCGGACAGGACACAAAGGACCTACCCACCTCCACTTCCACAAACACAACGACCTTTTTTAGGGCAAGGCCAACAGCGGCCTGCATGGAAGATGCGGCCGCCATCCCGTCAACCTCCACAACGTCCACCCAAAACCCCATACGTAAGGAACCGTCGCTAACCATGGAGGTAAGGGGGCCTGGTTCCTCTCAGACCGTAGCATCCCCTCCTGCACAAATTGGTGGGCGATTGCGGGCTTTTTTGGAAATATGGAACACTGTCACTACAGATGAGTTTATTTTACAAAGTGTTCAAGGCTATGTTATAGAATTTATTGGTGGTATAAATCCCCCTACCCAGCATTCGCCTCATAGGAAATTTACACTATCCCAAAAAGAGGTGGAGGCAGGACATGCTGAAATTATACAGCTAGCAGCAAAAGGGGTGATTGGCAAAACAACGCATGAACCTATTGAGTTTGTGTCCAACATTTTCACCAGAATTAAAAAAGATGGGGTATGTCGGATTATAATAGACTTAACTGAGCTGAACACTTTTGTACAATATACCCACTTCAAAATGGATACTTTTGAAACAGCCAAGCAGATGCTTTACCCAGGGTACTTTATGGCATGCATCGATTTAAAAGATGCATACTATACGGTGCCCATCTCTGAGGCTCACAGGAAATTCCTAAAGTTTGTCTGGAAGGATCAATTATGGGAATACAAGGCATTGCCCAATGGAATCACCACAGCCCCTAGGCTGTTTACAAAAATTAGTAAAACCTATATTGGCTCTTCTCCGACAACAAAATTATATGGTTATGGCATATTTGGATGATATCCTTATAGTGGGTCAGACCCTCCAATTGGCTACACGGGCAGTGGCTGCAACTAAGGCTCTCTTCGAGAAGCTGGGGTTTGTAATCCATCCAGACAAGTCAAAGTTGCACCCGGTACGGGTTATGGATTATTTGGGGTTCACCCTAGACACCAACTTAATGAAGATTACCATCCCAACCAATAAAGCTACTGCTATAATAGAAGAGTGCCACAGTCTTACTTGCGCCAGGGTACTGACCATTCGGCAAACAGCAAAAGTAATAGGGAAATTGGTAGCTACATTCCCAGCTGCACAATTCGGACCGCTACACTACCGAAATTTACAAAGAACAAAGATCGCAGCATTAAAGCAAATGCTGGGCACTTTGATCGGCCAATCCGGTTACCAGCAAATGTCTAGAAACGAGCTACAATGGTGGGTGACAATATTAGTGAGTGTCGTAGACCCATCATAGTAAGCAACTCAGACGTCGTGCTACAAACTGACGCAAGCGCACAAGGCTGGGGAGCAACTGATACGATGTCCAGTTGTGGTGGCAGATGGAACTTTCATGAGTCTACCTTCCTGGAGTCACACGGGATAAATTATATAGAAATGCTGGGGGCATTTCATGGACTGCGGGCTTACTGTACTAACTCACGGGATTTACATATCCGCCTCCAAATAGATAACACTACAGTGGTGGCTTACATCAATCATATGGGTGGTATCAGGTCACTATCTTGTGATGAATTGGCTAACACAATTTGGCACTGGTGCATTGAAAGGAATATTTGGATTACAGCGACCTATTTGCCAGGGAAGCTTAATACAGTGGCGGACACCAGGTCACGAGTATTCAATGACAACATCGAGTGGATGTTGAACCCCCAAATTTTTGGAGACATTATAGCTCACTATGGGACACCAGATATTGACCTTTTTGCGTCCAGGTTGAACCATCAGATACCAACGTATGTGTCTTGGGAACCAGACCCTGGGGCAATAGCAATGGATGCGTTTTCTATCCATTGGGGGGAAATGGTTTTGCCTACGCATTTCCCCCATTCTGCCTCATCAGTCGGGTATTGCAGAAAATTAAACTGGACTCTGCAACTGGCATATTGATCATTCCCGACTGGCCTACACAGCCATGGTACCCGATGGTCGTTAAAATTTTAAAACAACCATGGATGTCGATTGGGAAACACCCCAAATTGATTACTCACCCCATTACGGGGGATAGTCATCCTTGCCATGGTCACTTAAACTTGTTGGCCTGCAGGTTCTGAAAAGACCACTCATCCAGGCGGGCATCTCACCACGAGCCATGGAACTCATCTCCGCATCATGCCGAGAATCAACTCGGAAGCAGTACCTCACGCAAATCAGAAAGTGGGAGGCATTCTGTGCTTGGGCCAACAAGACCCAACACAGCAACGATACCTGATGTCCTGGAATTCCTAGCTGGCCTCCATTTCGATGCTGGCCTTAGCTACAGTGCCATCAACAGCGCCAGGAGTGCGCTGTCCTCATACCTGGATATAGGTATAAGCTCCAACCACCTGGTGTCTAAACTCATGAGGGGAGTGTTCAACACCAACCCTCCGTGACCCAGATATACTTTCACCTGGGATGTGGGGATCATGCTGACCCTACTGAGGAGCTGGGCTCCAATGAATGAGCTACCACTGAAACAGCTCACCCTCAAGGTGGTGATGCTGATGGCACTGACTACAGCCCAACGAGTCCAGACGTTACAAAAACTGCGACTGGACAGTGTGGCCACCCCTGGTCAAATACATTTCTTTGTCCAAGATTTATTGAAGCAGCACAGGCCAGGGGCGCATGGGCTGCAGTTGGAGTTTCGGGCATACCCTGTAGATGCTACTCTCTGCATAGTCACCCATCTCCACCACTACATCGGGATTACAGGAGCCATCAGGATGAAGGAACAGGGGCTCCTCATCAGCCACAAACCTCCGCATCATCGGTGACTGTACAGACTATCGCCAGGTGGCTCAGGGTGGTGCTGGATGCAGCAGGAGTTGCTACTAACATTTTAAAATCTCATTCCACTAGGGCTGCATCCACATCAGCGGCGAGGGCCATGGAGGTGCCCATGGACCACATCCTCGCCACCGCAGGCTGGGCCAGTGAAGAAACCTTTCAACGGTTCTACAATAAGCCACTGGTCGCCCCTGCGACATTCGCAGAAGCTGTGCTGGGAACCGCTCAGTGAATGTCTGTCCCCGAATTAGGGGTTATTTGTTTGTTTATTTGATTAATAAATTGTGTTTACTTTTTTCAGCCAGTTTCGACTGAACTGCATTTAAGAAGCCTTCCTCCATCAGACTTGCGGCAGTGTGATAAGCATGGACGTTGTCCAGGACGTGAAATCACAGAATTACTTCGAACTCACGTGACTCCGAAGTAAAATAGTAAGATTAAACGAGAACTTACCAAGTTTGAAGGTTGATCTGTATTTTACGAGGAGTCGCGGTGAGGGGTTTCGTGCCCCCTGCTCTCACCCTCTATCATAAGGTCAACTAGGAAGTTCTACGTTCTTCATCCTACTATTTTTAATCATGGTGCGTTCTGTGATTCCACACCGCTGCTTTGAAGGATGCTGCGCATGCGTGCTGGCGGGGTCTTCACGAAATCCCTCACCGCGACTCCTCGTAAAATACAGATCAACCTTCAAACTTGGTAAGTTCTCGTTTAATCTTTCTATTAATAGGATTGGTGATATGTATGAAATGGGAAATCTGTTATCATTCCAACAATCTATATATTATTAAAACTCTGTCTGTGTGTGTGTGTCTGCCAACTGGGTGTGTGTGTCAAATTTGCCCTTTGATTTCATGGTTCGCCAAAACCACACTTTCAAACACCGAGATATTTTCCATTTTGCTACACATTACACTTTTACATTCATCCATTCACTCCTCGTTACATTTAGACATTTTTATAAACACTTTTTAAAATAAAATCCTTCACCCCCTCCTTACACACACACTCACTCATTTTGTGGCCTCCTGCTGGCCAGACACCATAACGGCAGCTGCTGCAGCTCGCTCTCCTCCAAAAACGCCGCCATTTTTTTCCCCCGTGGCTGATTTCCCCAGCCGATTCGGCTCCCCCGCGGCTGATTTTCGCAACTGAAGCACGTTCGGGGGCCAGACCCAACGGGTCTGCACTTGGTCTAGTTACAATTAAAATTTAAACTGAAAAATAACCAATATTTTAAATATCTTCAGATCTGCGACTTCATGAAGAAATACATACAAAGATATCAAAGCATAACTTTAGATCCGCTGGAACAGTAATGAACATTAAGGCTTACTCACAGAAAATTAATATCATATTGATATAATAGTATTTTAAATATAGATTTACCATCGACAGGCACTTAGAGAAGAGTGGGAACGAGAATTAATAGAAACATAGAAACATAGAAATTAGGTGCAGGAGCAGGCCATTCGGCCCTTCGAGCCTGCACCGCCATTCAATATGATCATGGCTGATAATGATATGATAATGATAAAAATTACGAAGGAAACATGGGAAAAGTATTTGATATATATATACACAAATGTTCGATTAATGTGAGACATAATTTAATTCAATTTAAAAATTTACATAGATTATATTACTCAAAAACTAGAATGAATAAATTCTATCCAAATACTTCCCCCATTTGTGATAAATGTCTATCCCAAAATGCAACTATAACACACTCTTTTGTCTCCTGCATAAAACTTTATAAATTCTGGAGTGATATTTTTGAAAATATTTACAAAATTATTTAAGATAAAAATGGAACCTAATACTGATTTTTTTATTTTTGGAGTAATGGCAGATGGGAATAAATTGAACTCATCTCAAAATTTATTTTTTAATTATGGGTTAATAACGGCAAAGAAACTTATACTTAACTTTTGGAAAAATACAGTCATACCAACGCTTAAAATGTGGATTTCAAACATGTTGGACACTGCACGTCTTGAAGAAATGCGGTTCCTCCTAATAGATAAATCAGACCAATTTTTAACGAGTTGGTCTCCATTTGTCGATTTTTTGGAAGCATATGGTGCATCAAAACCGTAGAAGCTAACTGTTTCAGGATTGGGTGAGGGATGGTCAAGAATATAGGTAACAATCTCCTTAATCTTTTACTTTCTACTCTTTTTCTTTCTTTTTTCTTTTTCTTTCTCAACTTTCTTCTTTCACTCTTTTTTCTTTCTCACACACTATATATCACATGTTTCTCTATCTTTTATTATCTATTCTCTGTTTTTCTTTTTCATTATTAAAAAAATAAAATAAATAAGAAGCTGTACATGAAATGTAATATGTCAATATATATTAGGCACCTTGGTGCCGTATTCCTTTACTTACTTCTAATAAAATAAAATTTAAAAAATAAATTTAAAAAAAGCACTCCTGCGGTCGGGGGGCCTCGAGCCCTCCGTTGACAGGACGATCTTAACTCCCGTAGCCGGCGGCGTTTGGGCCCTCCGCATCGAGGCGATCAGCTCCTGCATCGAGGAGATGTCAGCTCCCCTGCACTGGACACAGAGCGCCCGGAGATGCAATCCGAAAATTAATCGCTTCTCCGGCAAGGTAAGAAACTAAATTAAAAAGGTGTCCACCTACCCCTCTCCCTCCCCCTCCCACCACATAAACCAAACCGGAGAACATTTACACAGACTTTTAACACACATCAAAAATAAAAAAAAGACAAAGAAAAACACACAGACTGTTGGCGGGGCTGCCAATGGTGTGGCGCCCCTGGTGGAGTTTAAAAGTCACTTATATCTGACGAACATCCACATGCCAAATGTAATATAAATTAAACTGAACAGACCACAAAGGGGGCCAAGGTGGGTGGGGGAATGTGGGGTTCCGGTTTAGTTTATTGTCACGTGTACCGAGGTGTAGTGAAAAGCTTTTGTTGCGTGCTAACCAGTCAGCAGAAAGACAATACATGATTACAATCAAGCCATTTGCAGTGTATAGATAGATACATGATAAGAGAACACCGTTTATTGCAAGGTAAAGTCAGTAGTCTCCGATCAAAGATAGTCCGAGGGTTCCTGATGGGGGAGTTGCTTACGAACATTGAATTCTCCACTTTTAAGAAATATCCCCCCCTCCCACCTCTCACTTTCCTGTTCCCCCTCCGCACCCTGGTGTGAACCTATTTATCCCTCCATGGAGCCCTTTTTGCTCCTTTCCATCCACGTACATCCCTCCCTCTGACTTTACATCAGACTCCCCTTCTCTCCTTATCTGACACCCCATTTGATAATCAACCCCCCAGCACCCGCATCTCCTGGTCAGGGCCGGTCTTAGGAGGTGCGGGGCCCAATTGGGAAATTTTTTCACAGAAATATAAATAAATAATTCTAAATGAGTCATGTGTCGTGAGTAACGTGACAATTGGGGGGAGAGTTCCTTTCACAGCGTGTAGGGAGTCTAGCCAGGGGTAAAGGTGCGAGGAGGGAAGGAGCGTTGAGAAGGAGAGGGTCGGGTTTCATGCAAGTAACTCACTCACTCACCGCTGCCGCGGTGTTCCGGGCGTGGAGCTACTGCATTGTGACCGGGGAGGGAAGCAGCTCCCGTGGCTACGAGTGGCCGCCATCACCGGACAGCGGAACCGACTGCCATCTCAGCGCCTTCTGCCGGCCCGCTCACCTCTGGCAGTGCTCTCCGTCTGAACAGTGAGGGGACCAGCTCAAGAGCAAAGATCATAGAGCAGAGTGGGTCAGCGGGTGGTGGATAACATCACAGCGGGCGGTGGAGCTTACTCCTGTGTCAGCGCGATCAAGGGATCAATTGAGGTTACTCGCACTGACATATGGAGTAAGCTACACCCCCCGCTGTCCTGTTATCCATCGCCCGCTGACCCGCTCTTGAGCTGGATGATCCCCGGCCGACCCCCTCCTTCTCAGCCCACCTGCCCTCCCCGCAACTTTACCCGTGGACAGACTACCCACACGCTGTGAAAGGAACCCTCCCTCCCCAGCAGCGCTGTCCTTTTACAGCCGCTTCCCACTACAGCCGCTTCCCATCAGCTGCCAGCAATGAGGCATAGACTTGACATCGTTCTTGTTGTTGCTGCACTGAGGGGTAACGAGGTCTATCTTTCTTGGCTAACAACCTAACCTTCGGCCTCCAAGATGCAGGTACATTTTCTAGCAATGTTACAACATTTTGAGATTTTAAACATCTAGTCTGCAATTTATCCCATCAGGTAAACCATAAAAAGAAGTTTAGACACTTAGTTCACTTTCATATCACATACATTCAATGTGATCATGGCTGATCATCCCCAATCAGTACCCCGTTCCTGCCTTCTCCCCATATCCCCTGACCCCGCTATTTTTAAGAGCCCTATCTAGCTCTCTCTTGAAAGCTTCCAGAGAACCTGGCTTACTCCTTATTATTAAAATGTGGCCCCTGGTTCTGGACTCCCCCAACATTGGGAACATGTTTCCTGCCTCCAATATCCAAGCCCTTAACAATCTTATATGTTTCAATGAGATCTCCTCTCATCCTTCTAAACTCCAGAGTGTACAAGCCCAGCTGCTCCATTCTCTCAGCTTATGACACTCCCTCCATCCCGGGAATTAACCTTGTAAACCTACGCTGCACTCCCTCAATAGCAAGAATGTCCTTCCTCAAATTAGGGGACCAAAACTGCACACAATAGTCAAGGTGTGGTCTCACTAGGGCTCTGTACAACTGCAGAAGGACCTCTTTGCTCCTATATTCGATTCCTCTTGTCATAAAGGCCAACATGCCATTTCTTAGCACTAACGGCAGTTACTAGGGAAACATGGTAACTCGTGAAGATTTTTCAACATGTTGAAAAAAGTTCCACGAGTAAAATATACTCAGGATGTAAAAATGTGATATTTTTTAACTTGTAGTCATACCGTAGTAACTCGTGAGTTTACCGTAGTAGGACCTGGTGTCCTATATCACTATTGTATGTTCATGATGGAAATAAGAATACTCAGTATATTCATTACCTTTGAATTGTAGTTTTATGTAATCCTCCCATAATTTCTGGGTTCCATTTCACAATATCTATCAGACATACAGAATGTTGCAAGGTAATATCTTGCCCAAACTCAGTTGTATCTTTCTATCTCAATAAATATCACAAAATATGCCATTGTTTCAGCCACATTATGACAAAATATAGAATGTAGGTTATTTGTTATCAGTCACCCCATCCCAGAAACAACAGTACTTAAAGAAGAACATTTGTTTTACTAATTTACGAGCATGTACCATACAGAGTCCGTTTATCCATATCCAACAAACTATTGTGATAATTGCATAAAAGGTATTATTGTCTAAGAAATATGGTGTGGAATGATAATCCATCTCAGTATTTATTTAGGCAAGTCCCAAGCTATAGATACTTTCTCCCCACCCCCAATCCCCCTCGCCCGATCTTCATTGAACCTATCATTTGACCGATCTTTTACTCAGCTGCTGTAACGTTTCCTTCCTATCAAAATCTCTGTGTAACAGCTCTGTCCCTATCTTCCAATTCCCACTTAGAAATAAAATACAACTTACCCCTTTACCACCGCACAAGAAGCGTTACGCGAAGCGTTTGCATTTGGAGAAGTTCGATACGGACCAGGAATGAAAATTAATAGCTATGAATCGATTAGCAGCGAGCTACGAGGTGAGATTGAAACACCTGTCAGAGGGCTAAGAAACAATCCTGAGTTGATGGCGTACTGTTTTAAGTGAGCATTGTGCAGCGACCTCACCATATTCTGGTTAAATATTCTTTCCACGGAAATCTCCTATTTCACTTTGAAATTATATTCATTTATAACCGTTTGTAACATCAGTAACCACCTTAATGTCCGTGCGTTTAGTACCGGGTATGCTTGAAACTACTTATTTTAATGTACTGTATTTTTTCTAAACTATATCAACCAGGTGTGAAAATTACACTGAATTGAACGATGATTTAAAATGCGTAAGAATTGACTAATTGCGATCCTGCTGCGAAATTTTTAAGTCGAAAATTGTATTTTATTTCGAAGTGGGAATTTGAAGATAGGGACAGAGATGCCACGCAGAGATTTTAAACTCGGGAGAACTCTTGGGTGAACTCGCACAGTGGGACAGGGCTTGAGGCAGCATCTATGGAGCGAAGGAAATAGCCAACGTTTCGGGTCGGGTCTGAAGAAGGGTTTCGACCCAAAACTTTGCATATTTCCTTCGCTCCATAGGGGGGGGTGCAGGGAGTCAGATGGACTGCACAATGACAGGGGGGGTTATCCCAGTGTGAGAGTGAGTCACCACCTGAGTACAGCGTCCCCACATCCCTCTTCTCCACCAAGCAAGGCACATTCCTCTCTCCCCTCTGCCCTCTCCCCTCTTCCTTCCCTCATCCTCCCCCCCCCTCTAAAGAAGGAGGAAGAGGGAGGGAGAGAGGGGGAGAGGTAGTGTGAGCTAGGGAGAGGGAGATCTAAAGGGTAACTGGTTTTGGTCTCCAATCACCTCACAAAGGGCAGCCAACAGTGGGGGTGCGGCAGAAGGGAGAACTCTCTCTCTCTCACTCTCTAACTCTCTAACTCTCTAACTCTCTCTCTCTAACTCTCTCTCTCTCTCTCTCTCTCTCTCTCTCTCTCTCTCTCTCTCTCTCTCCCCTTCTCTCCTATTTCTCTCTCTCTCCCCTTCTCTCTCCCCTCTATCTCTCTCTCTCCCCCCTCTATCTCCAATTCTCTCTCCCTCTCCCCCCTTCCTCTCTCTCCTCTCCAAATTCCTCTTCCCCCCCTGTCCCTTTCTCTGCCCCCTTCCTCTCTCTTCTCTCATAAATTCTCTCTCTCTCCCTCTCCCCCCCCACCCCTCTACCCACAGCCACGATTATATCTACAGTTCACTCCACGAGTGTGTGTGTGGGAGCCGAGCAGTGTTTCTCATTCTGTCTCTGCTCCGTGATCAGCTCGTATTGACAGTAATCGTGTCCAACTCTTTACTGAAAATCCCCACTCTCTGTCTCTCCACGGCCCCACACAGAGACACACACGCAGATAGAGACACACAAACACAGCCACAGAGAGACAGAGACACACAGCCACAGAGACACACACACACAGAAACACAGAGACATACACATACACAGAGTCACACACAGACACACACACACACACACACACACAGACACAGACACACACACACACACACACACACACAGACAGACAGAGTTAAATCCCACCCGTACCCTGCCCTGGACATTAACCCCGACACCAATGTTAACACAGACTCAAACCTCCAACCTGGTCTGCTGCTGTACCGGCACCGAACAAGTTAACACAACCCCCAGATCTGTTTATCCACAGATTGTCTCCTTCGCGCACTTATCCTTCCTGTTGTCTTTCATTTCTGCTTCAGGTCTTTTAACTTTATGCCCCCTGACCAAGAGCGGGACGGTACACCCCCTTATCCCCACTCCTCCTCCTCCCCCTCTCACGCACACACCGCCCACCTGCCCGCTCCCGGCGTTTAACGTTGAATACTCACGGCTGAGTTTGCTGCGGTGCTGGGGCTTGCTGCCCTGTAGACTCTTTCCCCGCCCCAGGCCCAGACCAGAGTCCCGGCCGCTCCAGCGGCAGCGAGTGACTCGATTTAACGCATTTACTGAGGAATGTGGATCGATGCATTGATGACCCATTGTATAACTACTTGTTAACTACTGGCAGTTAACACATCGTTTATTACTCACAGCGGCTGTTATCCATGTTCTTTTTGCAAAAAAAATCCATATGGCGAATGTTTTAAAAAAATTCTTTATTTAACAAAGCGAATTTGTATTTCCATCTGAAATACGGAAAATTAATGCGGAGCCCCTCTTGGGCGCGGTGCCCAATTTGGAAAAATCGGTCCAATCGGCCTAGGGCCGGCCCTGCTCCTGGTGTCTACTGTCTACTACTGTTTTATGACACCCCAACCAATTTCAGGCTAGTTAATATCGGTTTATGACATGCAGTGGACCTGTGGACATTCATACATTCCTCGTGTTGAGAAAGTAAAAGGATGGAGAGTATTTGAAAATATAACGCAAATTAGTTCAGGAGTTGAGTTTAATAGTTAGATTAAATGAGAACTTTCCAGTTTGAAGTTTGATCTTTATTTTATGAGGAGTTACGGTGAGCGATTACGTGAAGAAGCCCCACCAGTGCGCATGCGCGACAATCTTCAAAGCAGCGACAGTGAAATCACAGTAACTACAGTTGAAGTGATATAGTAAGACTCAGAAGACTAGAACTACCAGATGATCTTTGCGATTATGAGGGCCGGAAGCGGAGGGCACGTAATCGCTCACCATAACTCCTCATAAAATAAAGATCAAACTTCAAACTGGTAAGTTCTCATTTAATCTTACTATTTTACTTCGGCGTCACGTGAGTGATTCCGTGAAGATTTCAAAGCTCTGTGATTTCATGCCGTAGACCCAGTTCCATACGACACACTGACACAGGATAAACAATAATGTATTAAACATTGTGTGCATTATACAAATTAATGTCTTAATAACAAAAGAAGCAATAACAACCCCTCTCTCCTAGGGGGAATTTACAAACAGGACCAAATAACATGCTCAAATCCTTCTGAGGATAGGTTTGTTATAAAACCGTTGAAAATCCCTTCACTGGACCATCATGCGGCCCCAAGGACTTGGACTAAAGGGGCGTCCAGTGCCCTCACTGCGGTGTTGATACCACCCTGGTGGAGTGAGATTGAAACACATTAGTGTCTGCTCCAGCAGAATCCAAACCTGCTTCAGCCACCTCGAAATGGTCTACACCGACACCTCTCTATGAGGCTTTGTGACTGATGAGCATCGTTGTTTTGGAGCCTCTAAGACGCTTGGTGACCTCAATATTGCCGTAGGTGCGTAACTACAAATAGTCGCCGGTCAATGGGGTACGCTCTAAACCTCATTTTTGTCCCGGACGTCCCTGCTTTGTGTAATTAGATCATATACATAAATCGTAATACTATTTACAGAAAAGGCATGCTGTCCATCGTAACTTTTGCAATGTCTGGACCCCGTTGCGCTGAAATGAGCACCATGAGCATGACCAGTTTAAGTGTTAGTTTTTTGGAAACAGAAGTAATCGGAGCCTATTGACGAAGCAGTGTGAACTATGCTCACATCCCAGATTCACGTATATCTAGGTCTAGGAGGGTTCATGCATGAATAGCTCGCATGAATTAGGACACCAATGGATGAGATAACCATATAACCATATAACCATATAACAATTACAGCACGGAAACAGGCCCTCTCGGCCCTTCAGTCTGTGCCGACCATTTGTTTTCCCATAGTCCCATCTACCTGCACTCAGACCATACCCCTCTATTTCCCTTCACGTCCATATACCTATCCACTTTACTCTTAAATGTTAAAATCGATCCTGCCTCCACCACTTCTGCTGGAAGCTCATTCCACACAGCCACCACCCTCTGAGTAAAGAAGTTCCCCCTCACGTTACCCCGAAACCTCTGTCCCTTAATTCTCATGTCATGCCCTCTTGTTTGAATCTTCCCTACCCTCATGGGAAAAACGTATCCACGTCAACTCTGTCTATCCCTTTCATCATTTTAAAGACCTCAATCAAGTCCCCACTTAACCTTCTGCGCTCCAAAGAATAAAGTCCTAACTTGTTCAACCTTTCTCTGTAAACATAGTTGCTGGAACCCTGGCAATCAGATCCAACAGAATGTGTCCCGACCCCTGCCATAAATAGGAGGACAATGCACTCCTAGCACTATTAATGGCGTTATAACTCCATTGCTCGTCAAAGTGTAATGTAACAAGAAACTCTAATACATCAGGTTTGCCTGCAGTGGATATATATATAGTTGACTGTAAGCAGAGCATCTCCCATTTTTATAAATGAGATACGTATTATTGTTTAGTATTATCCCTCCAGGCCGTAATTATCACATCCATGGTTCGCCTCGATAGTCCGAGCCCCTGGAAAGGTCTCGTCAGAATCTGCAATCAACAGATTAACATGATCATGGAAAGTGTGACTCTTGCCTGTCACAGGGTGAAGCAACAAGGTGCTGCATTTGGGGATAACCATGAATGGCTGTGTCATTAGTCTCAGAACCAATGGTAACCATGGCTGTGTGGCCCAGTCTGGAACGGCCAAATGCCTGAAGCGGAGCCCTGCTCAATTTGGTGAGACATTGACTGATTAGGCAGAATGGGGAGAGCGTAAAAGAGCGTACCTCCCCAATGTAGCGGGAATGCATTCACCGCTACATCCGGTTCCTGTGAAGCGTATTTAGGCAATCGGTGATTTAATCTGAATGCAACAGATCTATGTCTGGCAATCCATAGTTGGTGACAATCTTTTAAAAAAAAATTTGGATTCAACATCCATTCTATGTAGCCTTTAAATTTACGTGCCCTGGTGTCCGCCACCACACTATCTCTACCTAGTAGGGAGATTGCTATGACCCAGATGTCCCTAGTAATACAACAGTGCCAGATGGGGTTTAGCCAGATTATCACATGATAATGACTTAATTCCACTCATGTAATTAATATATACAATTGCTGTGGTATTGTCGATCTGGAGCTGAACATGCAAGTCATGCATTTGTTGAACAGTACGCCTTTTTGGGGCATAGAATGCCCCAACGATTCCAAATATTTTATCCCATGCATCTGTAGGATTAATGCCTCTTGCATACTCCATTCCCTTTTGCGGCTGGAATTGTGTTATCAGTGACTCCCCGTCCTGAAACACTCACCTCAGCTTGTAAAGCAGCTGAAGGTTGTTTGCTCAGAATGTTACCAGAGCAACGTGAGACATTTGTTATCCACCTTTGCAACTCGGTGATAGCTTGGGCTGCCAACTGCATCGGTCTATCAAAATGACCTGCATGTTTTTGAGTGCCTGTTCCTTAGCCCGTTGCATATTCTGATAGTGTAGAGACCCAAATTGCACTCCAGGGAAGGCTATTAATTTACCAATAACATTAGCTACTCATTGGATGGAGGGTTGCTGTTCTTCTACCAGACTGTTGCAGGCCTATTTCTAAACTTTTGGCCATAGGCACTCATATGTTGGTTGAATCAATGACCCAATAGTAAATGATTCTGAGATGACATCAATTTGGATGTGGTCGGGTGAATGCCCAACCTCCCGAACATATGTTTGGTAATTGAAACAGAAATTCAGTTGCCTTCTGAGTGTTGCCTATGATCAGAACATCATGCAAGTATGCCATCACAAGTGATTCTGAGCCCGGAGTAGTCTCCATACTGGTTTCCACAATTTTGTAAACAAGCTAGGGCTGGGTTTACCCATTTTGGAAAAGTTTTAACTGCCATCGCTGTCACATCCAACTAACTTCCAATATCTGCGGTATTGTAATGAATTGGTACTGAATAATATGCATCTTTCAGATCTATACATGCCATATAACATCCTTTGGAAAACAGTTGCTTAGCAGTACTGAACGTTTCCATTTGAAAGTGTTTATACTGGACATAGGAGTTTCAGTCGGGCTAGGTCTTAGAATGGTTCGACATCCAACATGCTTCTTTTGCTTGGGTAATTTAAAATTAACTCAATTTGAAACCCCTAAAACTGTCCATTATAAATGCCTCTGAAGTTATACAGTACCCTTCATTGTAGAACAATTGTAATCTACCCCCTACTGGTGACTGGTCTCTGGAGGATATGTCCTGGACAAGTCCAGCTGCTTGTACCGCCATGGTTGTTGGATTCTTTTGCCTCCCAATTTTGCTGGGATGTGCACTGGTGCATTCCAATGGCGTAGTAATGGGAGCTCGCCCCGCACCAGCGTTTGTGACCCATCTGAAGGGGTATGGTTGACGAGGCGGCATCAGGCACAGTCTTCGCCTCGTCATTTGAGTTATTGACTTACTTCGCCAGAACCTCACCAAACAACAGGTTTGGTGGCTATGATGGATGATCTGCACAGTGCTGCACATTTCCGATTCAAGTTGGCTTGATGGCGTTTTCCGTCAGGCAATTTGATCTCAAAGTGGGCGTTACACAGCAGGCTAACATGTCCGCTGTGAGTTTGATAGTGGTGCCCCTTCCACTGACCGCCCAAAGCCGCTATACCTGATCCGATTAGTTTTAAGGCTTTCTGTAGCCTGGTTCATGCACTGGTTTACAGTGGGCACTCTGAGTGATGCACACTTTACAGGTGTCTCATATCGTTTGGGTATTTCATCCATTGTTCATTCTTGGAACTGGTGAGAGGTCATGTAATGAATGTTTCTGGCCAAATGTTTTGCCTTACCAGTTCCTGCCGGCATTACGAATTTACGAATTACACGTCCGGCAACCGGGACCTAAGCTCTTGGCTTTGGGGCATGCTTCTGTGCTATACCACCAACTTCAGGGGTAGTATCACACAGCCCTGGCTCTCCCTGCTCATGCATAAGGGAGGTGTCATGCAGCCCTAACATGGCACTGCTCCATTTCTTCACCAGTTCCAGCGGTTTGGAGAATTTACCTGCCACATCCGGCACACCTGTAGCGAAGCTCCTGTGCTTTGGTGTATGCTCTTCTGCAGTAACACCAACTTCAGGGTCAGACTCTTGCTGCCCTGGCTCTCCCGGCTCATGCCCAAGGGAGGTATTATGCAGCCCATGACATGGCGATGCTGGTATGGGTCCCCATGCACTTGTAGGCGTCTGGTTCTTGCACTATACGGACCTCTGGTCGAGGTTGCTGCTGAGAGCTGCTGGGGAACCCTGGGGTATACCCCTGACTGGAACACCTCATGGTTGTAGTATTTCCTTTAGGAGGTGTTCCATCTCATCCAGACGTCCCCTAACCTTATTGTTGGTAGGAGGGGAGTCTTTCTGGCCTGACTCATCAGAGTCGACAGGCCTGGATAATTTCCTCTTGGCCTTTCCTCCCGACAGGAGTGGCCACAGTGCTTCTGAGGCACCGGAGTTGCTGCCGCTGGCTGTACCGCCGGCGGCTCTGGAGCCGGCGTCTCTGGAGCCGGCGTACGCCCGCTGACCTCGGTCCCGCGGGCAGGCTTTTACTTTTACAGGCGGCACATCTCGCCTTACTTTCTGTTAATTTTTCCCATTTTGGAAGTGCAACGACCTTACGGGACCTAAGCAAACCGCACCCACTTACCTGCGGGTGTTTTACTTACCGCTGGTGGAGCTGCGCTCTCCAGCCTGTCGGTGCGCTAATGCGTTTGACGTAATGACGCGCATGCGCACAGGCGGGGTTTCTTCACGGAATCACTCACGTGACTCCGAAGTAAAATTTAGTTTACTGTCACGTGTACCGAGGTACAGTGAAAAGCTTTTGTTGCTTGCTAACCAGTCAGTGGAAAGGCAATACATGATTACAATCGAGCCATCTACAGTGCACAGATACATGATAAGGGGAATAATTGAAAGAAGTGAGCTCTTCTCGAGGAGAAATTTCTTTAGCCAGAGGGTGATGAATCTGTGGAATTCATTGCCACAGACAGGGGTGGAGGCCAAGTGATTGGGTTTTTTTAAAAGCGGAGATTGATTGGGTTTTGATTAGTAAGGGCGTCAAAGGTTACAGGGAGAAGGCAGGAGAATGGGGTTGAGAAGAAAAAAATTAATCAGCCACGAGCGAATGGCAGAGCAGACTCAATGGGGCCGAATGGCCTAATTCTGCTCCTATGTCTTGCGGTCTTCTAGAATGTGCATATTGAATAATAGAGTAACACGCCTTTGAACAGACGTAATAAAAATGAACTGCAGATGCTGGTTTATACAAAGATAGACACAAAACACTGGAGTGTCGCAGTGGTTCAGGCAGCGTCTCTGTAGAAAATGGACAGGTGACATTTCAGGTCGGGACGAAATGTCACCTCTCCATTTTTCTCCAGAGATTCTTCCTGAGCTGCTGAATTACTCGAGCACTTAATAACTGCAGCCATATTATGATTAAGAAGCATGTCTCTTCAAGAGTCAAGAGTGTTTTATTGTCATAAATCCTCCCATTCCGAATCAGACCTCTCTGTCCTGGGCCTCCTCTATGGCATTAATGAGCACCACCGGAAATTGGAACAGCAGCACCTCATATCCCGCTTGGCAGTCTTCGATTTTCCATCATCTGCAGTTCCTTCTTGAACAGTGAAACGCTTAAGGGTCTCGACCTGAAACGTCACCCATTCCTTCTCATGAAAGATGCTGCGTGTCTCGCTGAGTTACTCCAGCTTTTTGTGTCTATCGTCGGATTGAAACCAGCATCTGCACTTCCTTCTTACACAGTGAAACTCTTACCTGTAGCAGCACGACAGATATGTAGAGGACAGTGGACACTGTCATAAACAACTAAAAGTTCAATATATGAAAACGAACAAACAATATAGTGCAAAGACAAAAAAATAATCCCTACTGCAATCAAGGACATTTCACCATGCCTCCTGTAGATCCCTTCGATGGTGGGGAGGTCAGTACCTGTGATGGACTAGATAGTGTTCACCACTTATTGAAAGGGTGAAGAAGGGTCTCGACCCGTGATGTGGCTCCTTCCTTCTCTCCATAGATGCTCCCTCACCCGCTGAGTTTCTCCAGCATTTTCTGTCTACCACTTATTGCAATCTCCTTTGTTCCTCAGCGTTCGAGTTGCCGAACCGGGCCATGATGCGACCAGTAAATATGCTCTCTACCGTCCACCTGTAGAGAGTCAAGAGAGTATTTGTCGACAAACCAAATCTCCTCAGCCTCCTGAGGAAGTAGAGGCATTGATGGGCTTTCTTCATGATTGCAACAATGTGCTGGACCTAGGACAGAACTTCAGAGATATGGACGGCCTGGAGTTTTTGACCTTTCCCAACACCGTCCCGTCGGCGAAGGCAGGTTTACATAGATACATAAACATTAGTGCAGGAGGAGGCCATTCGGCCCTTCGAGCCAGCACCGCCATTCAATGTGATCATGGCTGATCATCCACAATCAGTAACCCCGTTCCTGCCTTCCCCCCATATCCCTTGATTCCGCTAGCCCTAAGAGCTCTATCTAACTCTCTTTTGAATGCATCCAATGAATCGACCTCCACAGCCTTCTGAGGCAGAGAATTCCAACTTTATGTGTGAAACTGTTTTTCCTCATCTCAGTTCTAAATGGCCTACTCCATGTTCTTAATCTGTGGCCCCTGGTTCTGGACTCCCCCAACATCGGGAACATGTTTCCTGCATCTAGCATGTCCAATCCCTTAATACTTTTATATGTTTCTATAAGATCCCCTCTCATCCTTCTAAATTCCAGTGAATACAAGCCCAGTCGCTCCATTCTTTCATCATATGACAGTCCTGGGAATTAACCTCGTGAACCTACGCTGCACTCCCTCAATAGCAAGAATGTCCTTCCTCAAATTAGGGTTTGTGGATCCTCGGCCTTGCTCTTCTAAACTCAACAATCATTTGCTTGGTTTTACTGGCGTTGAGACCAAGGTTCTTGTTCCGACACCATTCAGTCAGATGATTGATCTCCCTCCTGTACAGGAGTGAATTTAAAGATGGAGCTGGATATGTGTCCGGCTACTCATTCATGAGTATAGGATGAGTTGAGCAGGGTGCTGAGCACACAGCCTTGAGGTGCTCCTGTCCTGATGGTCACTGAGGAGGAGAAGTGTTGGCTGCCAATCTTCTGTAGATGAGGCGGTCAAGAATCCAGTTGCAAAGAGATGCGCAGAGACCCAGTTCATTGAGCTTGGCAACCAGTGTGGAGGGGGTGATGGTGTTGAACACCAAGCTGTAGTCTTACGAACGCCAGCCTGACATGTGTTTTTGAAGTCAATTTATTCCCTTCACAGCGGAAAAAGAAAAACTATAGGTTCCTAAAATCACAATAAGCAGCAAATGCAAATTGTAGTTGAACAAATAAAATTCTATCTCAGCACACCATGAGCGCATCAGTCCGCTCTGTACTGGCAGACGTAGCTGTCTCTGAAGTACAGACTCGGTGTGTCTAAACAAAAAACAGGCTTATTCCATCTGTGTCAACTAATGCAAATGTATATGGACCCTGCAGTCTGTGCTGACCTTACATCACACAGAATATGTTTTCACTTTCACTTAGGAAAATAGATAGACTGAGGCTGGTTTTCATTTTCATGCATTTCAACAGCAGTTTCCACCACATGGTGTGTAGATCCTGGCAACACATTCATGAAAGCGCAGCAGTTTGAAATTCCGTCTCACTATTTTCATCATAGGACGGCACAGTGGTGCAGAGGTGGAGTTGCAGCCCACAGCGCCAGAGACCCCGGATTAGTTTAGTTTAAAGATACAACGTGGAACAGGCTCTTTGGCCCACCAAGTCCAGGCCGACCAGCGATCCCCGCATATTAATGACATTAGGGGCAATTTACATTTATTGAAAACCAATTAACCTTCAAACCTGTACGTCTTTGGAGTGTGAGAGGAGACCGAAGATCTCGGAGAAAACCTACGCGGTCACGGGGAGAACGTACAAACATGACCTGCGTGGGTTTTCTCCGGGATCTCTGGTTTTCTCCCACACTCCAAAGACGTACAGGCATGTACGTTAGTTGGCTTGGTATAATTGTAAATTTTCCCTAGTGTGTGTAGGATAGCATTAATGTGCGGGGATCGCTGGTCGGCGTGGACTAGGTGGGCCGAAGGGCCTGTTTCCGCGCTGTATCTCTAAACCAAAATAAACTGAACTAAACTTGACATTCACAGTCGTCTCCAGAATTATGAGTTTCCAACTTTCCCCCACCTCTTTGTTCCCTATGCCACTGCCCCTGTAGTATCTTTGCAGTGGATTTAAGTAATGAGGTCCTGAAGGGAGAATTTAGGGAGTTGGGGGGAAAGTTAAGGAGAAGGACCAAAAGGGTAACGATTTCAGGATTACTGCCTGTGCCGCGTGACAGTGAGAGTAGGAATGAAATGAGGTGGAGGATAAATGCGTGGCTGAGGGACTGGTGCAGTGGGCAGGGATTCAAGTTTCTTGATCACTGGGACCTCTTTTGGGGAAGGCATGATCTGTACACAAAGGACGGGTTGCACTTGAGCCCGAGGGGGACCAATATCCTGGCAGGGAGATTTGCAAAGGCTACTGGGGAGACTTAAACTAGAAAGGCTGGGGGGAGGGACTCGGGTAGAGGGGGCTAGGGGTCAGGGTGTGGGGCAAGAGGCAGAGAAGGGAAGCACTCGGATCCAAAATATAGGCGAGAAAGATGAAAATGATAATAGACAGAGAATAAGGGATGGTGGGTTTCTAAAATGTGTATATTTTTAATTCTAGGGCATTGTAAGTAAGGTGGACGAACTTAGAGCCTGGATTGACACCTGGAAATATGATGTTGTGGCAATCAGTGAAACATGGTTGCAGGAGGGCTGTAATTGGAAACTAAATATTCCAGGATTTTGTTGCTTCAGGTGTGATAGAATTGGAGGGACCAGAGGGGGAGGTGTTGCATTGCTTGTCAGTGAAGATATTACAGCAGTGCTTTGGCAGGATAGATTAGAGGCTCGTCTAGGGAGGCTATTTGGGTGGAACTGAGAAGTGGGAACGGTGTAGCAACACTTTTAGGGGTGTATTATAGACCGCCAAATGGGGAGCGTGAATTGGAACAGCAAATATGTAAGGAGATAGCAGATATTGTAGTAAACACAAGGTAGTGATTGTGGGAGATTTCAATTTTCCAAAAATAGACTGGGAAACACATTCTGTAAATGGGCTGGATGGTTTGGAGTTTGTAAAATGTGTGCAGGATAGTTTTTTGCAGCAGTACATAGAGGTATCGACCAGAGAAGGGGCAGTGCTGGACCTCCTGTTAGGAAATGAGGCAGGTCAGGTGACAGAGGTATGCGTTGGTGAGCACTTCGGGACCAGTGATCACAATACCATTAGTTTCAATATAATTATGGAGAGAGTCAGAACTGGACCTAGGGTGGAGATTTTTGATTGGAGAAAGGCTAACTTTGAGGGAATGCGTAAGGATTTTAAAGGAGTGAATTGGGACACTTTGTTTCATGGGAAGGATGTAGAAGAGAAATGGAGGACATTTAAAGGGGAAATTGAAAGAGTACAGAATCTTTATGTCCCTGTTAGGTTGAAAGGAAATAGTAAAAATTGGAAAGAGCCATGGTTTTCAAGGGAAATTGGACACTTGTTTCGAAAAAAGAGAGATATCTACAATAATTATAGGAGGCATGGAGTAAATGAGGTGCTAGAGGAGTATAAAGAATGTAAAAAGAATCTTAAGAAAGAAATTAGGAAGGCTAAAAAGAAGATATGAGGTTGCTTTGGCAAGAAAGGTGAAAGTAACCCAAAGGGTTTCTACAGCTATATTAATAGCAAAAGGATAACGAGGGATAAAAATTGGACCATTAGAGAACCAGAATGGACAGCTATCTGCAGAGCCAAAAGAGATGGGGGAGATATTGAACAATTTCTTTTCTTCGGTATTCACCAAGGAGAAGGATATTGAACTCGGTGAGTTAAGGGGAAAAAGTAGAGTAGCTATGGAAACTATGAGATTCAAAGAGGAGGAAGTACTGACACTTTTGAAAAAAATAAAAGTGGATAAGTCTCCAGGTCCTGACAGGATATTCCCTAGGACATTGAGGGAAGTTAGTGTAGAAATAGCAGGAGCTATGACAGAAATATTTCAAATGTCATTAGAAACGGGAATAGTGCCGGAGGATTGGCGTACTGCGCATGTTGTTCCATTGTTTAAAAAGGGTTCAAAGAAAAACCTAGCAATTATAGACCTATTAGTTTGACGTCAGTGGTGGGCAAATTAATGGAAAGGATACTTAGAGATAATATATATACATCTGGATACACAGGGTCTGATCAGGAACAGTCAACATGAATTTGTGCCTGGAAGGTCATGTTTGACAAACCTTCTTGAATTTTTTGAAGCGGTAACTAGGGAAATTGATGAGGGTAAAGCAGTGGATGTTGTCTATATGGATTTCAGTAAGGCCTTTGACAAGGTTCCCCATGGAAGGTTGGTTAAGAAGGTTCAATCTTTGGGTGTTAATGGCGGAGTAGCAAGATGGATTCAACAGTGGCTGAATGGGAGATGTCAGAGAGTAATGGTGGATGGCTGTTTGTCAGGTTGGAAGCCGGTGACCAGTGGGGTGCCTCAGGGATCTGTGTTGGGTCCCACTGTTGTTTGTCATGTACATCAATGATCTGGATGATGGGGTGGAAAATTGGATAAGTAAGTATGCAGATGATACTAAGATAGGTGGTGTTGTGGATAATGAAGTAGATTTTCAAAGTCTACAGAGAGATTTGGGCCATTTGGAAAAGTGGGCTGAAAGATGGCAGATGGAGTTTAATGCTGATAAGTGTGAAGTGCTACATCTTGGCAGGACAAATCAAAATACGACGTACATGGTAAATGGTAGGGAATTGAGGAATGCTGTGGAACAGAGGGATCTAGGAATAACTGTGCATAGTTCCCTGAAGGTGGAATCGCATGTAGATAGGGTGGTAAAGAAAGTCTTTGGTGTGCTGGCCTTTATAAATCAGAGCATTGAATATAGGAGTAGGAAAGTAATGTTAAAATTGTACAAGGCATTGGTAAGACCAATTCTGGAGTATGGTGTACAATTTTGGTCGCCTAGTTATAGGAAGGATGTCAACAAAATAGAGAGAGTACAGAGGAGATTTACTAGAATGTTTGCCAGGGTTCCAGCAACTATGTTACAGAGAAAGGTTGAACAAGTTAGGTCTTTATTCTTTGGAGCGCAAAAGGTTAAGGGGGGACTTGATTGAGGTCTTTAAAATGATGAAAGGGATAGACAGAGTTGACGTGGATACGTTTTTCCCATTGAGGGTAGGGAAGATTCAAACAAGAGGGCATGACATGAGAATTAAGGGACAGAGGTTTCGGGGTAACGTGAGGGGGAACTTCTTTACTCAGAGGGTGGTGGCTGTGTGGAATGAGCTTCCAGCAGAAGTGGTGGAGGCAGGATCGATTTTAACATTTAAGAGTAAAGTGGATAGGTATATGGACGTGAAGGGAATGGAGGGGTATGGTCTGAGTGCAGGTAAATGGGACTAGGGGAAAACAAATGGTCGGCACGGACTGGAAGGGCCGAGAGGGCCTGTTTCCGTGCTGTAATTGTTATATGGTTATATGGTTAATTCAAAAACTTCAAATATGCTTCACTTCCTAAAGTTGCAGAGAAGTTACGAGGCATAGTTCCATTTAGTCGGCCAAACATCTTTCATTCTGCATTCCAGGGTAACGTGTAACCACTGAGCTGACAGCTACTGTAACTTGGTGTTTGTACCCAAGTACTAGTGAGACATGCACTGTTGCATTCATTGCTTGATTGTTACGACAGTTCTCTTTCTGTTTGTTAAAGGGAGTTAATCTTGAGAAGGGGTCAAGGAAAGAGCGTTCACGTTGCGGCCCTCTTGCGGTCCACGAATCTTTCCACTACCACGCATAAAAAGCACAAGAAGCGACAAGGCAGACATCATTGTACGCAGAGGCCGAGAAGTGTGTTCAGCTCTGGCTGAACAACTTGTAATCTTGTGTGTGGACTCGACAAGAGGAAGAAGAATCTTAAGAAAGGATTCATAATGGACATACTGAGAAGATGTTTCTTATGGGACTGGAGTCCAACACTAAGGGACAGAGCTTTAAGATTAAGGCCTTCTGAGCGTTTGGTGACAATGGGCTGGCATGGCTGTTGAGTAAGTGTTAAGGCAATTAGATGCTTCAATTGGCATTGTTATCATTATCACTTGATCAATAAGAAACTTAAAATACTTTCACCCTATATTAAGCATCGACCACCTATGACTACGATGAGACCAACGTCTTCTCTGAATTAGTTCTGATAATGAAGAGGCATTTCTTTGACCAGAGCTTGGTGAAACTATGGAATTCATCGTCACAGATCACGGTGGAAGCCAAGTCATTAGGTATTTTTTAGTGGGGATTGACAGGTTTGTGATTAGTAAGGGCATCAAAGGTTATGGAGAGAAGGCCGGGGAATGGGGTTGAGAGGGAAAAAGTGATCAACCATGCTCGGATGGTGGAGCAGACTCAATGGGCCGAATGGCCTATTTCTGCTCCTACGTCTTATGGTCTTGTGAATGCTTGGAACTCTCCACTCCAGTGGTTGTGGATGCGGGATCGTTGGGACAAAATGCAACAGCTGTGCCTCGTGGATCTGGAGGGAAATACTGGCAGTCGGCCATCTGTGGCAAAGTACCTTCCAAACCTACTGTAAGGCTGGGACATCTGTTGGTGCATCTGTTATTCCAATGTTAAACTCCAGGAGGAAACAGCCTCTGTGTCTTGTGCCAGCAGAAGGAGGTAAATTAAAAGAACCTCTTGTTTTCCTTTCCCCTGACCCGAAACGCCATCTATTAATATTCTCCAGAGATGCTGCCTGACCCGCTGAGTTTTGTGTCTGTCTTTGGTTAAACCAGCATCTGCAGTTCCTCCCTACAAAAATAAATGATTGTTTTCTTTGTTCACTCATCTTACTCTTAATTAATGGTTTGTTATTTCTTCACGTATTTTAATCAATTTAAAAAAAATCTTAAACTTGTTTTGAAACTTCTATAATTAAGAAGTATAGCAGAATTCATAGCAAAAGGATATTAGTATAGGAGCAGAGAGGTTCTACTGCAGTTATACAGGGTTTTGGTGAGACCACACCTGGAGTATTGCGTACAGTTTTGGTCTCCAAATCTGAGGAAAGACATTCTTGCCATAGACGGGGTACAGAAAAAGTTCACCAGACTGATTCCTGGGATGTCAGGACTTTTATATGAGGAAAGACTGGATAGACTCGGCTTGAACTCGCTAGAAGTTAGAAGATTGGGGGGGGATCTTATACAAAACTTACAAAATTCTTAAAGGGTTGGACAGGCTAGATGCAGGAAGATTGTTCCCGATGTTTGGGAGGTCCAGAACAAGGGGTCACAGTTTAAGGATAAGCCGAAATTCCTTTAGGACCGAGATTGGCGGGTAGCAAATGTAACCCCTCTTTTTAAGAAGGGAGGGAGAGAGAAAACGGGGAATTACAGACCAGTTAGTCTAACATCGGTAGTGGGGAAACTGCTAGAGTCAGTTATTAAAGATGGGATAGCAGCACATTTGGAAAGTGGTGAAATCATTGGACAAAGTCAGCATGGATTTACAAAAGGTAAATCATGTCTGACGAATCTTGTGGAATTTTTCGAGGATGTAACTAGTAGCGTGGATAAGGGGAGAACCAGTGGATGTGGTATATCTGGACTTCCAGAAGGCTTTCGACAAGGTCCCACATTAAGAGATTAGTATACAAACTTAAAGCATACGGTATTAGGGGTTCAGTATTGATGTGGATAGAGAACTGGCTGGCAAACAGGAAGCAAAGAGTAGGAGTAAACGGGTCCTTTTCACAATGGCAGGCAGTAACTAGTGGGGTACCGCAGGGCTCAGTGCTGGGACCCAGCTATTTACAATATATATTAATGATCTGGATGAGGGAATTGAAGGCAATATCTCCAAGTTTGCGGATGACACTAAGCTGGGGGGCAGTGTTCGCTGTGAGGAGGATGCTAGGAGACTGCAGGGTGACTTGGATAGGCTGAGTGAGTGGGCAAATGTTTGGCAGATGCAGTATAATGTGGATAAATGTGAGGTTATCCACTTTGGTGGCAAAAACAGGAAAGAGGACTATTATTTAAATGGTGGCCGATTGGGAAAAGGGGGAGATGCAGCGAGACCTGGGTGTCATGGTACACCAGTCATTGAAAGTAGGCATGCAGGTGCAGCAGGCAGTGAAAAAAAGCGAATGGTATGTTAGCTTTCATAGCAAAAGGATTTGAGTACAGGAGCAGGGAGGTTCTACTTCAGTTGTACAGGGTCTTGGTGAGACCACACCTGGAGTATTGCGTGCAGTTTTGGTCTCCAAATCTGAGGAAGGACATTATTGCCATAGAGGGAGTGCAGAGAAGGTTCACCAGACTGATTCCTGGGATGTCAGGACTGTCTTATGAAGAAAGACTGGATAGACTCGGTTTATACTCTCTGGAATTTAGGAGATTAAGAGGGGATCTTATAGAAACTTACAAAATTCTTAAGGGGTTGGACAGGCTAGATGCAGGAAGATTGTTCCCAATGTTGGGGAAGTCCAGGACAAGGGGTCACAGCTTAAGGATAAGGGGGAAATCCTTTAAGACCGAGATGAGAAAAGACTTTCTTCACACAGAGAGTGGTGAGTCTCTGGAACTCTCTGCCACAGAGGGTAGTTGAGGCCAGTTCATTGGCTATATTTAAGAGTGAGTTGGATGTGGCCCTTGTGGCTAAGGGGATCAGAGGGTATGGAGAGAAGGCAGGTACGGGATACTGAGTTGGATGATCAGCCATGATCATATTGAATGGCGGTGCAGGCTCGAAGGGCTGAATGGCCTACTCCTGCACCTAATTTCTATGTTTCTATGTTTCTATGAGATGAGGAAAACATTTTTCACACAGAGAGTGGTGAGTCTCTGGAATTCTCTGCCACAGAAGGTAGTTGAGGCCAGTTCATTGGCTATACTTAAGAGGGAGTTAGATGTAGCCCTTGCGGCTAAAGAGATCAGGGGGTGTGGAGAGAAGGCAGGTACAGGATACTGAGTTGAATGATCAGCCATGATCGTATTGAATGGTCGTGCAGGCTCGAAGGGCTGAATGGCCTACTCCTAGCATCCTCCTCACAGCTAACACTGCCCCCCAGGTTCGTGTCATCCGCAAACTTGGAGATGTTGCATTCAATTCCCTCGTCCAAATCATTAATATATATTGTAAATAGCTGGGGTCCCAGCACTGAGCCTTGCGGCACCCCACTACTCACTGTCTGCCATTCTGAAAAGGACCCGTTCACTCCTACTCTTTGCTTCCTGTCTGCCAGCCAGTTCTCTATCCACATCTCTATCTGGGGTGAGTCACTGTCCGGTTGTCTGACCTTTGCTGCGCCTCTTTGCCTGACTCTAAAAGATACTTGGACAATAACATGAATGATAGAGGGATATGGGCCAAATGCGGACATGGGACTTGCTTATTCGGGGCATCTAGGTCGATATGATGAGTTGTGCCAAAGGTTCTCTTTTTGTGCCGTACGACTCTATAAGTCTCGGTGGGGCGTCAGATCGTTCAGCCTCTGCATTAGCCCAGGCAAAGCGTGGATATATGGAATGCTGAGAAAGCAAGGCCAAGAGATGTAATGCTGAAGCTCTATAAGGCGCTGGTCAGGCTGCATTTGGAGTACTGTGAGCAAATCTGGGCCCCGTATCTGAGGAAGGATGTGTTGTCTCTGGAGAGGATCCAGAGGAGGTTTACAAGAATTACCCCAGGAATGAGTGGGGTAGTATATGATGAGTGTTTGACAGCACTGGGACTCTGCTCGCTGGAGTTTAGAAGGGGGACCTCATAGAAACTTACATAATAATGAAAAGCATAGATAGAGTGGATGTGGAAAGGATTTTTTCCACTGGTAGGAGAGTCTAGGACCAGAGGTCATAGCCTCAGAATTAAAGGGCGCTCTTTTAGGAAGGAGGTGAGGAGAAATTTCTTTAGTCAGTGGGTCTCATTGCCACAGAGGGCTGTGGAGGCCAAGTCAGTGGATATTTTTAAGGCAGAGATAGACCAATTCTTGATTAGAACGGGTGTCAAGGGTTATGAGGAGAAGGCAGGAAATGGGAATGGAGGCAGAGATCAGCCATGATTGAATGGTGGAGTAGACTCTTTGGGCCAAATGGCCTAATTCTACTCCCATAACTTATGAACTTGTGAAGTGCCAAATCAAATCACATTGGATTTGTTCTGTTCGAATATACTTAATGTTACAATGGGTCTGCTCTCTTTACTCCATCAAAGTCAACGTATAAAACCTCTGAACACACCAGTGTGACTTCAAGTTCAAATTCAAGTTCAAGTTCAAGTGAGTTTATTGTCACGTGTCCCTGATAGGACAATGAAATTCTTGCTTTGCATCAGCACAACAGAACATAGTAGGCATTTACTACAGAACAGATCAGTGTGTCCATATATCATTATATAAATATATACACACATGAATAAATAAACTGATAAAGTGCAAATAACAGATAATGGGTTATTAATGATCAGAGTTTTGTCCGAGCCAGGTTTAATAGCCTGATGGCTGTGGGGAAGTAGCTATTCCTGAACCGGGTCGTTGCAGTTCTCAGGCTCCTGTACCTTCTACCTGAAGGTAGCAGGGAGATGAGTGTGTGGCCAGGATGGTGTGGGTCCTTGATGATGCTGCCAGCCTTTTTGAGGCAGCGACTGCGATAAATCCCCTCGATGGAAGGAAGGTCAGAGCCGATGGTGGACTGGGCAGTGTTTACAACTTTTTGTAGTCTTTTCCTCTCCAGGGCGCTCAAGTTGCTGAACCAAGCCACGATGCAACCGGTCAGCACGCTCTCTACTGTGCACCTGTAGAAGTTAGAGAGAGTCCTCCTTGACAAACCGACTCTCCTTAATCTTCTCAGGAAGTAGAGGCACTGATCTGCTTTCTTGATAATTGCATTAGTGTTCTCGGACCAGGACTTAATTTCCCATTGAAGTAGTTACATCCATTTATTTTAAATTAATTGTAATTAGTTGATCAGCAATATGCTCAGCTCAAAAGGCCAACAATAAACTCTGCCTTTTTAACCCATATCTGGTTTAAACACTTAAAACAAAACACTTGATTAGCAGACTGAATGTACTGTTGCAAGTTTAATGGGAAGTTTACATGTAAATACAATGACCTTCTGAAACTCCATGAGACATTAAACATTGGATACCATTTTCTATATACCAATAAGGAAGCACAATTCAGCAACAAATAATACCCTTTCCACAGATGATAGACACAAAATGCTGGAGTAACTCAGTGGGCTAGGCAGCATCTCTTGGGAAAAGGCATAGGTGATGTTTCGTGTTGACACCATTCTTCAGACTGAGAGTCCTTCACACAAAGGGTGGGTGGTGTATGAACAAGCTGCCAGAGTAGGTAGTTGTAGCAGGGTCTATCCCAACATTTAAGAAGCAGTTAGACAGGTTCATGGATCAGCTTTGGAGGAAAATGAAGCAAATGTGGGCAAGAGGGACTAGTGTAGCTGGGACAGGAAGTGGCGGCGCTGCGTGGCAGCTGCGGCTCACCTGCAGTCCGTCTGTTTTTTTCTTTTTTTTCGTCCTTTTGTGTCTGTTTTTAGTTAGAATTTTGGTTTATTAGGCTGTGTTTGTGTGGTGGGGGGGGGGGGGGGAGGGTGGGAGAAACAAGGTTTTAGTCTCTCCCTTCGGGGGGATGCGACCTTTTCTTGTCGTGTCCCCCGTCACCGTCTCCGTCTGTGCTGAGGCCTAATGGCGGAGCTGGTGGCCTCGGAGCTGTGGCGAGCGTTCAGAGCTCCAGCGTTCCAGCGGCGGCGGCGGCCCGGCTTCGGGGCTTCGGGGCTTCGGCGCTCCGGCGGCTCTCCAGCGGTGCTCCAGCAGCGGCCCGGCTTCGGCGCTCCGGCGGCTCTCCAGCGGTGCTCCAGCAGCGGCCCGGCTTCGGAGCTCCGGTGGCTCCAGCGGATCTCCAGCGGGGCTCCAGCGGCTCTCCAGCAGGTGCTCCAGCAGCGGCCCGGCTTCGGAGCTCCGGCGGCTCCAGCAGTTGCTCCAGCAGCGGCCCGGCTTCGGCGCTCCAGCGGTGCTCCAGCGGCGGCCCGGCTTCGGGGCTTCGGCGCTCCAGCGGCTCTCCAGCGGTGCTCCAGCAGCGGCCCGGCTGCGGCGCTCCAGCGGCTCTCCAGCGGTGCTCCAGTGGCGGCCCGGCTTCGGAGCTCCGGCGGCTCCGGCGTTCCCGTGGTCGATCCTGACTGGGAGCTGTGGTGGTGTTCCGGCATTCCGGCAACGGCGGCGGTGGCGGCCTGGCTTCGGAGGCTCGGCCGCGGGCCTAGTGGACGATGACATCGAAGGCCTGGATTGCCTCAGTACAGAGGGGGAACAAGTAGGGGAAAAAGACAAAGACTTTAAGACTTTTGCCTTCCACCACAGTGAGGAGGTGCTTGGTGAACTCACTGTGGTGGATGTTAAATATGTGTTTATTGTGTGTTTTGTTTTAATTTATTACATGTTATGACTGCAAGGTAACAAATTTTGTTCAGACCGAAAGGTCTGAATGACAATAAAGGAATCTGAATCTGAATCTGAATCTGAATTTGAACATGTTGGCCGTTGTGGGCAAGTTGGGCTGAAGGGGCTGTTTCCACACTGTATCACTCTATGACTCTATGACTCTATGACTCCTGAGAGAGGGTGTTGCAGAGCGCTCGTCGGAGAGAGGAGGAGAATTTCTTCAAAGTAGGCACACCTGAAGAGATTTTGCAGTGGATCAGGCAAAATGTGTAGGAAGGAACTGCAGATGCTGGTTTACACCAATAATAGACATGAATGCTGGAGTAACTCAGCGGGTCAGGCTGCATCTCTGGAGAAAAAGAATTTCAGGTCAAAACCCTTCTTCTGACTCTCAGAACTCCCAGTCTGAAGAAAGGTTTTGACCCGAAACATCACCTATTCCTTTCACCCTTTCCTTACACAAGTACCTGGCCTATGTTTTTGTAATTTATAAAGTACAATAATGTTTACAGTATGTTCATAATATATTCTAATATTTATATAAAAATGTATAATATTTAATATTTAATATTTTAGAATCAACAAGCTCATCAGGAAAGCTAGCTCCGTCTTGGGAGTGGAGTTGGATTTGTTGGGGATGGTCTTAGAGGGGAGGACAATACAGCTCACCCCCTCCATGACACACTGGTCAACCTGAGGAGCACCTTCAGCAACAGACTGGTTCCACCAAGATGCAGCACAGAACAATATACTTTTTCCCTGTGGCTATAAAACTGTACAACTCCTCCCTGTTCTGTGATGGTGTAGACTGCCTCCCCTTTTGCCCCTCCCACCCCCACCCAACCCACCCGCCCACCCCAATCTTGCACATTCCCAATCCTGGACTTTTCACATCGCCTTAAATTTCATGTTTTATGTATCTTGTGTTTTATGATTGTTGGCAGGCCAATTTCCCTGCTGGGATCAATGGAGTTCTATAGTATTGTACCGTATAATACACTGTATTATACTGTGTCTTATATATATACATAAGATGTCACAGAATAATCTTAAAAGCCAGGAAAGGTGGAGTTACTGGTGAGCCCACCCTCAGTGGTTACATTAACATCGACTATTCACAAATTGCCTGTACATTATAAACTCATCTCCATCATTTGGTCTGAACATTACCACAGGATGAGATTCTGATTAGATCCTTGTTTTGGATGCACAGCTCATTAGACTCCTCTTGTATCTTAAAGCTTTAACTGTTCTGGCTTCTTGGTAGATGTGGGAATAAAGAGGTGGATTTAAAATGTGCAGGTCTGCCTTTTTACATCAATATTATAAGTGGCAACCTACAATTTAAAGATAGATACAAAATGCTGGAGCAACTCAGCGGGACAGGCAGCATCTCTGGAGAGCAGGAACGGGTGACGTTTTGGGCCGAGATCCTTCCTCTGACTGAGAGTCAGGGGAGAGGGAGTCTAGAGATGTGGAGGAGTAAGGTGTGATAATGAGAGAGCAAAGCAGACCGATGATAAGAAAATGTAGAATAAAATGCTGGAGGTACTCAGCAGGTGAAGCAGCATCTATGGAGAGAAGGAATGGAAACATAGAAAATAGGTGCAGGAGTAGGCCATTCGGCCCTTCAAGCCTGCACCGCCATTCAATATGATCATGGCTGATCATCCAACTCAGTATCCTGTACCTGCCTTCTTTCCATATCCCCTGAACCCTTTAGCCAATAGGGGCCACACCTAACTCCCTCTTAAATATAGCCAATGAACTGGCCTCAACTACCTTGTGTGGCAGAGAATTCCACAGATTCACCACTCTGTGTGAAAAATGTTTTTCTCATCTCAGTCCTAAAAGACTTTCCCTTATCCTTAAACTGTGACCCCTTGTTCTGGACTTCCTCAACATCGGGAGCAATCTTCCTGCATCTAGCCTGTCCAACCCCTTAAGAATTTTGTAAGTTTCTATAAGATCAGCCCTCAGTCTTCTAAATTCTAGCGAGTACAAGCCAAGTCTATCCAATCTTTCTTCATATGAAACTCCTGCCATCCCAAGAATCAGTCTGGTGAACCTTCTCTGTACTCCCTCATTGGCAAGAATGTCTTTCCTCAGGTTAGGAGACCAAAACTGTACACAATACTCCAGGTGTGGTCTCACCAACAACTGCAGTAGATCCTCCCTGCTCCTATACTTAAATCCTTTTGCCATGAATGCTAACATACCATTCGCTTTGTTCACTGCCTGCTGCACCTGCATGCCTACTTTCAATGACTGGTGTACCATGACACCCAGGTCTCCTTGCATCTCCCCTTTTCCTAATCGGCCACCATTCAGATAATAGTCTACTTTCCTGTTCTTGCCACCAAAGTGGATAACCTCACGTGTATCCACAATATACTGCATCTGACATGCATTTGCCCACTCACCCAGTCTATCCAAGTCACCTTGCACCTCGACGTTTCGGGTCGAGACCCTTCTTCAGACAGTTCTTTCTTAAACAGGAAATGTAGAATGGTTTATTGTTAGCTGAGGTAATTTGCAGTGATCATTAAATCCAATACTTTATTAACTTGACTTTTGCAAATTGAAGCTGTTATTACAGTCATCATTTTCGTGCAGGAGATTTTACAGTACCTGTAACCAGAAAAGAAGAATACTGTACTTCTGAAATCTAATTAACCACCACTCCTTTATTCATTCTGCATGGGTCTGGAAACCTTTTCCTTTGAAGTACATACACAATTCCCCACTGAGCATTACAATTGACTCTGCTGCCACCATTCCTTCAGGCCGTATATTCACTACGCATAAAAAAAAGTTTTCCTCATCTCCCCCCTGAAACATTTACCAATTATCTTAATTCTGCATCGATTACTCACTGTCCCCTTTGGCAATGAAAGCAGTTTCTCATTATTCGCTGGCAAAACCCTTTATAGTTTCCAACACTATTATTATATTTCTGCTTCATGTTCTCTGCTCTATTAAGCCCATCGTCTTCGAAGCCCCCATTTTATGGTTATAGCTGCAATTAGGAACTCGGATTAGATGCTATATAGTCATACAACATGAAAACTGGCCCTTCGGCCCATCTCGTCCATGCTGACCAAGATGTCTCATTTAAGATAGTCCTATTTGCCTTCTTTGGCCCATAACCCTCTAACCCTTTCCTATCCGTGTACTTTTCCAGTGACTTCTAAATGTTGTTACAGTACTTATATCAACTAAAGAATGGACCGACTGGGCTTATATTCATTGGAATTTAGAAGGATGAGAGGGGATCTTTTAGAAACATATAAAATTCTTAAAGGATTGGACAGATAGATGCAGGAAAGAATAATGCAGGAAAAATGTTCCCGATGTTGGGGGAGTCCAGAACCAGGGGTCACAGTTTAAGAATAAGGGGTAGGCCATTTAGGACTGAGATGAGGAAAAGTTTTTCACCCAGAGAGTTGTGAATCTGTGGTATTCTCTGCCACAGAAGGCAGTGGACGCCAATTCATTGGATGTATTCAAGAGTGGGATATCGCTCTTAGAATCAAGGGATATGGGGAGAAGGGAGGAATGGGTTACTGAATCTGGATGATCAGCCATGACCATATTGAATGGCGGTGCTGGCTCAAAGGGCCGAATGGCCTACTTCTGTACCTATGGGAGATGAGTGTGGCCAGGATGGTGTGGGTCCTTGATGATACTGCCAGCCTTTTTGAGGCAGCGACTGCGATAGATCCCCTCGATGGAAGGAAGGTCAGAGCCGATGATGGACTGGGCAGTGTTTACTACTTTTTGTAGTCTTTTCCTTTCCAGGGTGCTCAAGTTGCCGAACCAAGCCACGATGCAACCGGTCAGCAAGCTCTCTACTGTGCACCTGTAGAAGTTAGAGAGAGTCCTCCTTGACAGACCGACTCTCTGTAATCTTCTCAGGAAGTAGAGGCGCTGATGGGCTTTCTTAATAATTGCATCTGTGTTCTCGGACCAGGAAAGATCTTCACAGATGTGCACGCCCAGGAATTTGAAGCTCTTGACCCTTTCAACCATCGACCCGTTGATATAAACGACTGTGGCTCCCCATCCCACTCCCCTGGTGCTATCCTTATCAATCCAAGTTCATGTTCACATTTATTATCACATGCACCAGTTAAGGTACAGTGGAATTTGACTTCTCATGCAGCCATACAAACAAAAGGGCACAATACACAATAGAATATAAAATGAACATCCAACACAGTGGGATCACCATTCTTCACTGTGGTGGGAGGCAATAACTTTCCGTCAGTCCTCCTCCTTTGTTCATCTGTGGTCAGGGCCAAGGAACCTCCGCAGTTGCCACTATGGAAGACCCGATGTACAGGCCCTCTCGTCGGGATGTTCGAAACTCCGACGTCAGGATTGCAACAGAGATATGTGCGGTGTATGTAATAGAAATGGTGTTACCTGCCTCCAAGTTAAAGTGGGAGGAGTGTTGGGTATGTGATATAATTAGCATATGTGATGTCTTGTGCAAGGACGCATGCGCAGGGGAGACTCAAGGGGGCGTCCTGGAATAAAGAAGCTTGTTAGTTTACTCCCGTGTCCGAGCCTTATTTAAGTCACAACCTCCTCTCTAACTGCTCCCCCTCTGTGATACCCTTCCCTCCAACTCTACAACCCCTTTATCATCGATACTTTTTTGCATATCTTTCATTCATTGTTCTTTATCTCTCCACATCACCGTCTATATCTCTCGTTTCCCTGATCCCTGACCAGTCTGAAGAAGGGTCTCGACCCGAAACGTCGCCTATCTCCTTCACTCCTTAGATGCTGCTGCACCCGCTGAGTTTCTCCGGCTTTTTGTGTAACCCTTATTTAAGTCTGTTCCAAGCACCCACATACACAACAATATGCTTTTGCGCCCACTCAGTTTTTTTTTTCACAGGAAAAGGGAGAACATCGCCGATTTTCCGGCAACTGATGATCTGGCGCCTCCTTTCATCTGGACAAAATCACATGGGCGCACTTGTAATCCCTCCCGGACGTCCCCCCGAAAGTGTAGATCCTAGGCCGGGCAAGGTAGCCGATCTCAACCTCATTGGGCCTTCTGCAACAATCGGTGGGTGGTATTTGCCTCCTGCGGCCAGGGTTCTAGAACTCCGGCCCAGTCGGAGCCAGCAGATCTCCGAGGTCATCTTTGCGGGCCAATATCTAGGTCTCTCAGAGGCCTAGGAGGACCATTCCAGTAGTGTTGGCCTCCTCTCGGAGGCCGTGACCTCTGTTGGTCTGGGAACACCACTTAATCCAGAAAGGCTTCTGGAATCAAGGGTGCCGGAACATTGGTTGGGAGAGGGGGAGAAATGGAAAGAGATCTTCACACATCTGATGGTTGACAACTACAGGCTCTGACTGTTGGGGACCGAGTGACACAATTGAACAAAACGTATCTAGAAGTCATATGGCTCTGAGACACATTGGCTTTGCTTTAACAGCAATTGAGACATCTCAATTCATAATGATGACATGCCACATATTTTCACCTTGTCAGGACTGATTTATCTCACACAAGATTAAGAGCATTTTGTGCTCTATGTCTATGGATAAGTTCTTCCATTCTTACAACTGTTGCATTTGTAATTATGTATGGGACTTGGATTATTATGGTGGTTTAACCAGTTCAGTGGCAATACTTGGGTCATGGCCAATAGTGAGAAAAAACTTGGAAGGGAACAGGTTAAAAGGGAATTGATTGCAGCTATGGTTAACAGTCCAAGAGTTAAAAGATCAGCTCATACTTTCCTTCTGTCAATTTATCAACTATTATATGTTGTAAGTTGCTGCACGGTGAGGTAAAAATATCTGCCAGTGGAAAGGGTTAACAGTTTTGTATAAAATATTATCAGAACGGCACAGCGGTAGAGTTGCTGCCTTAAAGCTCCAGAGGCCCCGGTTCGATCCTGACATAGAAACATGGAAAATAGGTGCAGGAGTAGGCCATTCGGCCCTTCGAGCCTGCACCGCCATTCAATATGATCATGGCTGATCATCCAACTCAGTATCCTGTACCTGCCTTCTCCCCATACCCCCTGATCCCTTTAGCCACAAGGGCCACATCTAACTGGCCTCAACTGCCTTCTGTGGCAGAGAATTCCACAGACTCACCACTCTCTGTGTGAAAAATTATTTTCTCATCTCGGTCCTAAAAGACTCCCCCCTTATCATTAAACTGTGACCCCTTGTTCTGGAGATCCCCAACATCGGGAACAATCTTCCTGCATCTAGTCTGTCCAACCCCTTAAGAATTTTGTAAGAATGAGATCACCCCTCAATCTTCTAAATTCCAGCGAGTACGAGCGGATTCTATCCAGTCTTTCTTCATATGGAAGTCCTGCCATCCCAGGAATCAGTCTGGTGAACCTTCTCTGTACACCCTCTATGGCAAGAATGTCTTTCCCCGGATTAGGAGACCACTGACTATGGGTGCTGTCTGTACAGGTTTGTATGGTCCCTGTCACCAAATAGATTTTTTATGGGCAGCACTGTGGCGCTGGGGTAGAGTTGCTGCCTTACAACGCCAGAGACCCGGGTTCAATCCTGACTACGGGTGCTGCCTGTACAGCGTTTGCACTTTCTCCCCGTGACCTGCCTGGGATTTCACTGGGTGATCCGGTTTCCTCCCACACTGGAAAGACGTACAGGTTTGTAGGCTGATTGGCTTCTGTAAATTGTAAATTATCCCTAGCGTGTAGGGATGATTACATTATTTTCACTTGCATCAAACAATTATTAAAGTAGGATAGTGCTCGTGTACGGGGTATCTCAAAACTCTAAAGTGTTATGAAGAACAGCACAGAACCAGCCTCCTCAGACCATTAGCACCCTTATACGTCAATCTTACCTCAAACCTATTTTTATTCTCACCACATTCCTATTAACTCCCTTTAAATTTTACCACTCACCCACGCAATTTACAATTTAAATGCAAGATTATCCATCAGTCAACTCAGCATCGACCGCAGATCGTTTCTGGTTCAGAGGCATTTTATGCAGTTGCGATTCTTAGCTGCTCACATTTGTTTGCAAGATGGAATATTATACAACATAATAATATTTTATATAATGTTGAGAAAGAACAAAATGGGGTATTTTCCTCTTTCCGTGATATCGTTGCCATATCCCATAAGGAGCAGCATTAGTGCGGGTGTCAGGGGTTATGGCGGAGAAGGCAGGAGAATGCGGTTAGGAAGAGATAAATCAACCATGATTAAATGGCAGAGTAGACTTGATAGGCTGAATGGCCTAATTCTGTTCCTATCACATATGACCATATGTCCAGGTCCTTTGTCAAAAGTTAACCATGTGGGATAATTTGAGGCACAACCTCACATCAAGATATCTCTGAAGATTCACTCTTACAACAAAGGCACTATATAAACAAGACTTCAACTTTAGAACAGGTAGTAGAGCTGCTGCCTTACAGTGCCAGAGACCTGGGTTCAATCCTGACTATTGGTGCGGACTTTGCACATTCTCCCCGTGACCTGCGTGGGTTTCCTCCAGGAGCTCCGGTTTATTCCCACACTCCAGAGACGTACAGGATTGTAGTTAATTGGCTTGGGTAAAATTGTAAAATGTCCCGTGTGTGGGATCACTGGTCGGTGCAGACTCAGTGAGCTAAAGGGTCGGTTTCTGCGCTGCATCTCTGTACTAAACAAAACTAAACTGAGACTTGCCTCACTTCTCCCAATAATTAATGATTACAATATTTTCACTTGCATCGAATATTCATTAAAGTTACATTTGCAGTCAGTAAACCTGTAAGCAGAGCAAACATCATGTTATCTTTACCAGCGTGATCCTAAAGGAAGATTGATTTCACTTAATTCTGAAGGCTGTACAAGATGTTTTTACATCTCATGATTCTCAGTGCCACAAGGTTATTGCCAAATGAGCAAGCAAAACACATTTTGAATTTCTGGAGCAATTTTTCTTTTGAATTCATATTTAATCAGCCAAGACCTGAAGAGATGTAGCTGTGCAAGAACAGTGTCATTTAGCTGGTGGATAAGAGGCCTGTAACCATGGTTACTGCTATAAAAAGGTCACCTTCAGGAAATTCTTTGTAAAGAATAATGTAGGGGATAATGAGAGATCCTGTAAGTGTTGATCAAGTGCAGGCCTCATTAGAGGACATTATAATTATCTATGTGTTTTATAAAGTCTGTTTACTCTCATTTATCATACTATGTGCTTGCAACAGCATTTAATGATCTTTGTAGGCAGAAATCCAGTTGGTTAAAAAAAAAACAGACTTTAAGAGTTTATTTATCTGGAAAATCTAGGAAGCAGGTTGCTTCCTCATTTATTCTATGAAGGAGACAATTGCTCTTGCCTTGTCTGGTAACGGCGGGTTAAGTACAGTTCCAAGTCCCTGAATTCCTAATTAGTCACAAGTTCCAAAGTTCATGGTTCTTCATCGCAGAATGAGGCTTCCCAATTAGCTTATGAGCTACAAGTATCAGCAGAATTTCCAGACAGGAGGACACCGTGTACATTTATCTCAATGAATTTGTTCTGATGTCTTTTTTCACCTCAGGCTGTTCTTTCCAGGATATTAAAGGAACATACGCCGGAAATATAAGTGAATAAGGATTCCCTTCTCCCACCACCACACAGGCACCGCCATTCCATCAAACCCAAAGTGCTCCATCTACGCCTATCCCGCCAACCCATATTTGGCTCATATCCCTCTGTACCGTTTGTGCCAATGGCACTAACACTTCTTTCGTATCCGCCTGCTGGCTTCATGCTCTCCCTGCTTCGTAAGGCTGGACGTCAAGCCACATGTGCATAGAAACATAGAAAATAGGTGCAGGAGGAGGCCATTTGGCCCTACGAGCCAGCACCGCCATTCATTGTGATCATGGCTGATTGTCCCCTATCAATAACCCGTGCCTGCCTTCTCCCCATATCCCTTGACTCCACCAGCCCCTAGAGCTCTATATAACTCTCTTAAATCCATCCAGTGACTTGGCCTCCACTGCCCTCTGTGGCAGGGAATTCCATAAAATCACAACTCTCTGGGTGAAAACGTTTTTTCTCACCTCAGTCTTAAATGACCTCCCCTTTATTCTAAGAAAAGGAGTGTGGGAGATATTGCTCAAACTTTGCCTAGCTATTACCATTGTATGTCCCCAGTGGTCCTTAGAGTCAGAGAGCCATAGAGTGACACAGTGTGGAAACAGGCTCCTCGGCCCAACTTGCCTGCACCGGCCAACAATGTCCCAGCTACCCCATGCCCACCTGCCTGCGCTTGGTCCATATCCCTCCAAACCTGTCCTATCCATGTACCTGACTACCTGTTCTTTAAAGATGGGATAGTCCCAGCCACAACTACCTCCTCTGGCAGCTTGTTCCATACACCCACCACCCTTTGTGTGAAAAAGTTACCCCTCTGATTTTTATTAAATCTTTTCTCCTTCACCTTGAACCTATATCCTCTGGTCCTCGATTCCCCTACTCAGGGCAAGAGAATCTGTGCCTCTACCTGATCTATTCCTCTCATGGTTTTGTACACTTGGTGGGAGAGTCCATTAGGTCCAGAGGTCATCGACTCAGAATTAAAGGGCGTTCTTTCAGAAAGGAGGTGAGGAGGAACGTCTCTACTCAGATGGTAGTTAATCTGTGGAACCTATTACCACAGAGAGTTGCAGAGGCCAATTCAGTGGATATTTTTATAGGCAGGAAAATGGGATTGGGAGGTAGAGTTCAGCCATGATTGAATGGCGGAGTAGACTAGACTCGATGGGCCGAATGGCTTAATTCTATCTCCTGTAAATGGTGAAAGTGAACTTGTAAAAGGTCCAAAGGGATTATTTCAAAGAAGAGCAGGGAGTTCTCCCAAAACAGTCACCGTAAAACTGGTCAGTCTGAGAAAGAGTTTCAACCAGAAACGTCACCTATTCACAATCTACAGAAATGCTGCCTGACCTGCTGAGTTACTCCAGCACTCTGTGTCCTTCTATGTAAATAATTAAGGGGCTTTAAGGGCCTGTTCCACTTACATGCCCTTGGCACGCAAATTACGCAACCTCGTGGTCGCGTTGAGGCGAACGGGCATCGTATGGCTGTGCGGGGCCGGTCCCGCTGAGAAGTGCGGAGGGGTATGTTGTTGTGCGCGACATCGCGCGGGGCTCCGAAATTTTTGTAGTGAACAATACCTTCACGCGCCAACGGCCTGTCACGTAACTGACAGCCAAAGTGGCACAGGCCCAAGACCCTGGCGCGACGCAACATCTCACCTCCAACAGCAGCAGAAGCAGGCAAACGATCGCCGAGCTCGGCCTGGGGCTCACGGCCGTTGCGGTCCGGATCCGCCCCCATTTCTACTCCCAGAGCGGGGCCAAGAAAATTGAAGATGGACTCAAAATGCTGGAGTAACTCAGTGGGACCGGCAGCATCTCTGGAGAGAAGGAATGGATGACGTTTCGGGTCTAGATCCTTCTTTCAGACTAAAGAAGAGTTTCAACACAAAACGTCACCCATTCCTTGTCTCCAGAGATGATGCCGGTCCCGCTGAGTTACTCCAGCTTTGTGTCCATCTTCAAATGACATCACATACTCCAGACGGCTGTGTGTACGCATGTAATCACGCCCGACCTTCGCGGGAACCATCGCGGCTCAACGCGACCACGTATTATCTCTCTGATGTGTGTGTGTTGGAGCTGGGGTTGGAGCTGGGGGGGGGGGGGGGTTGGGGGGGGTTGGGAGAGAGGAATGAATGGCAGGGGTGGGACAAGTCTTCCATCATGGAGAGTAGCAACATGGAACTGCAGATGATGGTTAACAAAAAACACACAAAGTGTTGTGGTAACTCAATGGGTCAAGAAGCATCTGCGGAGAAAATGCATCGGTTACGTTTCGGTTCCAGACTATAAAGCCAAAGAAGAAGGAATGTAGGTGGGAAGGGAGGGAGAGGAGAGACGTAGATGCAAATCCAGGTGAGGCACAGAGAGGAGTGAGAGGAATTAAAAAATGGGGGGTAAAGAAGGCAGGGTGGGGAGGTTTGTAGTTACCTAAATATAGAGAAATCAATGTTCATATGTTAGGGTTGTAAGCTACCCAAGCAAAACATCAGGTGCTGTTCCTCTAGTTTGCACGTGACCTCATTCTGGCAACAAAACGTGATACATGTCCAAATTATGAATGGTATGACTTTGAAGCAACAAGCAGTTGATAGTGGTCTTGGTGTCCCAGTCCTTCCATGTATAGTTCAGTTTTAGTTTAGATTAGATTAGAGTTCATGGTGGAAACAGGCCCTTCGGCCCACCGAGTCCACGCCGACTAGCGATTCCCGCACACTAACACTATCCACCAGCACATTTTTACATTTGTGGAGTCTGTGGAATTCTCTGCCTCAGAGGGCGGTGGAGGAAGGTTCTCTGGATACTTTCAAGGGAGAGCTAGATAGGGCTCTTAAAAATAGCGGAGTCAGGGGATATGGGGAGAAGGCAGGAACGGGGTACTGATTGGGGATGATCAGCCATGATCACATTGAATGGCGGTGCTGGCTCAAAGGGCCGAATGGCCTACTCCTGCACCTATTGTCTATTGTCTATTGTCTATTGTCTATTTATAGCAAGCCAATTGACCTACAAACCTGTACGTCTTTGGAGTGTGGGAAGAACCCGAAGATCTCAGACAAAACCCACGCAGGTCACCGGGAGAACAGACAGCACCCATAGGCAGGATCGAACCCGGGTCTCTGGCGCTGTAAGGCAGCAGCTCTACATGCTGCCACAGGTGGCAAGGGTTACGTGATTGGAAGATGGTGAGAAAGCTGAAGAGCCGATTCCTTTACCTTTCCTGTTAACTTATTCTGCTGACAACAGTATTATTCACTAGTCTGATCTTTCACCAGTAGTGTTTATATTGCCTCGACAGGCACCTGTATTGGAAGAATGATGAGCAAAACCTGCTCTTGAGGGGGCTCTTGGTACCTTTCACGGCAGCATCACCACATCATTTACTTTCAGCACTGTGACTAGAGTCAAGACTGCTTTATAAAATCAATGGGCCATTAGATGTTATGGCTAGCTGAGGCATTTTAACCTGTCATTACGATGTTAATGAGCTTCTTTTATGACATGCACCTCAATGAATTATCGAACCAGTTAAAACTGTTGACCATGACGGAATTCCAGCAAGGCCCATTAATCATGATTTGGGGCAGATTGCTCCTGCATTTGAGCTTAACTACATTTTTCTTCATTGAGCTGTCTTTACTTTATAATAATAAGAATTCATGAGCAATGGGCCAGTCTCTCCACATGGATAGGACAGGTATGGAGGGATCTGGGCCAAATGCAGGCAGGTGGGACTAGTGCAGCTGGGATATGATGGCTGGTTTGGGCATGTTGGGCCGAAGGACCTGTTTCCACGGTTCTATTACTCTATGACTCTAAGATTTGGGCAAACAACATTTTGCACGTTCTCCCTGTGACCTCATGGGTTTCCTCTGGGTGCTCTGGTTTCCTCCCACATCCCAAAACTCTGTGGCTTTGTAAGTTAATTAACCTCTGTAAATTGTCCATAGTGTGGAGGAGGGAGTGGGTGCGACAGAAACATAGAAAAGTGTGAATGGGTGATCGATGTTCGGTGTGGAGTCGGTTGGATGAAGGGGCCTGTTTTATGCTGTCTCACTAAACTAAACTAAACTAAACTAAACTATTAGAGCACTGTGCATCTTTAGAGTTCTCTACCCTAACAGCTGTGGAGATTGAATTTATAACATATTTAAAGTTGAGATACGATATTTTTTTGTACAGTTGGGGTATACAACTGGGCAGGAGAGTGGAACTGAGGCTGTGATCAGATTAGCCCTGATATTGAATGGTGGAATGGGCTTCAGAAGTGTACTGCTGCTCCTTTATCTGATAGAATATGGAACACAGAACAGTGGAACAGATGAACAGGCCCTTCAGCCCACAAAATCTGTGCTGAAAATGATGCCACGTTAAACCATCCGGCACCCAAATACACCTGGACCATTTCCGACACTTCCCTACCATTTCTTGACCTCACTATCTCCATCGCAGGTGATAGACTTCTGACCAACATCCACTATAAACCCACTGACTCCCATGGCCATCTAGACTCTACACTTCATCCCACCCTGCTTCCTGTAAGGACTCCATCCCTTACTCCTGATTCCTCCGTCTACATCGCATCTGCTCCCAGGATGAGGTGTTCCACACCAGGGCATCGGAAATGTCCTAATTCTTCAGGGAACGGGGGGGGGTTCCCCGTCCCTACTATAGATGATGCTCTCACCAGGGATTCTTCCATAACACTGCCCTCTCTCCCCATCCCCTCACTCGTAACAAGGGTAGAGTCCCCCTAGTCCTCACCTTCCACCCTGCTAGCCGTCACGTACAACACATTATCCTCCATCATTTTCGCCACCTCCAACATGACCCCACCACTTGCCACATCTTCCCATCTCCTCCCCGTCTGCTTTCCGCAAAGACCTCTCCCTCCATAACTCCTTGGTCAATTCGTCCCTTCCCACCCATAGCACCCCCTCCCCGGGCACCTTTCCTTGCAACCGCAAGAAATGCTACACTTGACACTTTACCTCACCCCTTGACTCAATTCAAGGGCCCAAGCAGTCGTTCCAGGTGCGACAGAGGTTCACCTGCACCTCCTCCAACCTCATCTATTGCATCCACTGCTCTAGATATCAGCTGATCTACATCGGTGAGACCAAGGCTAGGCTTGGCGATCTCTTCGCCGAACACCTCTGCTGGTCCGCAAGAACCAACCTGATCTCCCGGTGGCTCAGCACTTCAACTCCCCCTCCCATTCCGAATCTGACCTTTCTGTCCTGGGCCTCCTCCATGGCCAGAGTGAGGACCATTGAAGAGCAGAACCTCATATTTAGCTTGGGCAGTTTATACCCCAGCGGTATGAACATTGACCTCTCCAATTTCAGGTAGCCGTCACTGTCCCCCTCCTTCTCAGCTCTCCCTCAGCCCTCTGGCTCCTCCTCTTCCTTTTTTCTTCCCGCCCCCCCCCCCCCCCCCCCCCCCCCCCCCCCCCCCCACCCTACATCAGTCTGAAGAAGGGTCTTGGCCCGAAACGTTGCCTATTTCCTTCGCTCCATAGATGCTGCCGCACCCGCTGAGTTTCTACAGCACTTCTGTCTCTCTTCCAAGTAAAACTAATCTGCTCTGTCTGCACACGATCTATGTCCCTGCATTCCCTATATATCCATGTATCTGTCCAAAGCCTCGATGTTGTCCTATTGCATCTGCCTCCACCTGGCAGTGTGTTCTTTGCACCCACCATTTTCTGTGTAAAAAAACTTGCTCTGCACACCTTCTTTAAATTTTGCCCCTCTCACCTTGAAGTTCTGCCCTCTAGTTTAGTTTAGTTTTGAGATACAGCACGGAAACAAGCCCTTCGGCCCACAAAATCCGCGACGACCAGCGATCGTCGCACACTAACACTATCTTTCACACTAGGGACAGTTTACAATTTTACCAAAGCCAATTAACCTACAAACCTGTACGTCTTTGTGGGTGTGGGAGGAAACCGGAGCGCCCGGAGAAAACCCACCCAGGTCACGGGGAGAACCTACAAACCCCGTACGGACGGCACCCGTAGTCAGGATCGAACCCGGGTCTCCGATGCTGTAATGGGCCTCTCCAACTTAGGCGATTTTTCAGGCGACCATAATGAGGCCGCGACTAGTTCCCAGAATGCACGAACTCCTCACGACCATGAAGGCAACTCCCCGGCAACCACCCGCGAACACGTGGTGACCACATAGTCGCCTAAAAAGTCTCCTAAGTGGGACAGGCCCATAAGGCAGCAAATCTATCACTGCGCCATCGTGCAGCCCTTTGACATTTCCCAACCTGGGAAAAAAGATTATGTTCAAAAACTCCTATCCATGGCCACGGGCACCATCCATTTACTTGACTGCTGTCTCACCTCGGCAGCCAATTTGTATGCTGGTCTTGTATCCTGTCCGTCTCACAGTAGTCTACTTCCACTCCAGTGAGTAGTGGCCCTGCTAAAGAATTATTGGAACAACAAAGAGGTGTTTTCATTTCAGTCCCTGTTAACATTCCCTCGAATGTCATAAAACAGATCAGATGGATGTCTATTTGACAGGCTGTCAAGCAGCATTCAGTCAGTCATTGGGCAATCTGCTTGCTGTCCTATTGATGTGGGCATGTCATACGGGTATTTTAAGTGATTGATGACTGAAGTGTGAGGGCAGGCTAGTTGAAAGAAAGAGATCATGTTGCGAAACCTAAAGGAAGATGTCAGGCCCGGGAGAACATGTTGTCAAACTGGAAAGGGTACAGAGAAGATTTACAAGGATGTTGCCAGGACAAGAGGGTCTGAGCTGTAGGGAGAGGTTGAATAGGCTGGGACCTTGGAGCGCAGGAGGATGAGGGGTGATCTTATAGAGGTGCATAAAATCATGAGAGGAATAGATTGGGTAGATGCACAGAGTCCCTTGCCCAGAGCAGGGGAATCGAGGACCAGAGGATAAAGTAAGTAAATAAGTAAATAATTTTTATTTATATAGCACTTTTAAATCAAATCATGTTGAAACCAAAGTGCGTTGCAGAGAAAATAAATTAGATTACCATACATCCATATAAAATTAAAAAAGAATAAAAATAAAGACACAATGCACTATAGGATTCAAAATGAACGTCCCCCCAACAGCAGAATCAACACTTTCCAGTGTGAGGGAAGGCACCAAAAAGTCCAGTCCTCCTCCTCCTCCTCCTCCCCCTCCAAGTCCAACCGAGGTCGGGGCCTATTCGAGGCCTCCGCAACCAGTCGCCGCAACGGCAGCCCGATGTTGTAGGCCCACCTGCCGGGAAGATGGAGCACCGGCGTCGGGCGAACAGTCCTCACATAGGTTTAAGGTGAAAGGGGAAAAGATGTAATAGGAATCTGAGGGGTAACTTTTCCACACAAAGGGTGGTGGATGTATGGAAAAAGCTGCCAGAGGAGGTAATTGAGGCTGGGACTATCCCAACATTTGAAGAAACAGTTAGACAGGAACATGGATAGGACAGGTCTGTAGGGATAGGGGCCAAAATGTGGTCAGGTGGGACTAGTGTAGCTGAGACATGTCAACTGGTGTGGGCAAGTTGAGCTGAGGGGCCTGTTTCCATGCTGTTTGACTCTATGACTCCATAACAGGTCTGGGTACCTGCTGCCTGGTCTGAAGAAGGGTCTCGGACCAAAACTTCACCTATTCTTTTACTCCAGTGATGCTGCCTGTACTGCAGAGTTACTCCAGCATTTTGTGTCCATCTTCGGTATACATAGACATCTGCAAATCCTTCCTACACATAGTTTGGAACAATTTGGTTTACTTTGCATTTGAAAAATTCTTGGAAGTCTTACTGTGTAAGTTTGTGAAGAGCACGTCCATGATATAAGGGCCATTCGGCATTTCGAGCCAGCAACGCCATTCAATATGACCATGGCTGATCATCCAAAATCAGTACCCCGTTCCTGCTTTTCCCCCCCTAACCCTTGATTCCATTAGCCCTAAGAGCTAAATCTAGCTCTCTCTTGATGATGATTTGTGCTGTTTGCCTTTGTGAACATGGCATATCCCTCTTGGTCAAGAAGGAACTGGCAGCATCTATGGAGCGAAGGAAATAGGCAACGTTTCGGGCCAAAACCCTTCTTCAGACATATCCCTCTTGCATGTTTAAGAAGGAACTGCAGATGCTGGAAAAATGGAAGGTAGACAAAAATGCTGGAGAAACTCAGCGGGTGCGGCAGCATCTATGGAGCGAAGAATAGGTGACGTTTCTGGTCGAGACCCTTCCTCTTGCATGGTTCTTTTAAGCTTTCCTCTTGTCTGAAGGCACTATTCGTGCTCTAAAGTTGCTCTGCTTTTTAAATGAAGAGCATGCAGGGGAAAAGGATTTTTACTGACTTTTTTATTCAATGCACTGGAAGAATTAAATGTACTGGGTTATCCTGATGGTGCTGGCATAAAGCATAAAGAGCTTCACTAATATAACAAAAAATATCATCTCATTAATCTAGAAGATTTTCACAAGTTAGGTCACAACCTAATTATTGGTCCGCCAAGAACTTATGATGCAGTTGAAGAATCTGAGGAGTATTTACACTTATTTAAGCAAAATGGAAATCAATGATGATCACAGAGGTCACAAAAATAATCATTGGCAATAAATGTTTAAGAAGGAACTGCAGATGCTGGAAAATCGAAGGTAGACAAAAATGCTGGAGAAACTCAGCGGGTGCAGCAGCATCTATGGAGCGAAGGAAATAGGCAATGTTTCGGGCCGAAACCCTTGATTCCATTAGCCCTAAGAGCTGAAGAAGGTTTTCGACCCGAAAAAGTTGCCTATTTCCTTCGCCCCATAGATGCTGCCGCACCCGCTGAGTTTCTACTGCATTTTTGTCTACCGTTGGCAAAAATGCTGCCTTTACGAGTTGACCCCAACATCCCAAAAAAAAGAATTAAGATCAAAATGAAAGCTGGTTTCAACCGATTAGCAGGGAGAAAGCAAACTGGCTTTTATTATAGGGTAGACACGAAATTCTGGAGTATCTCAGTGGGTGAGACGACATCTCTGGAGAAAAGGAATAGCTGACGATTCGGGTCAGAACCTTTCTTCAGACTGAAAAGAGAGAAGGCCAGAAGAGAACATGACCTCAGGAAGGGTGGAGCCCACAATGGCCCATTGTTGACAGGAGAAGATGTGCTAATGACAGGGATACAAGGATGCAAACAGTGGAACTATAAGGCGACTAGGGTGGTTGGGAATGCAGGAGTTACTTGAAATGAGAGAAATCAATGTTCACACTGTTGATTTGTAAGATGCCCAAGTGGAATAGGAGGTGCTGTTTCTCAAATTTGTGTGTAGTCTTTATTCTAGAGAACCAGCTGCAGATTTCAACCAGAAAGATCTGGGAGAAAGATTCCTCAATATGACCAGTAGGTTAAATGGTTTTGAGAGATTCAATTAACTTGTCAGTGACATAATTTCACAAGACAAAACTCCTCCTGAGATAAGCAAAAGGAAGGAGACTTGGCTGCAGTTAGTTTTCACAGTTTATAGACAATAGACAATAGGTGTAGGAGTAGGCCATTCGGCCCTTCGAGCCAGCACCGCCATTCAATGCGATCATGGCTGATCATCCCCAATCAGTACCCCGTTCCTGCCTTCTCCCCATATCCCCTGACTCCGCTATTTTTAAGAGTCCTATCTAGCTCTCTCTTGAAAGCATCCAGAGAACCTGCCTCCACCGCCCTCTGAGGCAGAGAATTCCACAGATTTGGGATTATTTAGGATGGCACAGCGTTGCTATGCTCTCGCTGCGGTCCCACACACCACCAGGTTCACCAACGACTATATTGCTACAAACATCAGGTTCAAACAACAGATCTCTGGGGTTCTTGAACCAACCCACACAACCTGACGAAGGCCAAGAAAGCACACAAAAGGTGACTACTTCCTCAGGAGATTGAGGAAGTTCATCATGTCTCCGATGACTCTTACCGACTTCTCCTGATGCATGGTGGAAAGCATCCAATTGAGGCCGCTTCACAGCTTTGCTTGGGAACAGTTCTTCTCAAGACTCCAAGAATGTTTAGAGTTGTAGATGTAGTCCAGCCCATTTCCCTCATCAGCTCCATCTAACTTCACGCTGACATGGGAAAGCAGATAACGAGTGTAGGAAGGAACTGCAGATGCTGCTTTAAACTGAAGGTGGACATAAAAAGTTGGGGTAACCCAACGGGTCAGACAGCATCTCTGGAGAGAAGGAATAGGTCACGTTTGGGGTCGAGATCCTTCTTCAGACTGAGAGTCAGGGAAAAGGGAAACGAGAGATATCACCATCCACTTCTCTCGTTTCCCTTTCCCACGACTCTGTCTGAAGAATGGTCTTGACCCCGAAACGTAACTATTCCTTTTCTCCAGAGATGCTGGATGAACCACTGAGTTACACCAGCATTTTTTCACACAGAGAGTGGTGAGTCTCTGGAACTCTCTGCCACAGAGGGTAGTTGAGGCCAGTTCAATGGCTATATTTAAGAGTGAGTTGGATGTGGCCCTTGTGGCTAAGGGGATCAGAGGGTATGGAGAGAAGGCAGGTACGGGATACTGAGTTGGATGATCAGCCATGATCATATTGAATGGCGGTGCAGGCTCGAAGGGCTGAATGGCCTACTCCTGCACCTAATTTCTATGTTTCTATGTTTCTATGTGTCTAAAGCAGACAACATATTCTAGGACCATTCACACTCCAATCATTTCCTCTTCTCCCCTCCCCTCCCCTATCAGGTAGAAGGTACAAAAGCTTTAAAGTATGTGCTACCTGTTTCAGGAACATCTTCTTCCCTGCTATTATCAGATTACTGAATGGTCCTCTCATAAGCCAAGTCATTACTCCTGATCTCTCAACCTACCTTATTGCGGCCCTCGCACTTTTGCTTTCCTGCTTCCAAATTCATTTCACTGCACCTTCGGGAGCATGTGACGAATCAAATTGACTTTGACTATCCTGAATTTTCTCTGTAAATTTAGTGTTATAATAATGTAACACTACATTCTGCATATTGGTATTTTTCACTTTGCAGTACCTGTTGTACCTACCTGCCCATGGCTTTATTGTACTCATGTTTGGACTCATGTCAAAGCTTTTCACTGTATCTTGGTACACGTGACATTAATAAACCAATACCAATACCCTAATACTACCTTGGCACTCGAAGGGCCAAATGGCCTCCTCCTGCACTATCATGGAAGGTAGACAAAACATAGAACCTTTTCTATGTTTCTACAGACCACCTCATGCACTATCATGGAAGGTAGACAAAAGTGCTGGAGAAACTCAGTGGGTGCAGCAGCATCTATGGAGCAAAGGGAAAAGGCAACGTTTTGGGCCGAAACCCTTCTTCAGACTTGTTTTCAAATTGTGTTTTGTGCTAATATTGTGGTTTGCGTGTTTGTCTGTGATGCTGTTGCAAGCAAGATTTTCATTACACCTGTACCTCACCTACTTGTGCAGAACCAATAAACTCGACGATCTGCTTCGGGCTCTTTCATGATTCATCTTTTTCAATGGGAAGGCGAGTTAAAATGGTCACCAACTGGGACATCCTGCAGGTTTTGGTGTTTGGCAAGTGTTAGACTAAACAATCACCTCGATTTCACCAATTTCTGTGCCAATTCACCAAACATTGGACCTGGGTATGCTGGATCTCCCAGTTGCTAACCATTTAAACTCCCCTACTTCATTTCCACAATGATCTTTCTATTCTGGGCCTCCTCCATTGCCAGAGTGAGGCCACCAATAAACTGGAGGAATGACACTTCATAGTCTGCTTGGGTCACTTACAACTCAATGGTATGAACATTGAATTCTCCAATATTAGATAAACCTCCCCTCCCTTTCCCCTCTCTTCCCTATGCTCCACCAGGATGCGTACCCATTTCTCTCACTATCTTGGCTACCAACTTTCCCCAGCTACCCCCTTTCCCCTTCCCTCCATCCCTTTACACCTACATCCCTTCCTCTGATACTCTTTTTCTCTCCTTATCTTACACCATTTTGTCTCCTTCTCACTGCTGGCCTTTGTCACTTATTCCACCCATCTTGCAACCAAGAAGCCCCCTCACTCACCTTTATCCATCTACCATTTAATGGCTTTGCCCAATCAGTCTGAAAAAGGGTTCCAATCCATTTCCTCCTGAGATGCTGCCCGACCCACTGAGTTCCTCCAGCATCTTATTCTCACATAGCAGGTCAGAATAGTTGCTATTCTGCCAAATAGCAACTATGCAACTATTTAACTATCTATCTATCCTCTATTTACCCAAGGCATCATACACCACCCCATAAAATGGCCTATTCACTCAGTATTTTATTCTTCCACGTAATGTCAAAACTAAGAGGGCAGATATAACATAGCAGATGATGTAATATCACATCCGAATGACAGCACTTCCAACATTGTACAGGACAATAGGGGATATGGGGAGAAGGGGATATGGGGAGAAGGCAGGAACGGGGTACTGTTTGGGGATGATCAGCCATGATCACATTGAATGGCGGTGCTGGCTCGAAGGGCCAAATGGCCTACTCCTGCACGTATTGTCTATTGTCTATTGTCGGACACTCTCAGTATTGTGTTAAAAGGGCGGCAGGGTGACACAGTGGTAGAGTTGCAGCGCCAGACTCCTGGGTTCGATCCTGACTACGGGAGCTGTCTGTATGGAGTTTGTGCTGCAGGTTCTCCGCGTGACCTGCGCGGGTTTTCTCCGGGTGCTCCGGTTTCCTCCCGCACTCCAAAGACGTACATGTTTGTTGATTAATTGGCTTTGATAAAAAGGTTATAAATTGTCCCCAGGTGTGTGCAGGATCATGCTAGTGTGCCGGGGCTGCCGTTCGGCGCAGGCTCGGTGGGCCAAAGGGCCAACGTCCGTGCTGTATCCCTAAACTAAACTACACCAAACTAAACCAGGACATGGTCAGAAGCTAAAGTCTCACAGTTGCATGTTCAATTAAACTTTATGGCACCTTGGCTTAAGGATGTGAATGTGAATCCACACAGTCAATTGTTGCTGAGACTTGCGTATGAAGAAAAGACAGACAGGAGACGCAGTGCCAGTGGAGCTACTTTCCTTGCAAAAGTAACAGACTGCAACAGAGTAGGTGGGAAATCTGGCTGAATACCAACTGAGAGAGACAGGCAGCTAGACCATATGTGGTGGTGAGTTATGACTAAAGTTTACACATTTGCAACATGAACATTTTTATCTTCCTATTTCAAATGTGTAAACAGAAGTTGAAAGCGTTTCAGCAAGAGGTAAGAAAGTTTACTGCCCAAATTACTTTTAGCTTTCTTCAATTCACATTCAAAGTAACTCCAGTAAGAAAGGCAATGGAAAGGGTGGAATTGGAAACACCTCTAATCTAGATTCCAACTGTGTGAGTCAGTGAGGGGTAAGGCAAAATTAATGATGTGGAACATTGATAATTGTAAATTAAGTCTGCATTAAAAGCTCTCTTGAAATGCAAATTATTCCAATACAGTTGGGCACTCACTGTGAATGCTTCTTATGACCCTTCACAAACTAAAAAGCTAGTTTGAGTTAATGGAAGGTACACAAAAAGCTGGAGAAACTCAGCGGGTGCAGCAGCATCTAAGGAGCGAAGGAGATAGGCGACGTTTCGGGTCGAGACCCTTCTTCAGTTAATGGAAACCTTGTTTGTCAATCCTGGCCACATCCCCAGTGTATAGTCCATTATGTTGCTTAGCTCAGTTTAGTTTAGAAATACAGCATGGAAATAGGCCCTTCATCCACAATGATCAGCGATCCCCGCACATTAACACTACCCTACACACACTAGGGACAATTGTTACATTTACCAAGTCAATTTACCTGCAAACCTGTACGTCTTTGGAGTGTGGGAGAAAACCGAAGACCTCGGAGGAAACCCACGCAGGTCACGGGGAGAACGTACAGACCTCGTACGGACGGCACCAGTAGTCGGGATCGATCCCGGGTCTCCGGCGCTGCAAGTGCTGTAAGGCAGCAACTCGACCCCGCTCCGCACCCTCGCTGTGTAGCATTCTTAAATAAAATAAATAAAATACTATAACAATCGATAGGTCAGGCTGCATCCGTGGAAATCCTTGTCCCATGACTGCTCAAAAGTCCAGCGGCATTTGGGACAGCACCGAGAATCTTGTTTATATTTGTCGAGAGCACAAAGCAGCCCAATGCCTTCTGCCCAACCTGTGCCTATATTGTGTGGCCAACATTGCCCCAAGCAGTCACTTTAAGATACAGAACTGGAGTGGAAGCAACTAGCCTTCATCCCTGAGAGTGTTCAAGAAGAAGAACCACAGGTTTACTTTAGTTTAGTTTAGGAATACAGCGCGGAAATAGGCCCTTTGGCCCACCGAGTACGTGCCAACTAGAGATCCCTTAACACTATTCTACACGCACTAACATAACATAACATAACAAATACTTTATTAATCCCCTTATTCAGGGGGAATTCAGATACAGCACACTAATAAAAATACAACATAGCATTATTGAAATTTAACATTAAAACATAAAAACATCCCCCCACAATGGTTCCCACTGTGGGGGAAGGCACCAAGTCCAGTCCCCATCCCCATGTCCACCCAAAGTAGTCGGGCCTATTGAGGCCTCCACAATCGCCGCTTCGAAGGCCCGATGTTCCCGGCTGTTCTCACCGGGTGATGGTACTCCGGCGTCGGTAGACCCTCTCAGCGGCTTGGGGTGCCAGGAACAGCCGCCTCCTTACCGGAGACCGCGGCTTCCACGCCAACAGGCCGTGCTGGACGGAGCTCCACACACTGGCGATCTCGGCGAGAGATCCCAGGCTCCGCAAATGGGGACAATTACTAATCTTTATCAAGGCCAATTAACCTACAAACCTGTACGACTTTGTAGTGTGGGAGGAAACCGGAGTACCCGGAGAAAACCCACGTCGTCACAGGGCGAACGTACAAACTCCATACACACAGCACCCATCGTCAAGATCGAACCCGGCAACTCTACCACTGTGTTGCTTCATAGTTGCCTTTGTGCCAAAACCTTGTGGGTTCACAACACACTGTAGGTCACAAGTACCTCAGCTGCCTCTCCACTGTAGCCGTGAAGAGTGCTGTACTGTTCGTGGTGGCAGCTTTTTGACAAGATGTTAAGATGATTTTCTGAGTTGTTCATTTGGGGGAATGTAACAGATCTGCAAGGAACTGTTTTGGCAAAGCGCAGATGAGTTATCACTGGTGTCTGGCCAATTTTAATCCCTCGATCAACATTACAGAAAACATTTTCAGACAATTATCACTTTGCAGTTTTGTAGGAGTTTGCATCCTACCCGTCATATTTAATGTAATTAACAGTCAATACACTTCAAATAAAGTGATGGGATTAAGAAAACGCTTCATTAATATAAGCTTCTGAATCATTACTCACAAGCAGCTCGGATGTGGCCTGCCCTCTTCTGATGGTGTAGCAATGTACACTTTCATTCTGCACGACCTCCAATCTATCTATTAACGTCTAAACCTGTAGCCTTTTTCTCTTTACTCATTTGATTCTTGTCCATTTCGCTTTGCCTTATTGCACCATATCACCATAACATTAATCCTTACAATCTCTCTCTCTCTCTCTCTCTCTCTCTCTCTCTCTCTCTCTCTCTCTCTCTCTGCTGAGTTTCTCCAGCACTTTGTGTCTTTTTTCTGACCTTTCAGAAGTTTTCTGGAATGTGTGATCAGCTGTGTTGGAAAGATAGCAACAGGAATAAGCTTATTCATAGAGTGGAAATAGGCCCTTCGCCCCAACTTGCCCAGACATTGGGACATTCATCTCCTTGAGCCCATTGTGATATTTGCTTAGATGATGTGTAGGACGGAACTGCAGGTGCGGGTTTATACTGAAGATAGACTCAACGTGTTGGATTGACTCAGTGGGTCAGGCATCATCTCTGGCGAAAGAGGATGAGTGATGTTTCGGGTCGGAACCCTTCTTCAGATTCAAGAACTCACGACTCAAGATTCGATGATGCCTGGCCTGCATCACAACTCCATTTGGCTGTGGCTCTTGACTCTCTCAATCCCTATGCCCTATAAACAAATCTCAGTTTTGCTATTTTTAACTGGCCCAGCAGCATTTTGTAGAAGAATGTAAATTCTTTAAACTCCTTGTCTGACAAAGTGCTCAAAGATGAATGCATATATTTAGCATCAAGGCTTTCTGGCTTTTCTCTAGTTTTTCTGTCTCTGGCTAAACCCTATCTATAACTTCTACCTAATGCTCTGAACCCTCTACATTCCAAGTTAGTTCATTAATCTCTCTGAGTTCTATTAGAACATTGAACATAGAAGATAGAACAGTATAGTACAGTAACTGTACTGTTAACCTAATATCATCTGCCTGTAAGTGATCCATATCCTTCTAATCCCCACACTTCCATATGCATATCTAAAAGCCTCTTAAATAGACAATAAACAATAGACAACAGGTGCAGGCCATTCGGCCCTTCGAGCCAGCACCGCCATTCAATGTGATCATGGCTGATCATCCCCAATCAGTACCCCGTTCCTGCCTTCTCCCCATATCCCCTGACTCCGCTATTTTTAAGAGCCCTATCTAGCTCTCTCTTGAAAGCATCCAGAGAACCGGCCTCCACCGCCCTCTGAGGCAGAGAATTCCACAGACTCACCACTCTCTGTGAGAAAAAGTGTTTCCTCATCTCCGTTCTAAATGGCTTACTCCTTATTCTTAAACTGTGGCCCCTGGTTCTGGACTCCCCCAACATCAGGAACATGTTTCCTGCCTCTAGCGTGTCCAAACCCTTAACAATCTTATATGTTTCAATGCTTTGATTGCATCTGCCTCCATTCATTTAGGGGGGCCATGGTGGCCCAGCGGTAGAGTTGCTGCCTTACAGCGCTTGCAGCGCCGGATACCTTGGTTCGATCCCGACTACGGGTGCTGTGTGTACGGAGTTTGTACGTTCTACCCGTGACTGCGTGGGTTTTCCCCGAGATCTTCGGTTTCCTCCCACACTCCAAAGACGTATAGGTATGTAGGTTAATTGATCTGGGTGTATGTATAAATAGTCCCTAGTGCGTGTATGATAGTGTTAATGTGCGGGGATCGCTGGTCGGTGCGGACTGCGCTGTATCTCTAAACTAATCTAAATCACCATCCCTGGAAATAGATATTAGGCCCTCACTACTCTCTGTGTAAAAATAAAATGCACAGTTAGTGCAGCATCCAGTATGTGAGTGAAGGCCAAGTTCTAGATTTGAACGTATATAATAAGGATCGATGTTTCAATGCAGTACTGAGTGAATGCTTCATCTCCACAGATGTCACGTTAAGGTTTGGTACTTTTCTTGTTTTAGTATAGTTCATCAAAGTTAATGGTGTTTTCCTAATGCCACGGCAAGCATGTTTTCCCTCAATGTCCCAAAACATTACCCAGACATTTATTTAATTTACTTACTTGTGGGTTGTTGCTGGGCACATCGTGTTTACTGCATAACTTTGTTGGGATATTGTGAATGACAATAACATGCATTATATCTGCCTATCACATGTTTGATCAATTTAACTAATTCTTGTTCTTTGGGCTTTAGAGATAGAGCGCGGAGGCAGGCCCTTCGGCCCACCCATTCTGCACCGACTGACAAACACCAAGTACTGACACTATTCTACACACTAGGGACAATTTTACAGCTTACCAAAGTCAATTCAACCTACAAACCTGCGCGTCTTTGGAATGTGGAAGGAAACCAGAGCACTCGAAAAACCCACGTGGTCACGGGGAGAACGTACAAACTCTGTACAGACAGCACCCATAGTCAAGATTGAACCTGGATCTTTGGCGCTGTGAGGCAGCCACTCTACCGCTGCGCCACCGTGCCAGACCAATTTTTTCTTGTTTACAAATTCCAGGAAGGCTTCACTCTTTGCTCTGTCTGAATGATTCTGCAACCTTACACCTCTCAGATCTCCATTTCCATTTGCTCACAATTTTTAACTTCCATCGAGACTTCTTTTGCCGAGGAGTTTTGGTCTTGTATTCCCTCCTTGAATGATCAAGCTTCTCTGCATCTCCTCCCTTAAGGTGTTCCTTAATGCCTTAAGGAAACACGTTGAAGGAGGATATACAGAGAGGCATAGCCCTCCCCTTTAACCAAGCCCTTGATTCCTGCTTCCAAATACTCACTATGTGATTTTGGATTGAATTTGCAAGTCCCTTTGGATATTTTAACTGCATTAATGATGTTATGTAACTGCAATCTGTTGTTGCTGTTACATTTATTCTACCTACTCATCTCAGCTTTAGAAATGTTTTAACACGACGGTGCTTGCTTATGCTTTCACTATCTATATTGAAACATATTACAATGGAAGAATCAGAATATGAACAGCAACATCAATTAACACAATGCTTTCACAAAGCTACTGTTGAGTATCCTCGACAACCAAAGATTCTCTCATTTCTTGATAGATAAATGCTTTGGAAACAAAATAACATTCTGAATATCATGTCGGAAAAGTTATAAAAATAAATAATTCTACTCTCATCATCTTCGCTGCTATCTATGGTTTCATTCATCAATGTCGGTGGATATGGGGTTGGGTTAATTGAGCCAATGCTACGGTGCTTTAAGTTTGAAATTATTGTAATTAGTGTCATAGAGTCACAGAGACGTACAGTGCGGAAACTGGACCCTTTGGCTCAACTTGCCCACACCGGCCAACATGACCCATCTATACTAAGTCCCACGTCTTGCATTTGGCCCATATCCCTCCAAATCTGTTCTATCCACCATATACCTGTCTACATGTTTCTTAAATGTTACGATCATACCTGGCTCAACTACCTTCTCTGGCAGCTCGTTCCATTGTGTGAAAAAGTTACCCCTCAGGCTCCTATTAAATCTTTCCCCCCCTCACCTTAAACCTATGTCCTCTCGTTCTTGATTGATAATTTAGATGGGAAACACAATAATATTGATGAGGTTAGAAACAAGGGACTGCAGATGGTGGTTTACACAAAATGTCCCAGTGGCAATGTGGCGCAGTGATAGAGCAACTGCCTGGCAGCCTGATAGCTTCAGTGACCTGGGTTCAATCCCAACCTCTGGTCCTGTATTCCCCCTGAGGTACTCTAGTTTCCTCAAAAGTGTTTAAATTGGTTGGTTATCGTGGAACTTACTCTCACAGAGGGCTGTTGAGGCAAAGTCAGTGGATATTTTAAGGCAGAAATAGAGGAATTCTTGATTAGAATAGGTGTCAAGGGTTATGGGGAGAAGGCAGGAAAATGGGATTAGGAGGCAGAGATCAGCCATGATTGAAGGCGGAGCAGACCCGATGCGTCGAATGGCCTAATTCCTATAACTTGTGAACTTATGAAAAGGGCACAAAGTGCAGGAGCAACTCAGCAGGTCAGGCAGCATCACTGGAGAACATGGAGACTCAAGAATGGTCCAGCCCAAAACACCACCTATCCATGTTCTCCTGAGACGTTGCCTGACCCACTGAGCTATTTGTGCCCTTTGATATTGATTAGGTTATCAGCATTCACCATTATGGTGGAGTAGACTGGGTAGGAATGTTCAGAAGTCCACATATTTGCGGGTAAAACATAGTAATCTGAAACTTGCATTACAATGATCTTCACTCACCATAACATGAGACTCAACAGCACCATATTGCTGCACCTAACATTTAAATACATATAAGGATATGTGTATGAACAATTTCCCAGCAATTACAAACTAATTGGTGCTCTTCCAGTTAGGGCTGGTGCATTCATTTGTAAGTGAAAGTTACACAGCATGTCTAACAACTTCATCAATGTTGAAATCCAGTCTTTCAATGCACATTTATTATGGAGCTTTAAAAAATTACACTAACTTATTTTTTTGTTTTCTTGCATCTCCTTTTGGCAATCGCCTTTTTCTTCATTTTTTATGCAGCTTGAAGATAAGGCCACGGAGACAAGATTCTATAATGAATGAATTATTTTTGATTAATATTTCCGTGTGTGAACTGAACAGAGCGGCGCAGCAGGTGCCTCGCAGCGCTGGAGGCACAGGCTCGATCCTAATCTCAGGTGCTTCTGTATGGATTTTGCGTGCTCTCCCTGTGACCACGTGGGTTTCGTCTGGATGCTCCGGTTTGCGTCAACCTCCCAAAGATGTGCGAGCATCATTAGCCTCTGTAAATTGTCTCTAATGTGTAGTGAGTGGATGCGAAAGTGGGATAACAGAAAACTATTGTGAATGGTTGGCATGGAATATGTGGGTTCAAGGGCATGTTTTAATGCCGTATATCTAAACTAAACTAAACTAAACTAAACTAATCTAGACGGGTCTGAAGAAGGGTTTAGGCCCGAAACATTGCCTATCTCCTTCGCTCCATAGATGCTGCTGCACCCGCTGAGTTTCTCCAGCATTTTGTGTACCCTAAACTAATCTAGAGGCAGGAAACATGTTCCCGATGTTGGGGGAGTCCAGAACCAGGGGCCACAGTTTAAGAATACCGAGTAAGCCATTTAGAACAGAGACGAGGAAACACTTTTTCTCACAGAGAGTGGTGAGTCTGTGGAATTCTCTGCCTGAGAGGGAGCTGGAGGCAGGTTCTCTGGATGCTTTCAAGAAAGAGCTAGATAGGGCTCTTAAAAATAGGGGATATGGGGAGAAGGCAGGAACGGGGTACTGATTGGGGATGATCACTTTGAAGGGCTGGCTTGAAGGGCCAAATGGCCTACTCCTGCACCTATTGTCTATTGTCTATTGTCTAATCTATGGAATGGAGGGATATGGGTTATGTGCAGGTAGATAAGTGATGATCCTGGCATCATGTTCGGCACAGACATTGCGGGCCGAAGGGCCTGTTCCTGTGCTGTACTGTTCTATGTTCTATGTCTTTTTGTTAAACTCAATGCATGTACCAACGAGCATTTTTTTTAATTGATCGATTGAAGTGCTGTACTGGTGCTTGGCTTGCTCGCATAGATCCACAAAAATGCACTAGGTGAGGATCAGACACTCGACGACAACAAAAATGCTTTTCTATATCCTGGAAAGGTTTTGTGACCCACATTAAATGTAACAAATTACAACTGCTTTCTCTTCGCGGTCACTGTGGCTCTGCAGTAGAACTACCGCCTTACAGCGCTGGAGACCCGGGTTCGATCCTGATTACGGGCGCTGTCTGTACAGCGTGTACGTTCTCCCCGTGACCCGCGTGGGTTTTCTCCGAGATCTTTGGTTTCCTCCCACACTCCAAAGACGTACAGGTTTGTTGGTTAATTGGCTTGGTAAAATTGTTTCAATGTAAAATTGTCCCCAGTGTGTAAGATATCGTTAGTGTGCGGGGATCGCTGGTCGGCGCGGGCTCGGAGCAGGCCGAAGGGCCTATTTCCACGCTGCATCTCCAAACTCAACTAACCCAAACTGCAAAACTCAGAGAAAGTTTTGCAGAGGTTAAAAAACATTGAGTGAAACTAAGCTGATTTAAAAAAAAGGCAGTGTGAAACAGCTTGCACAGGTATCTCAAACATTTACAAAGTATTAATGTGATGGAAGTGTCAAAAATAAAGTGGAACGCCTGAGGTTTGGAATGGGATAAGTTAACACTGCAAATGCTCAGTGATGGTGATATCATTTTTGGCATTATTAGTGTAGAGTGCTTTCCAGAAATGTTAAGTGCAAGATTACAATGCACCACAAAATCCTGTCTCTGTATTCCTTTGTGCTTTTAGAACTTTAACACAGTCTGCTCACTAACTCTAAACTGCAACGCTGATTCGCAACTACGAGGCCGGGATAGAGTGAATGCGCAGAGGATGTTTCCACTAGTGGGAGAGTCTAGGACCAGAGGCCATAGCCCGCAGAATAAAAGGCTTCTCACTGTGCCTCTGTACTTGTGACAATAAACTAAACAGAAACTGAAACTGAAACTGAAATACCTTTAGAAAGGTGATGAGGAGGAATTTCTTCAGTCAAGGGGATGGTGAATCTGTGGAATTCTTTGCCACATAAGGCTGTGGAGGCCTTCAAGGGATATATTTAAGGCGGAGTTTGACAGATCATTGATTCGTATAGATGTCAGGGATTATGGGGCGAAGGCAAGAGAATGGGGTTGAGAGTGAAAGATAGATCAGCCATGATTGAATGGCAGCGTAGACTTGATGGGCAGAATGGCCCAATTCTATTCTTAGAACTTATGAACGTATGAACTCGTCGAGGGTCAAGTGTGTTTTATTGTCATCTGTCTCAGCAAGAACAATGACATTCTTACTTGCAGCAGCACAATAGAATATGTAAACATGGTACACTGTAAACAGTTCATTGCCACAGAAGGCGGTGGAAGCAATTCACTGGATTAATTTAAAAGAGAGTAAGAGCAATAGAGCTCTGGGAGCTAGCGGAATCAAGGGATATGGAGAGAAGGCGGGCACGGGTTACTGATTGTGGATGATCAGCCATGATCACAATGAATGGCAGTGCAGGCTCGAAGGGCCAAATGGCCTCCTCCTGAACCTATTTACTATGTTTCTATGTAAACGAGAAAAAAAGTTCAATATGTGTGCGTGTGCGTGTGCGTGTGCGTGTGCGTGTGCGTGTGTGTGCGTGCGTGAGTGCGTGTGTACGCGCGTGTGTAACTGCATATATAAAAAGATTAATTAAATCACCGAGGGCCAGGAGAGGGAAGAGTCAAGAGTGTTTTATTGTCATATGTCCAAATCGAACTATTAAATTCTTACTTGCAGAAACACAACAGAATATGTAAACCTAGTGCTCTGTAAACAATATAACAAATGATAAAGGTTCAGCATATATATATACTTACATATATACACACATGTAAAACAAACAAATAAACAATAATAGTGCAAAAAGACAAAATCAAACTGCCCCCTTGTCTATGTAGTTCAGAGCTTATTTGGAAGTTTTATTATTTAATAGTCTGATGATTGTAGGGAAGAAGCTGTTCCTAAACCCGGACGTTACAGTTTTCAGACTCCCACACATCCTTCCTGATGGCGGGAATGAAATGAATGTGTGGCCAGGGTGGTGTGGGTCTCTGATGAATGCTGGTTGCCTTTTTGAGGCAGTGACTCCTGTAATTCCCTTTGGTGGTGGTGAGGTCAGAACCCGTGATGGACTGGGCAGCGTTTGTCACTTTTTGCAGTCTTCTTCGCTCCAGGGTGTTCAAGTTGCCGAACCAGGCCGTGGTGCAATCAGTCAATGTGCTCGCTAATGTACACCTGTAGAGGTTCAAAAAAGGCCTCTCTAACACACCAAATCTCCACAATCTTCTCAGGAAGCAGAGGCGTCGATGGGATTTCTTTATAATTGCGTCAGTGTGCTGGGAAGATCTTCTGAGATGTGCACGTCCGGGAATTGACACAAGGAAGACAACATTTTGTTTTCGGTTTATAATCTTTAAACAAAAACATGAATTAATAATTAATAATTAATAATTAGTTTAAAATTAATACACTAAATTTCACACTTAGTGGTTCAGATCATTCTCAGTCTGTCTGCTCACAAACCTGGCTCTAACCCCATGGCCTCTCTGACTGCTCCTGCACTGCGCTATCTCCTGTAATGCCCCCACTTAAGTAAGTAAGTTTATTGGCCAAGTATTCACACACAAGGAATTTGCCTTGGTGCTCCACCCACAAGTAATAACATGACATACAGTGACAGTTACGAATGACTCAGAAAACACTAAACATTAATAATAATAAAACATTAATGATAAAACACCATTGATTAGGCATGTGAACCAACAAAATTCCAGATCAAAGGGAGGCTACAGATTTTTGGCTGTTGAGTAGAGCAACTACTCGTGGATAAAATTTGTTCTTATGTCTGGCTACGGCAGTCCGGAGTCGCCTTCCAGAGGGAAGTGATTCAAAGAGTTTGTTCCCATGTTACTGACCTTGCTGTCCATACCAGAAGTTTATTGCACTGTAGACCTCTGTCTCGACTAGTCCCCATCTTACTGACCTTGCTATCCACACCAGAGGTATCTTATACTGTCCCTACTAGTCCGCATGTTACTGGCCTTGCTATCCACATCAGAACTCAATACTGTCCACTGATTAGCAAAACAGCAATATTTTGCTTACACCAAATGCACAGCTACTGATACTGAGGCCACACACTGCCGTGTTTATTGGAAAAGCTGCTAATCCATGAGAATAACAAATTATTAAATATTTTAATAAAGCTGTAAATTGGTGAAAACAGTCAACAGTACATGGTAAAGCTATGTGTTACAAATGCAGGATCTGAAGAAAGTGTTACTGTCTTGTGATGTAGACCTGATATAATAATAATCAATAATGAACCTTTCAGTCTAGCACTCAACAAGGTGTAACACCAATAGCAATGAACATTTTGCAGTAACTATGAAATCAGCTAAGAAAAAACCCCAATTATATCTCTATACCACTACCGATATTTCCGTCAACTAATGATCAGACAAAATGACGAGAGCGCACTTGAAATCCCCCACGGAAGGCTCCTTGAAAATATGGTACCCAGGCTGGGTGAGGCAGCCGATCTCGTCCTCATTTGGACGTCTGAACCGAGCGGCAGGTCGAATTTGCCCCCTGCAAGTAGATTACACTGAGACCGTACACAAGACCTGTCATGTTTCTGGTGCTGTCTTGTACCCTTCAGGTTTGGAATTGTTAAACACATCCAACTCTCCCTTAAATCCATCCAGTGATTTGGCCTCCACTGCCCTCTGTGGCAGGGAATTCCATAAATTCACAACTCTCTGGGTAAAAATGTTTTTTCTCAGCTCAGTCTTAAATGACCTCCCCTTTATTCTAAGACTGTGGCCCCTGGTTCTGGACTCACCCAACATTGGGAACATTTCTCCTGCATCTAGCTTGTCCAGTCCTTTTATAATGTTATATGTTTCTATAAGATCCCCCCTCATCCTTCTAAACTCCAGTGAATACAAGCCTAGTCTTTTCAATCTTTCCTCATATGACAGTCCCGCCATCCCAGGGATCAATCTCGTGAACCTACGCTGCACTGCCTCAATCACAAGGATGTCCTTCCTCAAATTAGGAGACCAAAACTGTACACAATACTCCAGATGTGTCTCACCTGAGCCCTATACAACTGCAGAAGAACCTCTTTACTCCTATACTGAAATCCTCTTGTTATGAAGGCCAACATTCCATTAGCTTTCTTCACTGCCTGCTGCACCTTATTGCCAACTTTCAGTGACTGGTGTACAAGGACACCCAGGTCTCACTGCACCTCCCCCTTACCTAACCTAACCCCATTGAGATAATAATCTGCCCCCTTGTTTTTGCCGCCAAAGTGGATAACCTCACATTTATCTACATTATACCGCATCTGCCACGCATCTGCCCATTCACTCAACCTGTCCAGGTCACCCTGCAACCTCCTAACATCCTCTTCACAGTTCACACTGTCACCCAGGTTAGTGTCATTAATTATAGTCCATTTCTTAAGTGCTCCCTTTTAAGCCCTAAACTTATTGAGAATACTGGTTTGATTGTCCTGAGGCCACATATTTATTAATAGTTAATCATCAGGACCTTTAATTCCTTTTCTGTTTTTTCTTGCATGCCACTACTAATGGAACTACTAATGGCAAAACCCTAGCAATTAGTGTGTGCTGAATGAACGGTTAACATTTGCCTAGTACATTTTCAAATTTAGGTAATAACCCATTATAATAAATGAGTTAATACTTCAGTTAAATATATTATTCAAAGGAATGTCAGGGAATTTACCAAAGGAAAATGGTGGGTGCTTGGATAAGAATGGTTCCTTGGTTCTGATGTATTCAACCTGAGCAATTTCTACCTAATACTGAAAAATGTCAGACAAATGTCTACATTGAACTTAATGGGAACCTTTGCTATTTTCTAATGACTTAGTCTAGCCTTGCAGATGGGAGTAAAATAGATTAAATTCACAATCCAGAATATATTGAGCTGGGGAATTCATTACCACAATGAACTATTTCTCTCAATCTTTGTAGGTTAGCGTAATGAATAAAATGGAAAATTAACATTCGAAACTAGCATTCAAAATTAGACTCCAATTTTACTGGAATCCATTTCTTCATTTGGCTGGACTGAAGCTTTCTGGATGGTTTGTGCCCATCCACCAACACCAATTTGCAATGATTACTTTAGTTTCGAGATACAGTTCGGAAACAGGGTCGTTCAGCCCTCCGAGTCCGCACCGACCAGCGATCCCTATCCTAACACCATCCTACACTTATATTTATACCAAGCCAATTACCTGTACGTCTTTGGAGTGTGGAGGAAACCGAAGGTCTCAGAGAAAATCCAGGTGGTCAAGGGGAGAACGTACAAACGCCATACAGACAGCACCGGTAGTCGAGATCGAACCTGGACCTCTCGCGCTAAGGCAGCAATTCTACCGCTGCGTGTAATCATGTATGGTCTTTCTGCTGACTGGTTAGCCCGCCACAAAAGCGTTTCACTGTACATCGGTACACGTGACAATAAAACAAGTAAACTAAACTAAACTAAACTATTATCTGAAAATTCAGACTATATGGCCTTTGCATTAATCATAGTCCATTTCTTAAGTGTTCCTTTTTAAGCCCCAAACTCTTTACAGACAGCACCCACAGTCGGGATCGAACCTGGGTCTCCCGCGCTGTAAGTACTGTACTGTGAGGCAGCAACTTGTCACGCTCTACCACTGTGCCGCCCTAATGATATTATGGGTTTACTGGAGGAAAATATTCCTAGGATTTTCACAAGAGTGTGAGCAGATGTTATGTAAGGAGGCCAACTGTTTAATCAAGAAGATAGATTTGTCTTGGAGCTAAGGACAGAGGCAGTGAGGAAATGAGTTGGAGAGTGGACAGCTGAGGCATACCAGGTTTAGAATAGGAAATTGGATTCATGCAAGAGGCAGAAACTGAAGGAGAATAAAGATCCTGGAGGGATGAAGGATTGGAGGAAGTTGCAGAGATCAGGGAGGAGATTATACAGTTTGGCAGAATGGACAAGAGCATGGAAGGAATCAGACGGAAAGATGAGAATGCTAAAGTTGACATAGAACATAGAACAGTAGAGCACGAAAACAGGCCTTTCGGCCCACAATGTCTGTGCCAAACAGGATGCTATGACCAACTCTTATCAGCTGCACATAATCCATATCCCTCCACTTCCACGCAAATCCACGTGCCAATGCAAACCATAAAACAATTACAGCACGGAAACAGGCCCTCTCTAACGTCCATATACCTATCCACTTTACTTTTAAATGTTAAAATCGATCCTGCCTCCACCACTTCTGCTGGAAGCTGATTCCACACATCTGAGTAAAGAAGTTCCCCCTCACGTCCCCTTAATCAGACCTCAATCAAGTCCCCCTTAACCTTCTGCGCTCCAAAGAATAAAGACAACTTGTTCAACCTTTCTCTGTAACATAGTTGCTGGATCCCAGGCAACATTCTAGTAAATCTCCTCTGTACTCTCTCTATTTTGTTGACAATAAAACCAAAATTGCCCATACGAACATGCCTTGTACAATCCTTCCCTGTCCTAATTCATGCTCTTTTATAAAGCCAGCACACCAAAGGCTTTCTTTGCGATTCCACCTTCAGGGAACTATGCAGCCTAGATCTCTCTGTTCCAGGTGATTTGTCTTGCCATGTAGCACTTCACACTTAACAGCATTAAACTCCATCTGCCATCTTTCAGCCCACTTTTTCCATTGGCCCAAATCTCTCTGTAGACTTTGAAAAGCTACTTCAGATAGCTGTCAGCCATTGGAAGCTGGAAATATGACTATCTCTCTGACACGTCATAGCAGTCTAGAGTCATACAGCCCAACTTGCCACTTGACACCGGCCAGAACTGGCCATGTCCCAGCTACACTAGTCCCACCTGCCTGCGTTTGGCCCATATCGCTCCAAACCTGTCCTATCCATGAACCTGTCTAATTCTTTCTTAAATGTTGCAATAGTCCCTGCCTCAACTACCACCTCTGGCAGCTTGTTCCATGCACACACATCCCGTTGTGTGAAAAAGTTGCCCCCCAGATTCCTATTAAATCTCTTCACCTTGACCTTAAACCTATGTCCTCTGGTCCTCGATTCACCTACTCTGGGCAAGAGACTCTGTGCATCTACCCGATCTATTCCAATGATGATTGTATACACCTCTATAAGATCGCTCCTCATCCTCCTGCGCTCCAAGGGGGGAGCCTCTAGGGGGGGGCGGAGGAGGAGGTTGTCGGCACTGTGATCAAGGAGGTGTCATAAACTAAACTTCCATGCTCATCTTGCCTGTCACTGAGTGGCTCCAGCACATGGAACCTTTGCCCTGTAACAGAGTAAATCAAATGAAACGTCAGAGTTGACAAGTCAAGTTTTTTTGCAACATCAGAGTATTTCACATATTTATTCAATTTTTTCTTGGCATCCTCGCAAATTTCAAAATTAAATTTTTTTGGTGTAAGACTGTGGGCAGGATTCATGTCCTTTTCTCTGAAACGTCACCAATCTTACTCAGATTACAGATATCTCTACAAGCTTTCAATGGACAGAAAGTTAAAATTGTGGTCGTACCTGCCAACGTCTGAAACTGCAATTTTAAAACGTCCAACATCATTAAGATTTAGAAAAGGTAAACCAGCAACATCTAGTGGTGAGAGTGGGATTGGCAATCAATCTTCTTTTATTTTGCATTGTAATGATAACTCCTGTAGGATCTATTAAGAGCCACTTCATTACAAATTTATTAAACTATACCAGCTACCTCATTGGAGGTCTTTGAATTATTTTTAATCAGACTTTATCGGACTTTGTCTTGCACTAAACGTGATACCCTTTAAAGGCCTGTCCCACTTAGGAGCAAAGAGGTCCTTCTGTAGTTGTACAGAGCCCTAGTGAGACCACACCTGGAGGATTGTGTGCAGTTTTGGTCCCCTAATTTGAGGAAGGACATTCTTGCTGTTGGGGGAGTCCAGAACCAGGGGCCACAGTTTAAGAATAAGCCATTTAGAACGGAGATGAGGAAACACATTTTCTCACAGAGAGTGGTGAGTCTGTGGAATTCTCTGCCTCATAGGGCGGTGGAGGCAGGTTCTCTGGATGCTTTCAAGAGAGAGCTAGATTGGGCTCTTAAAAATAGCGGAGTCAGGGGATATGGGGAGAAGGCAGGAATGGGGTACTGATTGGGGATGATCAGCCATGATCACATTGAACGATGGTGCTGGCTCGAAGGGCCGAATGGCCTACTCCTGTATCTATTGTCTATTGTCCATAGGCTATTTTTAGGCGGTACCTGCCGCTGGTGGACGTAGGTAGAGTATTTTTAGGCGACTACAAGGCTGTCGGCACATGAGTGCCAGGGTGTCGCCTGTATGGTCGTGAGTAATCTCCTCAGTCGCCCAAAGCGTCGTAGTGTCTTTCTAGTCGCCGCTGGATTTTCAACATGTTCAACATTTTTCGGTGATAGTCGGCGACAGTGGGTTGACGCCAATGAGCCTAGCTTGACTTCTCCTGACGTAGGTGCTGTCGTAGGTTGCCACCAGGTGACGTACGTCGTCGCCAGCGCTGACTTCGGTGAATTCCATTGGCGACTTCTTACGTCCACCAGCGGCAGGTACCGACGACTGAATTGTCTTCAGTCGTCTTCAGTTGTCTTCGTCAGGGTCGTAGCTTGTTGTCATTGCCAGACTGATTCCTGGGATGGCACGACTTCCATATGAAGAAAGACTGGATAGACTTGGCTTGTATTCGCTGGAATTTAGAAGATTGAGGGGGGATCTCATAGAGACTTACAAAATTCTTAAGGGTTTGGGCAGGCTAGATGCAGGAAGATTGTTCCCGATGTTGGGGAAGTCCAGGACAAGGGGTCACAGTTTAAGGATAAGGGGGAAGTCTTTTAGGACCGAGATGAGAAAATCGTTTTTCACACAGAGAGTGGTGAATCTGTGGAATTCTCTGCCACAGGAGGTAGTTGAGGCCAGTTCGTTGGCCATATTTAAGAGGGAGTTGGATGTGGCCCTTGTGGCTGAAGGGATCAGGGGGTATGGAGAGAAGGCCGGTACAGGATACTGAGTTGGATGATCAGCCATGATCATATTGAATGGCGGTGCAGGCTCGAAGGGCCGAATGGCCGGCTCCTGCACCTAATTTCTATGTTTCTATGTTGTAGCTTGTCGTGAGTGGACGTAGGTTGACTTTGGTTGCCGTAGGTTGTTGCCTGTGTGGTCGTAGGTTCCCCTTGTCCTCACCTTCCACCCTACCAGCCGTCACATACAACAAATAATCCTCCGACATTTGTGCCACCTCCAACGGGATCCCACCGCAGACCACGTCTTCCCATCTCCTCCCCTGTCTGCTTTCCGCAGAGACCGCTCCCTCCATAACTCCCTGGTCAATTCATCCCTCACCACCCTCACCACCCCCTCTCCGGGCACTTTCCCTGGCAACCGCAAGAAATGCTACACTTGTCACTTTACTTCCCCCCCCCTTGACTCCATTCAAGGACCCAAGCATGCTTTCCAGGTGCGGCAGAGGTTCACCTGCACCTCCTCCAACCTCATCTATTGCATCCGCTGCTCTAGATGTCAGCTGATCTACATCGGTGAGACCAAGCGCAGGCTTGGCGATCGGTTCGCCCAACACCTCCGCTCGGTTCGCAATAACTAACCTGATCTCCTGGTGGCTCAGCATTTCAACTCCCATTCCGAATCCGATCTTTCTGTCCCTGGCCTCCTCCTTGGCCAGAGTGAGGACCAACATAAATTGGAGGAGCAGCACCTCATATTTCACTTGGGCAGCCTGCACCCCAGCGGTATGAACATTGACTTCTCTAATTTCAAGTAGTCCTTACTTTCTCCTCCCCTTCTCAGCTCTCCCTCAGCCCTCTGGCTCCTCCTCTTCCTTTATTCCTCCCGCCCCCCCACCCTCACATCAGTCTGAAGAAGGGTTTCGACCCGAAACGTTGCCTATTTCCTTCGCTCCATAGATGATGCCAAGTTAATCTGATCTCACCTGTCTGTACATGATGCACATCCCTCTACTCCCTGCACCTCCACGTGCCGATCCAAAAGCCTCTTAAACACCACTATCGTATCTGCTTCCACCACCACCCCTGGCAATGCGTTCTAGGTCTTCATCATTCACTTTGTATATACTGCACATCAGAGCACTTGAGCATGTAACATTGGCTGACAGTATCAATGGAGATCCACACTGTCAACATTCCATCTTTTGAATGAGATGTTAAACTGAGATCTGCCCTCTTCTCACACTGAATAAAAAGATTTCCTGAAACTATCCAAAAGAGAGCTCTTGTTGGTTATTATGCCGATATTTATCCTCATGCAATATCATACATGGAACAGGCCAGTTATCTGGACATTTAGAGACACAAGAGTCAGCAGATTGCTGGAATCTTGAACATAAAACAAAGAGGTGGAAGAACTCAGCGGGTCAGGCAGCATCTGTGGAGGGGACGGACACACGTTGTTTCGTTTAATTTATTGTCACGTGTTTAGTGACATGTTTTCTGCATAACGTTTTGTGTCCTTCTTCAGTTTGATGGACTAGGGGCGAGGAGCGTTTGTCAGCACTGGGCCTGCACTCGCTGGAGTTTAGAAGAATGAGGGGGGAACCTCATTGATATGCACAGAATAGTGAAAGGCTTGGATAGAGTGGATGTGGAGAGGATGTTTCCACTAGTGGTAGAGACTAGGACTAGAGGTCATAGCCTCAGCATTAAAGGACGTTCTTTTAGAAAGGAGATGAGGAAGATTTTTTTTTTTGTTAGAGGGTGGTGATTCTGTGGAATTCTTTGCCACAGAAGGATGTGGAGGTCAACGGATATTTTCAAGGCAGGGATAGATAGATTCTTGATTAGTAAGGGTGCCAGGGGTTATGGGGAGAAGGCAGGAGAATGGGTTTAGGAGGGAGCGATAGATCAGCCCTGATTGAATGGCGGAGTAGACGATGGGATGAATGGCCTAATTCTGCTCCTATCACTTGTGACCTTATGACCTTATGAGATGGGGAAAGAGAGGTGGATGTGGCACAAAGCCTGCCGAGTGATAGGTGGATACAGCTGAGGCAGAGAGCAGTTGGCAGATGGGCGGAGCAAGTGACAAAAAGGTGAGAGGTGAAAAGGAGAGAAAAGAGTGTCAGAGAAGGAATGAGAGGAAGAGTGAAATGTAAATTCACAGGGTGGGATTTGGGGACTCGGAGATGAGTGGGGTAGGAGATGCGTGGATGGAGGAGTACAGCATGGAGGGCAACATGCCCTTTGGCCCACCGGCTATACGCTGACTATCAAGACACATTTACACAAATCATACATTCGTCTATCTGGAGAGAAGGAATGGAAAATGTCACCCATTCCTTCTCTCCAGATACTGCCTGTCCTGCTGAGTTACTCCAGCAGTTGCGTCTATCTTTGTCGTAAACCAGCATCTGCAGTTCCTTCCTACACATTAATCCATTTTTCTAAATGTCCCCCACCGATGCTCTCCTCTTGAAAGTATCCAGAGAACTGGCCTCCACCGCCCTCTGAGGCAGAGAATTCAACAGACTCACAACTCTCTGTGTGAAAAAGTGTTTCCTCATCTCCCTCCTAAATGGCTTACCGCTTATTCTTAAATTGTGGCCCCTGGTTCTGGACTCCCCCAACATCGGGAACATGTTTCCTGCCTCTAGCATGTCCAAACCCTTAATAATCTTATATGTTTCAATGAGATCCCCTCTCACCTTCTAAATTCCAGAGTGTACAAGCCCAGCCACTCCATTCTCTCAGCATATGACAGTCCCACAATCCCGGGAATTAACCTTGTGAACCTACGCTGCACTCCCTCAATAGCAAGAATGTCCTTCCTCAAATTTGGAGACCACAATACTTCAGGTGTGGTCTCACCAGAGCCCTGCACAACTGCAGAAGGACCTCTTTGCTCGTATACTCAACTCTTCTTGTTATGAAGGCCAACATTAAGTTGCTTTCTTCACTGCCTGCTGTAACTGCATGCTTACTTTCATTGACTGTTGAACAAGGACCCCAGATCCCATTGTACTTCCCCTTTCCCCAACGTAACACCATTTAGATAATAATCTGCCTTCCTGGTTTTGTTACCAAAGTGGATAACCTCACATTTATCCACATTAAACTCCATCTGCCATGCGTCTGCCCACTCACCCAACCTGTCCAAGGAAGCATTCTCATAGCATCCTCCTCACAGTTCACACTGCCACCCAGCTTTGTGTCATCTGCAAATTTGCTAATGAAAGTTACTTTGAATCCCTTCATCTAAATCATTGATGTATATTGTAGATAACTGCGGTCCCAGCATCGAGCCTTGCGATACCCCACTGTTCACTGCCTCCCATTCTGAAAGGAACCCGTTAATCCCTACTCTTTATTACCTGTTTTCCAACCAATTTTCTATCCATGTCAGCACTCTATCCCCAATACCATGTGCCCTAATTTTACCCACTAATCTCCTTATCAAATGCTTTCTGGAAGTCCAGATACACAACATCCACTGACACTCCCTTGTCCATTCCTAGTTACATCCTCAAAAAATTCCAGAAGATTAGTCAAGCATGATTTTTACTAGAATGTTGCCAGGGTTCCAGCAATTATGTTACAGAGAAAGGTTGAACAAGTTAGGTCTTTATTCTTTGGAGCGCAGAAGGTTAAGGGGGGACTTGATTGAGGTCTTTAAAATGATGAAAGGGATAGACAGAGTTGACGTGGATAAGTTTTTCCCATTGAGGGTAGGGAAGATTCAACCAAGCCAGGGCATGACCCCATGATCCTCTGAATTAAGGGACAGAGGTTTCGGGGTAACGTGAGGGGGAACTTCTTTACTCAGAGGGTGGTGGCTGTGTGGAATGAGCTTCCAGCAGAAGTGGTGGAGGCAGGATCGATTTTAACATTTAAGAGTAAAGTGGATAGGTATATGGACGTGAAGGGAATGGAGGGGTATGGTCTGAGTGCAGGTAGATGGGACTATGGGAAAACAAATGGTCGGCACGGACTGGAAGGGCCGAGAGGGCCTGTTTCCGTGCTGTAATTGTTATATGGTTATATTATATGGTTTGCATGGTCTTCCCCTAACGCAATAGGCTGCAATTAATCCTCACACCATTCTCATTTTAAGACTTCTACGCCCACACTTACATTCTGTACCTTTGCTTTACCTCCTATTAAGTCCATTCACAGATTATAAATCGAGACAAACTTTGAATTCAGTGTTAGCCAAAGTTAGTCAATCTTATTAACAGGCAAAGTGGGGTCAAGGAACGAGCGCTCACGTCACGGCCCTGTTTCCACCAATCTTTCCACCACCGCACACAAGCAGCACATGAAGCGACAAGACAGACACCATTGTATGCAGAAGCCGAGGAGCGTGTTCAGCTCTGGACGAACAACTTCTAATCTTGTGTGTGGACAAGAAGAAGTACAGGCAAAGTATCGCACACTTGGTGGATCAAATTTCTCAGTGTGTTTTATAGCCGCCATTTCTGGAGAGAGCTCATCTCTAGTTTTACAACTGGTGCAGGTGGTCTTTCTCCTCAAACTGCCGCAAAGCACATGGCCAAGATGTTTCCGTGACTTGAATAGGAAGGATACTCCATGTTTCTTCCCAGGTGCTAATGAAGGATATATGTTTAGTGCGGGTGTTGGGGGTTATGGGGAGAGGGCAGGAGAATGGGGTTAGGAGGGTGAGATAGATCAGCCATGATTGAATGGCAGAGTAGGCTTGATGGGCTGAATGGCCTAATTCTGCTGCTATCACTTATGAACATGACCAAGTCATAATGGTACCTGCTCTCCTTGGCATTTGGATGTCAAAGAGTAATAGCGTCATACAGCGTGGAAATCGGCCCCTAGGCCCAACTTGCCCACGCCGACCACCAGGTCCCATCTAAACGTGTTCCGACCGTTATCAATATAAATATAACCCCTGACCCAAAGTTAATTATACTTGGAATAATTGAAACTGACCAATTAATAACAATGAATCAAAGAACTTTTATTGACTATGGTTTAATAATTGGGAAAAAATTAATATTAAAATTTTGGAAAGGCCCTGCATTCCCAACAATCAAAATGTGGAATATAGAAATGTCGGAGACACTCCATTTGGAGAGATTGAGGCTTGTCCTTATGGATAGGTTAGATCTCTTCAGACGGATTTGGTCTCCATATATTGAATATTTTACAGGGTCATAATGGTTCGGCGCGAGGACCTGACTGAGGCCTGGATATTTGAATGGATGAAGAAATACATATAATAAAATCATGAATATATCTATAAGGACGGATTAATGACGAATATTTTATTCTCCATCAAACCTTTTCTTACTCTTTATTCCTTTTCTTAACTTTTCTATTTTCTTATATCTATATAAAAAATTAAAAAACAATATAGAAACACATTATCTTAATCTCTTAATATTAGTACGAATATAAATATTATTAGATTTATGAGAATATTATTAGTATTATTAGTATTTTTAGTATTTTATATTTTTAATTATATAAAATTATGTACTTTTAATGGTACAATAATTTTAAATTTAAATTTAGCGATAATATAAATATTGTTAACATTAGGAAGAAATAATGGAAATTATATAAGTTTTACTAACTTTTTGTATCAATAATATCATAAAATTTGGCCTTATACCTAAAAAATTAGAGATAAAATGAAAATTACTAATAGTATGAGTATAATGCTAATATTATAAATGTATTATTAGTATTATGTATCTCTAGTTATATAAAATATACAACTTTGAAATTTATAATTAAGGATAATACAGTATAAATAATATTATTAGTATGAATCAATTATTAAGACTATGTATTTTTACTATTGAAATATAATGTACCTGGTTATTATTTTGTTTCTATAATAAATAAATTTAAATAAATAAATAAATAAATAAAAATTAAAAAAAATAAACGTGTTCCACCTGCCTGCATTTGGCCCATATCCCTTTATCCTATCCTAGCCATATACCGATCAAAATTCTTTTTAAATGTTGCGATAGTGAGATGGTGGAGTCCTTGGCTTCGGAGCGGGAGAAGCTGCTAAGGAAGGCTTAACATCTTGGCGGAATTAATCTGCTTTTAATTGCGATAAATATTTCTACCCCTCTGATAGTAATTCCCTGATATATTGGATCTGAAAATTATCATTGAACACCATCCTCCGGATTCACAGCCTGAGATTAGCTGTGATTTCTGGCTTGCACTGTAGACCTCTTGCCTTTAGGCCAAGAGGTTGCTGGCTCCATCCTGGGGACAGAGTTAGATTCATGGGAGATGGTCTTGGAGGGGAGGATGTTCGTCAAACTGCGGAGCATCCTGGACAATGCAGCTCACCCCCTCCACGACTCACTGGTCAACCTGAGAAGTACCTTCAGCAACAGACTGGTTCCACCAAGATGCAGGGCAGAACGCCACAGGAGATCCTATTATCCCTGTGGCTATCAAACTGTACAACTCCTCCCCCTTCTGTCGTGGGATAGACTGACTCCCCAACCTCTCCCCTATCTTTGCACATCCCCAATGCTATGCCAGGATCGCACCCGGGTCGCTGGCGCTGTAAGGCAGTAGCTCTGCCGCTGCGCCACCGTGCCGCCCACAAATATTGTTTGGTTGTCATTACATTTTTGTGTTATCCAAATGTTATATTGGCTATCCAAACCGTCTATTGTACTTAGGTTATCGCCACGTGTAACGTGGTTCAGTGAAAAGCTACAAGAGGTGCCCGTGCCTCAAATTTACTTCACTGCCAGGGGTACCACGTAATCCCGTGCGACCTGCTCCGTGGTCGGATAGTCGGCGACTAAACCCTCTCCCCCACCTGGGTTTGCCGGGTGAGGAGGGGGCTGTGGACCCCCAGCAGGGCCAAAAACAAGACCTGTCAAAGGGTGGATGAGCTCCTACGGCCATCCACACTTCAGTAGAAGTTGCGATCACTGTCGTACACAGCATTGTAAGGAGTGATGATAAAGCACACACACCAAAATCCTATACTTCCAGCGGCGGAACTCCGCAGGAACTGGAGGACAGAGACGTGTGGTGCGTCCGTCACCGTTCCCGTCGGAAACCAGCACCACTGCGTCGCTAATGTTTTGAACAATGACGAATGAATGAATACAAAGGTGTTTGGGACTTACTGGAGTTCATGAACAGCGCTACATAAATGCAAGTTCCTCCTGGACGACGCACAGGTTGCCAGATCCTTAGGTTTATTACTTGATGCTGACAAATCCAGGAAGTCTGGAAGAAACCTGCGACTTGGCGCATATGTGGGAGCAGGTGTGTTTGTAATGACCACTGAATGTGTTCAACGTCAGCAGAATTATTGGGGGGAAAATAAGCAATTACCGCAGGTTTAAATGCCAAATATTGTGATGTGTTGACAAAACCTCATCATCCCAATTGCTCCAGGGGAAATCAAAGAATCTCCTTGGCAGTTCTAAATAAGAGGGGGAGGGAGAGGGGGGGTTAATCAGTGACATTCATTTCACACAGTCAAATATTTGGACAGCAGAGAAAACAGATGCTCCTGCACCGAGCGGACAAACTACCGGATGTGTCATATTTGAGTTGGATGGAAAATCGTGTCTATTTCCTGCAGGGCTTCCTTTGTCACTGCTGCTACAGCTAAGTGCAAGCAGATGCCCACCGTGAAATTTAAAATAGAAGCCTCGGAACAATTGCTACTTCACGCCAATCGGCTCCGAGAGGCTCGTACGCGGGGCGACGCTTTGATGAGGGGAATGCCACTTTTGTTTCGTGACGCTGACGGCTAACAAAGGGAGGCAGAGGGTACGAGGCTGGCAACAGTGCCAGCTGCTGTGGCAGCAGCGAACAGATTGAACCAGCCTTTGTAATTACAGAGCTCCTCCCCCCCCCCCCCCCCCTTCATGCACCCACCCAGCCCAAACTGGCAATGGCACTTCAGGCTGTTGAAAGGACTGATATTTAGTCCTTACAGAAAACGAGGGGGCAAATGAGCTTTTTGGCAGGAAACCTTTGAACGCACCTGCTACCAGCACTCGTATCCCTGCGCTGCTGCAGACTGTCAAACCTCTTCTCTTTTCGGTTCAAATTTTAAGTAAAAAGTTCTGGAGTCACACAAATGTGGAAACAGCCCCTTCGGCCCAACTCATCCATGCCGACCAAGATGCCCCATCTAAGCTAGTCCCATTCGCCCATGTTTGGCCCATATGCCTCTTCCGAACACCTCCGCTCGGTCCGCAATAACCAACCCGACCTCCCGGTGGCTCAGCACTTCAACTCCCCCTCCCATTCCACATCCGACCTCTCGGTCCTGGGCCTCCTCCACGGCCAGAGTGAGCAACACCGCAAGCTGGAGGAACAGCACCTCATATTCCGCTTGGGGAGTCTGCATCCTTTGGGCTTGAATATTGAATTTTCTCAATTCTGTTAACCCTTGCTGTCTCCTCCCCTCCCACCTCTCCCTCAGCCCTCGGGCCCTGGCATTCCCTCCATCTCCATCTCCCTCCCCCACCCCAGTCGCACCAGCTTCTCATTTTCACACCACAAACAGCTTACAATGGCTTACAATGGCTTGTTCCCTTTATCACCGATACTTCTTTGCATATCTTTCACTCATTGTTCCTTATCTCTCCACATCACCGTCTATATCTCTCGTTTCCCTGATCCCTGACCAGTCTGAAGAAGGGTCTCGACCCGAAACGTCGCCTATCTCCTTCGCTCCTTAGATGCTGCTGCACCCGCTGAGTTTCTCCAGCTTTTTGTGTACCCTGCCTCTTAACCTTGTACTCTCTTATCCCTCTAAACCTTTACTATCCATGTACTCTCCAAGTGTCTTTTGAAAGCTGTTATAGTATCTGCATCAACTGCCTCCTCTGGCAGCTCGTTCCACACACCCACCACCCTCAGAGTGAAAAAGTTGACCCTCAGGTCCATATTAAATCTTGTTCCTCTCATTTAAAATCTATGAGTCGAGAGTCAAGAGAGTTTTATTGTCATGTGTCCCGGATAGGACAATTAAATTCTTACTTGCTGCAGCACAACAGAGTATGTAAACATACTGCACAACGGGAGAAAAAATAAAGTTCAGTGTGTATATATACACACATTCACACACACTCAATAAATAAACAAATATAGTGCAATAATAATAATAATAGTCTGTTGCAGTTCAGAGCTTATTTGCTGTCGTGTTCAATAGCCTGATGGCTGTAGGGAAGAAGTTGTTCCTGAACCTGGTCGTTACAGTTTTCAGGCTCCTGTACCTTCTTCCCGATGGCAATGGTGAATGATCTCTTGTTTTTGATTCCCCCACCCAGGGTAAACGACTCTGTGCATTCACCCTACCTATTCCTTTCATGATCTTATACACCTCCATAAGATCCCCCCCCTCAGCCTCCTGCGCTCCAAGGAATAAAGTCCTAGCCTGCCCAACCTCTCTATAGCTCAGCCCCTAATGTTCTGGCAACATCCTCGTAAATCTTCTCTCCACTCTTTCCAGCTTAATGACATCCTTCCTATATCAGGGTGACCAAAAGTGGACAAAGTACTCCTAGTGTGGCCTCACCGATGGTCTTGCACAACTGTAGCATAACATCTCAACGTCTACACTCAGTATCCTAATTGATGAAGGCCAATGTACCTACTGCCCCTGTCCCACTTAGGAAACCTGAACGGAAACCTCTGGTGACCTTGCACCCCACCCAAGGTTTCCATGAGCCGCCAGAGGTTTTGGTCACTCACCTGGAATGCCTCGACCGAAGCGCGAGCTGCATCTACTGACCAAAGATCCTACAGGATCTTTGCTGCCGACCGCACACGCACACGCACACCGCGAAGGTGGGGGCCAGGGACAGCGAAGGAGCGCTGTCTGCGGCTGCCACAGAGCACAGTAAGTCCTTTAGAGAGCACAGGAGGGAGAGAAGGGGAAAGAAGGGGAGAGAAGGGGGAGAGAAGGGGGACGGAGACAGATTTAAGAAGTTTAATAAGCCTCAGGACTCTGCGGAGATACATGTATGTAGAGAACCCCCCCAGATGGCACGCTCTGGCCACGTATTTTTTCCGTCAGGGTCGTTGCCTAAGGGGGGGTTCTCACGGCACCTGGTGGCGAGCATCAGTCGACCCACCCTAAGAGGCTTGCCTGTCCTCTACCGGGATGTGCTAAGAGTGAGGAATTTGGCTGTTTTCAGCCAGCATGTTGTTCCACAGGGGGAGGGGGATGTCGTGGCTGCGGGAGTGGCCGGTCCTCACCCTGTCTTGGCGGGTGTCAAGGAGAGGCGTGCGCCTAGAGTGGTTCTGACAGAGCTTACCCCCGCTCCGTCAGATCTGCTCATCGGGCCTAGGCTCCGGGATATTTCTCGGGCACCGGCTCCACGCAATCTGAGCCGCCTTTCTGAGATGACCAGCATGCCATTTCGTGATGCGAAGAGACGCACACTGTACAGGATGCTCCTGCACATTCTGCACCTCCTTGCCTTCCCGTCCCGACACACCATGGCGGATGGTGTTAGCACCCGAAGGCGGGAGAGGTCCCCAGTGGGGGTCCTTCTATAAAGGAGTTGTTCCCCTTTACATTGGGGACCTGGGGTGGAGAGTGTTGCACAGAGCGGTGGTATGTAACAAACTTTTGAGTCGGTTCATGGGCTCGTCCGCCGCCTGTATTTTCTGCGGCGAGGAGGAGACTGTGTTCCATGTGTATATGGAGTGTGAGAGGTTACTGCCCCTATATCAATATCTGAAGGGGTTGTTCCTCAAGTTCTGGTTGCATTTTAATCCCACAATCCTGGTGTTCGGACACAAGGCAGGGAGTGGGGAGAGCTGAGTGTGGGGGGGGGGGGGGGGCTTACTTGTCGGTTTGCTCCTGGGCCTGGCCAAGATGGCCATTCGCGGGTCCAGGTCAGGCTAGAGTCGGCTGCCTGCCCCTTTTTCGGGTCTACGTCCGTGCACGTGTGTACCTGGAGAGGGAACGCACAGTGTCCACGGGGACTCTGGAGGCCTTCCATGGGTGCTGGTCACCACGTGGGGTTGAGAGTATTGTAAACAATGAATGTACTGTTGTACTATAATAATAATTTTTTTCTGATATAGTGTAAGCTGAGGTGGATTGCCCTCTGAAAGGACACAAAGTGCTTGAGAAACTCAATGGGTCAGGCAGCATCTCTGGAGAACAGGGATAGATGACGTTCTCCAGTCTGAGGAAAGTCACTTCACAATAATCTCCAGCCAAATGACAAACCTGTGGAAATATACATTACAACAAACTGTAGATGCTGGATTACAAAACAAGACACAAAGTGCTGGAGTAACTCACCTGGTCACGCAGGATTTCTGGAGAGCATGGATAGGTGACTTTTCAGGTCGAGTAGAAGAAGGGTCTTGATCCCAAACGTTACCTATTCCTTTTCATCAGAGATGCTGCCTGACAGACTAGGTTACTCCAGCACTTTGTGTCTATCTTTAGTGTGAACCAGCATCTGCAGTTCCTTCCTGCACACTCAGCATTTTCCTGTAGCCCTGTATAGCAACAGCACGTACTGTTGTGCCTTTGTGTTCTCTAAATGATGCATTGCAGTTTGGGAACAGCTCCATCCAAGACCGTAAGAAACCGCAGAGAATTGTGAAGGCAGCCCAGACCCTCACACAAACCAACCACCCTTCCATTGACTCATTAACACCTCACGCTGCCTTGCACCCTGGCCACTCCGCAAATACAAAGTCCCTTGCGTTAAACCCTTGTTGAGAAACAAAATGCACCTTTAAATGCTCTACTCAACAGCCAAAAATCTGTAGCCTCCCTTTGATCTGGTATTTTGTTGGTTCACATGTTTGATCAATGGTGTTTTATCATTATTGTGTTATTATTATTAATGTTTAGTGTTTTCTGAGATTCGTAACTGTCACTGTATGTCATGTTGTTACTTGTGGGCGGAGCACCAAGGCAAATTCCTTGTATGTGAATACTTGGCCAATAAACTTACTTACTTACTTATTTGCTTGAACTTTTTTAATTTGGTGCTACTCTGTTCATTGACCATGGCAATTCCCTGCATCGCAGCCCACCTCAATGTGATTTTAACAAACATTGGTCAATCTTTAACAATAAAACCTTGGAATTTCTATTGAAGATTGTCAAGAGGACACACCCCCCACGTGGGATGATTGGAGCTTACATGCAGTTCCACCATCACCATTGCGAGGTGATAGGGTTGGGCTTTAATTGTGGGGAAATACAATAGAAATTAATTTCTGGTGATGAAGCCGGTCAGGTCCAAAGAAGAGTGATTCCAACTGGGCACTCTCAGTGAGTGTGGTGGAAATGGAAGAGCACTCGATCAAACTCAATTGCTCCTAGGTTTCCTGCTCTGTCTTACTGCAGTTTCCAACTTAATTCAACTCCTAGTTCTTTATTATTTCAGTTATATATTTTTTCCTGTTCACCTACTTACATTGGTGCAGCGGCAGAGTTGCTGCCTTACAGCGCCAGAGACCCGGGCTCGATTCTGACCACGGGTGCTGTCTGTACGGAGTTTGTATGTTCTCCCCGTGACCTGTGTAGGTTTCCTCCCACACTCCAAAGACGTACAGGTTTGTAGGTTAATTGGCTTCTGTAAATTGTCCCTAGTGTGTGTAGGATGGTGCTAGTGTACGGGGTTCGTTGGTTGGTGCAGACTCGGTGGGCCAAAGGGCCTGTTAGCATGCTGTATCTCTAAACTAAGTTATAAATTGTCCCTAGTGTGTGTAGGATAGTGCTAGTGTATGGGGTTTGCTGGTCGGTGAGGACTCGGTGGGCCAAAGGGCCTGTTTCCATGCTGTATCTCTAAATTAAATTGCAAATTGTCCCTAGAGGGTTTTAGATAGTGCTAGTGTGCGGGGATCGCTGGTCGGTGCGGGTGCGTTGGGCTGAAGGGCCTGTATCTGCGCTGTATCTCCAAACTAAACTAAACTGGCCTGGCTTTGTTTTTGCTCTAACTCTACAAGTTTCCGGCAAGCAGATGCTCAAACATGAGGTTTTGCACCCCTTTTCCTACTGTGAGTTCTGGCTGGGTCGGTATTCCGTGTTTGGAATTTTGCTTTCCACGTTGAGTTCCTATCGTACTGCAACTCGACAGCAAAACAAAAAAACCTCCCCGTTTCTCTGCCATGATGTTGTTTCCCTTGTCTCGAAAGCTGCGCCTGACCTGAATTCTCGCCCAGCACAAAACAAGTGTGAGACGGGACAGCTGGTGAATAATAAAGTTCTTATTTGTGTTTCTATGGAGCAGCTGCCTTTGAACAGATGATCAGAAGCTGTACAATCAAAGTGTGAATAGCTGAATTAGTAAACTGCACACAGCCTTGCCAAAGAGCCCTCGAAATGCTGCGTGCAGTTTGGATTTTGTTTGATTAAGGTCTCACGAAGGCTGCAGAGTGCATGTAATTGGCAAGTTACCTTCCCATTAACAATGAAAGCACTCTTCAAACCTTTCCATGTGGGTTAATCCCGGCAAACTATAAGAATATTGGGCAATGAAGTGTAATTAAAAGAGAAGCAAAGGCCTGACAGTAAGCTCAACACGGACAAGAAATTAATTAAACTCTTAGACTCTTGGAGTTTAATTTACTCATGAAAAAAGTATTCGAGTTATCTCATCCCCTGATGGGATCAGGGAGCAACAGCGAAGCCAGAAGTCTATCCAGTCTTCGCTGTTGAGACGCCATTGAGGACAATTGGTGCGTTCATGCATAGTATTGGCATTTGTTTGCAAACATGCTCACCAAAGTTTAAGGCTGTTAATTTTGCTTTCTCGCGCTGTACTCAGTTTAATGAGGATATGGAACAGTTTGGCACACGGGGTGGTTGAAGCAACCAGCCTGCTTGAAGCAAACACAAGGGAAAAGTGTAATGTTGGGGGCAGAGTGAGAAGGAGTCATTAACCTGGGTCATCAGGCAACTGAACCATCCCATCGACAACTAGAGAGCCGTCCTGAGCTACCATCTACCTCATTGGAGACCCTCGGACTATCTTTAATCGGACTTTGCTGGGCTTTATCCTGCACTAAACGTTATTCCCTTTATCATGTATCTGTACACTGTGGGTGGCTCGATCGTATTCGCGTACAGTCTTTCCACTGACTGGTTAGCACGCAATGAAAACTCTTCACTGTACCTCGGTACACGTGATAATAAACTAAACTAAACTAAAGTCCCAAGGACTGACGCCCCAAATTCTGAAGGGTCTCGACCCAAAACATCATCTAATCCTCTCCAGAGATGCTGCCTGTCCCGCTGAGTTACTCCAGCATTTTGTGTCTATCTAAAGTCCCAAGGAGTTATTTTCAGAGAGAAAACAGCCTAATTCACAGGTGAGGAATCAAAGCTAACTGCTTCCACCATCTCCTTAGGGTGTCTGGATAACATCATGGGGACCCAGCCACAGCCTGGCTGGACTGAATAGAAAATGGAAAGATGGCTGCATCGTCTGTGATTTATCTGGGTGCTGTAGGAGATATACAATTAGCATAAGGGGGCTGTCCCACTGTACCAGCTAATTCAAGAGTTCTCCCGAGCTTTCCCTGATTTGAACTCGGAGAATTACGGTAATAGCCGCTCGTAGGTACTTGAGGCTCTCGAGGAGATTTTTAAACATGTTGAAAAATCTTCACGAGTCTTCATGAGCTTACCACGTTTCTCGAGTACCTGCCGTTAGCGTTACGAGCCGCTAAGAGATATCCCGAGCTCAGACGTACCCGCTACGTATATTCTACGTGCTTACCATGAGTTTGATTTTTTTTTTAACTCGGGAGAGCTCTTGAATTAGCTCGTATAGTGGGACAGGCCCTTAAATTAAAAACTGGCATGTCATGTGGTTTGACCTCAATACATTCTTCTATCAGACACTGCTGTTTAGTCGAGAGGTGTCACCATCATTAAAGTATGTTTTATTTATAACCCTCTTCTGTCTTGCATCAAGGAAAAGAAAGGCAAGGATACTACTTCAACATTGCGTTTGAGATTTTGCTACTCGAGAGATTAACAGGACGCTCATCCATTGTGTGAGAAATAGAGATGCATCAAGTGGAGCGGTGACAATGGCAAAGCAGTGATACAGGCTACGACAGGAAAGTCGGGGAAATCAAGTGAAAATATTCTTTAAGATGAACAACACTGCCAAGATCACAGGGGTGTACACAGAATGGAGAAATACAGCGATGTTTAAGAAGGTGATATTACCGCTGGTGGTAGAACTAGAGACATGAGAGGTGAATGAATGATACTTATTGTCACGGTGATATTTTTAGTTTTGCACACTGAAGGTATGCAAAGAGTCACTACATAAAGGGCGGCGACAAAGTTACAAAGTATACCACCTTTGTTCTTTGGTCCTCCTTTGTCTCCTCCCTCCCTCACCCCTCACAGTGGTTCCCCCCATGCTGGGTCCTCCTTTGTACTCTCCCACCCCACCCCCCTCACGGCGGTCCCTTCCCCCAGGTCCTCCATTGGTTCCCCACCTCACAAGAACTTGGTGAATCCATCAGTTTCCTCGATGGTAGGATGATGTGAGAGGCTTGGTTCAACGCAACAGCATCGGAGATTTTCCGGAGGTCAGCGTGTGCAAGCAGGAATCAGAGGAGAAATAGCAGGAGAAAGTGAAAGGACTGGATATAGCGGATGTGGAGAGGATGTTTCCACTAGTGGGAGAGTCTAGGACCAGAGGTTGTAGCCTCAGAAAATAACATCGTACCTTTGGAAAGATGAGGAGGAATTTCTTTAGTCAAAGGGTATTGAATCTGTGGAATTCATGGCCACAGAAGGCTGTGGAGGCCAAGTTATTTTTAAGGCAGAGAAAATGGATATTTTTAAGGCAGAGATTGACAGATTCTTGATCAGTATGGGTGTCATGGGTTATGAGGAGAAGGCAGGAGAATGGGGTTGAGAGGGAAAGATAGATCAGCTATGATTGAATGGTGGAGTAGACTTGATGGGCCGGATGGCCTAACTCTATCACTTATGAACTTACGAAAGTATGGTCAGGCTGTGCATATAATTAAAGAAGTACAACTTCCAGACATATTTAGATTTGGACATTATGGATGGGTTGGTGTGTGTGGACTTACGGATGAAAATTCAGGCAACACGATTTACTAAAGTGCAGCTAACATTTAAGAAGTTGTGTAAAATGGGGGAAAGTTATTGGAACGCTTTGGCTAGAAACCATATACATAACAATGAGGAGGTGATAGTAAGAATAATTATCCATATCTATTCAATAGGTTAGGCGCGTTTTCCTCCCTCTCACCTTAAACCTGTGCCCTTTAGTTTTAATTTTAAGGATATTTAAGACCACCTTATTACTTGAAGTGGAAACTGGAACAAGATGCATTAATCCCCAGCATGTTGATTTTTTTAAGGCACGATTTGCATCTGAAATACTGCAACCCTGCTCCACAGAAACAGAACAAAACAGTGTTGGATACATGTAGAAGAGATCATTCGGCCGTGGGGAAGAGAACATCTGGGTCTCTGATCGAGGCAGATGGATTGAATCATTGATAATTGGTTCTCTGTCGCACACAACAGGATGGGCTTTACACTGGGTGGCACGGTGGCGCAGCGGTAGAGTCGCTGCCCTACAGTGCTTGCAGTGCCAGACACCTGGGTTCGATCCCGACTACGGGTGCTGTCTGTACAAAGTTTGTACGTTCTCCCCGTGAGTGTCATGTGGGTTTTCTCCGATATTTTCGGTTTCCTCCCCCTCTCCAAAGACGTACAGGATTGTAGGTTAATTGGCTTGGGATAAGTGTAAATTGTCCCCAGTGTGTGTAAGATAGTGTTAATATGCGGGGATCGCTGGACAGTGTGGACCTGGTGGGTCAAAGGGCCTGTTTCTGTATCTCAAACTAAACTAAGACAATCTCAACATTCTCAAGCAAAGGCCCTCTACCATCCTGCCCCTGCCGTACGACACTGCCTTCTAATAATAACAGCTCTCGGCAAGACCTTGAAAAGATGTGGACCATCTCCCATATTTCAGGAGACATCTCTCAGCGAAGAGAGAAATATTGATGATAAAATTTAGTGTCTTCAGTGCTCCAGTATAGCTTTTGGCCAACTAAGGAAAAAAATATTTGAAGATTATCAATATTATTGCGCTTGGTGTAGCTAATGTTAAGAATCCTGACCTGAAACGTCAATAGACAATAGACAATAGGTGCAGGAGAAGGCCATTCGGCCCTTCAAGCCAGCACCATCATCTGTCCATGATCTCCCAAGATGCTGCCTGACCCACTGAGCTACTCCAGCACTCTGTATCTTCTCCAATATTAAGAGTTATTGTGTTAGGAGGTGTCTGTGTTAGGTTGTGTGTTAATGGATTGCAGGTAACACTAAGAAAATGGTGATCCAGTAAACATAACTTTCACCTGAAATTTTAACTCTCCATTGATGGCACTTTACCGGCTAAATAATTTCAACCGTTTCTATTTATGTATGACATTGTGATGATGTGGATTATGTACTGTCATTGACTCATCTGATGTAGATAATTTTCAAGGACTTTTCCATGTAATTTGCACTTTACTAAGTCATAAATGTGACCAGTTCATCTTGGCATCATGTTCAGCACGGACATCGTGGGCTTGTTGCTGTGCTATACCTTTCTATCTATGCATAAGAGCTATTCATTGACGTCTACTTCCACACCTGTTTGCTTCAATCGTTGTAACTGTCGGTAGAAGCTCTTTTCAGCACTTGACATCAAAGACATTTGACCTCTTCATGACACTTGACCTCTTCATTCCACACTCAGCCTCAGGCAAGATTCAATATTTAATAATATAACAAGTTGATTGTCTGGTAAATTAGCCTGCACATTTAGACTGATAACACCATTTTAGAGCAGTTACTTGATGGAGCAGTTCAATGGCTGGAATATCAATAGACAATAGGTGCAGGGGTAGGCCATTCGGCCCTTCGAGCCAGCACGGCCATTCAATGCCTATCGTTCTATCGGATAGTGAACAATGGCACAGCGGTACAGTAGCGCAGCGGTAGAGTTGCTGCCTTACAGCGCCAGAGACCAGTGTTCGATCCTGACTACGGGCGATTGTCTGTAGTGAGCTTGTACATTCGCCCCGTGACCTCCGGGTTTTCCCCGGATGCTCCAGTTTCCTCCCACACTCCAAAGACATACAGGTTTGTAGGTTAAATTGTTTGGCTATAATTGTAAATTGTCCTTAGTGTGTATAGGATAGTGCTAATGTGTGGGGATCACTGCCTCGGTGGTCCGAAAGGGCCTGTTTCCGCGCTGTTTCTCGAAACTAAACTAAACTGAAGTACACAAATAGAATCAGGAATAAATAAAAGCTTTGCATTTATATAGTCACGTTTCAAAGCCTCTGGGAGTCTCAAATTTCTTTACAATTAATGGAATGCTCTTGTAGTAGAGAATGCAGGGCACACACCAACCACTTTGCACACAGCTAGGCGTCACAAACAGAAATGTGATAATGACCAGAGGGACGGGTTTGGAATCAATGGAATAATTCCTTTTAGCGACTCTACTGCCAAAGACAAGTTTAATGATTCTCGCACATGCACAGATGTTGATGCTCAGACTCGCATTATCATGCAGCAATTACAACACACATCCACATACCAAAATAAACACCTCTTCCTGGCTTGTAATGTTGAAGAATGAGAACACAGTCACCCAAATGAAATCATAACATTCTACCTTGACTGAACATTTAAACTGAGTAATAAAAAGGAACAATCTGATGAAGGGCCTTGACCGGGAACGTCACCTATTCCTTTTCTCCTGAGATGCTGCCTGACCCGTTGAGTTACACCAGCATTTTGTGTCTATCTTCGGTGTTAGCCAGCATTTGCTGTTCCTTCTTACACAAATACAAAGCAACTGCAGATGCTCTGTACCTCTCGGTCCTGGGCCTCCTCCACGGCCAGAGTGAACAACACCGCAAGTTGGAGGAACAGCACCTCATATTCCGCTTGGGGAGTCTGCATCCTCTGGGCTTGAACATTGAATTTTCTCAATTCTGTTAACCCTTGCTGTCTCCTCCCCTTCCCACCTCTCCCTCAGCCCTCGGGCCCTGGCATTCCCTCTCTCTCTATCTCTCCCCCACCCAAGTCGCACTAGCTTCTCATTTTCACACTACAAACAGCTTACAATGGCCTGTTTCCTTTATCATCGATACTTTTTTGCATATCTTTCATTCATTGTTCTTTATCTCTCCACATCACCGTCTATATCTCTCGTTTCCCTGATCCCTGACCAGTCTGAAGAAGGGTCTCGACCCGAAACGTCGCTTATCTCCTCCGTTCCTTAGATGCTGCTGCACCCGCTGAGTTTCTCCAGCCATTTGTGTACCCAAGCAACTGCAGATGCTGGTTTAGATAGGCACAAAGAGACACAAAATACAGGACTAACTCAGCGGGTGAGGCAGCATCACTGGGAAAAATGGACAGGTGACGTTTTGGGTTGGGGCACTTCTTCAGATTGGTCTGAAACAGGGTCCAACCCGAAACATCTCTATCCATTAATAGTGAGTATGTGGTGGCACCTTCTGCCTTCGGGCACCGGTTCAACATGAGAAATATTGTTTGCTATATATCTCTTGCGATTTCAATTTCCATTTTGGGGGTCCCTCATTGATTATTACCATAAAACTATTACTGCAAAACTGCAAATCCACTGGAAGATGCTGGTTTACCAAATAATCGTGCGGCCCAGTGGCGCAGCGGTAGAGTTGCTGCCTTACAGCGCTTGCAGCGCGGGTGACCCAGGTTCGATCTCGACTACGGGCGCTGTCTACGATTTGTACGTGCGTCCCGTGACCACGTGAGAAATTCGGTTTCCTCCCACACTACAAAGACGTACAGGTTTGTAGGCTAGTTGGCTTGGTATAAATGTAAATTGTCCTTAGTGTGTGTAGGATAGTGTTAGTGTGTGGAGATCGCTGGTCGGTGTGGACTTTGTGGGCCTGTTTCTGCGCCGTATCTCTAAACTAAGCTAAACTAAACTAAACACAAAGTGCTGGAGTAATTTTTTAATGATAATCCACTATCTGTTTATTCAGAAATCCCAATTGGTTCAGCATCTGTCTCACCAGGTAATGTTAGCCCTGCTCCATCAGAGAAGAAGGGTCTTAACCCGAAATGTCACCCATTCCTTCTCTCCAGAGATGCTGCCTGTCCTGCTGAGTCACTCCAGCTTTTTGCGTCTACAGTGGCTTGCAAAAGTATTCATACCCCTTGAACTTTTCCACATTTTGTCACGTAACAACCACGAACGTAAATGTATTTTATTGGGATTTTATGTGATAGACCAACACAAAGTGGTGCATAATTGTGAAGTGGAAGGAAAATGATACATGGTTTCCAAATTTTATTACAAATAAAAAACTGAAAAGTGTGGCGTGCAAAAGTATTCAGCCCCCCTGAGTCAATACTTTGTAGAACCACCTTTCGCTGCAATTACAGCTGCAAGTCTTTTGGGGTATGTCTCTACCAGCTTTGCACATCTAGAGATTGAAATTTTTGCCCGTTTTTTTTGCAAAATAGCTCAAGCTCAGTCAGATTGGATGGAGAGCGTCTGTGAACAACAATTTTCAAGTCTTGCCAGAGATTCTCAATTGGATTTAGGTCTGGACTTTGACTGGGCCATTCTAACACATGAATATGCTTTGATATAAACCATTCCATTGTAGCTCTGGCTGTATGTTTAGGGTCGTTGTCCTGCTGGAAGGTGAACCTCCGCCCCAGTCTCAAGTATTTTACAGACTCTAACAGGTTTTCTTCCAAGATTGCCCTGTATTTGGCTCCATCCATCTTCCCATCAACTCTTGACCAGCTTCCCTGCCCCTGCTGAAGAAAAGCATCCCCACAGCATGATGCTGCCACCACCATGTTTCACAGTGGGGATGGTGTGTTCAGGGTGATGTGCAGTGTTAGTTTTCCGCCACACATAGCGTTTTGCATTTAGGCCAAAAACTTCAATTTTGGTCTCATCAGACCAGAGCACCTTCCACCACATGTTTGCTGTGTCCCCCACATGGCTTGTGGCAAACTGCAAATGGGACGTCTCATGGCTTTGTTTCAACAATGGCTTTCTTCCTTGCCACTCTTCCATAAAGGCTCAATTTGTGGAGTGCACGACTAATAGTTGTCCTGTGGACAGATTCTCCCACCTGAGCTGTGGATTTCTGCAGCTCCTCCAGAGTTACCATGGGCCTCTTGGCTGCTTCTCTGATCAATGCTCTCCTTGCCTGGCCTGTCAGTTTAGGTGGACGGCCATGTCTTGGTAGGTTTGCAGTTGTGCCATACTCTTTCCATTTTCGGATGATGGATTGAACAGTGCTCCGTGAGATGTTCAAAGCTTGGGATTTTTTTTTAATAACCTAACCCTGCTTTAAACTTCTCTACAACTTTATCCCTGACCTGTCTGGTGTGTTCCTTGTGCTTCATGATGCTGTTTGTTCACTAATGTTCTCTAACAAACCTCTGAGGCCTTCACAGAACAGCTGTATTTATACTGAGATTAGATTACACACAAGTGGGCTCTATTTACTAATTAGGTGACTTATGAAGGCAATTGGTTGCACTGGATTTTATTTAGGGGTATCAGAGTAAAGGGGGCTGAATACTTTTGCACTCCACACTTTTCAGTTTTTTATTTGTAAAAAAAATTGTAAACCATGTATCATTTTCCTTCCACTTCACAATTATGCACCACTTTGTGTTGGTCTATCACACAAAACCCCAATAAAATATATTTACATTTGTAACGTGACAAAATGTGGAAAAGTTCAAGGGGTATGAATACTTTTGCAAGCCACTGTATCTCTGGAGAAAAGACAAGTTTAGGTTGGGACCCTTCTTCAGACTCATTGTTCAGCTCCCATTGACTGCAAATCCAGACTGTGCGGTAAGCCAAAGACTGGAGACTTAGATCTCAACCTGAGCCAATTACTTTAGTTTAGTTTAGTTTAGATATACAGCATAGAAACAGGCCCTTCAGCCAACCGAGTCCGCAGCGACCCCTCTACACTAACACCACCCTACACACTAGGGATAATTTACAATCTTTACCAAAGCCAATTAACCTACAAACCTGTATGTCCTTGGAGTGTGGGGGGAAACCGGAGCACCTGGGGAAAACCCACGCGATCAGGAGAAAACGTATATACTCCGTATAGACATCACCTGTAACCAGGATCGAACCCGGGTCTCTGGCGTTGTAAGGCAGCAACTCGCCACCATGCTGCTTAAAATTTCATAGTCCAAAAACTCGAAAATAAAATTAAAAATCAGAATTTACAGATGTGCATAAACTAACAGATGTTTTCTTTTTTCTTTCATATCCAGATCTCATCCCCTTCCCCTCAGCCTGTTTACAAGGCACCAGCTGGCTCAACTGAAATGTATTGCACCTTCTGGAGAGGAAATAACTTCACCCTGCCTGTCAATAATATTCTCATAGATTCAGAAGCACGAGCTTGCAATTTGTGAAGTCCATAAGGGCCAATTCCCACCTGAGAATTATAACTTTCTTTTCACACCTTAAAGTCAGGAGAAAATCTGCTCAGGCAAACAGCATCACAAATGCACTCGGGACTTTGAGTGCTACATATGAAATGATCTACATATGAAAAAAAAAGCTGTTAGTGAAGGACTCGGTAATGGGACAGATTTAAATGATAGCCTTCCACCGCAAAAGGCTGTGCTTGCATCCAAAGTATTCACAGCCTCCTTTCCCATGGCTATAAGGTTCCTGTCTGAGGGTTCCTGAGGAGTGGCACGGTGGCGCAGAGGTGGAGTTGCTGCCTTATAGTGCCAGAGACCCGGGTTCGATCCTGCCTCCGGGTACTGTCTGCACATTCTCCCCGTGACCGCGCGGGATATCCTCGAGTGCTCTGCTTTCCTCCCACATTCTGAAGACATACAGGCTTCAGTAAAGATTGTAAATTGTCCCCAGAGTGTAGGATAGTGCTGGAGTACGGGGATCGCTGGTCAGCACGGACCCAACGAACGTGAAGGGCTTGTTTCCGTGCTGTATCTCTAAACCCTAAACTCTAAATGAGCCTCCTTTTTTATCACTACCAGGCCCACAACACACCACAATTTGGCACTAATTGGCAGTTACACTGAAAAATAATCACGTTTATGTCTGTCTTTTGGAGGAAATGAATGTCACGCTGGTGGACTTCTCACGTTGGGGTGAAAGTGCACCATTGGATCAGTGTTCCAGGAACATTATCCTTCACTTTACTCGGGCTTATTAGCAGACACTTGATCCTGACTGTGAGCCACACTTCCAGGCATTGCATCCCTTGTTCCTGGTGAGTGCAGTTACTTGACTGCTAAATCTTTAAAGAGATACAGCGCGGAAACAAGTCCTTCAGCGGGGAACCGAGTCCACACCGACCAGTGATCCCCGCACATTAACACTATCCTACGCCCATTAGGGACAATTTTACACATACACCAAGCTAATTAACCTACATGCCTGTTCAAGTTTGGAGCTCAAGTTCAAGTTCCAGTGAGTTTATTGTCACGTGTCCCTGACAGGACAATGACATTCTTGCTTTGCTTCAGCACAACGGAACATAGTAGGCATTGACTACAAAACAGATCAGTGTGTCCATATATCATTATATAAATATAAACACACATGAATAAATAACGGGTGCGGGAAGAAACTGAATATCTCGGAGAAAGTGGGTTACGGGGAGAACGTACAAACACCATACAGACAAGCACCTGTAATCGGGATCGAACCCGGGTCTCCGGCGCTGCAAGCGGTGTAAGGCAGCAACTCTACCGCTGCGCCAACGTGGCCGCAGTTTAAAAATGTTTTGAGCGCGAAAGCAGTCCCCCACTACCACGCGTTTTGCAGTCGTGTATCCCGCATTTAGTCTTAGAGCCATAGAGTGATACAGTGCGGAAACAGGCCCTTCGGCCCAACTTGCCCACACCGGCCAACATGTCCCAGCTGCTTGCGTTTGGTCCATATCTGTCCAAACCTGTCCTATCCATGTACCTGTCTAACTGTTTCTTAAACGGCGGGATAGCCCCAGCCTCAACTACCGCCTCTGGCAGCTTGTTCCGTACACCCACCGACCTTAATTTGGGGACATCGCAGGCGTCAGCACGCACAAAGTGCAATGGGATAGCCTCGTCCTTTGAGTTCGGCCATCATGACTACCGATTCCCACCAGCCAGGTAAATATTGCCCATACTTGCCCGTGATCATAGTGGAATAAGCTGGAGTAACCTCCAAAATTGCAATGCAACCACAAGCAACAGTGGATTGCATTGATCATCTTCGCCAGATCTATTTTAAATGCCCTGCAGTCTCAAGAATTCTTGAATGAGCAGATTGTGCCGTTAATATCCATCCCTGTGGTGGTGGGTTTTCTACTTGGATCTTCAGTAAATTAAAATAAAACACACACTAACAACCAATCAATAACAGTGCAAAGACAAAAAACGATGCCCCCAAATTCTATATAGTCCAGAATTTGTGGACTATAGTGGGAGGTTGTAATATTTAATAGCCTGATGTTGTTGGGAAGAAGGTTCTCCTGCACTGGGATGTTACAGTTTTCAGGCTCCTGTATCTTCTTCTGGATGGCAGAAGTGAAATGAGAGCGTGGCCAGGGTGGTGCGGGTCTCTGATGAAGCTGGCTGCTTTTCGAGGCAGAGACTTCTGTAGATCCCTTCGATGTTGGGGAGGTCAGTACCCATGATGGACATGGGTCCCCCCAGTTTTTGCAATTTTCTTCATGCCTGGGTATTGCCGACCCACGCTGTCGTGGAAGCAGTCAATCTGCTCTCTCCTGTAGATGTTCACCTGTAGATGTTCAAAAGAGTATGAGTCAAGATGCTGAATCTCCTCAATCTTCCAAGTAAATAAAGGCGTCACAGTGGCGCAGCGATAGAGTTGCTGCCTTACATTGCCAGAGACCCGGGTTTGATCCTGACTATGACTGCTGTCCGTACGGAGTTTGTACATTCTCCCTGTGACTGTGTGGGCGTTCTCTGAGAGCTACGGCTTCCTCCCACACTTCAAAGATGTACAGATTTGTTGGTTGAATGGCTTATGTACATTGTAAATTGTCCCTAGAGTGTAGGAAAGTGCTAGTGGGGTGATCGCTAGTCGGCGTGGCCTCGGTGGGCCAAAGGGCCTATTTCCACGCTGTATCTCTAAAGTCTAATGTCTAAAGTCTAGAGGCATGCCTTTATCATTACATCAACATGCTGGGTCCAGGACAGATCTTCACAGACATGCACGCCCAGGTATTTACAGTTTTGGAACGGGAGAGATCACAGTGTTACTGCTTGTTAGCAAAAAAGTCACATAAGAATCAAAGCCACAAGAACTTAGAAACATAGAAAGAAACATAGAAAAACATGTGCACGGGTAAGCCTTTCGGCCCTTTGAGCCAGCACCTCCATTCAATATGATCATGGCAGATCAACTAAAATCAGTACCCCATTCCGGCTTTTTCGCCATATCCCTTGATTCCTTTAACCCTAAGAGCTAAATCTAACTCACTCTTGAAAACATCCAGTGAATTGGCCTCCACTGCTGCCTGTGGCAGAGAATTTCACAGATTCACAACTCTCTGGGTGAAAAAGCTTTTCCTCATCTCAGTCGTAAATGGCCGACCCCTTATTCTTAAACTTATTAAACTATTCTTAACTTGTTGACATTCTGATTTGGTTGGTGGTTTGGCTGTGCTGGTTTGTCTGGTGGGGCAGTGGAGGTTCATAACCTGCTAGAATGCTGTAACTAAAGATATGCTGCCTCCATGTCAGGCAAAAAAACATTTTGAAAACTTACCTTGATAGGTTGGCCCCTTTAAAAGAACCCTATATTAGGCCACATTTAAGTCTGGATTTTCTTAATTGCAGCCGGGGCCAGGAAAATAATGAGTACCTGAAATAACTATTACGTAGGACTGTACAAAGTGATTGTCACGTGTTCCACATAACTATTCTCTGCACTGTGCAGTTTAGTGAGACAGGTTCTGAGGAGAGGTCTGAGATGAATAAACAATCTAGGTTTGATTACAAAAGGCAGTCAATAGATCAGTAAACCACATATGTACAATCCTTCACCCACTGCATTGCAGCGCAGGCTTTGATCATTTTAAAGGGTTTCTGTACAATGTAATGTTCCGATTTGTCAGCAGCTGAGGTTTCTCTGCTTCCAGTTGTCGTCCCTGCCAAAGTCATAGTTGAGGTTTTCCTCATATCCGGAAGGATTTGGAGTATTTTAGTTTCGTTTAGAGACACAGCCCTTCAGCCCACCGGGTCCGCACCGACTGCACAGTAACACTATCCGGCACACACTAGGAACAATTTTTACATTTATACCAAGCCAATCAACCTACAAACCTGTACGTCTTTGGAGTGTGGGAAGACATCGAAGATATCGAAGAAAACCCACATGGTCATGGGGAGAACGTACAAAAATCATACGGACAACACCCGTAGTCAGGATTAAACCCTGGTCTCTTGCGCTGCAAGTGCTGTAAGGCAGCAGCTCTACCGCTACGCCACTGTGCCGCCTGATATCTCAAATTCTGCTCTATGGAAGCATAGTAAAATTATGGGAAAATTATGCCAGAGTCTATCCCAACTGCAGACCCTGAGGAAGCATGGGAGAGCTCTTCACAGCACATCCAGCTCCCAATGCCTAGGTGATGGCCAATCCACAAGGAGAGAAAAAGGACTGGTTGAAAGGAGGTTTACATGAATGATCCCAGGAATGAGTGGGTTGGCATATAATGGGCATTTGACGGCACTGGGCCTGTACTCGCTGGAGTTTAGAAGGAAGAGGGGGAAACCTCATTGAAGCTTACCGAATAATGAAAGGCCCGGATAGAGTGGATGCGGAGAGGGCGTTTCCACTAGTGGGAGAGTCTAGGACTAGAGGTCACAGCCTCAGAATTGAAGGACGTGCTTATGGGAAGGAGATGCGGAGGAATTCAATGTGAATCTGTGGAATTCTTTGCCACAGGAGACTGTGGATGCCGTCAATGGATATATTTAGGACAGAGATAGATTTGATTATTGATTAGTACGGGTGTCAGGGGTATTGGGGAGAAGGCAGGAAAATGGGGTTAGGAGGGAGAGATAGATTAGTCATGATTGGATGGCGGAATAGACGCAATTGCTGTACAGACGCAATTACAATCCAGAGGGAATCCAACGTACAGGTAACGTATTGAGAAGCATGTCGTGGTTTTACTTGTTTAGCTTAGAGATACAACGTATGAACGTGCCCTTCGGCCCACCGAGTCCATGGCAATCAGCGCTCCCCGCACACTAATGCTATCCCAAACACACGAGGGACAATTTACAATCTTTACCGAATCCAATTAACCTACAAACCAGTATGTCTTTGGAGTGTGGGAGGAAACTGGAGCACCCGGAGACTGCCCACGTGGCCCACGTGGTCACGGGGTGAACCTACAAACACCGTACAGACAGCAGCCTTGGTCGGGTTCGAACCCGGGTCTCTGACGCTGAAACGCAGCAACTCTACCTCTGCCGTACCTCCCTCCCCCGCCCCCAGTCTGTGGAACGGTCCCGACCTGAAACGCTGCCCACCCTTTTTCCCCAGAGATGCTGCCTGCCTCTTATGTTGCGTGACTAACATATGATGAAAGAATGGGTCGACCGGGCTTGCTTTCACTGGAATTTAGAAGGATGAGAGGGGATCTTATAGAAACATGTAAAATTCTTAAAGGATTGGATAGGCTAGATGCAGGAAAAATGTTCCCAATGTTGGGGGAGTCCAGAACCAGGGGCCACAGTTTAAGAATAAGGGGTAAGCCATTTAGAACGGAGATGAGGAAAACCTTTTTCACACAGAGAGTTGTGAGTCTGTGGAATTCTCTGCCTCAGAGGGCAGTGGGGGCTGGTTCTTTGGATGCTTTCACGAGAGAGTTAGATAGAGCTCTTAAAGATAACAAAGTCAAGGGATATGGGGAGAAAATACTGATAGTGGATGATCAGCCATGATCATATTGAATGGCGGCACTGGCTCGAGGGGCCGAATGGCCTACTCCTACACCTATTGTCTATTGTCTATTGAATGACTTAAATGAAATAAATGAACTTCATGGTGAAAGACAATGTCAGTAAATTAACTCAAAGCATTATATCAATGAAATGCATGCAGGTGAGTGGGTTGGTTAGCTAACAAATCCAACTCACTCTCACTGTGAAAACATTTTTTTTCAATAAACAGCCTGCTCACTCAACTGGGAAATGTTTCATAATGTGTTACATAACAAGCCATTAAAATGGCAATATGTGAGTTGGGGATGAAGGAGAGAATGTTCTAAAATGTGAGATGTTATATTGTGGAATGCAGAGTTAACAATTGCCATGGTATTGATAGGGAAAAAGGGAGTGAATCTCAAATCCTGATAAAAATATATGGGCTTATATTCATTGGAATTTAGAAGGATCAGAGGGGATCTTATAGAAATATATAACATTCTTAAGGGATTAGACAGGCTAGATGCAGGAAAAATGTTCCCGATGTTGGGGGAGTCCAGAACCAGGGGGTCACAGTTTAAGAATAAGGGATTGGCCTTTTAGGACTAATATGAGGAAAAACTTTTTCACGCAGAGAGTTGTGAATTCTTGGAATTCGCTGCCACAGATGCAGTGGGGGCCAATTCACTGGATGTTTTCAAGAGAGATTTTGATATAAATCTTAGGGCTAACGGAATCAAGGGATATGTGGAGAAATCAGGAACGGGGTACTGATTCTGGATGATCAGCCATGATGGGGCTCATGTTGTCGACCTCCCCGTGGTGAGCCCTGTCAACTGACTTCAGTCAGGCGAACGACAACAAATGGAGACAGCAGCAGCGCCGTAGCTTGGTGCCAACCCGAAGCATGCGCCCTTTTTAGGGCGGGCACCTACGGATGTCCAACCGGATGGCATCACCCTGCTGCGGACTTCTGTTGCCTCAAACGCAAGAAGATCAGCCATGATCATATTGAATGGCGGTGCTGGCTCGAAGGGCCGAATGGCCTACTCCTGCGCCTATTTGCTATGTTTCTCTGTTTCTGTATGGTTAATGTCCCCCCACACACAAACTGAGTAGTTGGAACATATCTATCAAATCTGAGAGTGGAGGATCATAGGGTGTTGGGGGATGGAGAATTCGAGGATGGTGCATTGGAGAATGAGTCACCTGAGGTGGGTATGAGGCATTAGGGTGCTGGAGGATGCAGGATGCAGCTGCATCGAGGAAAGGAACAAGAGCTCAGTGATGGAATTGGATGGTAGGGAGAGTTCGTATTAAGAATCATAAACTCACAGTCATAGTCATAGATTCACAGTCATAGAGTCATACAGTCATAGAGTGTGGACCCTGTGGTCCAACTTAGCCACACCGACCAACAAGTCCGATCTACACTATTCCCACCTGCCCGCGTTTGGCCCACATCCCCCCCAAATCTGTGCTCTCCAATGTACCTGTCTAACTGTTTCTTAAACGTTGCAATAGTCCCTGCCTCAACTACGTCCCTTGGCGGCTCATTCCATACGCCCACCGCCCTTCGTGTGAAAAAGTTACTTTGTTAAGTTATTCTCGAGTGTCTCAACCCTATTCCTAAAGCAGATATCGCTGAAGACTGTAAAGATTGGCTTTTGTTAACAGCTCCTCCAGCCCACAGTGTTCCTCATTAAACCACCTTCTTGGGCAAGAAACTGTTGAAAAGTCTCTTTGATTTCCACCAGATCAACAAATCTCAGGTGGTTCTATGTTTAAGAAGGAACTGCAGATGCTGGAAAATCGAAGGTAGACAATAATGCTGGAGAAACTCAGCGGGGGAGGCAGCATCTGTGGAGCAAAGGAAATAGCCAACATTTTGGGCGATAGATCAGTCAGGTGGTTCTATGTTACCCCAGTTAAGTAGTTCTATATGATTCATTTTATGTTGAAACCTAGAAGTCGGAAGAAGGGTCCCGACCTGAAACGTCACCCAATCTTTTTCTCCAAAGATGCTGTTTGACCCACAGAATAATTCCAGCACTTTGTGTCTACCTAGATTAACAATTGGGGATTCACATCGATACTCTTTGCTAGCTTTCTTTGCAGTACAGTTTGTTCTCAGCCATGTGTACGAAAATAGGAAGATTAAATGAGAACTTACCAGTTTGAAGTTTGATCTTTATTTTATGAGAAGTTACGTTGGTGATTACGCGATGCGCGTCAATCTTCAAAGCAGCGGTATGAAATCACAGATAACAAAAATCGAAGTTAACATGGTAAGATTAGCAACTTGAGAACTACCAGATGACCTTTGTGAGAGAGGGTTGGGCGTGGAGGGCACGTAATCACCAACGTAACTCCTCGTAAAATAAAGATCAAACTTCAAACTTGTAAGTTCTCGTTTAATCTTACTATTTTACTTCGGAGTCACGTGAGTGATTCCGTGAAGGGTTCAAAGCCCTGTGATTTCATGCCGCAGATTCAAATCCCGGCGTCTCACTGCATCGATTGACTCAGGATGAGTAAATAATCAAAAGCATTAAGCATGACACTGATTCAAATGTATTAATGGTTTACGTTAATAAAAAAATCAATAGCAACCCCTGTATCTCAAGGGAGGCTAAAGTGGACACAAAACAGAATGGGCAAATAGCCCGGGTCAGTAACCGGCCTATGGTAAAAATAAATTAAAAAATCAATTCAGTTAACCATCCTGTGGTCGTGAGGATATGGTCGATGGGAACGTCCATTGCCCTGGTCGCTGATGTTGATGCTGCCCTGGTGGAATGAGATGTACAATTATCAGTGTTAATACCTGAATAAACCAGAACCTGCTGAAGCCACCTTGAAATAGTCTGAACCGACCTTTCCTTGTGTGATTGTTTGTTGCTTAATAAACAATGCTGATACCACACTTCTTAGGATTCTGGTGGCCTTGATATAATATAGCAAGCCTGCCCTCCCACATAGACGCGAGTCCGTGGGGTATCCGAAATATGATCTTAAATCCTGCCACCCCTGGTCTGCTCTGCTTGTGTAGATCAGAATGTAAAATGTAATGGTACCTGCAGCCAATTCCATCCTATCTAGCCACAGCACTTGCAATGTTTGCCCTCGTTGTGCTGATACTAGTGTCATGACTAAGGATGTAGCGGGAACCTCCTGTGAAGTATTGTTAACACATTTTCAATATCCAAACTGCATATACTTGTAACGGGAGAACTTGTGTCAAGATCTCTTTTACAACTCGATATCCGGGTTGGAACCCGACAGAGTGGTTCCTGTTTGCTGCAGCTGTAGTGGCTCTATAACTGAATTATTGTCAAAGACCGTTTAAGAATGTACTGGAAGACGCCAGTAATCTGTACCATATTACATGTAACATTACCATTGAACAACTGCTTCCGACCCCCTCAATAGGAATGTACTGCTCTTTTGGTGCTATCCCTGCACTCTGCAGTGAGCACATTCATGGATTGATGTGACAACCTGAGCTGTAAGGCAGTCCATTCAGAATGTGTAAGTCAATAACTGTTTTGTTATGCAGAGGCCGGTTTCCCGAACCACAGTTTGAACCAGCAAAGTTTTCGTTTTTTAGAATAACCGTATATGGTTGTATTATTATGCCTGATGAAAACAGGCAACATGGCTGCTTAGCCAGTCAGGCAGTACGAAAACCTAAAGCGATGTCTTGCTGACTGTTTCAAGACCCAATTAATGAGGCAAAATGGAGGAAGACATAAAAGAAACATTCCTCCTTTTTGTAGCGAGAATGTATTTCTCCGCACTGTTTTGCCATATAGTTTTGCAAGCAGTGAATAAACATGAACCCAACATGTCGATATTCGATGTACCATTGAACCATACTTTCATAATACTTTGAGATCCAATACCTATTCCGTGTTGTCATCGATCTGAACTTGATGATACAGCAGTGGCAAAGGAGATTAGGTAAATTATTACAGGATACTTTTACTTGATTGCCATGTGACTAACATATGCCGCCACCATAGTGTAGCAACTTGAAGTTGAGCAAGTATATTCGCACAATAGCCCTTTACCCATGGGGTGCATCTAGTGTATATCTTTAGTTGATACCATCAACTGAAGAATTGGTAACTCATGCAAATCTCCGCTACCTCCAACTAGAGATGGTATTCGGAACTTCTCACCTTAGAGCTCTTAGCATCAGTTAGTAATAACTAAATTTGACCGACCAAACTACAGGAGCAATGCTGAATACTGTTTGTTCATCATTGCGACTGAGGTAGCTTCAGCTGATAATAGCATAAGGTTGTTAACAATGACTTACATGTCCTTTGAGAGGTCGCTACTTTGCACGATATCAGTTCACCGATTTGCACAGCTGAATCACAGCTACTATATTGCCAATTACTCTTGATGAAATAGAAGTCAGTTTTATAACAGGTTGCTATTAACTCCAATCTCTTGCCACAGGGCGGAGTCATAGGCTAATTAATAGTTAAAGGTAAATCCCAATGACCAACAAAGAGTTTATCCCATTTAGCAATGTTTTACTGTTATTATTATAATTATATTGTCTTTGATAACCTCTGTAATGGGAACTGCATAGAATGGATCTTTGAGACCCTTATGAATCTGTTGTTAGTCAGGAAAGAAGTTTTCATATTCGGAAAGTTCATATGCCCGACACTCTCTATTTTTCATAATGAACAGACCACTCCTACCATTATTCCATGGGTGCTTTGCACGACAACTCTGGCCCGATTTCCGAGCCTATCTTGAAAGACAACCCTGGCCATAATCCAAAACCTTGCTTGGAATGCTAGTACTGTGCCTCTAAGCAGATGTTTTTATCCTTTGTGTGTTGTACAAACAAGTGTAAATATTACAACTTGTGAGTGGTCCACTTACCCATGTTTCGGAAGTGCCAGACCCACCTTGTTGAGTAGGGCTGGTAGGGTGCGTGGAACTTCTGCCCAGCTGTCATGCTGTCCCCAGCTCCAGTGAACCGCTTACTGCCGATGAGCGCCTGGGGTGTGTTCTGAAACGATTAACCTTTGCCCGCCGTTGGCCTTAATTGATCCATCTGTCAGGTTTTTTCCTCCGTTGTATTGGCCTTACCTGAGTAACCATACAACCATATAACCATATAACAATTACAGCACGGAAACAGGCCCTCTCGGCCCTTCCAGTCCGTGCCGACCATTTGTTTTCCCCTAGTCCCATCTACCTGCACTCAGACCATACCCCTCCATTCCCTTCACATCCATATACCTATCCACTTTACTCTTAAATGTTAAAATCGATCCTGCCTCCACCACTTCTGCTGGAAGCTGATTCCACACAACCACCACCCTCTGAGTAAAGAAGTTCCCCCTCACGTTACCCCGAAACCTCTGTCCCTTAATTCTCATGTCAGAATAACAGATTCGGCGGCTGGCTCTCACATCCCCCTGTTGGCGCTGTTCACTGACGGCACATATGTGCTCCAGTATGGTCCATCAACCTCATTAGAGCCTGGAGTCAGTTACATCTTGACGTTTCGCACTCCCCTCCTCAGAGAGGGCGATTCGTAGGCAGCCCTGAACAGGCGCTGCCGCAGGCCGCAGGATACCTACGTTGATATGACCGCATAGCACCTGTACCAGAATGGAACATTCTGCTGGGATGGCAACTTTGTTGTCAGGAAAGGGTACCTCTGACACGTGCCCTTCATCCCTTGGGGTTTGCCCCACGGCCATACCGCGAGACTCAGCATCAGCAGGACACTGACCCGTCTTGATCTCCGCCTCCTAGAGGGAGACATGAAGCAGCTCTGTCAACTGGCGCTGTTGGTGCGGCCTGCAGAGATGGAACATCTGGCTCAACCTTACCATCAGAGTCGGGGTCAGAACTAAGATGACCCTTGGCACGCACCTCATCATCCATGAGGGTGCGATCAAGCAGCCCTCTACTAGGTGCTGCTGGCGCCTTTTGTTCAGGGTGGCGCTGACACTCCTCCTGCTGGCGTGTGCCCTGCTGTAGCACTGTATGCAATAGTTGCTGCATTTGGGATAGTCTTTCAAACGCACTATCCAGCCCCGGTGGGGAATCTTCCCCCGACTCCGTGGGCCTAGCAGACTTATGTGTTACCTTGAGCAATTGTTAATTTTTATTGTATTGTCTTAATTCCTCTTTTTGAACCAATGAAACAAAACAAAATATTCAGACGTGAAAATCTGCAACAATAAGAACACGGTGCAGCTGCACCACTGATCAGGCAGTATCTGTGGAGCAAAAGGAGACCTAAAGTTTCAGGTTCAGAACTTTTCACCCTTTCAGATAGTGCATGACCAACAATTGTCCTACAACTAACAGCAGAACATAAGGTGGACACAAAATGCTGGAGTAACTCAGTGGGACAGGCAACATCTCCGGAGAACATAGGTTTGTGGTAATCACTGCTGAGGCGATCTCGCTGTGAGAAAAATAGGCAATGTTTAGTTTTGTTTATTGTTGTCACATGCACATCAAGGTACAGTGAAACTTTTTTTTGCCTGCTATCCAGTTAGTGAAACGGCTACACATGATTACATATCATGCCTGGATATAGTGGATATGGAGAGGATGTCTCCACCATTGGGAGAGTCCAGGATTGAGGCCATAGCCTAGAATAAAAGGACATACCATTTGAGAGACGAGGAGGAATTCCTTTAGTCAGAGGGTGGTGAATCTGTGGAATTCATTGCCACAGTCGGCTGTGGAGGCCAAGTCAATGGATATTTTTATGGCGGAGTTTGACAGATTCCTGATTAGTAAGGGTGTCAGGGGATATGGGGGGGGAAGGCAGGAAAATGGCGTTGGGAGGGAAAGATAGATCAGCCAAGATTGAATGGCGGAGTAGACTTGATGGGCCGAATGGCCTAATTCTACTCCTGTCGCTTATGGCCTCACGACCTGATGATCTGTTAACAAGAGAAAACATGGACACGCTGCAAACTGTATGCCAACTCATGAACTTATTATGAACCATCAAGCCATTCACAGCATACAGATGCAGGATAAAGGGTGCAACGTTTAGTGCAAGGTGAAGTCCAGTAAAGTCTGATGTTTTGTCTATTACACCTCTATTACATCTCATCCATGGTATAATCGTTCTGCCATAAAGAGACAGCAATGATTAAATTTCCCTGCTGTTTTACAAAGCTGCACAGATATACGGAGACACATCCCTCCTTTTAACGAGCACTGCCCTGTTTCTTCAAAATTTGCAAATTAAGTGATAATTTGGTTCACAGTTTATAGGAATCTCGAGTCGTAAATTGCATGGTTTATGTTGCAATTTCCACGAGATGACCACCTTGGGTCCGCAAACATCTCTGCTACTGTTTGATGAGATTGCATTGTAAAAAATGTTAAGTACAATTGTCAGCACTACTATCCTGAAAGGAAGGAAATACAGATATGCAGCATAGAAACATAGAAAATAGTTGCAGGAGTAGGGCATTCGGCCCTTCGAGCCAGCACCGCCATTCAATATGATGATGGCTGATCATCCAAAATCGGTACCTCGTTCCTGCTTTCTCCCCATATCCCTTGACTCTGTTAGCCCCAAGGACTATATCTCTCTCTAAAGGGCCTGTCCCACTTGGGCCATCACTTACGTGACAGGCCGGCAGTGACGGTCGCGCGACGGTCCCGCGAGAGTCGCGCGCGTCATCATGCGCCCGCACAGCCATCTGGAGCGCGACGTCATTTGAAGATGGACACAAAAAATGCAGGAGTAACTCAGCATCTTTGGAGAGAGGGAATGGATGATGTTTCGGGTCGAGACTCTTCTTCAGTTTGAAAGAAGGGTCTTGACCCGAAACGTCACCCATTCCTTCTCTCCAGAGATGCTGCCCTTCCTGCTGAGTTATTCCTGCATTTTGTGTCTATCTTCAATTTTCTTGGCCCCGCTCTGGGAGTAGGAGTGGGGGCAGATCCGGATCCACAACGGCCGTGAGCCCCAGGCTGAGTTCGATGATCGTTTGCCTGCCTCTGCTGCTGTTGGAGGTGAGACTTTGCGTCGCGCCAGGGTCTTGGGCCTATCCCACTTTGGCCGTCAGTTACGCAACAGGCTGGTGGCGAGCAAAGATCTCATGCAGGACGAAGTCCACACTCCTCCACACCACTACATGCGCCCATCCCGCGCTACCCAAGCTGCCCACGCGCTACCCACATGTTAGCAGGTCGCGTAAATGGCGTGTGAAAGACAGCCAAGTGGGACAGGCCCTTAAGGGATGGGCCGCGGCTGTGGACTGGGAACACAACCGGAGGCCTTTATCGAGGCGGCGCGGTCTCGATGACTCCTGGATCGGCGGGAAGGAGCCTGGGTCGGGGCGTCGCGGGCAGAAGCCCGGGTCGGATGTGGCGGCCAATGGGGCCTGTCACTGGGGCCCGGAGTCCGCACCACGGAGGCGTGAAGTGAGGCGTGTCAGCGGTGAGGCCTCGGCAGCAGCAGCGGTGAAGCCTCGCGACGATGAGGCCTCGGCGGTGGTGAAGCCTCGCGGCGCAGGCGATGCTTCGTGCGTTGACCCATGGTCGCTGGAGGACCCGCCGTGAGGGAGACGGGGGGAGAACAATGGACAATAGAGGGGGACGGGGACAAAGGACAAAGGGAACCGCTGTGTGGGGGGGGGTGGGGGGAACAAAAGGGGGAGCCGTGTGCTTTGTAACTTTGTCAGCACCGTAGGTGGTTGCTATTTGTATACATTGGGTACGCAAGCAAAGAATCTCACTGTGCCTTGTCACATGTGACAATAAAGTGTTCCACCTATTCCTCTCGAATACAACAAGCACAGTTACATTTTGCGGTATATCTTTAGATTAAGTGGACAATTTCTAACGGTTGTAGCCATTGTCATCGCCATTGTAAAATTCAAAACATACTCTTGAGTATTTTCCAAAACAGACAAAAAATAATTAGTCAGTCTGAAATATTTCATCTTGGCAAGAATAATGTTTGGCTTCTCTGCTGAAATATTTGCAGATTTGAAAAATCAGCAAGTTATCTCATTCACTGTAAAATAAGGTGTATTGTTTCCAGTAGCTGGAGTGTTAACTGGTTATAGAACGGGCGGCTCGGTGGTGCAGCGGTAGAGTTGCTGCCTGGCGCGGACTCGGTGGGCCGAAGGGTCTGTTTCCGTGTTGTATCACTAATGGTGCAGAGAAGGGTTACCAGAATGATGCCTAAATCTAAGGGTATTAGCTGTAAGAAAACGTTGGACTGATTTATATAGTTTTTTTCTGGAACGCTGGATTTCGATGGGATTGCTGATTGAAGTATATAAAGTTAGGTGAAACATGGATAGAGTAGGCACTCGTAACATTTCTTTCAAGTGGAAATTTCAAAGACTCGAGAGCATAGCTTTGATGTCAGATGGGCAAAGTTTAAAGGTTTTTAACACAGATGATGGTGGGTGCCTGAACAGCATTGCCAGGAGATAGATACGATGTTGGGATTGAAGAGGTTTTTAGGTAGGCACATTGATTGATATGCAGGAGTCGAGGAGTAGGGGTCATTTGCAGTCTGATATGGGGCAAAGGGCCTGTTCCTATGCTGCACTTCTCCAAGTTCTACCTTCTAACAGGATGAATGACACGTCTCTGCACTGTGAGTTATAGACAATAGACTATAGACAATAGACAACAGACAATAGACAATGGACAATAGGTGCAGGAGTAGGCCATTTGGCCCTTCGAGCCAGCACCACCATTCAATGTGATCATGGCTGATCATCCCCAATCAGTACCCCGTTCCTGCCTTCTCCCCATATCCCATGATTCCGCTATTTTTAAGAGCCCTATCTAGTTCTCTCTTGAAAGCATCCAGAGAACCTGCCTCCATCGCCCTCTGAGGCAGAGAATTCCACAGACGTAAATCTACGTAAATCAACTATATCTGCAAGAAATAATCAACTATATATATGCAAGACAGGTAGGGTAGGTTTCGAGGCGTATGGGCCAAACGCAGGCAGGTGGGGTTAGTTTAGATGGGGTATATTGGTCGGTGTGGGCAAGTTGGGCCGGAATGCCTGAGTCTATGTGTAAGAAAGAACTGCAGATGCTGAAAGAACTGCAGGGCAGTCTCGGTGGCGCAGCGGTAGAGTTGCTGCCTTACAGCGAATGCAACGCCAGACCCCCGGGTTCGATCCCGACTACGGGTGCGGTCTGTATAGAGTTTGTACGTTCTCCCCATGGCCTGCGTGGGTTTTTTTTCGAGATTTTTGGTTTCCACCATACTCCAAAGACGTACAGGTTTGTAGGTTAATTGGCTTGAAAAAATTGTCCCTAGTGTGTGTAGGATAGTGTTAATGTGCGTGGATCGCTGGTCGGCGTGGACCCGATGGGCCGAAGGGCCTGTTTCCGCACTGTATCTCTCAACTAAACTAAACTAAATCGAAGGTAGACACCAAATGCTGGAGTAAGTCAGCGGGTGAGGCAGTATCTCTGGAGAGAAGGAATGATCGACTTTCTGGGTCGAGAAGAAGAGTCTCAACCCAAAAAGGCCATTCCTTCTCTCCACAGATGCTGCCTCACCCACTGAGCTACTCCTGTATGACTCTATGGCTCTATATATAGACATAATTGCACCACATTTCCATGGGTCAGAGCTTTTGAATTTGCCTGCCTTATTGCCAACAGATATAAGATTCATTTTACAGCAGTCAATCCTCCAGGTACCCATCTCTTTGAGACAGTATAAATACTCCTTCATCATTGCCTCCTGTGATTAGGAACCCATCTTCTTAACTCTTGAGAGAAAAAGAATGCAGCTTTTGGTCAAAATAGCTTAGTCGTTCAAGGCCACGATGAAAATCACTTACAATTCCAACTTCCTTGTGATTCAGAGATCCTTGCCAATTAAAAAAAAGGCTGTTTGTACAGGACTATCGTGTCTTACTGTAATACAATCCAGCAAGGAAAGAAGGATAGACACAAAAAGCTGGAGTAACTCAGCGGCAAAAAGGAAAAGGTGACATTTCGGGTCGAGACCCTTCTTCAGACTGAAATGACCCGAAATGTTACCTATTCATTTTCTCCTTAACTCAGTAGGCCAGGCAGCAGAGTTAATGTTTATGGTTTAACCTCTTCATCAAAACAGATTTTTCATTAGAGTGAATGTGCTATTTATTGACTATGATGTCTGTAACATTTGATATATTTGAGGCTATTTGGTCCAATAGCTAACATTGGCAGATGCTTAGGCATTGAATATATTCAAGGGCGAGATCAGACAATATTCAGGATCAGATCTGAGGCAGTCAAGATTTCACCGAATGGGTTGGATAGTCTATATGGACTACTGTTTTAATTTCATAAGATATCTTAAGTGGGCGGCACAGTGGGACAGCGGTAGAGTTACCGCCTTACAGCACCAGAGACCAAGGTTCGATCCAGACTACGGGTGCTTTTCTGTACGGAGTTTGGACATTCGCCCCCTGACTTACGTGACTTTTCTAAGATATCTTCAGTTTCCTACCACACTCCAATGATGTAGATAAATTGGCTTTGTATAAAAAAAAAGTAAAATTGCCCCTATATTAGGATAGTGTTAATGATCAATGATCGGCGTGGATTCGGTGGGCTGAAGGGCCTGTTTCCATGCTGTATCTCTAACCTAAACAAAACCAAAATCAATGCAAAATGTGAGCCTACTTTGACTTACTTCCTCTAACCTTTTCAATATCTAATTCTATTCCTCCCCCATCTTGTGTTATCCAAGTACTCCATGAAATTTTCTACACCGTTCTTCCTAACCACATCCCAGGGCAACACGTGTGGGTTTAAACTAAATAGTGGGGGGGGGGAGAGGGATTGACAAATTGTGAGTATAAAGATGGAGTTAAAGGGGAAGTGAGTACAGGAAAAGTTACAAAAGACTCTCGAATTAATGGGAAGGAAAGTTCGAGAAGCGATAAGAGAGTGAGGTCAGGGCCAACTGCGAGCGGTGCGAGAGGGGAGGTGAATACCGAGGTCAAAGTGTTGTATATAAATGCGAAAAGTATAAGAAATAAAGTGGACGAGCTTGAGGCTCAGATAGAAATTGGCAAGTATGATGTTGTGGGAATTACAGAGACATGGCTGCAAGAGGGCCAGGGGTGGGAACTGAATATTCAAGGGTATACCTCCTATCGAAAAGACAGATGGGTGGGCAGAGGGGGGTGGGGTAGCTCTGTTGGTGAGGAATGAAATTCAGTCCCTTGCAAGGGGTGACATTGAAACAGGAGATGTGGAGTCAGGATGGATAGAACTAAGGAATTGTAAGGGTAAAAAGACCCTAATGGGACACCTACAGACCCCCAAACAGTAGCCTGGATATAGGGTGTAGTAAAGGTAATTTTACGGTTGTTATGGGAGATTTCAACATGCAGGTAGACTGGGAAAATCAGGTTGGTACTGGACCCCAAGAAAGGGCATTTGTGGAGTGCCTACGTGATGGATTCTTAGAGCAACTTGTATTGGAGCCTGCCAGGGAGAAGGCAATTCTGGATGTAGTGTTATGTATTGAACCGGATTTGATAAAGGAACTTGAGGTTAATGGAGGTAATGGAGGTTTAATCTACAATTGGAGAGGGAGAAGGGTAAATCGGAGATGCCAGTGTTACAGTTGAATAAAGGGGACTATGGGGCCATGAGGGAGGAGCCGGCCAAAGTTGACTGGAAAGATACCCTAGAAGGGATGAAAGTGGAACAACAATGGCACGTGTTTCTGGGAATAATACAGAAGGTGCGGGATCAGTTCATTCCAAAGAGGAGGAAAGATTCCAAGGGGAGTAAGGGGCGACCGTGGCTGACAAGGGACGTCAGGGACAGTATAAAAATAAAAGAGAAGAAGTACAACGTAGCAAAGATGAGTGGGAAGCCAGAGGATTGGGCAATGTGTAAAGAGCAACAGAAGATAACTAAAAAGACAATACGGAGAGAAAAGATAAGGTACGAAGGTAAGCTAGCCAAGAATATAAAGGAGGATAGTAAAAGCTTCTTTAGGTATGTGAAGAGGGAAAAATAGTTAAGACCAAAGTTGGACCCTTGAAGACTGAAAAAGGTGAATTTATTATGGGGAGCAAGGAAATGGGAGATGAGTTGAACGGGTACTTTCGTTCCGTCTTCACAAAGGAGGACACAAACAATCTTCCAGAGGATCTGGGGTGACGGAGGAACTGAAGGAAATCCACATTAGGCAGTAAATGGTGCTGGGTAGACTGATGGGACTGAAGGCTGATAAATCCACAGGGCCTGATGGTCTGTATCCCAGGGTACTTAAGGAAACATAGAAACATAGAAACATAGAAAATAGGTGCAGGAGTAGGCCAGGAAGTGGCTCATTGGTGATAATTTTCCAATGTTCTATAGATTCAGGATCAGTTCCTGTGGATTGGAGGGTAGCTAATGTTACCCCACATTTTAAGAAAGGCGGGAGAGAGAAAACAGGGAATTATAGACCAGATAGCCTGACATCGGTGGTGGGGAAGATGCCGGAGTCAATTATAAAAGATGAAATAACGGCATATTTGGATAGCAGTAACAGGATCGGTCCTAGTCCGCATGGATTTACAAAGGGGAAATCATGCTTGACTAATCTTTTGGAATTTTTTGAGGATGTAACTAGGAAAATGGACAAGGGAGAGCCAGTGGATGTAGTGTATCTGGACGTTTAGAAAGCATTTGATAAGGTCCCACATAGGTGATTAGTGGGCAAAATTAGGGCACATGGTATTGGGGGTAGAGTGCTGACGGATAGAAAATTGGTTGGCAGACAGGAAACAAAAGTTGGGATTAACGGGTCCCTTTCAGAATGGCAGGCAGTGACTAGTGGGGTAGCGCAAGACTCGGTGCTGGGACCACAGCTATTTACAATATCTATTAATAATTTAGGTGACAGGATTACAAATAACATTAGCAAATTTGCAGATGACACAAAGCTGGGTGGCAGTGTTAACTGTGAGGAGGATGCTATGAGAATGCAGGGTGACTTGGACAGGTAGGGTGAGTGGGCAGATGCATGGCAGATGCAGTTTAATGTAGATAAATGTGAGGTTATCCACTTTGGTAGCAAAAACAGGAAGGCAGATTATTATCTAAATGGTGTCAAGTTGGGAAAAGAGGAAGTACAATGGAATCTGAGGGTCCTTGTTCATCAGTCAATGAAAGTAAGCATGCAGGTATAACAGGTAGTGAAGAAAGCGAATGGCATGTTTGCCTTTATCAACTAGAGGAGTTGAGTATAGGAGCAAAGAGGTCCTTCTGCAGTTGTATAGGACCCTACTGAGACCACACTGGAGTATTGTGTGCAGTTTGGTGCCCTAATTTGAGCAAGGACATTCTTGTTTTTGAGGGAGTGCAGCGTAGTTTTACAAGGTTAATTCCCGGGATGGCGGGACTGTCATATGCTGAGAGAATGGAGCCGCTGGCCTTGTATCCCCTCTCATCTGGCCTTAGAAAGATGAGAGGGGATCTTCTTGAAATATAAGATTATGAAGGGTTTGGACACGCTAGAGGCAGGAAACATGTTCCCGATGTTGGGAGAGTCCAGAACCAGAACCAGGGGCCACAGTTTAAGAAATAGGGGTAAGCCATTTAGAACGGAGATGAGGAAACACTTTTTCTCACAGAGAGTTGAGTCTGTGGAATTCTCTGTCTCAGAGGGCAGTGGAGGCCGGTTCTCTGGATACTTTCAAGAGGGAGCTAGATAGGGCTGTTAAAGATAGCGGAGTCAGGGGATATGGGGTGAAGGCTGGTCCGGGGTACTATTTCGGAAGATCAGCCATGATCACAATGAATGGCGGTGCCGGCTCGAAGGGCCGAATGGCCTACTCCTGCACCTATTGTCTATCGTCTATTGCCTATCCCGATATCTGTCATGGTAATACTTCTAAGTCCTTGTTTTTGATTAATTAAAACCACCCAATTCTGTTTACTCACCGTAAAATAGACACAAACTGCTCGAGTAACTCTGTGGGTCAGGCAGCATCTCTGGAGAAAACAGATAGGTAACGTTTCAGGTTAAAATCCTTCTTCGGACTCCCTCCCAGGGGTTTTACGTACCAAAAAATTGAAACATTTTCTCTGTCCTTATCCCTTTGAAGTGAAGATACATAATGATAAAAGCCATAACCTCCTGCTAACACCTCCAAGCTTAAATTGAGAAGTAAATCCAGAGAGTCCTCACTATTAGAGATCTCTATCATAATCATAATCATACTTTATTAGCCAAGTATGTTTTGCAACATACAAGGATTTTGAATTACCATACAGTCATACCAATAAAAAGCAACAGAACGCACAAAATCCATTTTAACATAAACATCCACCACAGTGACTTCTCCACATGCCTCACTGTGACGGAAGGCAAAGTTCAATCTCTGCTCTTCTTTGTCTTCCCGCAGTCGGGGGCCTCGAGCCTTTCATTGACAGGACGATCTTGGCTCCCATATTCTGTGGCGTTTGGGCCCTCACTTCGGGCCAATCAAGCTCCTGCATTGGGGGGGGGGGGAATCTCAGCTCCCCCGGGTCGGGGCTGGTTGAAACATTTGGTCGTTTGGAGCTCCCGACATCGGACTCTACCCGAGACTGCGAGCTCGTCGATGGTGAAATCCCTTACTTGGTTATAGCGGACAATCGACAATAATGGACACCATTCCCTCGCCCCTCCGATGGTCCATTATAATGAGGGTGGTTCTTACTGGCACCCACCTGCTAGGGTTAAGACCGAAGATAGACACAAAATGCTGGAGTAACCCAACTGGGTCATGAGGCATCTCTGGAGGAAGGGAATAGGTGACCCTTCTTCGGACTGAAAGTAGTGAGGAGGGAGGGAGGTAGTAAAAGGCCAGAACAATTTATTTTCTCACCTATTCCTTGTCTCTAGAGATGCTGCCTGTCCCACTGAGTTAATCCAGCATTTTGTGTCTATCTTCGGTGTAAATCAGCACCTGCAGTTCCTTCCTACACATTTTCATCGGGTTATAAGTTCGCACTCAAGGGTTCAAAGGTTCTTTATTAGTCACATACACCGATTAGTGTAGTGAAATGCAGATTGCCATTGCAGCACATAAGAAAAGAATACAACATAACAATAATAAGAAATTTAAAATAAAAAACATCTCCTCACAATGGTTCCCATTATGAGGGAAGGCACAAAGTCCAGTTCCCATCCCCATCCCCACATCCACCCATAGTCGGGCCTATTTTGGCCTCCGCAGTCGCCTTTACAGATGCCCGATGTTCCAGGCCCATCTCGTCCGATGATGGTGCTCCGGCGTCGGGTGAATCCTCTCAGCGGCATGGGAAACCTGGAACGGCCGCTTCCATACCGGAGACAGCGGCTTCCGAAGCCGTCAGGCTGCTCTGGATGGAGCTCCACCACTGGCGATCTCGGCGAGAGATCCCAGGCTCCCGATGTTAAAGTCAGCGCCGCCGCCCGCGGCTGGCCGCTCCCAGACCCGCAGCTCCGCAATGTTTCATCGGCTGTCCCAGCATACCGGAGTTCCAGTGCGGCAACCCGGGAAAGGCATTGCCCGCTCCGCGATAGCGCTCCAGCGATGTGCCGCCGCTGAAGCGGAGGTTCAGGCCGGTCCCCTCAGGAAACGGTCCCCTCAGAAAAGCAGATTCCCCCCTACCCCCCCCGCCCCACACACACATAAAAAAGACTAGAGCTCCAAAAACAAACTTTAACTCACTAAAATTAAAAGAGGTGAAAAAACGGACAGCTGCAGGCTGGGCAGCCCTACCCATACAGGACAGCGCCCCCTTTTGACAAAAGGGCATTGATTATTTACGAGACTTATTTTTTACAGTAACAACACAGTGAATTATAATACAGAACATGTGCAGGAATAAACTGAAGCCACACTATCCTAATGGTAGATTATGTCTGGTTTTTCTAATGCACTGGTAGAAACGATAGTGCAGCAGTTCACTCCTCATTAAAGGAATTGTCATGCACCAAACAGACTGTTAGTGGTTTCCTAAAGTGTACCACAAAACTACATCAAACCTCAAAATCCTAAAACAGAGTAACCTGAATTTAAAGTAGCAGTCTAATGACTTCTTAGTGTCCATAAAACCACGTGAACTAACCAGATTACTGCTGAGACATTTACTATTTCACGTATAAGACATCAGAGCATTGATTCAATTATTCACTTGTAATCCTTTCCAAGTAGCCATTAATCTCACTGGCCTTGGACACATGTGGGGCAGCTACACCGTATGGACATATCACATGGATCTCCAGCGACTTTAATTTAATGGCATTCTCAACCTATTTATTTTAACTGGGTAAGATAATGTCACAGCAAATTAATGCAAGTGCATTAAGGATTCCACACTGACTCTGCACCACATAACCCCTGATCTGTGCAAGCGATCTGAACCTCGGACTGTTATCTGCAGTTTAACTGTGGCATCTTCACATCTCAGCCAGAAGGTCAAACTCCAATCCACAGGCCTGGTCACATAATGTTGGCTGACAACATCTCAGCTGTAGAGCTGATGACTTGTGAGCAGACGTAGGACTCTCAGCATTTACACAGCTCAACGAACGACGCTGAGGTGGGAGACAAGTGTTTAGTTTAGTTTAGAGATACAGAGTGGAAACAAGCCCTTCGGCCCATCGTGTCCTTGGCGACCAGCAATCCCCGCACACTAACACTATCCTTATGCCCCTGTCCCACTTAGGAAACCTGAACGGAAACCTCTGGAGACTTTGCGCCCCACCCAAGGTTTCCGTGCGGTTTTCGGAGGTTCCCGGAGGTTTTTCTCAGTCTCCCAAATGGTCGAAAGTGGTTTTCGCTTCTTCGCTGGAACATAGACATGGGACAGGGGCATTGGGAAAGGGGCATTACACACATCAGGGACAGTTTATAATTAAATCAAGCCAATTAATCTACAAACCTGTACGCCTTCGGCGTGTGGGAGGAAACCGGAGCACCCAGGGGTTATTCCCGCGCGGTCACAGGGAGAACGTACAAATTCCGTATGGTCAGCACCCATAGATGGGATTGAACCCGGGTCTCCGGTGCTGCAAGCGCTGTAAGGCAGCAACTCTACCGCTGCGCCACCGTGTTGCCGTGGGAGACAGGTGCAGAAACTCCCGATGCTGACAACAATGGCACGATGGCGCAGAGGTAGAGTTACTGCCTCACAGCGCCAGAGGATTGGGTTCAATCCTGACCACGGGTGCTGTCTGTGTGGAGTTTGCACGTCCTCCCCGTGACCTGCGTGGGTTATCTCTGGGAGCTCCGGTTTCCTCCCACACTCCAAAGACGTTCACGTCTGTAGGCCAATTGACATGGTATAATTTGAAAATGTTCCCTAGCGTGTGTAGGATTGAGTTAGTGTGCGGAGATCGCCGGTCGGAGTGGATTCGGTGGGTTGAAGGGTTTGTTTCGCTAAACTAATCTCTAAACTAAACTAAACTAAACTAAACTCTCGCCTTAAAGCTGTGCCCTCTACTCTGACATTTCCATCTTGGGAAAAGTGTTCTGACTGTCTACCCGATCACTTCTTCTTGTCGAGTCCACACGCAAGATTAGAAGTTGTTCAGCCAGAGCAGAACACGCTTCTCGGCATCTGCCTACAATGGTGTCTGTCTTGTTGCTTCTTCTGCTTCTTGTGAGTGGTGGTGGAAAGATTGGTGGAAACAGGGCCGCCACGTGAACACCCTTTCCCGGACCCCACCTTATCACTGACTCCCATGTACTTTTTAATTTATTTTGTACACTTCAAGCAGGTCCCCCCTCCGCCTCTAATGCTCCAGACAGTAACGTATGGTGAACTTTGCAATTTTCAAAAGCAGTTTGTAACACCAGAGTACATTAGACAGTTGAAAGCCAATTTTAGAATAGTGGCTTTCTCAAGACAGATATCGGGATAGACAATAGACAATAGACAATAGGTGCAGGAGTAGGCCATTTGGCCCTTCGAGCCAGCACTGCCATTCAATGTGATCATGGCTGATCATCCCCAATCAGTACCCCGTTCCTGCCTTCTCCCCATATCCCCTGACTCCGCTATTTTTAAGAGCCCTATCTAGCTCTCTCTTGAAAGCATCCAGAGAACCTGCCTCCACCGCCCTCTGAGGCAGAGAATTCCACAGACTCACCACTCTCTGTGAGAAAAAGTGTTTCCTTGTCTTTTTTCTAAATGGCTTACCTCTTATTCTTAAACTGTGGCCCCTGGTCCTGGACTCCCCCAATATCGGGAACATGTCTCCTGCCTCTGACGTGTCCAAGCCCTTAACAATCTTTGCTAAAATTCATTGCCTCTGTTAGGGTCAGGTGTAGAGTTGTTGCCTTACAGCACCAGGTGTCCCAGGTTCAATCCAGACTACGGGTGCCCTGGTTTCCTCCCACATTCCATTGTAGGCGTCTATAAAATTATCTAAAGTGAAGAACTAGAGTACGGGTGATCATTGGTCAGTGGGCTGAAGGGCCTATTTCCACGCTGTTTCTCTAAACCTAAACTAAACTCGTGCTAGTAATTGAGAGTGAGTTTCTATCCTTTATATGCTGCAGACTTTTACGGAGACACTTCTAAATCCTTCTATCCAGAGATGCTGCCTGGCCCGCAGAGTTACTCCAGCATTTGTGTCTATCTTCTAAATTGATTTGCTACTTCATATTAAGGGTGAGAATAAATATGGTCAGATTTTTTACACCACCAAACTAACTGGAGACTAAGATATTTTCTTAAAAAATGAAAAGGTTGATATTATTCACTCTGATTGTTATCACCGGTCCTGTTCCCCAGTATATCAGCAAGAGCAAACAGCCGCATAAAATAAACATAGCATGCAGTTGAGTCCTGGTTATTATATCTGTAATACAAATCCGTTTGTGCAGACAAGTAACCAAGCTCCCTTTGTTCCATGTTAAAAGGGACCCATCAAGATCCATCAATTCCTAGGTAGGCGGAGGTTTGTTGAGTAATGTGTAATGGAGATGTGAACATACAGTAATGGAGATGGGTTGAACACCTCAGTTAGACACAAAATGCTGGAGTAACTCAGCGGGTCAGGCTGGATAGAAGGAATGGGTGACGTTTCGGGTCGAGACCTTTCTTCAGACTGAGAGTCTGGGGAGAGGGAGACACAGAGACATGTTTAATGTCACGTGTACCGAGGTACAGTGAAAAGCTTTCTGTTGTGTGCTATCCAGTCCGTGGAAAGACAATACATGATTACATTCGAGCCATTTACAGTGTATATAGATACTTGATAAGGGAGTAACATTTAGTGCAAATAAAGCCAGCAAAGTCCGATCAAGGATAGTCCGGGGGTCACCAATGAGGTAGATAATTGTTCAGGGCTGCTCTCTGGTTGTGCTAGGATGACCCAGTTGCCTGATAACAGGTATGTTATATGGAGGTTGTTAGAAACAACCATAATCTAGTTTCTCCAGCATTTGTGTCTACCTTCGATTTTTCCAGCATCTACAGTTCCTTCTTAAACATAATCTAATTGAATGTCTGAATAGGCTTGAGGAATTAATTTGCCCGCAGCTGCTCCTAAATCCGTTTATAAATTAATGGCAACAAGGTGGATTTTTGTCTTTGAAGTATGAAAGGATAGAACTGAGCGAGAGATTGGGCCTGTGAGGGGAAGGGGATTGCAGGGAGCATCTGCCGGTGATGGAAGTGACCTTCTGCTTTAACATTTAAGAAAGAACTGCAGATGCTGGAAAAATCGAAGCTAGACAAAAATGCTGGAGAAACTCAGCAGGTGAGGCAGCACCTATGGAGCGAGGGAATAGGTGATGTTTCGGGTCGAGACCCTTCTTCAGACTGAAGAAGGGTCTCGACCCGAAACGTCACCTATTCCTTCGCTCCATCGATGCTGCATCACCCGCTAAATTTTTCCAGCATTTTTGTCTAGCTTCTGCTTTAACATTATTACACATACTAACGCTGCGTATCCAGGTACTGAAGAAGGGTCTCGACCCGAAACGTCACCCATTCCTTCTCTCCAGAGATGCTGCCTGTCCCGCTGAGTTATTCCAGCTTTTTTGTCTAGCTTCGATTTTTCCAGCATCTGCAGTTCTTTCTTAAATGTTAAAGCAGAAGGCCACTTCCATCACCGGCAGATGCTACTGACCGGTGCTCCCAAGAAAATAAAAATGGACTTCGGCAGCTCCGAAGATAGAACTTGCATTTAGCCTTTTACGCTCTGAGGATACTGCATAAATCAGTACGCGTAACACTGGTTATCATTAGGATGCACTGCAAGGTGGCATGTACAGCAATGAGATAACTGAGCATATATTTCGGTGAAGACACAAGGAACTGCAGATGCTGGTATCTTTCAGTGATGTTTAGGGAATTGAGTATAGGGGCAAGGAGGTCCTACTGCACTTGTACAGGGCACCGGTGAGACGACACCTCGAGTATTGTGTGCAGTTTTGGTCTCCTAATTTGAGGAAGGACATTCTTGCTATTGAGGGAGTGCAGCATAAATTCACCAGATTAATTCCCAGGATGGCGGGACTGACATATGATGAAAGAATGGGTTGACTGGGCTTGTATTCACTGGATTTTTTAAAGGATGAGAGGGGATCTTAGAGAAACATATAAAATTCTTAAGGGATTGGACTGGCTAGTTGCAGGAAAAATGCACCTGATGTTGGGGGATTCCAGAACGAGGGGTCACAGTTTAAGAATAAGGGGTAGGCATTTAGGACTGAGATGAGGAAAAACATTTTCACCCAGAGAGTTGTGAATCTGTGGAATTCTCTGCCACAGAAGGCCGTGGAGGCCAATTCACTGGATGTTTTCAAGAGAGAGTTAGATTTAGCTCTTAGGGCTAACGGAATCAATGGATATGGGGAAAAAACAGGAACGGGTACTGATTTTGGATGATCATATAGAAGGGCCAAATGTTGACAGAATGGAGCGGCTGGGCTTGTATACTCTGGAATTTAGAAGGATGATAGGGGATCTTATTGAAACATATAAGATTATTAAGGGTTTGGACACGCTAGAGGCAGGAAACATTTTCCCGATGTTGGGGGAGTCCAGAACCAGGGGCCACAGTTTGAGAATAAGGGGTAAGCCATTTAGAACGAAGATGAGGAAAAACTTTTTCACACAGAAGTTTGTGAATCTGTGGAATTCTCTGTCTCAGAAGGCAGTGGAGGCCAATTCTCTGGATTATTTCAAGAGATAGTTAGATAGAGCTCTTAAAGATAGCGGAGTCAGGGAATATGGGGAGAAGGCAGGAACGGGGTACTGATTGGGGATGATCAGCCATGATCACAGTGAATGGCGGTGCTGGCTTGAAGGGCCGAATGGCCTACTCCTGCACCTATTGCCTATTGTCTATTGACTCACCTTTGATGCTGCACTCAAGGTTTTGGTATGGACTTGAACCTGTAACTTACAGACTAGGATTGCACTCCGTACTTGTATGAACTTGGAATGAGTTTAAATGAACGATGGGTGGGACCTCATTGAAACATGCAGGATAGTGAAAGGCTTGAATAGAGTGGATGTGGAGAGGATGTTTCCACTAGTGGGAGGGTCTAGGACTCAAGATCATAGCCTCAGAATTGAAGGACATGAGGAGAAATTTATTTAGTTAGAGGGGGGTGAATCTGGAATTCTTTGCAGTAGAGGCCAGGCAGTGGATATTTTTAAGGCAGAGATAGATATATTCTTGATCAGTATGGGTGTCCGGGGTTATGGGGAAAAGGCAGGAGAATGGGGTTAGGAGGGAGAGATAGATCAGCCACGATTTCATGACAGAGTAAACTTGATGGGGCGAATGGCCTAATTCTACTCGTATCATTTATGTCCTTCTGACCTTATAACTTCACTGTGGTTTGGAGCTCTGGAGACCCTGTGGTCCAGTGGTCAGTCTCTAGTCTACACAGGGTTTGCTGATCTGAGCATCAGTCTCACAAAATGGCATGGGTTGATTAAAAGAACAAGACTTATAGAGTCATACAGTGTGGAAACAGGCCCTTCAGCCCAACTTGCCCACCCCGACCAACATGCTCCATCTACACTAGTCCCACCTGCCTGCATTTGGCCCATATCCCCCTAAACCTGTCCGATCCATGTACCTGTCTAATTGCGTCTTAAACGTTGCGATTGTCCCTGTCTTTACCTCCTCTGCCATGGACTATCCTTACATATCCCCATGCACTCACTCCATACACCCGCCATCTGTGTGAAAATGTTACCTATCAGATTCCTATAAAATCTTTCTCCCTTCACCTTAAAACTACGTCTTCTGGTTCTCGATTTCCCCTACTCTGGGCAGGAGACTTTGTGCATCTACCCGATCTATCCCTCTCATGATTTTGTACACCTCCATAAGATCAACCCTCATCCTCCTGCTCTCCAGGGAATAAGAGACCCAGCCTACTCAACCCCTTCCTCGGACTCTCGAGTCCTGGCAACATCTTTGCAAATCTTCTCTGCACCCTTTCCAACTTAACAACATTTTTCCTATATCAAGAGGTGACTTCTTGCCTCTATACAGTTGGAAATGAGTGCTGTGTGGACTGGGTTTGACCACGTTTAACCATGTTTCCTAAAGGGGAAGGTGATGATCTCTCCCTCGTCAGCAGTCTGAAGAACGGTCGACCCAAAACGCCACCTGTTCAGGGCCTGTCCCACTGTCACGCAGATGGCGCGCAAAGATGTTGTACATCCTGGGGCGCCGTGCACGACCACGCGTTACTGCCTACGTCATCACGCACCATGCGCGTGTAATGCGCACCATGCGCGTCATGCGTCGTGACGTGTAAATGACGCGCAAATGACACCCAAGTGGGACAGGCCCTTTCCTTTTCTCCAGGGATGCTGACTGTCCCGCTGAGTTGCTCCGGAGATTTTGTGTCCGTCTTCAGTTTAAAGCAGTATCTGCAGCGCATTCCTACGCTCCCTCACTGAACTGGTTGGATGCCTGCCATTTCAGGATCTCTCGGACACTAGATGGCAGCAATGTACCAACCTGAGGACGCGCGGACCTAACCTTCCATCCCCCATCCTTCCACCCCCACCCCCAGCTCTTTAAAGCGAGATGGGACAAGCAGGGCAACAGCTAATCAGCCCCCAAACCCGCTTAGCTCCCTTCCACAGTATCGTTCCCAATATTTGCACAGAGCCTTGCTGGCCCGGGCGTTCTCATTGTTCATTCCAGTGCCGCTAAGAACAGGGCCTAAAGGAAATGCAGGGTGTGGGGGGGAGTGAAGGGTGGGAGAGGATTGCTTTGCAAAATATATTATTTTGCATCGGTGACTTTTCATGAGTTTCTGACAAATTTATTGACAAACACTTTTGAGGCCTAATAACCATTAAGGGGAAGAAGGAACGGCATTCTGCGGTACAAGGAATATTGCATAAAATCACATCTTCACTTCATCATGCTTTTATCTGTCGTGGAAGGCTGAATGTGTGGGAAGGACCTGCAGATGCTGGTTTACACCGAATATGGACACAAAAATGCTGGAGTAATTCTGCGGGACAAGCAGCATCTCTGGAGAAAAGGAATAGGTGACATTTCGGGTAGAGACCCGTCTGAAGAAGGGTTCACTGGAATTTAGAAGGATGAGAGGGGATCTTAGAAACATAAAATTCTTAAGGGATTGGACAGGCTAGATGCAGGAAAAATATTATCAAAGTTGGGGGAAGTCCAGAACCAGGAGTTACAGTTTAAGAATAAGGGGTAAGCCATTTGGGACTGAGATGAGGAAAATCATTTTCACCCAGAGAGTTGTGAATCTGTGGAATTCTCTGCCACAGAAGGCAGTGGAGGCCAATTCACTGGATGTTTTCAAGAGAGTTAGATTTAGCTCTTAGGGTTAACGGAATCAAGAGATATGGGGAGAAAGCAGGAACGGAGTTTGGATGATCAGTTATGATCATATTGAATGGCAGTGCTGACTCGAAGAGCCAAATGACTTACTCCTGCACCTATTTTCCATGTTTCTATGTTCCTATGAAACGTCACCCATTCCTTCTCTCCAGAGAAGCTGCCTGTCCCTCTGAGTTACTCCAGAATGTTGTGTCTATCTTCAGTTTAAACCAGCATCTGCAGTTACTTCCGACACATAGAGATGGCTTTCATCCTTCTACTGAGCAGATGAACCCGATTGAAGCTCCCACTGCCTTGCAAAGAGGATGCTTCAGTGCTGATTGGTGCTGTTCTTTGGATAAGCTGTTGTATTGAGGCTGTGGCCCCTGGTTCTGGACTCCCCCATCATTAGATTCTTGATTAGTACGGGCGTCAGAGGTTACGGGTAGAAGGCAGGAGAATGTGGTTAGGAGGGAGAGATAAATCAGCCGTGATTGAATGGTGGAGTAGACTTGATGGGCCGAATGGCCTAATTCTACTCCTATTCCTTATGACCTTTTCATGTTTCAATAAACGAGGTACCTATTTATAAATATAAATCTGAATACAGAGGAAAGTATGGGAGACATGGTGTACTTTTGTGCCATCGGTCCCACTGGATAGTATTTGTTTGCATTCCAGGTAATCTGTGGAATTCTCTGCCACAGAAGGTAGTTGAGGCCAGTTCGTTGGCCATATTTAAGAGGGAGTTGGATGTGGCCCTTGTGGCTGAAGGGATCAGGGGGTATGGAGAGAAGGCGGGTACAGGATACTGAGTTGGATGATCAGCCATGATCATATTGAATGGCGGTGCAGGCTCGAAGGGCCGAATGGCCTGCTCCTGCACCTAATTTCTATGTTTCTATGTAAACACAAATAAAAACAGAGGGGTTGGGGCAAGTGGGGGGGGGGGGGGGGGTGACTTTAAGTAATAGTTGGAAGTTTACAAATACTTGCTTGTCCATTACTGCTCTAACATGGGGAAAACGGTAAAGAATACATGCTTCTCAAAGGCTTTTTAAACAGGAAATGTAAAGGCTTTTTTAACATGATCCCAACCACGGGTGCTGTCTGTATGGAGTTTGTATGCTCTCCCCATGACCGTGCAAGGTTTCTCCGAGATCTTCGGTTTCCTCCCACACTCCAAAGACGTACAGGTTTGTAGGTAAATTGTGTAGGATAGTGTTAATATGCCGGTTGGCGTGAACCCGGGGGTTTGAAGGGCCTTTTTCCACGCTGTATCCCTAAATTAAACTAAACCTCAGCATCCAAGAAGAAACTCTGGGACATTTGACTAATAGTTTGCACTTGGAGGCATTGCTAAGTCCATCTTATGGGGGAAGGTATAACAGTTTAGGAAAATCATTTTCAAAGCCAAAAGCACAGTTGCCATTAATGGTGTGAGAAGTGTGGGAAATGTGCAGGAGGATCAACAATTAGAGCCCGTGAAGTTGTCCAGGGTTGTGGGGCTGGAAAATGTTAGGCAGATAGGAATGGGTGCGGCCAGGATGAGAAATAGATGTGAGCCTGGGAATCCTTGAGTCTGCCCATGAAACGGATGATCGTGAGCTTGGAATGTTTCCTTCACGTGGCTGGGGCAAGTCATGGCAGAAAAGGTGGAAGTTAAAGTCTGAATGATATGTGGATTTGTTCAGTCTCTCTATGATACACAAGTTCAGGACAGACTTCCCACTGTGGCTCATTGAATTCACCTTGCACCTTGCACCACACATCAATCACGCTTCAAACTAGCCACATTCCATTTATTCAATAATAGAACATAAAATAGTGCAGCACTAGAATGTATGAATAAGGGTCCCGACCCAAAATGTCACCCATTCCTTCTCTCCAGAGATGCTGCCTGTCCCGCTGAGTTACTCCAGTTTTTTGTGTCTATATTCACAGCACAAGAACAGGCCTGTTTTACACCTCCTTCTCTAGAAATCCAAAGATTTGTCCCTCATTGGGGGCAAAGAAATGGAGGGGTTTACATCTCATAATCATAATCATAATCAGTGGGCAGGTGCTAAAGACCTGCACGGGAAGATAGACGCTCCCGTCCCCACCAGTCTCGGGTAGATGGGGCTCGTCAGCCTGGGGAGGCCGTCCATCTAGGAGAGGGAAAACTCTGATTTAAAACATCCACTGCCTTTGGCCATATCCTGTCATGGAAAAGGCTCCTGGAGTAAACCTCAAGAAAATCCGGAGTCGGATCCCCTAAGGCAGTTCGTCGTTGTCTACAACCTCGCTCTAGCAGCTCCTGCGATGGTGCTGGTGCCAAACTGTAACAACGTAATGTTGTTCCTTTGGATCGATCAGCGACGTGGAGAGGGGGGACGTGCTGCGTGGGCAACAGCCTGTCCTCCATATGTCATCGCCCAGGCTTGCATCCGACCACACGTCACCTGCAAACTAGGATGCATCACCCATGGTCAGTCATGACCGAGGGGGTGCCCACTAGAATCATACTTTATCAGCCAAGTATGTTTTGCAACATACGAGGAATTGGATTTGCCACACAGTCATACCAATAAAACACAACAGAACACACAAAATACATTTTAACATTCCTCACTGTGGCGGAAGGCAGCTTATTTCGCCAATTGGCTTTCAGGGGTCTGTTTCCGTATTTAGTTTAGTTTGGATATATCACATGGAAACAGACCCTAAAGCCCCCCGAGTTCGCGATCATCCTGCATACCAACATGATCCTACAAAATACAATTTCCAGAAGCCAATGAACCTACAAACCTGTACGTCCACTAAGAATGTGGGAGGACACTGGAGCACCCGGAGAAAACACACGCGGTCACGGGGAGAACGTGCAAACTCCGTACAGACAGCACCCTTGGTCAGGATCGAACCCAGGTCTCTGGCGCTGTAAGGCAGCAACTCTACCGTGCCGCTCCCCTCCAATGTGCCGATCTTCATCCTCCATCAAGCAGAAAGATGAAGATTTGGCATGTTCTTCAGGTACATGATTTATTCCACTAGTTAGTGAAAGACGAATGCAAATCAAATCTGGCAGGGACAAAAAAATTATTTTCTGAAGGTTATTGTTGGACTAATTGGGCTTTTAACAATCCAGCAACCTCAGTCACTTTACGCACACTAGACAATTCTCAATGCTTTTTGTATTGATAATTTAAATTCAAAACTGTCATGTTAAGATTCAAACTTAAGTGTCTGGATGAATGCTCCAGTAACATGAACCTTAGAAATATATCCTTGAATAAATAGATACTTGTAGTCTGTGAAAACAAGTTAAAACTGATTGAAGATAGGCACAAAGCATTGGCATAACTCCGTGGGTTAGGCAGCATCTCTGGAGAAAAAGGATGGGTGATGTTTCAGGCCGGGACCCTTTTTCAGACTGATCCCGAAACATTACCCATCCTATTTCTCCAGAGATGTTGCCTGACCCACTGAGCTACTCCAATATTTTGTGTCTATTTTCAGTATAAAACAGCGTTCGTAGTTCCTTCATGTCCCAATGAATTAATTTCCACATACCTCGACTCCATCCTATCCCCCCTGGTCCAATCCCTCCCTACCTATGTCTAAGACACCTCACACGCTCTTCGTCTCTTCAATGACTTCCGTTTTCCCAGCCCCCACTCTCTCATCTTTACTATGGATGTCCAGTCACTCTACACCTCCATCCCCCACCAGGAAGGTCTTAAAGCTCTCCGTTTCTTCCTCCACCGCAGAACCTGCCAATTTCCATCTACCAATACTCTCCTCCTCTTGGAAGAACTGGTCCTTACCCTCAACAACTTCTCCTTCGACTCCTCCCACTTCCTCCAAATCCAAGGTGTAGCTATGGGCACTCGCATGGGTAAGTACAAGGGGAAGTACAACGGGATCTGGGGATCCTTGTACATAAGTCTATGAAAGTAAGCATGCAGGTACAGCAGGCAGTGAGGAAAGCGAATGGCATGTTGGCCTTTCCAACAAGAGGAGTCGAGTATAGGAGCAAAGAGGTCCTTCTGCAGTTGTGCAGCGCCCTAGTGAGACCATACCTCGAGTATTGTGTGCAGTTTTGGTCCCCTAATTTGAGGAAGGACATTCTTGCTATTGAGGGAGTGCAGCATAGGTTTACAAGGTTAATTCCCGGGATGGCGGGACTGTCATATGATGAGAGAATAGAGCAATTGGACGTACACTCTGGACTTTAGAAGGATGAGAGGATATATTATTGAAACATATAGGATTATTAAGCGTTTGGACACAGGAAACATGTTCCCGATGTTGGGGGAGTCCAGAACCAGGGGCCACAGTTTAAGAATAAGGGGTAAGCCATTTAGAACGGAGACGAGGAAAAACGTTTTCTCACAGAGAGTGGTGAGTCTGTGGAATTCTCTGCCTCAGAGGGCGGTGGAGGCAGGTTCTCTGGATGCTTTCAAGAGAGAGCTAGTTAGGGCTCTTAAAAATAGCGGAGTCAGGGGATATGGAGAGAAGGCAGGAACGGGGTACTGATTGGGGATGATCAGCCATGATCACATTGAATGGTGGTGCTGGCTCGAAGGGCCGAATGGCCTACTCCTGTTCCTATTGTCTATTGTCTATTGTAATGAACCCCTACAACTGCAGGAGATGCAACACCTGTCCCTTTACTTCCCCTCTCAACTCCATTAAAGGACCCTGACAGTCTTTTCCAGGTGAGGCAAAGGTTCACTTGCACCTCCTCCAACCTCATCTACTGTATCCACTGTCCCAGGTGTCAACTTCTCTACATCGGTGAGACCGAGTGCAGGCTCGATGATCGTTTCGCAGAACACCTTCGCTCAGTCCGCCTTAACCTACCTGTTCTCCCGGATGCTCAGCACTTTAACTCCCCCTCCCATTCGCAATCTGACCTTTCTGCCCTGGGTCTCCTCCATTGCCAGAGTGAGGCCCAGCACAAATTGAAGGAACAGCACCTTATATTTCGCTTGGGCACCTTACACCCCAGCGGTATGAACATTGAGGGTTACACAAAAAGCTGGAGAAACTCAGCGGGTGCAGCAGCATCTAAGGAGCGAAGGAGATAGGCGACGTTTCGGGTCGAGACCCTTCTTCAGACTGGTCAGGGATCAGGGAAACGAGAGATATAGACGGTGATGTGAGAGATAAAGAACAATGAATGAAAGATATGCAAAAAAGTATCGATGATAAAGGGAACAAGCCATTGTAAGGTAAAGTGTAGGTAAGGTTGCAAGGTAAAGTGCCCGGGGAAGGAGTAGAGCGGGAGGGGAGGGAAGAATTGACAAGGGAGTCGCGGAGGGAGCAGTCTTTGCGGAAGCCATTGTAAGCTGTTTGTGGTGTGAAAATGAGAAGCTAGTGCGACTAGGGTGGGGGAGGGAGATAGAGATAGAGGGAATGCCAGGGCCCGAGGGCTGAGGGAGAGGTGGGGAGGGGGAGGAGGCAGCAGTGGTTAACAGAATTGAGAAAATTCAATGTTCAAGCAAAAAGGATGCAAACTCCCCAAGCGGAATATGAGGTGCTGTTCCTCCAACTTGCGGTGTTGCTCACTCTGGCCATGGAGGAGGCCCAGGACCGAGAGGTCGGATACGGAATGGGAGGGGGAGTTGAAGTGCTGAGCGACCGGGAGGTCGGGTTGGTTTTTGCGGACCGAGTGGAGGTGTTCAGCGAAACGATCGCCAAGCCTCCGCTTGGTCTCACCGATATAGATCATCTGGCATCTGGAGCAGCGGATGCAGTAGATGAGGTTGGAGGAGGTGCAGGTGAACCTCTGTTGGACCTGGAAGGACTGCTTGGGTCCCTGAAAGGAGTGGAGGGGGGAGGTGAAGGGACAAGTGTTGCATTTCTTGCGGTTGCAAGGTAAAGTGCCCGGGGAAGGAGTAGAGCGGGAGGGGAGGGAAGAATTGACAAGGGAGTCGCGGAGGGAGCAGTCTTTGCGGAAGGCAGACAGGGGGATATATGGGAAGATGTGGCGGGGTGGAGGGGTCACGTTGGAGGTGGCGAAAACTGGCGGAGGACTATCTGTTGTATTTGCCGGCTGGTGGGGTGAAAGGTGAGGACCAGGGGGACTCTGCCCTGTTTGCGAGTGGGGGAATGGAGAGCGAGGGCAGTGTTGCGGGGTATGGAGGAGACCCTGGTGCAAGCCTCATCAATAGTGGGGGAGGGGAATCCCCGTTCTCTGAAGAATGAGGCCATTTGTGATGACCTGGTGTGAAACGCCTCATCCTGGGAGCAGATGCGGCGTAGACGAAGGAATTGGGAATAGGGGATGGAGTCCTTACAGGAAGCAGGGTGGGAGGAAGAGTAGTCCAGGTAGCTGTGGGAGTCAGTGGGTTTGTAGTGGATGTCGGTCAGGAGTGTATCACCTGCAATAGAAATGGTGAGGTCAAGGAATGGTAGGGAAATGTTGGAAATGGTCCAAGTGTATTTGAGTGCCGGATGGAAGTTGGTGGTGAAATGAATGAAGTCAGTCAGTTGTGTGTGGGTGCAGGAGGTGACACCAAAGCAGTCATCGATGTAACAGAGGTAGAGGTCGGGGATGGGGCCCTGGTACGCCGAGAACAAGGATTGTTCGACGTACCCAACAAAGAGGCAAGCGTAGCTGGGGCCCATGCGTGTGCCCATAGCTACGCCTTGTGTTTGGAGGAAATGGGAGGAATCGAAAGAGAAGTTATTGAGGGTAAGGACCAACTCCGCTAGGCGGAGGAGGGTGTCAGTGGACGGGTATGGGTTGCTCCTCTGGTCGAGGAAGAACCGGAGGGCTTTGAGACCGTCCTGGTGGGGGATGGAGGTGTAGAGTGACTGGACGTCCATGGTAAAGATGAGAGGATGGGGGCCTGGAGAATGGAATGCACGGAGCCGACGGAGAGTGTCTGAGGTGTCTTGAACATAGGTGGGGAGGGATTTAACAAAGGGGGATAGGATGGCGTCAAGGTATGTGGAAATGTGTTTGGTGGGGCACGAACAGGCAGAGACAATGGGTCTGCCAGGGCAGTCGGGTTTGTGGATTTTGGGGAGAAGGTAAAATTGGGCCGTGCGGGGCTGGGAAACGATGAGGTCAGAGGCTCGGGGGGGTAAGGAGCCGGAGCTATGAACATTGACTTCCCCAACTTCAAGTAGCCCTTGCTGTCCCTCTCCCACCATCCCCTCCCCTTCCCAGTTACCACCAGTCTTTCTGTCTCTGACTAGATTTTACCCCTGTCCCGCCCACTCCGCTGACCTCTGTCTGAAGAAGGGTCTCGACGCGAAACGTTACCCATTCCTTCTCTGCAGAGATGCTGCCTGTCCTGCTGAGTTACTCCAGCATTTTGTGTCTACCTTCGATTTAAACCAGCATCTGCAGTTCTGCACATCTGTATTTCCTTTCTACATATTAAAAGTAATTGATCCTTACTGCTTTCTTTAAGTAAGATGTAATAAATCAGGTCTTCATATAAAATAACTTTAATTGGTGGGGGTTGACTGAGGCATGTTTGTGGACTGGGAATATGTGGGTATTCGAAGCTGGGTAGGTAGGTATTTTAATAACTGAATGTTAATTGTTAATGTTAATCATTCCACATAGAGTGGATACAGTGTGGGAACAGGCCCTTCGGCCCAACTTGCCCACACCGGCCAACATGTCCCACCGGCTGCGCTGGTCCCACCTGCCCGCGCTTGGTCCATATCACTCCAAACTTGTCCCATCCATGTACCTGTCTGACTGTTTCTTAAATGTTGGGATAGTCCCAGCCTCAACTACCTCCTCTGACAACTTGTTCCATACATCCATAATGCCCATTGTGCGAAAAAGTGACCCCTCAGATTCCTATTAAATGTTTTCCCCTTCACCTTCAACCCATGTCCTCTGGTCCTCGATTCTCCTACTCTGGGCAAGAGATTCTGTACATCTACCCAATTTATTCCTCTCATGATTTTATACACCTCTATAAAATTACCCCTCATCCTCCTGCGATCTAAGGGAGAGTACATAGAAGAAGGATATTTGGGGGATTGTGTCTGTCCCTACAAATTACTCAGTGAATCCTATTCACCTGCGCTTTTAGCTGAGTCCTTTTCTTATGATGAATTGGTTTGTAAAGTTGTGATTGCCTCTGTTTAGTCCTTCCTTTCAGGCAGTAAATTGCAGATCACAGTAGTTGTGTGCATAAATCGAATTCCTTTCATCTCCGAAGTTAGACACAAAAAGCTGGAGTAACTCAGCGGGACAGGCAGCATCTCTAGAGAGAAGGAATGGGTGACGCTTCTCCAGTCTGAAGAAGGGTCTTGACCTGAAACGTCATCCATTCCTTCTTTCCAGAGATTCTGCCTGTCCCACTGAGTTACTCCAGCATTTTGTGTCTACCTTCGAGTTAAACAAGCATCTGCAGTTCCTTCCTGCTTATTCCTTTCTTCTCCTCCAACGGTCTAGACATCCGGTGGCGCTGTTGCTAGCAGCCTCCGCCCACGCTATGGCTGTCTTTTTTTATTTTGTTCTGTTTAGAGTGTTTTTTTTGTTGTTTTTTTGTTTTTTTGTTTTTTTTCGGTATTTTATGTGGGGGGAAGCGGGTAGGGTAGGAGAAAACCGTCCTTCAGTCAATTCCTGGCGAGGATGCGGCTATTATCCGAGTCGCGCCACCCTAGCGGCCTACCAGCTGGATTGGCGCGGCCTTTCCTGCAGGGACCGGACCAGAGCTTCAGCAGCGGCGGCGAGGCGCTGGAAACATCGCGGAGTGGGCGAGGCCTTCCTGGGATCGCCGCTTGGAGCTGCGGAGTGTTGGGCCGCTGCTCCAACTACGCGGAGCTGTGGCTGCGGAGCTCCCAACGGGGGCGGCACTGACTTTAACATCGCGGAGTCCTGGGACCCTTTGCCGGGGGTCGCCAGCGCAAATCTCCGCCCAGCGCAGCCTGTGGACATTGGGAGCCGCGGACTCCGGTGGAAGATGGCCGACGAGAGGTTCACGGCGGGAGGGCCTGAACATCAGGCCGCCTGTAGCGGTGACTACGGGGTGCTCGGGAAGCCCCGACCACGGGTGAACACTGGGGAACATCGGCGAATGTGGGGAACTTTGGTGCTGCTGTGGGGATGTTCGTGTTGCGGCCTACTGTGTTCTGTGTTTTGTGGGGTTTTTTGTATGACTGTAAGGGAAAAATAATTTTGTTGTCTCTTCATTGAAGACAATGACAATAAATTAAATCAAATCAAATTAAATCAAATTATCATGGCGATAAACTTAAACATGTGATCCCCTGTCCCACCCATTGGGAATCGATTACCTTTTCTTGCAGACTAAACCCTTCACAATTTTCTTTTTGCCTCAATCTTCATTTTCTCTCCACAAAGCAAAATCATTTTTCTTTAATTAACCGTGGGGGGAGAATTACAGCATATCTGAAGACAAGGAATAGGTGATGTTTCAGTCTGAAGAAGGGTCTCGACCCGAAACGTCACCTATTCCTTTTCTCCAGAGATGCTGCCTGACCCGCTGAGTTACACCAGCATTTTGTGTCTATCTTCAGTTTAAACCAGCATCTGCAGTTCCTCCCTACACATGGGGAGAATTATATGCCTGTCACAGAAAGTGTGCAATTTTGATTTCCAATAACTCAACCATTTCTCACTGTGCAAATTCTCTAAGGGCCAGCAAATTGGTGAAATATAGATGCATGTCTCTATTTCTTTAGACTGAATAGCGTGCAACAAAAGCTTTGCGCTGTAACTCGGCACACGTGACAACAAACTAAACTGAACGGAACTGAGCTTCTGTTTTGTAATTTAAACGTCTAAGTTGGATGTCAAACCTTTCTTTGTGAATTGAACGCTGGAAATGACTTCTTTAAAAGTGCGGATACAATGAACTGCAGATGCTGGTTTGTAAAGAAAGACATTAAGTGCAGGAGTAACTCAGCAGGTCAGGCAGCACCTATGGAGAACATGGATAGGTAACGTTCCACAACGAGATCCTTCTTTAGACTGGAGAAGGGTATTGACCTTAAACATTACTTATCCATGTTCTCCACGGATGCTGCCTGACCCGCTGAATTATTCCAGCTCTTGTTTAAGAAGGAACTGCAGATGCTGGAAAATCGAAGGTGGACAAAAATGCTGGAGGAACTCAGCGGGTGAGGCAGCATCTATGAGCGAAGGAAAAGGCGACGTTTCGGGCCGAGACCCGAAAGGTCGCCTATTTCCTTCGCTCCATAGGTGCTGCCTCACCCACTGAGTTATTCCAGCTCTTATTCCTTTTCTCTAAAGGTGGATAGACACAAAGAGCTGGAGTAACTCAGCGGGGCAGGCAACATCTCTGGCGAGAAGGAATGGAAAGGTTTAGAGTCGAGACCCTTCTCACTTCTCTGAAAGTGGGTTGGATCATAACTTCAGTAGAATACCAGACTTACAGTGAATCTTCCCTTCAGATTAATTATCCAGAGTTATTGGAGTGAAATAAATCCAAGTTATCAAATTGACCAAAAGCAGGAGGATCATTTAAAGGGATTTAATGTCCATACTCGAGGTAGTAAAAATCCTGAAAATGCCGGCAAACTGCACCAGTATCGTAAAACGAAATGTGATGCTGATATATTGTGTGGAGAGGGTTGATCTGATTTATCGGCTGATGTTACATAATCCACAGTACATCTCGTCATATTACTGGCAGTTTGATAGGGGTACAAAGTAAAGGACAATTTAAAATCTGCTTGATGCCCATATATCCAAACCATCAACCCCACTTCCACTTAGCTTTGCTGGAAATTATGTTGCGTCGCAATGCATCTTTGGTCAGTGGAGCTAAGCACACTATTTAATACTATTACTGTCTTCACAATTGAATCAGTTGGCCACGTGGCACATTTAACGCTAATGACTAGGGATGAATTTCTTTGTAGATTTTTTTCCACTGTGCCTCCAGAATAAAATTTGATGAAGACGGTGCACTTAAAAAAAATATGTGTCTGGGATCTGGGCATTAAAGCAAGGTCAGCTTTTATTGCCCATTCTCAGTTGCCCATGGACTGAGCAGTCTGTTAAGCTATTTACGCCTGTAGATGTTCGACAACATTGCTGTGAATCACATCTTATCCCAGACTGGGTAAGCAGATTCCCCCCACCCCCCCCCCCCCTTCTTCTTTGAAATACTGCCATGGGAGTTTAACATCCATCTGGAAGGAGAGATACGGCTTTAGTTTAACACTTTACACCAGCGTGGCATTTTAACAATGCAATTTTCCCGACTGCTCAAATCTCTACCTTTTGACTTAGATGTGCGTTTTCCCCTTATTACGTCCAAAAATGTAACCACATGCCTTAAAAATGACATTTAAGGCAGCCTACCATTGCAGGGAGACATAAAACCCTCAAACAAGCTAATGTATTCATTCTATTAGGCCTTAAGAATTATACGTTGGTGAATGTAATGAGCTAAGTCCCTTTTGACATAGATGTACGCTTTCTCCTATTCTGTCAACAATTTTACCACTTATGCCTGAAACTGGTGTTTAAGGCTGCCTACCACTCTCGGGGGGGGGAAAAAAACCCCTTAAACAAACTAATGTATTCATACTTTTAGGACTTAAGAATTATACATTTGTAAATGTAATGAGCTAGTTCCCTTTTGTTAAACAAATTAAAGAGGCCGAGTTTGTGTAAGGAACTGAATGCAAAATCTCTCAGCCCTTTTCCTGCGTCTTTTGTTCACGGTTTAGAAAGGAAAAATTAGACATTGCTTGAAAAGAAAATGTCTCCGTAATTATCAACCTTCTTTTTTTCATTTGCTGGAACACTCGATTGTAATTTCCTCTTTGGGGATGCGGTCCTTAATTATGTAGTTGTCTATTCATTTTGAATAACTGGTGGATGCAGCGCTGAAGGAAACATCAGCACAATTGCTGGTACAGCTTGCTAATCACTTTAAATGGTTGCTTGGGCCAGATAGAGACGAAAATTAACCTGACGGCGGAGGAAGGGGAAACAGAAGAAATTTCCCGATAGCAAAAACAAACAGGCTGCAAAAAAAAAAACAGCAGCGAGAGAAAGGAGGCGCAAAAAGAGGAGGCCTCTTTACATCCCCGAAGGGAAGCTGCAATGGGTTTTTGTCATATAACAATATATTGAAGGAGGCAATACCAAATGCCATGGTGCGCTCACAGCAATTTGTTAGCAAGGTTCTTTGATGCATTGCCTCTGGCTAGGCTGAGTCCCAGGTCGGCATTGCAAGGGCAGCTGCGTTGAGTTTCGATCTTCAATGCTCTCGTAAAGAACAATGTCTCAGCAGGGCGCCCCGTGTCAGAGGGACAGATTCAGCTCATCAATTTTGCATTCCCCAACCTGCGGTGACTTCTAATCTGGCCCTATCCCCCAACATTGAAGATTGAGGCCGATGGCAATAGTCTCAAGGATAGATCAATGTCGATTTTAATAAAAAGTCAAGATATATTAAAAAAAAATAGACTGCCGGCGGGACAATAAATGTCCTGCCACCGTATCCTTGGTCAATGTGTCTTCGCTTCATAAATTTTTCAAGCCACGGATGAAATTTTACGGTATCGGTCATAATCATTTCATTAAATGACAAGCTGAGAGCCAGACAATCTCCGAGCCGATCTGGTTTGCTTTCGTGTACGTTTGACCTCAACTAGTCAAAGCTAAAACCAACAGATTTCTCTTCTTGTTTTTGAGATTGGATGCGTCTCAGCGCATGTAAAATCAGAACCACTGCAAGGAGCGAGAAATTGTTTAATTTATGGCTTGTGTATAGTCATGAGGTGCTGACAAGGGGCATTTTGACATTTAATTTAATTTATTTTATTTTGATGTGAAACTCACAATAACAAATTGGCATATTTAACAAGCTGACTTCTTTAAATACCCCATAGAAGCATCCAGACCTGAAACACCACCTATCCATGCTCTCCAGAGATGCCTGCCTGACCCACTGGGTTAATCCAGCACTTTGTGATTTTTTGTGTAAACCGGCATCTACAGTTTCTTGTTTCTGCTCTTTAAATTCTATGTTTGTTTTAAAAATACCAAAAGCATTACAATCAAATTTACCACTTATAGTATCAATCAGTATCCATCATACCTTGGCGTAAATCACCTCAGTCTGTAGATTATGGGTTGAAATGGGTCGTTCTCCTTAAAGAAGAGAGGATTAAGGAGAATTATTGTTTCAGCACTCAAAATGAAAAAGGGCTGCAATTAAGCAAATATGGTGAACCCGTTTCAAATTGGCAGAAGGGTTGATACCAGAAGACAAAAAATTAAGATAATTGGGCTGGAGAGAGTGCAGAGAGTGTTTTTCAAGGATGTTTCCTGGACTTGAGGGCCTGAGCTACAGGGAGAGATTGAGCAAACTAGGATTTGATTCCTCGGAGTGCAGGAAGCTGAAGATTGATCTTTTGGAGGTGTATTGGATCATGAGAGGGATTGATAGGTTGAATGCACAGAGTCTTTTACCCTGGGTGCTGGATGGGGGAATTAGGAGCCAGAAGACAAATGCAAATATGCAAATATAAAAGACATTTGGACAGGTGGATGGATAGGAAACATTCAGAGAGATAGGGTCCAAACACTGGCAAATGGGACTAGCTAAGATGGAGCACCTTGGTCGGCATGGATAAGTTGGGCTGAAGAGGCTGTTTCTCTGCTGTATATGTTTATGACTCTATTCCTCTATAATTGACAAAACACTAACGATAACATGCATATAAATTATTTGATTTAACATATTAGAATGCATTGTCTGAATGGGTGATGGAAATAAATTTAATGACAAATCTTGAAAGGGAATTTGATAAATTCTCTCTTGCGTGTGTGTAGTGTGTTGCGTTACGTTGCAACCGGCAGCAGCAGGGTTCAATCCAGACCTCAGATGCTGCCTGTGTGGAGTCTGCAAGTTAGTCCTGTGACTGCCTGAATTTCCCACATTGCTCTCTCTGTCATCGCGTGGGTTTTCTCTCGGTGCTCCGGTTTCCTCCCACACTCCAAAAACGTACAGGTGTGTAGAATAATTGACTTTTGTAAATTGTAAAGTGTCCCTAGTGTGTAGGATAGTCCGAGTGTACGGGATGACCGCTGGTCCGCGCGGACTCGATGGGCTGAAGGGCCTGTTTCAACGCTGTATCACTAAAAGCTAAAAAAACGAATTACCTAAAATAATTTCAAAAACAACGAAACATTAAAGAAATCCTCAGAATTAAAGAACGTTCCTTTAGGAAGATGAGGAGGAATTTCTTTAGTCAGAGGTTGGTGAATCTGCGGAATTCATTGCCACAGTAGGCTGTGGAGGCCAAGTCAATGGATATTTTTAAGGTCGAGATAGATAGATTCTTGATTAGTACAGGTGTCAGGGGTTATGGGGAGAAGGCAGGGGAATGGGGTTAGGAGGGAGAGATAGATCAGCCATGATTGAATAGCGGAATAGACATGATGTCCTAATTCTGTTCCTATCACTTATGAACTTGGGAAACTGTGCGTTAGCAAACAGAACCTTCGCTTTTGAGCCAGGACACAATGCACTCAAATGGTTCAGATGAACCAGACCAAAGTGTCACAGATTTAGCCACCAAAATACGACGACTGCGATATGGCCATGGCTATTAAAATGGAAATGTGTCGGCAGTGCATGGTCCGGAAGATTTTCCTTGTGGATTGTGGTTCCCTGCAGGTTGTTGAATGATTTCTACAACACCACCATCAGCCTTGCAAAAATGGCAGCCTGCCCTTAATTTCCCTGTGCACAACATGGAATTACTGCGTTTGTGCAGTCATGGCCCATTAAACTCACCACAGAAAGTTACTGAGAGTACTTAACAACATAAATGCCCTTTTAATGAGGAGATTTATGCTCTTCTGATGCCTATTTTATTCCATGCAGTCCTAATTCCAGCAGCTCTTTGGTTTACTTTGGTATAGAGATGTAGCGTGGAAACAGGCTCTTTGGCCCACTGAGTCCGCGCCGAGCCAATTAGCCTACAAACTTTGGAATGTGAGAGGAATCCGGAGCACCCGGAGAAAACCCACGCAAGTCACGTGCAGAACATACAAACTCCACACAGACAGCACCCGTAGTCAGGATCGACCCCGGGTCTCTGGCAGCAACTCTACTGCTGCGCCACTGCGCATATTTAGGATATTTTATCTTTGAATTTTTATTTCTGCCTATTTTTTCTCTCTCTCTTAATTTGATTTTATTACTTCCCTCTCTTTAAGCGTCTTTCTTCATTGGATTTGACTGACCTTTCACCTCTCCAGGTTCCTTCTCAGCTCAGCCCTTCTCTCATCAATGCAAGAAAAAAAAACTATCAAATCTAAGGTATTTTAAAGCGTGCCTTCTCTTTTATACTTAAACAATGTCTTCCGTAGTTCTGAAGAAGGGTCCTGACCTGAAACATCACCCATCCATAGTCTCCATGGATGCTGCCAGGCCCATTGAATTACTCCAGCACTTTGTGTCTTTTCTTGGCGAATCAGCACCTGCAGTTCCTCGTTTCTATGTCTTCCATGGTTACTTCGGTTTCAGATAGTCATGGGTTCGTACTACTGGAGCCAACCAAACCAATTCTCGCTGTCCTATGAGAGGCATTACCTGTGGAACCGATCTTTCGGCTCCCGGGATTCACCTTGTGGCGGCAGAGGGCTCCAGGGATGTGCCAGACTAAGGAAAACCTTTCTTCTTGCGCAAGGCGTGCACAGCCTAAAGTTGCAGGAGAAACTTGTTCTATTTGATCTTATTTGATTGTGCACGCCAGGTTGATTGCATTCGTCAAAACAGGGCGGACCACGTGAAGATTGCAATCTCCCACCCCTTTCTTCTGTCTGAAGAAGGGTCTTGACCCAAAACGTCACCCATTCCATCTCTCCAGAGATGCTGCCTGTCCCGTTGAGTTACTCCAGCATTTTGTCCTTAGGTATAGTGATACTCGTACTGAACTGTACACAAAAATGAATTTCACTGTACCTGGGTACATGTGGCAAATACAGTACCATACCATAAAGTACCATACCATACTAGGTGGATGTAAAAACCCGCATGGCACTATTTCAGAAGATAAGCAGGAGATATCCTGGCTAACCTTCATCCCTCAGGCACCATCAGTGAAGCAGATGGTCCGGGCTTCATCTCAGTGGGATCAAACTGTGTCTTCACCATCTACCACAACTCCTTGGATCTATCTGGCTTAGCAGAAGTAAAATATCCGAAGATGTCATGTGCAGATAAGATTTTGAATGCTTTTAAAGCTAAATTTAAGTCTTAATTAAATAGAAACAAAATTTCTATGCCGCTGATTGAGCGTAATAATGGAGCATCCTTTGGCAAATTGCTGCATAAATCATTATTCTTACCAATCAACAAAAAATCCAAAGCTATTATATTTTCCACTTCTTGACAAATATAATGTAATATCATTTTTTTTAATGTTCTGCAAGTGCTGTTGTTGATTGTTAGATTGGTTTAAACTCAAAAATAAAAAATTGTGTTGAGAGTCCAAACACATTTGTTGCTGGTCTCAGAATAAAGCATTGTCATTTAGGCGAGAATTAAGTGTTCCTCTAGATTAGTTTAGTTTAGTTTTAGATTAGAGATACAGCACGGAAACAGGCCCTCCGGCCCACCGGGTCCGTGCCGACCAGCGATACCCGCACATTAACAATATCCGACACACACTGGGGACAATTTTTTTCACATTTACCAAGCCAATTTACCTACATACCTCTATGTCTTTGGAGTGTGGGAGGAAACCCGAAGATCTTGGAGAAAACCCACGCGGTCACGGGGAGAATGTACAAACTTCGTACAGACGTACATGGTCGGGATCGAACCGGGATCTCTGGCGCCACTATGCTGCCTACTCTAAAGCTTTCTCGTTATTGAGCTGTGGAGTCATAAATCATTGAACAAGGTCCTTCAATCCACTGTGTCCACGTCAACCTGTAATGCCCATTCACAACCATCCCATTTTCTGCTCGCCACATTCCAATCAGTTATCCTTAAGATTCTACCACTCACCTACACACCAGGGGCAACATAGTTGGCAATTTACCCAACAACCTCTAAGTTCCTTCGTATAGTTATAGAGTCAGAGTCATGGAGTTTTGCAGCATGGAAACAGGCCCTTCAGCCCACCTTGCCCATTCTGGAAAAATTGGCAAACTGAGCTAGTCCCATTTCCTCGCCCCTCGGCCCACCAGGTCCGCGCCGACCAGCGATCCACACACATTAACGCCATCCTACACACACGACGGACAATTTTTACATTTATCAAGCCAATTTACCTACATTCCTGTACATCTTTGGAGTGTGGGAGGAAACGCGGTGGGACTTGTGTAGTTGGGACAAGTTGGTCGGTGCGGGCAAGTTGGGCTGAAGGGCCTATTTCCATGCTATACCACTCTGTGACTCAATAGCCCGTCCGTGCCAATCATGATGCCTATCTATGCTATCTATTACTTTTGGTTCGTGCAAAGCCGATAGTGAAGAGTTCTAATTAATGTAGGATCAGGTTAAGCTTTAGGTAACTCGATATATACCTGTTTCTTTCTGCATATTTACAGTAACATTTGTTGGCTGCTCTGTTCGGCCTGAGGCAAAATTAAGGGACCTATACTTTAATGTTCCCCACTGCTTAATCTTACATAAAGGTGCATAATGTTGGCACTGAGTGCCAGAAATGACAGGTTTTCCAATCTCCCAGCAATCGTATTCTTAATAGGGACAAAGAAAGAGTGTGCAAATGCCATTATCTTTTATCCCCTTTTTCAGAAGAAAAGCTTGGATTGTCTCTTAAGCCAATAGTTGATGCTGTGTTGCTGCCTCTTATAATACCAACCCACATGTACTTTGTTAGGTTTTAATTGATACATTAATCCTTTTAATGATACAGTCATATTAAAATGAGAACATTGTCATAATTTAGTGTATCTAGAGGCTTCCATGGATATCAAAGAGGAATTCATGCTGAATTGTGTTAATCATATTTTCTGGCATTAAAACTAATGGGCGATGTATAGAGAATTTGAATGCTCGTTGAAACGGCAGCAAATAAACATCTCCCTATTCTCAAGATAAACACAGAATGCTGAGTAACTCACCGGCAGGCAGCATCTTTGGAGAAAAGGAATGGGTGGCTTTTCAGGTCGAGACCCTTCTTCAGACTGATGTCAGGTGAGAGGGAGATACATAGATTAGGAAGTCCATTCTTTATTCTCCTATTTAACCTCCCCATTCCCAGTGAAGGAGTCTCGACCCGAAATGTCACCCACCCCTTTTCTCTGGAGATGCTGCCTGACCTGCTGAGTTACTCCAGCATGTTGTGTCTACCTCCCCAGTCAAAACGAAAACAGAGAAGGCTAGGAATACCCACCAGGTGAGAGGCATGTTTAGGGACACAAACAGAGTTGACGTTTCAAGCTGGGGACTGGAAAACTAGTTTAGCTTCAAGAGTGGTATACGATGTAGAGAGGTGAAGGACTCTGGTTGTGGATGATCAGCCATGATCACAGTGAATGGCGGTGCTGGCCCAAAGGGCCGAATGGCCTACTCCTTTGTCTATTGTCTATTGTCTATTGACTGGAGCTAACAAAGGGAATGTCTGTGCTGGAGTGCAGGCCAAAGCAACCACCCGCATCCCCTTTGTCAGCTTTAGAGAGCACTTTAGCATTTAGTCAGAGCACTTTAGATGGGGAAAGTTGAGGATTCACAAACCTATGTTCATTGATGGTATAGCAGTGGAGGGGGTCAACAGCTTCAAGTTCCTGGACATCTTGGGATCGCCGGTCGGCGCGGACCCGGTGGGCTAAAGGGCCTGTTCCCGCGCTGTATCTCTAAACTAAAACTAAACCTAACTAAACTAGAGGAACACTTAATTCTCGCCTAAATGACGATGCTTTATTCTGAGACTAGCAACAAATGTGTTTGGACTCACAACACGATTTTTTATTTTAGTGTATAAATGCAAACATCCAAGAAATCTCATCCACGCCTCTTGTTCCTTAGAAGACTGAGGAGTTTCGGTATGTCGGTGAATACTCAAGTTGAACATGGGAAGCATTCTGACCGGTTGCACCATGGCCTGGTTTGGCTACTCGAACACCCAGGGATGTAGGAGACGGCAGAGGTAGACACTGCCCAGTCCATCACAGATACTCAACTCCCCACCACCAAAGAGATGTACAGGAGGCGCTGCCTTAAAAAGGTAGCCAGAATCATTGAAGATCCACACACCTTGGCCGTTTGTTACTACCATTTGGGAAGAAGGCGCAGAGGCCTGAAAAACGTGGCCACCAAGAAACCTAAGACACAAGAACAGTTTCTTCCCATCAATTATCAGGCTGCTGAATATTACACATAAAATCATGAGAGGAATAGATTGGGTAGATGCACAGAATCTCTTGCCCAGAGTGGGGGAATCAAGGACCAGAGGACATATGTTCAAGGTGAAGAGGAAAAGATTTAATAGAAATCTGAGGGGTAACTTTTTCACATAAAGGGTGGTGGGTGTATGGAAAATGCTGCCAGAGAAGGTAGTTGAGGCTGGGACTATCCCATAGATTTAAGAAACAGTTAAGTAAGGTAAGTTAGGTAACAGTTAAGTTAGCCAGGTAAGTTGTGGGCAAGTTGGGCCAAAGGGCCTGTTTCCATCACTCTATGATTAGCTTCTGCAACAATTATCTTCTATGGACGGTGTCTTTGTTTTTTCTTTTGCACTATTATATTTGACTAGTGATACAATTATTAATGTATTATATTTCTGATTATTACACATTATAAAATATACCAATTATTATATAGGCGGGAACTCCAGATGCTGGTTTACACCGAAGATAGACACAAAATGCTGGAGTAACTCAGCGGATCTGGCAGCAACTCTGGAGAGAAAGAATGGGTGAAATTTCGGGTCGAGAGCCTTCTTCAGACTGAGATTCGGGAGGGGGAGACAGAGATAAGGAAGGGCAAGGTTTGAGAACGAGACATCAAAGTGGATGGAGATCAAGGAAAAGCTAGAATAGTTTGATATCTAGGAGAAGATGACAAGAAGCATAGAGAGACAAAATGTAATCAAGGAGACAGTCAGACTAGTCGGAGAACTAGGAAGGGGGAGAGATGGGGAGAGAGGGAAAGCAAGGGTCACTGAAGCACCAAATACTTGATTTCTGAGCCTGTTCAGCTGCAGCAAGTAAGAATTTTATTGGTCTATTTTTGGTGCATATAATAATTGTGCTCTCTTGACTTCAGAAAAATTGTCACGGAAAATTGGTGATTGGGAAGGGAATAAAGGAAGAGTCATTATTCCGAGAAATCTAATGATTTTTGTTTTGTGCGTTGCATGTGGCAGAATGAATTAATTCTGGTCCATCAGAATCTGACTGTCCCATGGGGTGAGCTGACCTAGATCATGCTTGCAAGAAGCAGCAGATTTAGTCCGATAGAAATTTGAACCCAGCATCTTCAGAAGATATCAAAATAACGATTGCGTTGAAACTGAAACAAGCCGTGGCACTGAGGGCAAGTATAATGTGAGATCTTTTGTAAATGGAGGAAGCCTGTGTTGTTGTAGTTCACTGCTTTTCACACCTTCCTATTCTCCATTGTACAGGAGAGAATATATCTGCTGCTGTGGACTGACTGGTGTTCTAGCAGTGTGAAATCTTTGGTCTTTGCTGCACTTTGATGTTTGCCCCTTTGAGAACATGAGGCCTCTGGATACCACGTACTCTTTAGCATATGTCGTCAAGTCGGGTTTATTGTACGGACGGAACAGGTGCACTGAAAATCTTCCTTGCAGCCGCATCACAGCACAAACTATAAACTCAGACTTCATATTATGCACACTTGTACCATTATGATCTGATTGCCATCCAAGGACCCAAGCAGTCTTTCCAGGTGTGGCAGAGGTTCACCTGCACCTCCTCCAACCTCATCTATTGCATCTGCTGTTCCAAGTGTCAACACATCGGTGAGACCAAGCGCAGGCTTGGCGATCGTTTCGCCGAACACCTCCGCTCAGTTCACATTAACCAACCTGATCTCCCAGTGGCTCAGCACTTCAACCCCCCCTCCCATTCTGAATCCCACCTTTCTGTCCTGGCTCTCCTCCATGGCCAGAGTGAGTCCCACCGCAAATTGGAGGAGCGGCACCTCATATTTCGCTTGGGCACTTTACACCCCAGCGGTATGAACATTGACGTCTCCAATTTCAGGCAGTCCTTGCTTTCTCCCTCCTGCCCCTCCCCTTCCCAGCTCTCCCAAAGCCTACTGTCTCCGCCTCTTCCTTTCTTCTTCCCGCCCCCCCCCCCCCCCCCCCCCCCCCCCCCGCTCGCACATCAGTCCGAAGAAGGGTCTCGACCCGAAACGTCACATATTTCCTTCGCTCCATAGATGCTGCCTCACCGTTGAGTTTCTCCAGCATTTTTGTCTACCTTTGATTTTTCCAGCTTCTGCAGTTCTTTCTTAAACAATACCTAGCATGTGATAATTTATTATAAATGTATTTCAGAAGATAATAGGATCATAAGTGATAGGAGCAAAATTAGGCCATTCGGACCATCAAGTCTACTCTGCCATTCAATCATGGCTGATCTATCTCTCCCTCCTAACCCCATTCTTCTGCATTTTCACCATAACCTCTGACACCCGTACGATTCAACTATTTATTGCATTGCTTCATTTCATGTGCTTGTCAAGCTGAATCATCTTTGAAGAAGGGTTTCGACTCAAAACGTCACCTATTCCTTTTCTCCAGAGATGCTGCCTGACCCGCTGAGTTACTCCAGCTTTTTGTGTCTATCTTAAGAATTTCATTGTTCCAGACCAGGTGCATTTAACAATTAAACGCTCTTGACTCTTGATAAACACAAAAAATATAATTAAATATAAATTACACATACATGAAAATGGAGCTACCAATATATATATTTACTTTCATATCCTTAATCAATTGGAAAATGTTATGCCTCCTTGTTAAAATGCAGACTACAGAAAGCATGAACGGAAAATAACTTGTTAGATAGAGCTCTTTGGGCTAGCGGAATCAAGGGATATGGGGAGAAGGCAGGAACTGATTGTGGATGATCAGCCATGATCAATCACATTAAATGGCGGTGCTGGCTCGAAGGGCTGAATGGCCTACTCCCGAACCTATTGTCAATGTCTATGTAACTCAAGCAATCTCTCACCTGTAGTAGATTGATTAGTAGGACTGGATGTTACAATCCCTAAGATTTCACTACAATTGACATTCTTGGGTATGACCACCAGGTGAGTTTTGCTAACAATCAGACACATCTTCAGTCGTGTACCTCAACGTCACTGGGTGTTTCGGCCTTTCATCACAAGACACCCTCAGTCGAGGCAGGCCCACCGCAGGGTGATCAGACCTGGGTGTGTGTCTTATTGTTAGCCTCTAGATGGTCACGTGGCAGGCCAGACAGCATCTTTCCTCTTCAGCCACAGCCAGTGACTTCTCCGTTCGGCGGCATTGGCAAGTTCTTTTATACAGTTAGCATCAAAATTAGGATCATAACCAATTTTGCCAGAATATCAAATAATTCACACAAATCCAGGTAAAGAATGTTTGCATTTCTAGAGCAACTTTTATCACCAGAATACCCTAAAATAAAGTTATTAAATGTTGCCAATAAAGTGATTTTCTAATATTGTTCTAATGTAGTAAAACACTAAGTGCTGGAGTAACACAGCAGGTCAGGCAGCATCTGTGGAGGGAATGCATTGGTGACGTTTCCGGTCGGGACCCTTCTCCTCTCTGAAGATGGGACCCTCCTCCCAACCAAAATGTTACTCATCCATTCCTCCAAGCCTGCTGTAAAATCCTGAGTTACTCCAGCACTTTGAGCTTTTCTCAAGATTCCAGCATCTGCAAGAAAAAAAGACGCAGTCCAGACCATTACGCAAACCAATCTACCTTCTATTGACTCAATTTATACCTCACACTACCTTGGCAAGGCCAGCAACATAATCAAGGACGAGTCGCACCCCAGCCCCTCCCTCCTCCCCTCTCCCATCAGCCAAAAGGTATAGAAGTGTGAAAATGCACACCTCCAGATTCAGGGACAGTTTCTTCCCAGCTGTTATCAGGCAACTGAATCATCCTACCACAACCAGAGAGCAACTACTATCTACCTCTTTGGTGACCCTCGGACTATCCTTGATCGGACTTTGCTGGCTTTACCTTGCACTACGACGTTATTCCCTTATCATGTATCTATACACTGTAAATGGCTCGATTGTAATCACGTATTGTCTATCTGCTGACTTTTCAAAGGCTTTTCACTGTACCGCGATACACGGTGACGGTGGCGCAGCGGGTGAGTTGCTGCCTTAGGGCGAATGCAGCCCCGGAGACCCGAGTTCGATCCGGGCTACCGGTGCTGTCTGTACGGAGTTTGTACATTCTCCCGTGACCTGCGTGGGTTTTCTCCGAGATCTTCGGTTTCCTCCCACACTCCAAAAGAGGTACAGGTTTGTAGGTTAATTGGCTTGGTAAATGTAAAAAGAAATTGTCCCTAGTGGGTGTAGGATAGTGTTAATGTGCGGGGATCGCTGGCCGGCGCGAACCCCGTGGGCCGAACGGGCTGTTACCGCACTGTATGTCTAAACTAAACTAAACTAAACGTGGCAATAAACAGGGGGGACACATCCCCCCCCCCATGCTTTGAGAGGTGGTGGACAATCCCCCCCACCCCCTCCCCCCATGTGTTGTCATCCTGACTTTATCAGCTGCTTTCTAAGGGCTGAATCAGCCCATTCGCGGGGCCTTTCAGCGCCCGTTGCGGCTTAAAATCAAACTGCTGCATCGAGGCGATCAAGGCTCCTGATGTTGAAGCCCCCGCCGGCCGATGAAAGTCCCCGTGAACGGGCCGATTCCAGCCCACGGCCGAAGCCTCGCACTAATGCATCTCGCTCTCTCCTCCAGCCCAGCGCGCCGCTTGACTCGGGGGTGATTCGGTTCAGCGTGGAGTCGGCGCCCGATGAGCAGAGGGGACCGGGACCGGGTCACCGCCAGGAGTGCGGTTCTCTATCTGGAAGGCGGAGGGTCTGCTGCGGGTGCTGGCAGGTACACAGACTGAGAGAGGCCACTCGGCCCGCACGTTGCTGCTGCCTCACAGCGCCAGGGACACGGATTTAGATCCTGACTCCAGGCGCTGTCTGTACGGAGACTTTTTCTCCCCACTAGCGCCTTGTCTGATGTTGATCTCATCCTTGCTGCGGAACAGACCGAGCACCCGCACCGAGTGCTCGCTCCGCCACCTCTCTCGCTTAAGTTTATTTTGACAGTGGGTCTCCACAGGGCCCACGGCTGAAGCTTCCGAAGCTTCGCCTGTGTGTGTGAGTGTGCGCATGCGTGCGCGGTCACCAAGAAATTTTGTACGCCCCCGGTCCCCCAGTCCCCCCCATGTTTTGATAGCGATTTCTGTGCCCGGTAATATGGAACAATAGAATGAAAGATATGCAAAAAAGTAACGATGATAAAGGAAACAGGCCATTGTTAGCTGTTTGCTTGGTGACAACAAGTACGGACAATGAGACTCAACAAGACGACTTTGAAGCTGGTGCAACTTGGGTGGGGGCGGGATGGAGAGAGAGGGAGTGCAGGAGTTACTTGAGCTTAGAGAAATCAAAATTCATACCACTGCGAAATATGAGATTCTGTTTCTCCAATTTGCGATTAGCCTCATTATGACAATGGAGGAGGCCCAGGACACAAAGGTCAGGGGAATGGGCAGGGAAATTAAAGTGCTGAGAAACCGGGAGATCAGGTAGGTCTAAGCGGACCGAGCGAAGGTGTTCAGCAAAACGATCACCCAGTCTGCGTTTGGTCTCGCCGATGTATAAGAGTCCACATCTTGAACAACGGATACAGTAGATGAAGTTGGAGGAGGTGCAAGTGAACCTGAAAGGACTGTCAGGATCCCTGGACAGAGTCGAGAGAGGTGGTATAGGGACAGATGTTGCATCTCCTGTGGTTGCAACTTGCAGGGGAAGGTACCTAGGGAGGGGAGTGATTTGGGTGGGAAGGGCTGAGGTAACCAGTGAGTTGCGAAGGGATCGGTCTCTGAGTAAGGCGGAAAGTGGTGGAGATGGAAAGATGTGGCTCGTGGTGGGATCCTGTTAGAGGTGGCGAAAATGTCGGAGGATTATGTGTTGTATGCAAAGGCTGATGTAGCAATGTTACAACATTTTGAGATTTAAAAAATGAAGCCTGTAATTTGTCCCATCAGATAAAGCATAAAAATAACTTTAATTTGATACCTAATTCACTTTCATATCTTCAGTATTAAAATGGTTATGACCATTTTCATACTCGGAAATTAGCATCTTGTTCCCTATTGCTTTTCCATTGACTTTACACAAAAGCTGTGATCGAGGACAGTCAAAAGCCCATAACCTTCTTAAAAATTAAGAGAACTGAATGAAATTTTCAGTTATTATAGATTGAAGCATTCTGGAACAAATATAAAACATCTAACTTGTTTGACCTGAAATGAAAGCATATAATTAGTTAGTTACCTAATTGTAGCTAATTACAAAATTGACCGTTGTGATGGAAATAGTAATAAACACCCAGACTGCCTTGAAAATTCAAAAATGTGATATTCTTAAGATCAGCTTTAATATTATTGTATTATATGCTGTAAATCCAGAACAGTTAGGGAAATAAATTACAATTTCTAGCAATAGACCAAGTATTTATGGAGAAGATCAGTTGCTAGCTGGTACATCGGCATATCATAACCAGTAGCATCATCATATTCCTCAGATTGCAACCAATAAGCAACTCTGTACACCTTGTTTTTCCTCAACTTTTCAATTTTGGCATCGTAAACTACAGGTTTTTGCTCTTCAAACCACGCATGACATGCCTTTCTGCCCACTACTTTCCCAGTAAGAATGTCCTGTAGATCATCACATTGGGTGTAGTCCAAATTGGATAATCTCTGCGAATGCTGTCTAAATCAGTCTCTTTTGCTGGACATTCGGATTGACAATATAGTATTTCTTCTTCGGAGACATCTGTTTAAAATGTAAAGGGAAAAAAACACTGACTTTAACAGAAACAAGTTATTATTTGCAGTTTTAGAAAAATGGTAGAAATGATAGTTAAATGCTAAAACAAATAGTAAATACCCAACAAAAAATTCACATTCATCAGTTTCATCAAATCAATTAAATTCATCTAATCAATTAAATTAATCTAAATTCAATTACTAGATCTAAACATCTGAGCATTTCTTAAGAAAAGGCTAAAAATTTTAAATAGCCTAAGTACCCAAATAACAAACTGATCCCATTCAGAAAAATAATTCACAATAAAACATGATTTTTAAATCTCACTGTCATTAATTTATATGCCAAATGGAAGGAATTTAATGTTTAATTCCCATAAATTAATCTAGAAACATCCACTCCCAATATAATCAAAATTATTATTTTTAGCACAATACATGTGACTAAAACTGTTGTGGATATTTAGTGTGAAAATATTGATTATGGATAGACAATAACACAAAATATTGATGATTTAGATGCTCTAATGACATGATTGTCCAAACAAAAAGAGAATTTTAATCATCTTGCGAGTGGGTGTTTCTGGAATGTGATCGATTGGAATGTTGCCGTTGCTGTAAATGTTAAGCCCATATCGGCAGGCAAGACACGGCCGATTCGTATGGGGACTAAATAACATTTTCGCATAAAATTAGACTATAGCCACCCCAAGAAGCAAGATTATATGTGAAATAGACGACTACCGTTTGTTTTGTCCCGATATTGCGATCCGTTACGTTGAAGCCATTGAGGGCTCCAGTGGCAGATCTGGAGTGTCGCTGAAGGTAGGTTTTGTAACATCGCTAGCTGATGGGGTGGAAAAGTAAAGTCTAGGGGGACTCTGTCTCTGTTGCGACTAGGGGGAGGGGGAACAAGGGTGGAGCTGCGGGGTACGGAGAATTCACGAGGAGGGCCTCATCTATGATGGAGAGTGGAACCCGCTCCGTGGAAAGTACTATCACATATCTTACCAAAGTCCATTATAGAATCACCGATATATTTAGTAATTTTTTGAAAAAACATTTAAATTTGTCTACCCATTATTCTGTTTTAGTTAAAGCAGCCGAAAAGTATTTTTTGAATTTAATATGTTACCCAAAACATCACCCATTCCTTTTCTCCAGAGATGCTGCCCGTCGTGCTGAGTTACTTTTGTGTCTATCTTCGGTGTAAACCAGCATCAGCAGTTCCTTTCTACACATGTTTTCGTCGAGATACTTTGCAAATGGCAACTCAAATTTCACTACACCATTGGTGCACGTGGCAATAAATATCCTTTGTCCTTTAAAAAATTGGCAACACTGAAGATAGACAAATTGAAAATCCATTTGTTGGAGTTTTCTCAAACATTCCAGACTCTGGGACTGTGCCTTCTCATTGTTTTTCTGAAGGACGCATGATAGCAACCATTTCACTCTGAACATTTGGCCAGATACTCTTTCTACTCATAAAGAGTTGTACAGCACAAACATAGGCCCCTTGGTCCACATGTCCACATTGATCATTGCATTCATCTCCATTAATCCCATTTACTTGCATTTGCTCTGTAGCCTTCTATACCTTAGAGAAGAAGGGTCTCGACCCGAAACATCACCCATTCCTTTTCTCCGGAGATGCTGCCCGTCCTGCTGAGTTACTTTTGTGTCTATCTTCAGTGTAAGCCAGCATCAGCAATTCCTTTCTACACATGTTTTCATCGAGATACTTTGTGAATGTTGTGAGAGTATTTGCTTCCAGGCACACTTTTCAGGCGCATTGCACCGACTAGCAATCCTCACACACTTACACTATCCCGTACACACTAGGGACGATTTACAATTTTACCAAGCCAATAAACATAGTGTGGGGAGAAACCAGAGACGCGGGGAAAACCCACGCAGGTCACTGGGAAAACGTACAAACTCCGTACAGACAAGCACACATAGCCAGGATCGAATCCGGGTCTCTGGCGCTATACAGCAGCAAATCTACCGCTGCGTACCGTGACATTGTTCCATTCCACTTTCCCATTAAAATCACTGGATATGTGAAGAAAATTGCCCAGTGACCTGCCCGCAGTAGATGAATCGAGGACCAGAGGACATAGGTTTAAGGTGAAAGGGGAAAGATTTGATAGGAATCTGAGGGGTAACTTTTTCACACAAAGGGTGATGGGTGTACGGAACAAGCTGCCAACAACATTTAAGAAACAGTTAGACAGGTACATGGATAGGACAGGTTTGGAGGGATATGGACCAAACGTCGGCAGGTAGGACTAGTGTAGCTGGGACATGTTGGCCGTTGTGGGCATGTTGGGCCGAAGGGCCTGTTTCCACACTGTATCACTCTATGATGCTAAAATGGCAGGCAGAATTAAGGAGACGAGCAAATGGTCATGGAATTACATTAAAAAAACAAACGCATTGTTCCCGTGACAGAACAAATTGAGAAGAGAGAACAATTTATTTGTTGCCGGGTTAAAGCCAGGGGCATTGCGATCCTAACTGCAGCCTCTGCTTGATGGCTCCTGTTTATCATTTGCTTGGGCTGCAGCTTTCGTCCAGTCACAGAAGGTGAGATACCACATCCATTCTACATGACAGTCCGCAAACAAGCTCTTTGCTTTCACACAACGCAAGGCAAATGATTTTGGCATAAATGCAAACAGAGTGGTGTCACTGTTATCAGGCAACTGAATCATCCTACCACAACCAGAGAGCAGTGCTGGACTACCATCTACCTCATTGGTCAAGTCAAGTCAAGTCACATTTATTTTTAAAGCACATTTAAAAAACAACTCGTTTGGCCAAAGTGCTTTACATTTGTTATAGGAATAGTATAAACAAACAAACGACATACATACATACATATAGCCCTCGCTCAGAGGACGTCAAGAAAGGCTTGGGAGTATAGATAAATTTTTAGTCTTGACTTTGAGTCGATGGAGGGGGCAGTTCTGATGGGAAGAGGGATGCTGTTCCACAGTCTAGGAGCTGCAACCGCAAAGGCGCGGTCGCCCCTGAGCTTATGCCTAGACCGCGGGATGTTCAGCAACCCCAAGTCGGCCGATCTGAGAGACCTGGAGATGGATTGGTGGTTGAGCAGACTTTTGATGTAGGTGGGGGCAAGCCCATTAAGGGCTTTGTAGACAGAAAGGAGGATCTTGAAATTTATTCGGAACCGCACAGGGAGCCAGTGGAGAGAGGCCAGGATCGGGGCGATGTGGTCCCTTTTTCGGGTGACCTTCAGGAGTCTCGTTGCGGTGTTTTGGACCAGTTGCAGGTGGGACAGGGAAGATTGGCTGATGCCAGTGTAGAGGGAGTTGCAGTAATCTAGACGGGAGGAGATAAATGTGTGGATGATCTTTTCGAGGTCATCAAAATGGAGGAATTGTTTTATTTTAGCTATCGTCCGAAGCTGGAAGAAGATAGCTTTCACCACGGCATTGACTTGTTTGTCAAAATTTCAGTTAAATATCAGGTCAAGATTTTTGACGTGAGGTTTGAGTAGTGGGGTAAGGCTTCCAAGGCTGCCTGCTATCATTTTGATTGAGTCCGAGGGGCCGAGAAGGATGACCTCAGACTTACTCTCGTTTAGTTGGAGGAAGTTCTGGGCCATCCAACACGTTATTCAACACATTGGTAACACATGTCACTTTATCCAACACATTGGTAACCCGTGGTCTAACCTTGATCGCACTTTACTGGCTTTACCTTGTACTAACCGTTATGCCCTTATCACGTATCTACACATTGTAAATGGCTCGATTGTAATCATGTGTTGTCTTTCCGCTGACTGGATAGCACGCAATAAAAGCTTTTCACCGTACCTTGGTTCACGTGGCAATAGACTAAACTGAACTGTCTTAAAATCTAAAAGCCACGTTGTGGTGAGGTTTTAAAACCGTACACTGCTGGAAAACGTCAAGCGATTGCAGCTTAGAAAGAAAGAGAGGGGCCGTTCATCATTGGCAGCCTGCACTTCACAGCGACGGCTGTTGGAATTCATGTTCTGAACTGGTGGCAAGAAAACCAAGTGAAGACTTGATGATGGACTGAAGCGGCCTGGGAACCATTAGACTGAATGAACCTAGTGTTGCGCCTGACATCTCATCTAAATGTACTGTGACAGCCTTGGATACTTTTCAGAATAGTTTTCCATGAGGACTCGGTGGAATAATATAATTTTACTCCAAATGCAGATACAAAAGTATATTTTGAGGCAGGGGAATTATTTATTTAGTTTATAGACACAAACGGCTGGAATAACTCAGCGGGACAGGCAGCATCTCCGGAGAGAAGGAATGGGTGACATTTCGGGTCGAGATCCTTCTTCAGACCCAAAATGTCAAAGCCGCCACAGCCAGACATAAAAACTGTTTTTTTCGACGAGTAGTGTCTCTACTCAATAACCAAAAGTCTGTAGCCTCATTTTGCTCTGGTATTTTATTTCATTCACATTTTTAAACTGTAATGTTTTATTATTAATATTTAATGTTTTTTTTTTTCTCAGAGGCCCACAGGAGCCGTTGGAAGAGAAGGAGGGGGAGGAGCGACACCCAACCGGTAAGGTTTAATATCAAGCGCGGGGCTTGTTTTTTCAGAGGCCCACAGGAGCCGTTGGAAGAGAAGGAGGGGGAGGAGCGACACCCAACCGGTAAGGTTTAATATCAAGCGCGGGGCTTGTTTTTGCCGAAATCCATAACATTCCATTCGGAGAAGTGGTTTTTTTGAGGAAGCTGCTGATTGGTGGGAAGTGGACTAGGGTAAGCAGCTGATTGGTGGGAAGTGGACTAGGGAAAGCAGCTGATTGGCAGTCAGATTCCAGCAGTTTGTTGTGTACTTTGTATTGTGTTGCTATTGTATCCTGTGTAAGGGGGGAGTATGAAGGCCAGGGCAGTGTACTGTTCTGGATGTCAGATATGGGAGGTCAGGGAATCTGATAGCCCTCCAGACATCCACATCTGCGCCAGGTGTGTCGAGATGGGGCTCCTAAAGGACTGTGTTAGGAACCTGGAGCAGCAGCTCGATGACCTCCGTCTGGTCAGGGAGAGTGCGGAGGTCATAGAGAGGAGCTACAGGGAGGTAGTCACTCCCAAACCACAGGAGGCAGACAAGTGGGTCACAGTTAGGAAGGGCAAGGGGCAGAGGCAGGGGCTAGAGAGTACCCCTGTGACTGTACACCTGGAAAATAGGTACTCGGGTTTGAGTACGTTTGGAGGGGGCAGTCTACCTGGGTGCAGCAGCAGCGGCCGGGTCTCCGGCACAGAGACCGGCCCTGATGCTCAGAAGGGTAGCTAAAAGAGGAGGGCAATTGTAATAGGGGACTCTATAGTTAGGGGGTCGGATGGGCGATTTTGTGGACGCAGTCGGGAGACCCGGATGGTAGTTTGCCTCCCTGGTGCCAGGGTCTCGCATGTGTCGGAACGTGTCCAAAAGATTCTGAAAAGGGAGGGAGAGGAGCCTGATGTTGTGGTACACATAGGTACCAATGGCATAGGCAGAAAAAGAGACGAGGTCCTGAAGGGAGAATTTCGGGAGTTGGGGGGAAAGTAAAGGAGAAGGACCAAAAGGGTAACGATTTCAGGATTACTGCCTGTGCCGCGTGACAGTGAGAGTAGGAATGGAATGAGGTGGAGGATAAATGCATGGCTGAGGGACTGGTGCAGTGGGCAGGGATTCAAGTTTCTTGATCACTGGGACCTCTTTTGGGGAAGGCATGATCTGTTCAAAAAGGATGGGTTGCACTTGAATCCGAGGGGGACCAATATCCTGCCAGGGAGATTTGCAAAGGCTACTGGGGAGACTTTAAACTAGAAAGGCTGGGGGGAGGGACTCGGGTAGAGTGGGCTAGGGGACAGGGTGTGGGGCAAGAGGCAGAGAAGGGAAACACTCGGACCCAAAATGTAGGCGAGAAAGAGGAAAAAGATAATAGACAGAGAATAAAGGATGGTGGGTTTCAAAAATGTGTATATTTTAATGCTAGGAGCATTGTAAGAAAGATGGATGAACTTAGAGCCTGGATTGACACCTGGAAATATGATGTTGTGGCAATCAGTGAAACATGGTTGCAGGAGGGCTGTGATTGGAAACTAAATATTCCAGGATTTTGTTGCTTCAGGTGTGATAGAATTGGAGGGACCAGAGGTGGAGGTGTTGCATTGCTTGTCAGAGAGGATATTACAGCAGTGCTTTGGCAGGATAGATTAGAGGGCTCGTCTAGGGAGGCTATTTGGGATGAACTGAGAAGTGGGAACGGTGTAGCAACACTTTTAGGGGTGTATTATAGACCACCAAATGGGGAGCGAGAATTGGAAGAGCAAATATGTAAGGAGATAGCAGATATTAGTAGTAAGCACAAGGTAGTGATTGTGGAGAGATTTCAATTTTCCAAAAATAGACTGGGAAACACATTTTGTAAATGGGCTGGATGGTTTGGAGTTGGTAAAATGTGTGCAGGATAGTTTTTTGCAGCAGTACATAGAGGTATCGACCAGAGAAGGGGCAGTGCTGGACCTCCTGTTAGGAAATGAGGCAGGTCAGGTGATGGAGGTATGCGTTGGTGAGCACTTCGGGACCGAGTGATCACAATACCATTAGTTTCAATATAATTATGGAGAGAGTCAGAACTGGACCTAGGGTGGAGATTTTTGATTGGAGAAAGGCTAACTTTGAGGGAATGCGTAAGGATTTTTAAAGGAGTGAATTGGGACACTTTGTTTCATGGGAAGGATGTAGAAGAGAAATGGAGGACATTTAAAGGGGAAATTGTAAGAGTACAGAATCTTTATGTCCCTGTTAGGTTGAAAGGAAATAGTAAAAATTGGAAGAACCATGGTTTTCAAGGGAAATTGGACACTTGTTTTCGAAAAAAGAGAGATATCTACAATAATTAAAGGAGGCATGGAGTAAATGAGGTGCTAGAGGAGTATAAAGAATCTAAAAAGAATCTTAAGAAAGAAATTAGGAAGGCTAAAAGAAGATATGAGATTGCTTTGGCAAGAAAGTAAATCCAAAGGGTTTCTACAGCTATATTAATAGCAAAAGGATAACGAGGGATAAAATTGGACCATTAGAGAGCCAGAATGGACAGCTATCTGCAGAGCCAAAAGAGATGGGGGAGATATTGAACCATTTCTTTTCTTTGGTATTCACCAAGGCGAAGGATATTGAACTCTGTGAGGTAAGGGAAAAAAGTAGAGTAGCTATGGAAACTATGAGATTCAAAGAGGAGGAAGTACTGACACTTTTGAAAAATATAAAAGTGGATAAGTCTCCAGGTCCTGACAGGATATTCCCTAGGACATTGAGGGAAGTTAAATTGAGAGTGTCGAAATAGCAGGAGCTATGACAGAAATATTTCAAATGTCATTAGAAACGGAATAGTGCCGGAGGATTGGCGTACTGCGCATGTTGTTCCATTGTTTAAAAAGGGTTCAAAGAATAAACCTAGCAATTATAGACCTGTTAGTTTGACGTCAGTGGTGGGCAAATTAATGGAAAGGATACTCAGAGATAATATATATAAGCATCTGGATAAACAGGGTCTGATCAGGAACAGTCAACATGGATTTGTGCCTGGAAGGTCATGTTTGACAAAACTTCTTGAATTTTTTGAAGCGGTTACTAGGGAAATTGATGAGGGCATAGCAGTGGATGTTGTCTATATGGATTCCAATAAGGCCTTTGACAAGGTTCCCCATGAAAGGTTGGTTAAGAAGGTTCAATCTTTGGGTGTTAATGGCGGAGTAGCAAGATGGATTCAACAGTGGATGAATGGGAGATGTCAGAGAGTAATGGTGGATGGCTGTTTGTCAGGTTGGAAGCCGGTGACCAGTGGGGTGCCTCAGGGATCTGTGTTGGGTCCACTGTTGTATGTCATGTACATCAATGATCTGGATGGGGTGGAAAATTGGATAAGTAAGTATGCAGATGATACTAAGATAGGTGGTGTTGTGGATAATGAAGTAGATTTTCAAAGTCTACAGAGAGATTTGGGCCATTTGGAAAAGTGGGCTGAAAGATGGCAGATGGAGTTTAATGCTGATAAGTGTGAAGTGCTACATCTTGGCAGGACAAATCAAAATAGGACGTACATGGTAAATGGTAGGGAATTGAGGAATGCTGTGGAACAGAGAGATCTAGGAATAACTGTGCATAGTTCCCTGAAGGTGGAATCGCATGTAGATAGGGTGGTAAAGAAAGCCTTTGGTGTTCTGGCCTTTATAAATCAGAGCATTGAATATAGGAGTAGGGAAGTAATGTTAAAATTGTACAAGGCATTGGTAAGACCAATTCTGGAGTATGGTGTACAATTTTGGTCGCCTAATTATAGGAAGGATGTCAACAAAATAGAGAGAGTACAGAGGAGATTTACTAGAATGTTGCCTGGGTTCCAGCAACTATGTTACAGAGAAAGGTTGAACAAGTTAGGTCTTTATTCTTTGGAGCGCAGAAGGTTAAGCGGGACTTGATTGAGATCTTTAAAATGATGAAAGGGATAGACAGAGTTGACGTGGATAAGCTTTTCCCGTTGAGGGTAGAGAAGTTTCAAACAAGAGGGCATGACATGAGAATTAAGGGACAGAAGTTTAGGGGTAACGTGAGGGGGATCCTCTTTACTCAGATGGTGGTGGCTGTGTGGAATGAGCTTCCAGCAGAGGTGGTGGAGGCAGGATCGATTTTAACATTTAAAAGTAAAGTGGATAGGTATATGGACGTGAAGGGAATGGAGGGGTATGGTCTGAGTGCAGGTAGATGGGACTAGGGGAAAACAAATGGTCGGCACGGACTGGAGGGGCCGAGAGGGCCTGTTTCTGTGCTGTAATTGTTATAACGTTTTATGTGTCATTCTTAATTGTTACTGTGTGTCGTGTTGTTACTTGCGAGTGTAAATAGCTCGTTCTAAGCTTCCCCCCAGTTTAATTTCATTAAAAAATCGCTTGCACAACTAAACTTTATTTTGTCAAAACACAATTACAGTTCCCACTACTGTACCTAACCACTGCGGGTTCGATCCTCATTTCTGCCTGATCAAGCTCTCTTGGCCTCACTGAAACAGAGACATTCCAGAAGGTCACACAGTCCTAATCGCTCTCACAGAAGGTCGACACAGGACCTCGTGGTAGCGGACTTTTATGGGTTCCCGAACCTTGAGGGGTCGAACCACATGGAGGTGGTCTCTTTACAATCCAATTATAGATATCGATTAACCCCACACATGACAGACATTTCCCTAACCCAATAATACAGTGGCTAATATATTGTATAAGAAATAAAGCTCTAGAAGGAAGCAAACAAGAACAAACATTGAAACATGTGCCCTGAGTTTCAAACAGTTTCTCCAAGGCTCAACAGTTCGACCAATCATCGATTAACAGGATGACTATCTTGCAACATTATTTATACTATTTTCAATGCTTTTGCAGTGATCCAATCGAAATGATGCATTTAAGGTTAGTTTGCAAAACTGCAATACATTTTATCAATTTAAGAGAAACAGGGTAACACCTGGACCCCTCACCATCCTGCATACCAGTCTGAACCTAGATTGGCTAGCGCCAATCAAAGCCTGTAAAGTTCAGCTGACAAGTGGTAAGCAATTCTGACAAGTGCAGGAATCCTCCATTTTATGGTGTATTTAATTTGGCCAATATTAACATTCCCCCGTTTTATCATTCATGATAACCCTCATCATAAATGATAACTCCAGAATACAATTGATGACTGCTGTACTTTAGTTTTAAGGGTCTGGTTTGCCTTTCTACAAGTCCAGCAGCCTGTGGTCGATAAGCACAGCGTAATTGCTGCTGGATCCCCAGCTGTTCACAAAATTCTTTATTGATTTGTCCAATAAAGTGCGGACCATTATCTGAGCTAAGTTGAATGGGAATGCAGAATCTATGGACAATTTCTCTCATTAGCACCTTGACAACAATAGATACTTTATTGTCAAGGGTTGGGTATGCTTCAATCCACCAGCTGAATATATCGACTATGACAAGAATGTATTTATATCCTTGGCATCTTTCTAATTCAAAATAGTCAATTTGCAATGTCTCAAAAGGATCCATAGGCAATGGTGTTATACATAGAAACATAGAAACATAGAAAATAGATGCAGGAGTACGCCATTCGGCCCTTCGAGCCTGCACCGCCATTCAATGTGATCATGGCTGATCATCCAACTCAGTATCCTGTACCTGCCTTCTCTCCATACCCCCTGATCCCTTTAGCCACAAGGGCCACATCTAACTCTCTCTTAAATATAGCTAATGAACTGGCCTCAACTACCTTCTGTGGCAGAGAATTCCAGAGACTCACCACTCTCTGTGTGAAAAATGTTTTCCTCATCTTGGTCCTAAAGGAATTCCCCCTTATCCTTAGACTGTGACCCCTTGTTCTGGACCTCCCCAACATCGGGAACAATCTTCCTGCATCTAGCCTTTCCAACCCCTTAAGAATTTTGTAAGTTTCTATAAGATCCCCCCTCAGTCTTCTAAATTCTAGCGAGTACAAGCCAAGTCTATCCAGTCTTTCCTCAAATGAAAGTCCTGACATCCCAGGAATCAGTCTGGTGAACTTTCTCTGTACCATGACACCCAGGTCTCGTTGCATCTCCCCTTTTCCTAATTTGCCACCATTAAGATAATAGTCTACCCTCCTGTTTTTGCCACCAAAGTAGATAACATCACATTTATCCACATTATACTGCATCTGCCATGCATTTGGCCACTCACCCAGCCTATCCAAGTCACCTTGCAGCCTCCTCGCATCCTCCTCACAGCTAACACTACCCCCCAGCTTAGTGTCATCCGCAAACTTGGAGATGTTGCATTCAATTACCTCGTCTAAATCATTAATATATATTGTAAATAGCTTGGGTCCCAGCACTGAGCCTTGCGGTACCCCACTAGTCACTGCCTGCCATTCTGAAAAGGACCCATTTTCTCCTACCCTTTGCTTCCTGTCTGCCAGCCAGTTTTCTATTCACATCAATACTGAACCCCCAATACCATGTGCTTTAAGTTTGTATACTAATCTCTTATGTGGGACCTTGTCAAAAGCCTTCTGAAAGTCTAGATATAACACATCCACTGGTTCTCCCTTATCCACTCTACTAGTTACATCCTCGAATAATTCTATAAGATTCGTCAGACATGATTTGCCTTTCGTAATTCCATGCTGACTTTGTCCAATGATTTCACCACTTTCCAAATGTACTGCTATCCCATCTTTAATAACTGAGTCTAGCAGTTTCCCCATTACCGATGTTAGACTAACTGGTCTGTAATTCCCCGTTTTCTCTCTCCCTCCTTTTATAAAAAGTGGGGTTACATTAGCTACCCTCCAATCCTCAGAAACGACTCCAGAATCTAAAGAGTTTTGAAAAAATATCACTAATGTATCCACTATTTCTGTGGCTACTTCCCTGGGTACTCTGGGATGCAGCCTATCTGGCCCTGGGGATTTATCGGCCTTTAATCCATTCAATTTACCCACCACCACTTCCCGGCTGACCTGGATTTCACTCAGGTGCATTGTACTGCATCTTATATGACCCCCGGTCCCCTGCTATTTCCGGCAGATTATTTATGTCTTCCTTAGTGAAGACAGAACCAAAGTAGTTATTCAATTGGTCTGCCATGTCCTTCTTCCCCATGATCAATTCACCTGTTTCTGACTGCAAGGGACCTACATTTGTTTTAACTAATCTATTTCTCTTCACATATCTATAAAAACTTTAGCAGTCAGTTTTTATGTTCCCTGACAGTTTTCTTTTATAATCTATTTTCCCTTTCCTAATTAAGCCCTTTGTCCTCCTCTGCTGGACTCTTAATTTCTCCCAGTCCTCTGGTAGGCTGCTTTTTCTGGCTAATTTGTATGCTTCATCTTTTGTTTTTATACTATCCCTGATTTCTCTTGTTGTCCATGGATGTACTACCTTCCCTGATTTATTATTTTGCCAAACTGGGATGAACAATTGTTGTAGTTCATCCATGCAGTCTTTAAATACCTTCCATTGCACATCCACTGTCAACCCTTTAAGAATCACTTGCCAGTCTATCTTGGCCAATTCACGTCTCATACCTTCAAAGTTACCTTTGTTTAAGTTCAGAACCCTTGTTTCTGACTTAATTATGTCACTCTCCATCCTAATGAAGAACTCAACCATATTATGGTCACTCTTGCCCAAGGGGCCACGCACAACAAGACTGCTAACTAACCCTTCCTCATTACTCAATATCCAGTCTAGAATAGCCTGCTCTCTCGTTGGTTCCTCTACATGTTGGTTTAGAAAACTATCCCGCATACATTCGAAGAAATCCTCTCCCTCAGCACCCCTGCCAATTTGATTCACCCAATCTATATGTAGATTGAAGTCACCCATTATAACTGTTTTACCCTTGTGGCACACATTTCTAATTTCCTGTTTGATGCCATCCCCAACTCCATTACTACTGTTAGGTGGCCTGTACACAACCCCCACTAGCGTTTTCTGTCCCTTAGAGTTTCGCAGCTCTACTCATATCGATTCCACATCCTCCAAGCTAATGTCCTTACTTTCTATTGCATTAATCTCCTCTCTCACCAGCAACGCTACCCCACCTCCTTTTCCTTTCTAGCTATCTGCACATTCAACTCGTCCCTCCTATTACGAATGCTCCTTGCATTGAGACACAAAGCCTTCAGGTTTGTTTTTACTACACTCTTACTCCTTATACAATTATGCTGACAAGTGGTCCCTTTTGATTTTTGCCCTGGAAACCCACCACCTCTTATTCTCTGTTTATTATTTTTTTCTTATATTTGCAGGAGCTTCATGCGACGGATGTCCTAAATTCGTTAGGAATCTGGTCTGCTCACCTGGGGGTGATTTTCTATGATCGAGTATTTGACTTAAAATAGCCATCATCTCATTAGGCTTCCATGGGGAATAGACTCCAATTGTACAGGGATTATTTGCACTCACTGCATTGGTTGGATCGAAAGAAGGATTAGGCACTTCCCTTACAGGGAATTGTCTAACGGTTGTTTGTTTAGCTTCAGGATCTACCGCAGCCTCTTCAATTGTTGTCTCACCCCCAGATGTATCTTCCCCTTCACCAGGGAGTTCATGGTACTTTCTAAATTATTTATTTCCTTCCTTAACAGCTCATTCAATTTATCTAGGGGTATGCCCTTCTTTCTCTTCTTTCTCCTTAACTAATTCAGTCATTTTTTCTAGTTTGACCTCTGGTACCGTGAACTCTAGGACTGTCTGTAATGGGTGGAGCGGTCGGGTTTAATGAAGTTAATGTGCCATGGAATTTGATTGTCTATTCCCATTACGAGCTCCGCGATGTGCAGTTAAGGTATGTGCAGACTCCAAAGGCATACAGGTTTGTAGGCTAATTGCCTTGGTGAAATTGTATAATTGTCCCTAGTGTGCGCAGCATAGTGTTGGTATGTGGGGATCGCTGGTCTTTGCGGACTTGGTGGGCCGAAGGGCCTGTTTCCCCGCTGTATCTCTAAACAAAACTAAAACTAAGCTAAATTAAACAAAATTAAATACAGAGTATTACCTGGCAGGATACTGGGGGGGGGGGGGGGGGGGGGTAAACTCCCTGTGGTCTTCTGTCTATTTCCAATCTGTCCTCTCAGAGCATACAGAGAGACACCACACTGACATGTCAAACAAAGTTATCTTAAGCTCACAGGGGAGCTGAGGCCACCACACTGTGTCTGAGAGGTGAGAGTTCTGTTGCTGAGTCAACCTGATGGTATTTCATGAGAGAAGAATTCACAGATTGTATCAGAATTTCGATGCTGCAGAGAGAGGTTTCATTACTGCAAAACGTGCAGGCAAAGCACTCTTTTAAGTGATGTTACTGTGAGAGGTGCAATAAACAGATGCTGCTATCACTTGTCATCAGTGATCGTAATTGATAGAAACAAGGTGACTTGGCAATGAAGGCATTTGCTGAGTATAACTCCTGTGGAGTGCACATTAAACAAAATACCCATTGTATGTTTGTTGAGCTATATTGGTAACACACTAAGCTCTGGACCTAGGGAGCTCTTTTAGGAAGGAGATGAGGAGGGATATCTTTAGTCAGATGGTGGTGAATCTATGGAACTCTTTGCCACAGAAGGCTGTGGAGGCAAAGTCTGTGGATATATTTAAGGCAGAGGTAGATAGTTTCCTGATTACTACGGGTGTCAGAGGTTAAGGGGAGAAGGCAGGAGAGGGGGTTAGGAGGGAGAGATAGATCAGCCATGATTGAATGGGCTGAATGGCCTAATTTGGCCCTAGCATTTGTGATCTCATCCAACGTATCAAGAAATCCACTGGAAAAACAATCTTTGAACTTTCTCTTCATACTACAGTTTAAAACATTACAAAACTTGTGTGATTGAGTTATAAACATAGGATCTTTTTTAAGGGAGTTGTTAAAACATTACTAGAGAGCAAAACAGAATTTTAACAATTATAAGAAGATTCAAACGTTTATTTAGTCTACTTGGAAGGTCCTCTTGCTAAATATTGCACCAGTGAGTGTCTCCTCTCCGATGAAAATACATCCCACCACAGGTCCAAGTCCAGAGTCCTCAACCTCCAGCTTCATGTTTGTTGTAAGAGCAGAGGAGTGTACATTCACTTATTATATTCTCATCTCATCAGCTATTTTGCAACAACTGTGACCGAGTACATTTTCTTTAATATGTTTGTTGAGTGTTGGCCTTAATATAAAACCATATCCTTGAAGTATTTTCAAGTTCAGTGAAGAGAATACGCCAACATGGACTAGCAAAGCCTTCGACATGGTCCCACATGGTAGGATAGTCTGTGAGGATAAATCCCATGGGATCTCAGGAGATAGCTGAAACTAACCCCCCTTCCATTGACCCCCATCTATACTTCACACTGCCATGGCAAGACCACCAGCATAATCAAGGACGAGTCTCACCCCGGTCACTCCCTCTTCTCCCCTCTCACATCAGACGAGAAGTGTGAAAACACACACCTCCAGATTCAGGGGCAGTTCCTTTCCAGCTGTAATCAGGCAACTGAATCATCCTATCACCAACTCGATAGCGGTCCTGACCTACCATCTTCTACCTCATTGGAGACCCTCGGACTATCTTTAATCGGACTTTACTGGATGTTATCTTGCACTAAACGTTATTCCCTTTATCCTGTATCTGTACACTATGTGCTTGATTATTGTCTTTTTGTTGACTGGATAGCACGCAACAACCAAAAAATCTTTGTTGTCACATCCTACCATATGTGACAATAATAAACTAAACTGAAGTTGTTATAACACCACCTCATCTTCCTTCTAAGCACATTGGAGTCCAATGGTCTCAATACTGAATTCAACAAACTCGAATCGTCCTGTTTAGATAGATTAGATAGATTCCTCTCTATCTCAGACATACCCATTTCTAAAGTAAGACCATTCACCTTTAACATTAATTTAGGTATTCTATTCCCACAGATGTTGATTGATCTGCGGGCCATTTCTAACATTCTGTTTAATTTCAAATTTCTGGGAACTTCTGAGTTCTGCTTCAATAGCAGGGTCAGAGCTATAGGGAGAGGTTGAGCAGGCTAGGACTCTATTCCCGCTGGAGTGCAGGAGGATGAGGGGTCATCTTATAGAGGTGCATAAAATCATGAGAGGAATAGATCGGGTAGATGCACAGAGTCTCTTGGCCAGAGCAGGGGAATCGAGAACAAGAGGACAGTTTTAAGATGAATGGGGGAAAGATTTTATAGGAATCTGAGGGGTAACATTGTGTGTATGGAGCGAGCTGCCAGAGGAGGTAATTGAGACAAGGATTATCGCAACATTTAAGAAGAGATTAGACAGGTACATGGATAGGACAGGTGTAGAGGGGTATGGGCCAAATGCAGGCAAGTGGGACTGGTGTAGATGAGACATGTTGGCAAGTTGGGCTGAAGGGCCTGTTTGCGCACTGTATGACTCTTTGACTTGAAAGGCACTTTTGCCTTTGAGACAATCTTGGTTTCCACCTTCCCACAGATATTCAATTTCTTCTCTCCATTCGACTGCATCTATGAAATTTAAGGCATCATTGCCTTTGCACGTTCTCGCTTCTGATGAAAGATCATCTAGCTGGAACAGCACTGTTTCCCTCTCCACAAATGCTGACTGACCTGCTGCTTATTCCCAGCTTTTCCTTCTTTTATTTCAGACTTCTACCGTCCGCGTTTTTTTTGCTGTTTGAATCCAGTCCTGTCTTCTCTCGGGAGAGCTGGACAAATCATCAATGCCATGCACAGCTGTTTTCTTGATACGTTACCATCTATTCCTTAAGAGCTGTGTACAAACATTAAAAAAAAAACTGTCCTTGGTTGTAAATCTCTACTGATCTGCTCCAGTCTGGTAAATTTAGTTAAGAGATACAGCACGGAAACAGACCCTTTGGCCCACCGAATCCACGCCGACCAGCAGGCCCTGTACACAAGCACTATCCTACACACTAGGAACAATTTACAATTTTTGTTAAAGCCAATTAACTTACAAACCGGCACGTCTTTGATGTGTGGGACGAAACTAGAATAAAGGGGAGGTCATTTAAGACTGAGGTGAGAAAAAAACTTTTTTACCCAGAGAGTTGTGTATTTATGGAATTCCCTGCCACAGAGGGCAGTGGAGGCCAAATCACTGGATGGATTTAAGAGAGAGTTGGATAGAGCTCTAGGGGCTAGTGGAGTCAAGGGATATGGGGAGAAGGCAGGCACGGGTTATTGATAGCGGACGATCAGCCATGATCACAATGAATGGTTCGAAGGGCCAAATGGCCTCCTCCTGCACCTATTTTCTATGTTTCTGTGTTTCTATGTAAACTGGAGCACCTGGAGAACATCGACGTGGTTACAGGGAGAACGTACAAATTCCATACAGACAGCAACCATTGCCAAGTTTGAACCCGGATCTCTGGCGCTGTAATGGGCCTGTCCCACTTACGCGACTTTTTCGGCGACTGCCGGCACCCGTCATAGGTCGTTGCAGGTTGCCGAAAATGTTCAACATGTTGAAAATTCTGCGGCGACCAGAGAGATGCTACGACTGAGGAGACTACTCATGACCATACAGGCGACACCCTGGCGACATGTTGCGGGATCTGGTCGCCGCTGGATGTTCAATATGTTGACATTTTTCGGTGACCTGCTGCGACCATGACGGATCCCGGCAAGTCGCTGAAAAACGTTTTGTAAGTGGGATATGCCCATCAGGCAGCAGCTCTACCGCTGCGCCACCGTGCCACCCATAGTATCAGGGCATGGTGCCATAGAGTTAATGAGTCCAGTGAGATTCTTGTTCATAGAGAAATGTATTGACACTACCTTACACAGCAGTTTGCCCAGAGGCAGCTGAAAGCCTTTTGTACAGGAATTTCTCCTTGAAGGAGCCTCCAATACTGTCACCTGCAAGGGCTCACTGCACACACTGGGTAAAATGCCCATCCTGCTGCTGGTGAGGAGGTTCGGAACATGCTGGCAGATGATCAACACGATTCTCAAGCATTGCCGATGACTGATATTTCTTTTAGCAGAAAATATGCAGCTGACCGATTCCATTTCCAATACTGACATGTGTTCCCTCGAGACCAGTGCTTACATGTTTTAACCTCGTTCAATCTACTGAGAGCTACCCTCCCTACGCAAATTCACAAGTTCACAAGTTATAGGAGTACAATTAGGCCATTCGGCCCATCGAGTCCACTCCACCATTCTATCATGGCTGATCTCTGCCTCCTAATCCCATTTTCCTACCTTCTCCCCATAACCCTTGACACCCGTTCTAATCAAGAATCTGCCTTAAAAATATCCACTGACGGCCTCCACAGCCATCTGTGGCAATGAGTTCCACAGATTTACTACCCTCTGACTAAAGAAGTTCCTCCTCGCCTCCTTTCTTAATTCTGATCCTACAGATTTGGTATCCTACAGATACTATTTAGTACATTGAGTTAATTAACCAACACATTCTGAATGTGGCCAAATTTAAGCTTTACCTGAAATACATGAATGCATAGCCAATGTTCATTTATGATATAGACATGTCGAGGGGTGATGCCTGTATGGTCGTGAGTAGTCGCCCAGAGTCGTACCTTTTTCTGGTCACCGCTGGATTTTCAACATGTTGAACATTTTCAGCCAACATCTGCGGTGCCGGCAGTCGCCAAAAAAAATTGCATAAGTGGGACAGGCCCTTCAGAGTATGGAAACAGGCCCTTCGGCCCAACTTGCCCACACCGGCCAACATGTCCCAGCTGCACTAGTCCCACCTGCCTGTGTTTGGCCGTAATCCCTCTAAACCTGTCCTAACCATGTACCTATCTAACTTTCTTAAACGTTGCGATAATCCCTGCCTCAAGTACATCCTCCGGCAGCTCGTTCCATACACCCACTGGCTTTTGTGTGTGAACATCGCCCCCCATATTCCCATTAAATCTTTTCCTCTTCACGTTAAACTTATGTCCTCTGGTCCTCGATACCCGACTCTGGGCAAGAGACTCTGTGCACCGACCCGATCTGTTCCTCTCATGATTTTACCTGCACTCAGACCATACCCCTCCATTCCCTTCCCGTCCATATACCTATCCACTTTACTTTTAAATGTTAAAATCAATCCTGCCTCCACCACTTCTGCTGGAAGCTCATTCCACACAGCCACCACCCTCTGAGTAAAGAAGTTCCCCCTCACGTTACCCCTAAACTTCCGTCCCTTAATTCGCATGTCATGCCCTCTTGTTTGAATCTTCCCTACCCTCAATGGGAAAAGCTTATCCACGTCAACTCTGTCTATCCCTTTCATCATTTTAAATACCTCAATCAAGTCCCCCCTTAACCTTCTGCGCTCCAAAGAATAAAGACCTAACTTGTTCAACCTTTCTCTGTAACATAGTTGCTGGAACCCAGGCAACATTCTAATAAATCCCCTCTGTACTCTCTCTATTTTGTTGACATCCTTCCTATAATTAGGCGACCAAAATTGTACACCATACTCCAGAATTGGTCTTACCAATGCCTTGTACAATTTTAACATTACTTCCCTACTCCTATATTCAATGCTCTGATTTATAAAGGCCAGCACACCAAAGGCTTTCTTTACCACCCCATCTACATGCGATTCCACCTTCAGGGAACTATGCACAGTTATTCCTAGATCTCTCTGTTCCACAGCATTCCTCATTTCCCTACCATTTACCATGTACGTCCTATTTTGATTTGTCCTGCCAAGATGTAGCACTTCATACTTATCAGCATTAAACTCCATCTGCCATCTTTCAGCCCACTTTTCCATATGGCCCAAATCTCTCTGTAGACTTTGAAAATCTACTTCATTATCCACAACACCGCCTATCTTAGTATCATCTGCATACTTACTTATCCAATTTTCCACCCCATCATCCAGATCATTATGTACATGACAAACAACAGTGGACCCAACACAGATCCCCTGAGACACCCCACTGGTCACCGGCTTCCGACCTGACAAACAGCCATCCACCATTACTCTCTGACATCTCCCATTCAGCCACTGTTGAATCCATCTTGCTACTCCACCATTAACACACAAAGATTGAACCTTCTTAACCAACCTTCCATGGGGAACCTTGTCAAAGGCCTTACTGAAATCCATATAGACAACATCCACTGCTTTACCCTCATCAATTTCTCTAGTAACCGCTTCAAAAAATTCAAGAAGGTTTGTCAAACATGACCTTCCAGGCACAAATCCATGTTGACTGTTCCTGATCAGACCCTGTTTATCCAGATGCTTATATATATTATCTCTAAGTATCCTTTCCATTAATTTACCCACCACTGATGTCAAACTAATAGGTCTATAATTGCTAGGTTTATTCTTTGAACCGTTTTTAAACAATGGAACAACATGCGCAGTACGCCAATCCTCCGGCACTATTCCCGTATCTAATGACATTTGAAATATTTCTGTCATAGCTCCTGCTATTTCTACACTAACTTCCCTCAATGTCCTAGGGAATAATATCCTGTCAGGACCTGGAGACTTATCCACTTTTATATTTTTCAAAAGTGCCAGTACTTCCTCCTCTTTGAATCTCATAGTTTCCATAGCTACTCTACTTTTTTTCCTTACTTCACATAGTTCAATATCCTTCTCCTTGGTGAATACCGGAGAAAAGAAATTGTTCAATATCTCCCCCATCTCTTTTGGCTCTGCAGATAGGTGTCCATTCTGTCTCTCTAATGGTCCAATTTTATCCCTCGTTATCCTTTTGCTATTACATAGCTGTAGAAACCCTTAGGATTTACTTTCACTTTTCTTGCCAAAGCAACCTTATATCTTCTTTTAGCCTTCCTAATTTCTTTCTTAAGATTCTTTTTACATTCTTTATACTCCTCTAGCACCTCATTTACTCCATGCCTCCTAAAATTATTGTAGATATCTCTCTTTTTATGTAACAAGTGTCCAATTTCCCTTGAAAACCATGGCTCTTTCCAATTTTTACTATTTCCTTTCACCTTAACAGGGACATAAAGATTCTGTACTCTTACAATTTCCCCTTTAAATGTCCTCCATTTCTCTTCTACATCCTTCCTATTAAACAAAGTGTCCCAATTCACTCCTTTTAAATCCTTACGCATTCCCTCAAAGTTAGCCTTTCTCCAATCAAAAATCTCCACCCTAGGTCCAGTTCTGACTCTCTCCATAATTATATTGAAACTAATGGTATTGTGATCACTGGTCCCGAAGTGCTCACCAACGCATACCTCCGTCACCTGACCTGCCTCATTTCCTAACAGGAGGTCCAGCACTGCCCCTTCTCTGGCCGATACCTCTATGTACTGCTGCAAAAAACTATCCTGCACACATTTTACAAACTCCAAACCATCCAACCCATTTACAGAGTGTGTTTCCCAGTCTATTTTTGGAAAATTGAAATCTCCCACAATTACTACCTTGTGCTTACTACTAATATCTGCTATCTCCTTACACATTTGCTCTTCCAATTCTCGCTCCCCATTTGGCGGTCTATAATACACCCCTAAAAGAGTTGCTACACCGTTCCCACTTATATGATACGATAGAACTTTATTTATCCCCCCTCAACCTTCTAAACTCCAGTGAGTAGAGGCCCAATGCTTTCAAACGCTCATCATATGCTAACCCATTCAGTATCTCAGTTAGACAGTATCTAGGAGAAATCTGGCACAGGTTATGAAAATCAAAAAGCTTGCAGATGCTGGAAATGTGAATCAGGAACTAAAAGAGCTCTGACTAGAATTATTTGTTCTGTTTCTCTTTCCACACGTACAGCCAGATCTGCCGAGTTTTTTCAAGCATTTTATTAAGGCTCACTTCCAAATCTCACTTCCGTATTTGAAATTCCGACTGCATATGTTCAATCCCAAAAGCATCAAGTGCTGGAGTAGCTCGGTGGGTCAGGCAATATCACCGGAGGACATGGATAGGTGACGTTTCGGGTCGGGATCCTTCTTCAGATCCTTCTACAGTTGAAGATAGACGCAAAATTCTGGAGTAACTCAATGGGTCAGGCGGCATCTCTGGAGAAAATGAATAGGTGACATTTCAGATGGAGACCCTTCTTCAAACAGTTTGGGTGGAGACCCGAAATGTGGCCTATTTCCTTTCTCCAGAGTTGCTACCTGACCCGCTGAGTTACTCCAGCATTTTGTGTATATTCGGTGTAAACCAGTGTCTGCGGTTCCTTCCTACACATCGTTCTTCGGTCGGTTAGATGAAGGGTCCCGACCCGAGTCGTCGCCTATCCATGATCTCCAAAGATATTGCCTGACCCACTGAGTTACTCTAGCACTTTGTGTCCTTTCGTGGAAACCAGCTTCTGCAGTTCCTTGTTTCTATGTTCAAACCCGTCTTGACCCTCTCCATCTCCAAAATCCCTTTCCACCTAAAACCCCTCCAGCTAAGTTTGGAGGAACCCCATGGGTGTACTTGAGGACTTCAGAAGCAGGTGGGCTGATGCAAAAGAGAGGACCCATGATAAAATGTTTAAGAAGGAACTGCAGATGCTATAAAATCGAAATTAGACAAAAATGCTGGAGAACCTCAGTGGGCGAGGCAGCATCTATGGAGCGAAGGAAATTAGGGTACATCTGCATCTATGGAGCGAAGGAGTCTGAAGAAGGGTCTCGACCCGAAACGTCACTATTTCCTTCACTCCATATATGCTGCCTTACCCGCTGAGTTTCTCCAGCATTTTTGTCTACCCATGATAAAATGGTCAATTCAGGACAGGCAAGTTAGGAGGACTAGGTGACGCTTTGTGCCGGGACCCTTCTTCAGACAGAGAGTCAGGGGAGAGGGAAATTGGAGGTCTGAGGAGGTAAAAACGAACAAAATAATAAATTAAAGTATAAAGATAACAAATCAAGACCAGCATGGCAAGGTGGAGCTCACAATGGTCCATTGTTGGCTGTGGAAGAGGTGATTCTGATCAGTGAAACTAAGCAGGGCGACAGTGAAACAAATAGGAAAGCAAGGGTGGGGGACAGACGGGGGGAGCGACTGCTTATAATAACCATATAACAATTACAGCACGGAAACAGGCCCTCTCGGCCCTTCCAGTCCGTGCCGACCATTTGTTTTCCCCTAGTCCCATCTACCTGCACTCAGACCATACCCCTCCATTCCCTTCACGTCCATATACCCATCCATTTTACTTTTAAATGTTAAAATCGATCCTGCCTCCACCACTTCTGCTGGAAGCTGATTCCACACAGCCACCACCCTCTGAGTAAAGAAGTTTCCCCTCACGTTACCCCCGAAATTTCTGTCCCTTTAATCTCATGTCATGCCCTCTTGTTTGAATCTTCCCTACCCTCAATGGGAAAAGCTTATCCACGTCAACTCTGTCTATCCCTTTCATCATTTAAAGACCTCAATCAAGTCCCCCTTAACCTTCTGCGCTCCAAAGAATAAAGACCTAACTTGTTCAAAACCTTTCTCTGTAACATAGTTGCTGGAACCCTGGCAACATTCTAGTAAATCTCCTCTGTACTCTCTCTATTTTGTTGACATCCTTCCTATAATTAGGCGACCAAAATTGTACACCATACTCAGAATTGGTCTTACCAATGCCTTGTACAATTTTAACATTACTTCCCTACTCCTATATTCAATGCTCTGATTTATAAAGGCCAGCACACAAAGGCTTTCTTTACCACCCTATCTACGTGCGATTCCACCTTCAGGGAACTATGCACAGTTATTCCTAGATCCCTCTGTTCCACAGCATTCCTCAATTCCCTACCATTTTACCATGTACGTCCTATTTTGATTTGTCCTGCCAAGATGTAGCACTTCACACTTAACAGCATTAAACTCCATCTGCCATCTTTCAGCCCACTTTTCCAAATGGCCCAAATCTCTCTGTAGACTTTGAAAATCTACTTCATTATCCACAACACCACCTATCTTAGTATCATCTGCATACTTACTTATCCAATTTTCCACCCCATCATCCAGATCATTGATGTACATGACAAACAACAGTGGACCCAACACAGATCCCTGAGGCACCCCACTGGTCACCGGCTTCCAACCTGACAAACAGCCATCCACCATTACTCTCTGACATCTCCCATTCAGCCACTGTTGAATCCATCTTGCTACTCCGCCATTAATACCCAAAGATTGAACCTTCTTAACCAAATTGAACTTTCTTAACCAAATTGAACCTTCTTAACCAAATTGAACCTTCTTAACCAAATTGAACCTTCTTAACCGTGCTTCCTGGCTCCACGACCACATTGTAACCCGGAATTGCTACCACAGCCACATTTGTTTTCTCAGTGCTTGCCTGCGCCTTCATCTCCTGCCTCGGCGATTCCAACTCTGGTTCCAGACCTCCCAGTTCGGACGCAATCCAGATTGCAGGTACCGACAGTTCATCCACCACATTTTGTACCAGTTCTTCTTCTGTGCCCTGTGTTCCATACCGGCCACCATGTACCGGCACCAGCAGGTCCTCGTTCTGACATCGTCCCTCTCACCGACCCTAGTCGTCCTACTAGTTTCGCTGTCGCCCTGCTTAGTTTCACTGCTCACCTATTCCTTTGCACCGCAGATGCAGCCTGACCTACTGAGATACTCCAGGCACTTTTGTGCCTATCTTCAGTGTAAACCAGAATCTGCAGTTCCTTCCTACACAAGTGAAGAGGGCTATTACCCAATCCTTTCAAAAATACAGAAACCTGCTCCAAATACTGTTTACAGCACTTACACAAGTGAAGAAACCATTATCTAAATTATTCTTGTTTTTTTAACGGCAGTTTCATGAAAGCCTTTACACTTCAGCTTGAAAGTATTAACCCCTTGAGACTCCCAAGCATTTTATCATCGGCAAATGGTTTCAAAATAGAGGAAAGTGCCAACTGTTCATGCGAAAGCAGACTCGCGGCAAGTGCTAACAAGCCCCTGACAAGTTTTTATTTCCTCTTTGCTTTCATGATTCAGAAAAGCAACACTTTAAGAGCTAGAGGAAATCAGCTTTGGTTGATGATGGCACTGTTTTAAGAGGAACAAATGTCGTTCCAGGCCAGCTTCTGCGGCGTGTACCTTGTTCCCTTAATGAATCAGAACATGAAAGAAGTGCAAGCCTCGTGTGCTTTACAATAACCTGGTACTGAATTGCAGAGGGACAGTGTTGTATCCTCAGCAGAATTTACCAAAATAAGAGGAAAGATATTGCCAAAACCTAAACGAGCGCAAAAAGCCTTGGATGTTGAGATTCAGAAGGAGACGTTGTAGTAGTGATTTTCCATTGGAATGCATACCAGGTTAAAGCATTCTGTTCCTATGGCAGAGCCATATGGCTCCACGTTCAATAACTGGAATACGCAGGGCTGTGTGGAAGGAATTGTGTCTGCAGAGGAAGAGGCAGCTCTCTGAAAGCACAGCAGCTTTCGCGGCAATTGCAACATTTCGGTCTCTCGATGAGCTCATCTTTTTTTGCACCTTGTAATCTAGCTGCTGTTCCACTCGACCTCAGGTGGGAATAAATTAAAGGGATATAAAAAGGTTGGGCTGGGGCGCAGTGGATGCATCACAGCATGGTTTGGGAGCAGCTCCATCCGAGACTGCAAGAAATTGCAGAGAATTGTGGACGCAGCCCAGACCGTCACACAAACCGACCTCCCTTCCAATCAATCCATCTACATTTCACGCTGCCTCGGCAAGGCCAGCAGCATAATCGAGGATGCTCTCACCCCTCTCCCATCCGGCGAGAGGTACAGAAGTGTGAAAATGCACACCTCCAGATTCGGGGACTGTTGCCTCCCAGCTGTTATCAGGCAACTGAACCACCTCATCACCAAGAAGAGAGTGGGCCTGAACTGTTATCTACCTCATTGGAGACTCTCAGACTATATTTTATTGGACTTTACTGGACTCTTGCCCTAAATTATCTTCCCCTTGTTATAGAAAAGATGTTAAGCTGAGAAGAGTACAGAGAATATTTACAAAGATGTTACAAAGATGTTGCCAGGGCTAGAGGGTCTTAGCTATATGGAGAGAGGTTGCATAGGCTGGGACTCTATTCCATGGAGCGCAGGAAGATGAGGGGGTGATCTTATCGAGGTGTATAAATTCATGAGAGGACTAGATCGGGTAGATGCACAGAGTCTCTTGCCCAGAGTAGATGAATCAAGGACCAGAGGACATAGGTGAAGGGAAGAAGATTTAATTGGAATCTGAGGGGTAACTTTTTCACACAAAGGGTGATGGGTGTATGGAACAATCTGCCCGAGGAGGTATTTGAGGCAGGGACTATCCCAACATTTAAGAAAGAGATAGACATGTACATAGATAGGACAGGTTTGGAGGGATATGGACCAAACGTGGACAGGTGGCACTAGTGCAGCTGGGACATGTTGGCCGATGCGGACAAGTTGGGCTGAAGGGCCTGTTTCCACACTGTATCACTCTCTAAAAAAATATTTCCTTATCCTGTATCCGTGCACTGTGGGTGGCTAGATTGTTATCATGTATAGTATTTTCCCTGACTGTATAACATGCAATAAAACAAATGCTCTTTGCTGTTAACTTTGACAGTAATAAACGAAACTAAACTAAACTGGTAAATCTCCTCTGCACTTTCTCCAGTACAATCACACCCATCCTATGTTGTTGGGTCCAGAAATGCATACAGTGGAGTATGGCAACCAAATTGTGCGCATATAGTATGGTGACCAGAACAGTACAGTGTTGTGTGCTGAGCAGAACTGTACAAGATATAATGTGGTGACCAGACCAGAACTGTACACTGAGGAAGGACATTATTGCCATAGAGGGAGTGCAGAGAAGGTTCACCAGACTGATTCCTGGGATGTCAGGACTGTCTTATGAAGAAAGACTGGATAGACTCGGTTTATACTCTCTGGAATTTAGGAGATTGAGAGGGGATCTTATAGAAACTTACAAAATTCTTAAGGGGTTGGACAGGCTAGATGCAGGAAGATTGTTCCCGATGTTGGGGAAGTCCAGGACAAGGGGTCACAGCTTAAGGATAAGGGGGAAATCCTTTAAGACCGAGATGAGAAAGACTTTTTTCACACAGAGAGTGGTGAGTCTCTGGAACTCTCTGCCACAGAGGGTAGTTGAGGCCAGTTCATTGGCTATATTTAAGAGTGAGTTGGATGTGGCCCTTGTGGCTAAGGGGATCAGAGGGTATGGAGAGAAGGCAGGTACGGGATACTGAGTTGGATGATCAGCCATGATCATATTGAATGGCGGTGCAGGCTCGAAGGGCTGAATGGCCTACTCCTGCACCTAATTTCTATGTTTCTATGTTTCTATTAGAGTGTGGTTAATAGAGCTGCTCAGGTGCATCGCCTCCAACCTCATCAACTGCATCCGCTGTTCTAGGTGTCAACGTCTCTACATTGGCGAGAACAAGTGCAGGCTCGGCGATCGCTTCGCTGAACACCTCCTCTCAGTCCATGTTAACCAACCTGAACGCCTGGTTGCTCAGCACTTCATTCCCCCTCCCATTTCCAATCTGACCTTTCTGTCCTGGGCCTCCTCCATTGCCAGAGTGAGGCCCAGCGCAAATTGGAGGAACAGCACCTCATATTTCACTTGGGTATTTTGCACCCCAGCGGTATGAATGTTGACTTCTCTAATTTTAGATAGCCCTTGCTATCTCCCTCCTTCCCCTCCCCCTCCTCCTTCCCAGTTCTCTCATGTCGTACTGTCTCCGCCTATTTCCTATCTCTTTCCAGCCCCGCCGCCCGACATCAGTCTGAAGAAGGGTTTCGACCCGAAACGTCGCCTATTCCTTCTCTTCATAGAGGCTGCCACACCCGCTGAGTTTCTCCAGCAGTTTTTGTCCACCTGTGCATATTGCAGTGTGGTGACCAGAACTGTACACAGTATAGAGTGGTGAGCAGATTGCATGGAGTACAGTGTGGTAAATAAGTTGCATTCCTACTGGGTGAATGGGTAAACATTTCAATGAGTGGATCAGAGGCATATAAAGCAGGAACAGTCCTTACCTCTGCTGGAACCGTAAATCGAGATGTTACATGAGCCTAGGGAAAATAACCCGGAGTTCTTTATCTGGATCACGACCAGGTGAGGTCTGGTTATGAGAAGGAAGGAACTGCAGATGCCGGTTTAAACCAAAGATAGACACAAAATGCTGGAGTAATTCAGCGGGGCAGGCAGCATCTCTGGAGAGAAGGAATGGGTGACGTTTCGGGTCGAGACCCTTCTTCAGATTGCGATGTTGGCTGAGGTTTGTGTATTCACTTATTGATGGAACGGAATTGGGTAATAGAATAGGCAATAGAAGTGATATTGTTTCAAAGAAAACATTATAAACACTTGGATGATGTAAATAAAATTTAAACGCTGCCTGAATCAGAGGGTATTATTGGAGGGTATTAGCTAAAAAGAGAGAACTAGATAGGGCTCTTAAAAATAGCGGAGTCAGGGGATAGGGGGAGAAGGCAGGAACGGGGTACTGATTGGGGATGATCAGCAATGATCACATTGAATGGCGGTGCTGGCTCGAAGGGCTGAATGGCCTACTCCTGCACCTATTGACTATTGTCTATTGTCTATTGGTGGACCGATCGGTGGACACAAAATGAAGATAGATCGTTGGTCTATCAACAAAGAAGTCAGTTGGATTGTTTTCTTTGGAACATCGGAGGTGGAGGGGAGACCTGAATGAACGAATGAATGAATAATTTTATTGGCCAAGTATTCACATACAAGGAATTTGCCTTGGTGCTCTGCCCGCAAGTGACAACATGACATACGGTGACAGTTAGGAGTGACACATAAAACATTGAATGTTTATAATAAAACATTATTGATTAAACATGTAAATTAAATTAAATACCAGAGCAAAAGGAGTCTACAGATTTTTGGTTATTGAGTAGAGCTACTATGATGGAAGTACATAAAATTATGAGGGGCATAAATAGGGTGGACAAAAACCTTTTCCAAAGGTGGAAATGTCAAAGACGAGGGCATAGCTTCAAATTGAGAGGGGGTTTAAGGGTGATCTGCAGGGCAATTTTTTTACACACCATTCCAGTGCCTGGAATGCTCTACCAGGGCTGGAGGTGCAGGCAGAAATGATAGTGGCATTTAAGAGGCTTTTGGACAGGCACATTGAAATGCAGGGAATGGAAGGATATGGATCATATGCAGGCAGAAGAGATTAGCTTAACTTGGCATCAACTTCAGCATGGGTGTTTGGTGTTGAAGGGCCTGTTCTTTACTGTTCTATGTTCTGTATAAAGTGCTCTATTGCACCAATTTGAAGTATTTTCCCAGTAACCCGGTGTCCCCATTATTCATTGCCTCTCCTCTCCCATCCAACAAGAGGTACAGAAGTGTGAAAACGCACACCTCCAGATTCAGGGACAGTTTCTTCCCAGCTGTTATCAGGCAACTGAATCACCCTACCACAACCAGCGAGCAGTCCTGAAGTACCATCTACCTCATTGGTGACCCTCGGACTATCGTTGATCGGACTTTACTGGCTTTACCTTGCACTAAATCTTATTCCCTTATCATGTATCTATGCACTGTAATTAGCTCGATTGTAATCATGTATTGTCTTTCCATTGACTGGTTAACATGCAACTAAAGTTTTTCACTGTACATCGTTACACTTGACAATAAACTAAACTGAGCTGCATTAAATACAAATGCTGACCTCTGTATTCACTAAAAAGCATTCTGTGTTCATATTTATTTCAGCAATAACCTTCTACCAGAGGAGTAATTTTGAAAATCATTGTCCCAGTGATACATACTGCAAGGCAATTAACTAACTTGGTCCAATTTGACTTCTCAAGCATCACTGAAGTGGTTCAGGATTAGATGTACACTGTACCCACGTTGACATTGTAACAAGTTAAATGATTGTTATCCCATTAAATCGCTATCAAGATGTTCTTTGCTACATTGGCCTTGATTATATACACCATGGTGTTAAAATAAATAGTGTCTGTGGGTGTCATACACTCACCAAGGGGTCCGGTAAAAATAAATGGTAATTGTGCCAGTTCATGTTTGGCTGGATGATAAGTTAATTTTCAACTCAGTATCTGAGCGATATTTCCCTTTGAGTGTAGTGCAAAATCTTGAGACATACAGTGGGGTATTTCAAGTTGGAGGCATTTCATTTACAGCATGTATTTGACAGCAGAGCATTAGAAAATTTGGTCTAGATTTCTTTAAGAGTTTTCATGCTGAGCTAGAGGAAGAGGTTGAGCACTCCATTCCTCAGAGCGCAGAAGGATGAGGAGTGATCCTCTGGAGGTGTACAAAATCATGAGAAGAATAGATCGGGTAGACACACAGAGACTCTTGCCCAGAGTAGAGGATTTGAGAACAAAAGGACACGTTTAAAATGAGGGGAGAAAGATTTAATAGGACTCTGAGGGGAAATATTTCTGCATAGAGGATGGTGGGTGAATGGAACGAGCTACTGGAGTAGGTGGTTGAAATAGGTAGCATCACAACGATTGAGAAACATTTGGATGGGTACGTGGGCAGGACATGTTTAGTGGGATTTGGGCCAAACGCAGGCAGGTGGGACTAGTGTAGATTGGACATGTTGGTTGTTGTGGTCAAGTTGGGCCAAAGGACCTGTTTCCCTATTCTATGACACTATGACTCCATATGACTCAACGACAGAGGGTGGTATATGGAATGAGCTGCGAGAGGAAGTAGTTGAGACGGGTACAATAACAACAATTAAAAGACATTTGGGCAGGTACTTGAATAGGAAAGGTTTTGAGGGATATGGGTCAAACATGGATATGGCAAATTCCTTGAATATGAATACTTGGCTAAAAACGTATTCATAATAAACACAGATAAATGGTATTAGTTTAGATGGGGCATCTTGGTTGGCATAGATGTGTTGGGCTGAAGGGCCTGTTTCCATACTGTTTCCATACTGTATGACTCAATGACTATGATTCCAATTGTGTTCTCAAATAAGCTTACTAAGGAAGTCTTTGGATCAATCTTTGAAGTCTTACCCAGCTTTGTTTTGTGCACCTTCTCCAGTCTTTCAACTCCCAGTGTCAACGAGCTGCAGCCCTCCAATTCTCACTTATTTTACCTCCTCCACCATCATCTTCCTGTCCTGCCTTCAAGCATTTCAACTCCCTTGACTGGAGATCACTTCCTGAGCATTGGCATCAGTCTTTCTCCCTTAATATGTTCATTAAAACCTATCTCCATTTGGCCAAGCCTTTGCTCACTTGTCCCCACATCTCCTTCTGTGATTCATTGATAAATCTTGTCAGATTAATTTGGTGACCAATTTTTATTAATCAAAAATAATTTATTCAATTATGATACAAAATGATATTTACAAATGAAAACCGTGGTGACACACCCACCATATTATACAAAATCACCAAATTATCTAAGACAGTAAATTTTCAAATGACTAAAATACAATCCTTTTTTTTACCCAAAAATATTTAATAGTAAGATTAAATGAGAACTTACCAGTTCGAAGTTTGATCTGTATTTTATGAGGAGTTACGATGAGGGATTACGTGAAGACCCCGTCCAGCACGCATGCGCGACATTTCTTCAAAGCAGCGGTGTGGATTCACAGAAAAACACAACAATTGAAATAAATATAGTAAAGAAAAAATAAGAACTTAATTACCAGTTGATCTGTATAATAGAGGGTGGGAGCGGAGGGCACGTAATCCCTCATCGTAACTCCTCATAAAATACAGATCAAATTTCGAACTGGTAAGTTCTCATTTAATCTTACTATTTTACTTCGGAGTCACGTGAGTGACTACGTGAAGACTTCAAAGCTCTGTGAATCCGAACCGTGAACCAGCTCATGCTTCACTCACTGCCTGAAGACCTTAGAGGGAGGAAGCATGTTATACAATCAACAATAACCTGTTTGTGAACAATAAAGGTTTATTAATGATAACAAAAAACAGAGAGCTCCCCCGGCTTAAATTAAATATTAGCTGCAGACTGTAAAATTTCTGTCTGCAAATGTAGCAGGTTCCGCCAGCGGCTTATTATAAAACCTTTGGAAAGTTCTCTCCGAGGACCATCCTGCTCTGGCCAGAATATGGTCCATAGGCACATCCATTCGCCTAGCCGCCGATGTAGATGCAGCCCTGGTGGAATGAGATTTGTAAACATTAGTATCGACTCCCGCGGACTTAAGCACCTGCTTGAGCCATCTTGAAATGGTTTGGCTCGTCACCTGACCGTGAGGCTTCTTGTGGCTTATCCATAAGGCTTTTTCTCTCCCTCTTAAGTTATATGTTGTGTCTATGTAATTGGCGAGATGGGTCTTGGCACACAACCGTGGGTCAGGTGAATATGCCCGGAACTCCATTACTGGAGGCGTGGGTACCTGGTCTAGTTTGTTTGACCAGTCCCTGAATGTGAAATGTGATACAGTCCAATGACTCTGTCATGCTGTCCAGCCTCAGAAGGTGGAGGGACTGTACCCTTTGAGCTGACACTAGTGCCATGAGCATGACTGATTTCAGTGTAAGTTGTTCCAGCGTGAGTGACCTGGGTGGTGGCCATCCCCTAAGGTACGTCAGTACAATGCTGACATCCCAGATCTGAGTGTACCTAGGCCTAGGGGAATTGGTGTTAAAAATGCCCCTCATGAATTTGACCACTAGTGGATGGGACCCCAAAGTCAGTTGTCCTGCTGCTGGAACCAAATAAGCTGACAACGCACTCCTGGCTGTATTAATGGCGCTGTAGCTGAGTCCTTCCCGATGTAATCCAACCAGAAACTCCACAACACTGGTGGCTGTAGCTGTAGTGTAGGTAGTTCCTGTTTTGGAGCAATACCGTTCCCATTTTCTTATGTTGGTCAGGTATTGTCTCCTGGTGGACTCCCGGTGGGATGCGGTCATCATGTTGATGGCGTCCTCAGACAGTCCCAGGCCCAGTAGAGGTCGTTTTAGAATCTGCAAGCCAGGAGATTGACTCTGTCATGGCACGGGTGACTAATGCCTGACACTGGGTGGATTAATAATTGTGGACTGCTGTGGAATTCCAACGGTGTTTCAACAGCCATGTCGAAAGCCACTGGGAACCATGGCTGTGTAGGCCAGTCGGGTATTATCAAGATTCCTGAAGCGGAATCCAATTGAAACTTGCGTAATACCCGACTGATGAGGCAGAATGGAGGAAAAGCATAAAAGAACATTTTCCCCCAATGCAGCGAGAATGCATCAACTGCTGCTGCCTCAGAGTCTGGTTCCCAAGCGACATACGTTGGTACCTGGTGATTCAGCCTGGATGCAAATAGATATCTGGTGTGCCATATTGCTTTGTAATTTCAGCAAATATTTTGGGATTTAACATCCATTCGATGTTATCATTGAATCTGCGTGACCTGGTGTCTGCCACTGTATTTTGCTTACCTGGTAGGTAAGTTGCTGATAACAAAATATGTCTTTCAACCAGATTAGGTTGGCCAAATTGTCACACGATATCGACTTTACACCACCCATGTGGTTGATATAAGCCACCACCGTGGTATTATCTAATTGCAACCGGACATGTGCATGATGCGTATTAGATGAATATGCTTTTAACCCATAAAATGCACCCAACATTTCTAAGTAGTTGATACCCCGTGTCTGTAGGCAAGATGATTCAAATTTAGTCCATCTGCCCCCTGTGCTGGATTGCATGTTAGTTGCTCCCCAGCACAAAGCACTGGCATCCGTTTGAATGGTTAATACTGGGTTGGTGATTATTATGGGACTGGAGCTGAGCCTTACGTTCCTTGCCCACCATTGTAACTCTGGAATGGATTCAGCAGTTAAACTCATAGCTCGGTCAAAGTGACCTGAGTTTTGCTTTAGTGCATGCACTTTTGCTCTTTGCAAATTTTGATAGTGCAAAGGTCCAAATTGTACAGCTGGAAAAGCTGCTACCATTTTGCCAATAACTCTAGCTACCTCCCGTATGGTTGGCTGATGTTTGTTCATGAGTTTGTTGCATGATAGTGCCAATTCTGATGCTTTCCCCTTTGGCAGAGTTACAATCATGTGAACAGTATCAATCGTAAATCCAAGATAGTCCATGGCAGTGGACGGTGTAAAGTTGGATTTATCTGGATGTATGACAAACCCAAAGTTTCAAACAAACGTTTGGTGGCTGCTACTGCCAAAATGGCTGTCTCCAAGGTTTTCCCTACTATTAAAATGTCGTCTAAATACGCCATGACTATATGCTTTTGTTTCCTCAATAATGCCAAGGCAGGTTTTAAGATTTTAGTGAACAGCCTTGGAGCGGAGGTTAGCCCATTTGGTAAGGCTTTAAATTGCCATAGCTGTTTCATCCATATCAATTTTAAGTATTTACGATGCTCCTTGTGTATGGGTACTGAGTAGTAGGCATCTTTTAAATCAATGCTTGCTAGAAAGTACCCTCTAGAAACCAATAGTCTGGCTGTTTCAAAAGTATCCATCTTGAAATGTATATACCTGACAGACTTGTTTAAAGTAGTTAAGTCAATGATGATGCGATGTTCACCATCTTTTTTGATTTTAGTGAAAATATTAGACACAAATTCCAAAGGTTCATGTTTTGTTCTTTCAATGACACCTTTTGCTTGTAACCTCATCAGTTCAGCTTGACCCTCTTGTTTCTCTTTAACTGAGAGGGTGAATACCCTTTTGGGTATATGCTGAACTGGCGGAATGTTTTCATGAACACAGTCAATTTTGTAGCCATGAACGCTGCTGAGTATATACTTGTCATTAGTGATGGATTCCCATGCACCCAAAAAACAAGTGCAATCTCCCCCCTGTTAGTATAGAGCCCCTACTGCTCATATGCTGAGAGGAACCAGACCCACCTACCTCCATGGTTATTGGTGCTTCTTCTGCCTCTTCGCTGGGCGATGAGGCGTCTGCTGGGCTGTAGAGAGTTGATGTTGATGTGATGTTGTTGGGGGTGGCGCATTTTCCATGGGGTCCGCTCTGGGCCCTGGCCCAAAAAAGGCTTACGGGGAATGGTTGCGGACCCCGAGCTTTCACCAGTCCCATAGTGTGGTCGACGACTGGTGGACGCCATGGGGTAACTGCCGCCTGGGTTTGTTAGGTCTGCTCGGTCCCAAACCTGCCCTCACGAGACCAAAGGTCTTGGATTCTTCCTCTAGGTCTTTCACCTTTTTTGGAAGGTCTTTCCCAAAGAGCAGAATAGGAGGTTCTGAACCCGGTGTTTTGCAAAGTCCCGCAAATTTAGGGCTGAGGGCAGGCTTGATAATTTCCTTCCGTAAATTGTTTATTTTCATATTGAGTGGTGCACAGCAGAGCTAATGTGTCTTGCTGATTTGTGGAGATGTCCGCACCATCAATGGACCGAGCATAAGATGTTATTCCTGCAGTCAGGAGTTTAAGGATTTTCTGGAGCTTCAACTCCAGGTTCCTGATGTTCTGCCCCAAATGTCCCCAAATTTGGCTGTTTACAGCGGGTACATTCAATGATGTACAATTTACTGGGGCTGTATATAGTTCAAGAGCCTCATTGACCACCTGTTCTTGTAGGGGTTTTGAGGACAGGTGGTTAATGCTGGCTGCAAGTTTCGGCTCTAATGGCTGACCCGCTTGTGGAATGGCCACGTAGCGGTTGACCACACCCAGCAGCTCTTCCTGATCCTGTACACCCTGCGTACTCCCGATATCTTCAGCCAGTGACCCCTCTTCTTGACCAGCCCAGGCCTGGTCGCCAATGCTGCCTTCAAAAGAAGGTGAAGCAATGGCCAGTGCCGTAAAGGGCACTGCGGGAGTGCCTGAGCTCCCTTGGCGAGTCTGCTGCTGCTCTCTCAGCAGATCTCGCTGGAGCAATTGCTCCATAAGCCGTTCCATTCGGCTTAGGCGGCTGCCTGTGTCGCTCTCGAGCGGTGAGGCATCTTCATCCGAATCGTCGGATACTACCGCCCGGTTCCGGCTGCAGGTACCTCCAGCCCGCTGCTCAGGCAGCACGAGCGGTGCTGGGCTCGGCTCGGTAGTTATACCCGCCGCCTCTTGCCCCCCCTCCAAAGAGCATTCCTCAACGGAGGACGAACGGGGGCGAGCTGCAGACTTCTTTCCTCTGGTCTTGCTCATTCTTTCTGAAAACAAGCAGACCACAGAGAAAAAGACACACGGCCACGGTAAAACGTACCTGTCGGCCCGACTTTTAAATTTGTAGCGGGAGCGCCTTGAACTCCCGTTCGTCGTGGGTGCACTGCATGAGCGCTAATGTCGCGCATGCGTGCTGGACGGGGTCTTCACGTAGTCACTCACGTGACTCCGAAGTAAAATCTATTATTTTACAATATTTACAGTACAAAATAAAACAAAACAAACCCCACAACCATAGTACAAGACAAACAAAATACTAAATCAACTATTATACAACTAGGGTGCACAAAATGCTGGAGAAACTCAGCGGGTGCAGCAGCATCTATGGAGCGAAGGAGATAGGCAACGTTTCTGGCCGAAACCCTTCTTCAGACTGATGGGGGGTGGGGGGAGGCGGGGGGGAAGAAAGGAAAAAGGAGGAGGAGGAGCCCGAGGGCTGAGGGAGAGGTAGGAAGGGGAGGACACAGCAAGGGTTAACAGAATTGAGAGAATTCGATGTTCATGCCAAGAGGATGCAGACTCCCCAAGCGGAATATGAGGTGCTGTTCCTCCAATTTGCGGTGTTGCTCACTCTGGCCGTGGAGGAGGCCCAGGACAGAGAGGTCGGATACAGAATGGGAGGGGGAGTTGAAGTGCTGAGCCACCGGGAGGGTTGGTTATTGCGGACCGAGCGGAGGTGTTCGGCGAAATGATCGCCAAGCCTACGCTTGGTCTCACCGATATAGATCATCTGGCATCTGGAGCAGCAGATGCAGTAGATGAGGTTGGAGGAGGTGCAGGTGAACCTCTGTCGGACCTGGAACAACTGCTTGGGTCCTTGAATGGAGTGGAGGAGGGAGGTAAAGGGACAAGTGTAGCATCTCTTGCGGTTGCAAGGGAAAGTGCCCGGGGAAGGGGTGGAGCGGGAGGGAAAGGAAGAATTGACAAGGGAGTGGCGGAGGGAGCGGTCTTTGCGGAAGGCAGACAGGGGGGGAGATGGGAAGATGTGGCGAGTGGTGGGGTCACGTTGGAGGTGGCGAAACTGGCGGAGGACTATGTGTTGTATGTGCCGGCGGGTGGGGTGAAAGGTGAGGACAGGGGGACTCTGCCCTTGTTGTGAGTGGGGGGATGGGGAGAGAGGGCAGTGTACATTAAAATCCCATTAGAGGATGACTTCCACCCCACGTGGAGCCCAGCGGTCCTGGAAATCCCCATGGCACCCATGGAGAGTGCATAGTCCCTCTCTAGTACCACCCGGGCATGGGCGTAACACTGGAAAAGAGGCAGGCAGCCGTCTCGGGCAGAGCCCTCTTCCGTCTGGCACCGTGCCTCATGGATGACCAGCTTGGCCAGACCTTGGAGCAACCCAAACAGATCATCTTCAGCTCCACCCTCATCCCTACGCACCGGGTGTCCAAAGATGAGGATGGTGGGTGTGAAGTGCAGCCAGAAGGCAAGGTGCAGCCCCTTTAGATATTTGAAAAGGGGCTGCAACCTCACACATGTGTCTGCGTCTACGTGGAACACAGAGCCATCCAGCCCGAGAGTAATGGAACCAAAGACGGTGCGGCTGATGACTTTCTGCCCAATGTTCAACCAGCCTGCACACTCCTGGACTCTCGCTGTGGTGAGGCCTGAAATAAGAAAGAGCCTTGACATCTTTGTATGCCACCGTAGTTTTTAGTTTTAGAGAGACAGCGCAGAAAAAGGCCCTTTGTCCCACCGAGTCTGCACCAACCAGGTGACCCCTCCAGATTAACATTACCCTACACACACTTTACAATTATACATTTTGTACCAAGCCAATTAACCTACAAAGCTGTACATCTTTAGAGATCTCGGACAAAAACTACGCAGGTAAAACAGGTAAAGCAAAAAAAAGTCCCGACTGGCCGTGCAGCCACAAGGCTTCACGATGGACCGCAGCTGTGGACTGGGAACGTGGCCAGAGTCCTTTATTGGGGCGCCAGGGTCTCCATGCCTCCCGGATCGCCGTGTAGAAGCCCGGGTCGGCACCACGGAGGCGTGAAGTGGGGCGCGTGTTTGGTGAGGCCTCGGCGGCAGCAGCGATGAAGCCTCGTGGGGACGGGGCCTCGGCGGTGGTGAAGCCTCGCGGTGGCGGCGATGCCTCGCGGATTGACCGATGGTTCACGGTCGATGATAGCATGGTCGACCACCATGAGGGGGGAGGAAATTACAATTGGAGGAACCAGCATTGGGGGGGACTGTCGTGAGGGAGTTGGGGGGAGAAGAATGGACAATTGGGGAGGGGGGGACAATGAAGTACAATGGGAACCCGGCGTGGGGGGGGGGGGGGGGGATGCGAGAACAAAATGGGGAGCCGGTGTGCTTTGTAACTTTGTCATCGCAGTAGGTGGCTGCTATTTGTATACATTGGGTATGCAAGCAAAGAATCTCACTCCGCCTTGTCACATGTGACAATAAAGTATTCCATTCCATTCATATATTTCAGGTCAAGGAGAGCACGCACAAACTCCGTACAGATGGGCACCCGTAGTCAGGATCAAATCCAGGTCTCTGGCGCTGTAAGGCAGTAGCTCTACCCCTACACCACCACGCCACCCTTATCTGAGATCTCGTGGAATCATGAGTAGACATAATGAGGAAAAAAATAATTTGTGATCTTCACAAAAGGGCTTAATGGTTGAGAAAGAACTGCGGATGCTGGAGAAATCTAAGGTAGGCAAAAAATGCTGGAGAAACTCAGCGGGTGAGCAGCATCTATGGAGTGAAGGAATGGGTGACATTTCGGGTTGAGACCCTTCTTCACAAAAGGGCTGTCTGATAGTATATATAGAAGCAATGGTCAAGAAGGTGGGCTTTCCCTTATTTTCTACTGATCCCACGGAGCTAGTAAATAGTACAGGTAAGAACAATTAAATCACAAACTTCCATACCCTAGAGTCATAGGGTCATGCAACATGGGAAACAGGTCCTTTAACCCATCTTACCCATGTCAACCAAGATATCCCATCTACAGTACATTAGTCCTACCTGCCCATGTTTGGCCCATATCTCTCTTAACCTTTCCTATCCATAGACCCAACAAAATAAGTTTTACATGCTTCAGCCTGCTGCATCTGTTGTGGTTATGGAGCCAATATATTGGTCTGACTGTATGGCAAATTAAATTCCTCGCATGTTGCAAAACAATACTTGGCTAATAAAGTATTATTATGATTATGATTATGAATATAGAACTGAAACAATGATAGTTTCTGCTTGAGAGACCAGAAAGAGGAGATTATTCTTCATTCGACGTGAAGCTGTGAGTAGTTTTAAGGTTATTGAGAAAATAATATGGGAAGATGTTTTTCAAGAAGCAAGTGTTAATTGTCATGTACTCCGAAGCAGAACAATGAAATTCTTACTTGCAGCAGGACATGATGCGTGACGCATGATCACATTGAATGGTGGTGCTGGCTCGAAGGGCCGAATGGCCTACTCCTGCAGCTACAACTTTTCAAACAGTTGTTCGTGGAGCTGGGAGTTGTGAACCTGAATGCACTACTTGAAGAGCTAGAGGCAGATACAATAACATTCCACATAGAATGTAGTACAGTACAGCTGAGGAGAAAACCCTTTGGCCCACAATATCCGTGCAGAACATAATACCACATTAAACTAATCTCCTCTGCCTGCATATGAACCATATCTCTCCATTCACCGCATATCCATGTGCCTCTATACAATATGTAGGAATGAACTGCAGATGGTGATTTACACTGAAGATAGACACAAAAAGCTGGAGTAACTCAGCGGGTCAGGCAGCATCTCTGGAGGAAAGGAATAGGTGATGCCTGAAGAAGGGTCTCGATCTGAAACGTCACCTAATCCTTTTCTCCAGAGATGCTGCCTATCCCGCTGAGTTACTCCAACATTTTGTGTCTATTTTCTGCCTATCTAAAATAACTTCCAAGGGAGAACGTGGAACTTGCAGCACTGGAGACCCGGGTTCGATCCCGACTATGTGCGCTGTCTGTACGGAGTTTGTACATTCTCCCCCTGACTAGCTTTGGTTTTCTCCGAGATCTTCGATTTCCGCCCACACTCCAAAGACGTACAGGTTTGTAGGTTAAACCGCTTGGTAAATGTAAAAGAATTGTCCCTAGTGGCTGTAGGATAGTATTAATGTTCAGGGATCGCTGGTCAGCGTGAACCCGGTGGGCCGAAGGGCCTGTTTCCGCGCTGTATCTCTAAACAAACCTAAACTGAATTTAAGAGAGATATGCAGGACTGTAGGGAGGAAGCAGTCAAGCTGGACTGTATAGGAAGGAACTACAGATGCTGGGTTACATTGAAGGTAGACACAAAATGCTGGAATAATTCATCGGGACAGGCAGGATCTCTGGAGAGAAGGAATGGGTGATGTTTCGGTCGAGATGCTTCTTCAGACTGAGGAAGGGTCTCAACCCAGAATGTCACCCATTCCTTCTCTCCAGAGATGCTGTTTGTCGTGCTGAGTCAAGCTGGACTGATGGATACTTAGCACAGAGTCTAGCTGAATGGACTTCTTTTGAGTTGCATCATAAGAGATAGGAGTAGAATTAGGCCATTCTGCCCATCAAGTCTATTCTTCCATTCAATCATGGCTGATCTATCGCTCCCTCCGAACCCCATCATCCTGCCTTCTCCCCATAAACTCTGACACCCATACCAATCAAGAATCTATCTATCTCTGCCTTAAACATATCCACTGATTTGGCCTCCACAGCCTTCTGTGGCAAAGAATACCACAGATTCACCACATTCTGACTAAAGAAATTTCACCTAATCTAATGCAATACACCTCTAACGTCTAGTTATCTGTTGCACGGATGGAAAAAAGACACTTTGGATATTACATCGAAACATACAAACTAGCTCCTGCAGCAACATGCCATCAAAGGATGTTAGTCATTTCAAAGATGAAAGTCTGGTGCAGGGAGGCAGAGCATCTGAATCTCAGCTGTAGTGAGATGATTGTAAATTCCATGGTGCAGTCTATCCTCTTAGTTTGCTCCTCCTTATGGGTTACATCAGCGCTCAGTTGGGTTGCTGGAGTGGATGCTGTGCTCCCATCTGGAGATGAAGGGACTGGCACAGATTGTCTCTTGGAAAAATCGCACAACCTGATGTCTAATCAAGCAGCATACACATTTATGAAAGGAAAAGGGTTAAAAAAAAAAAAAGACTTGCCTTTATAAAAGACATCTTTCGCAATTTCAGGACATCCCAAAGCAATGATGTGATGTTCACCATTATAGTGCGTGAGGGTTGTCCATTATCCTGCAGCTCTCAGCACATAACTGGAAACCACGACAGAACCTATCTGATCAGCAGATGGCCTTAACGTGGATAATGCTGATCATTCCAAAAAAATCTTTTTTTTTTTTGCACAGCTTTACAAAATGGTTCCCAATAATAGTCATGAAGACACAAAGAACTGAAGATAGTTCATAGTAAAACACAAAGTGCTGGAGTAGCTCAGCGGGTCAGGCAGCATCTGGAGAGGGGATGGATAGGTGATAGACTATAGACAATAGACAATAGGTGCAGGAGTAGGTCATTCGGCCCTTCGCGCCAGCACCGCCATTCACTGTGAACATGGCTGATCATCCCCAATCAGTACCCCGTTCCTGCCTTCTCCCCCAATCCGCTATCATTAAGAGCTCTAACTCTCTCTTCAAAGCATCCAGAGAGTTGGCCTCCACTGCCTTTTGAGGCAGAGAATTCCACAGATTCACAAACCTCTGTGTGAAAAGGTTTTTCCTCATCTCCGTTCTAAATGGCTTACCCCATATTCTTAAACGGTGGCCCCTTGTTCTGGACTCCCCCAACACCCGGAACATGTTTCCTGCCTCTAACGTGTCCAAACCTTTAATAATCAAATATGTTTCAATAAGATTCCCCTTCATCCTTCTAAATTCCAGAGTATACAAGCCAAGCCACTCCATTTTATCGCCATCCCAGGAATTAACCTCGTGAACCTATGCTGCACTCCCTCAATAGCAAAAATGTTCTTCCTCATATTTGGAGAATAAAACTGCACACAATACTCCAGGTGTGGTCTCACTAGGGCCCTGTACAACTGCAGAAGGACCTCTTTGCTCGTATACTCAACTCCTCTTGTTATGAAGGCCAACATACCATTCGCTTTCTTCACTGCCTGCTGTATCTGCATGCTGTATCTGATATTTTGGGCCAGATCCATTTTTCAGACCCATTGGAGTGTCATAGAATTATAGAATGATACAGCTTGGAAACAGGCTTCTTCAGCCCAACTTGCCCACACCGGCCAACATGTACCAGCTACACTAGTCCCACCTGCCTGCGTTTGGCCCATATCCCTCCAAACCTATCCTATCCATGTACCTGTCTAACTGTTTCCCACACGTTGCGATAGTCTCTGCCTCAACTACCTCCTCTGGCAGCTGGTTCCATACACCCACCACACTTTGTGTGAAAAGTTACCCCTCAGATTCCCATTACATTTTATTCCCTTCGCCTTAGCAGGGGGGGGGGGGGGGGGGGGGGGGGGGGGGGGGGGGGGGGGGGAAAGAGGTGGTGCCAGTGAAAGGTGAATACAGGTGAGAGGCAAGATGTGCGGACAAAGGCTGGAGATTAAAAAAAGAGACAAAAGGCCTCAAAAGGATTCAAGATTCAAGATGAGTTTATTCTCACATGTACCAATTAAGGTACAGTGAAATTCGAGTTACCATATGGCTACACCAAGTGAAAAGCAACAAGACACATAGACAGATAAAATAAAATTTACCATAAACATCCACCACAGCGGCTCCCCACATTCCTCACTGTGATGGAAGGTAATAAAGTTCAATTTCACCCTCTTTCTTCTCCGCGGTCGGGGCTGTCGAACAATCAAGTGACACTTGCATCCCCTCTCCCTCTGTCCCTCCCCCACCCTAGTCGTCCTACTAGTTTCACAGTCATCCTGAGTTAGTTTCACTGTTCACATCCTCCCATTAGCACCTTTTCCGCAGCCAACAATGGACCATTGTGGGCTCCACCATTCCTTGATCATCGGTGCCTCCTTTTGCGTACCTTTCATTAATTTCTTCTTTGTTCCTTTGCATATCTCCGATTTCGCAGATTTCCGCTCCGCGGTCGGGGCTGTCGAACAATCTGTGGTCGTGGCCCTCAAAGCTCCCGCAGCCGGCGATCCGAGCCCTCGCGGCGGGGTGATGGAACTCTAACGTCGGGATGGCTTGAAGCCCCGACTAACCAGGGACCGCGATGTCTAGACCGGGCTCCAAGAAGTCCACAGGGCCGCCCGCGGTAGGCGCTCTCCACAATCGATCCCCGGCGTAGATCGTAGCTCCACGATGGTAAGTCCACTCCGTGCCTGCATTGAAGCGCCGGGTGGGTCTCCAGGAAAGGGCGCGCCGCTCCACGATGTTAGCCCGCAATGGGGGACGGATATACGGGAAAAAATCTCGTCTCCGTCGAGGTAAGAGATTGAACTCTCACGTCGGGACCCCCTGGAAGGGATATAGGTGAAAGATGATGGGGATTAGGGGGAGTGGGATAGTGGGATAGTGAGAACTGGGTGCACAAGACAGAGAGTGGAGGAAAGGGAGTGTTTCTTAACATTGGAGGATTCAATGTTCATATTGTTGTGTTGTAAGCCAGCCAAGTGGAATATGATGTGACTGTTCCTCCAGTTTGTGTTTGGTCTCACTCTGGCAATGGAGGAAGCCCAGGACAGGAAAGTTGGTATTGGAGGGGATAGGGGAGTTCAAATGGTTAGCACCCTGGAGGTTGGCCAGTAGGGGTCTTGGCAGACCGAACGCATGAGTTCGGTGAAATGGGTCACCTAGTTTAAGCTTTGTCTCGCCGATGTAAAGGAGGCCACGTCAGGAGTATCAAATTTAGTGAATGCGGTTTGAAGAGGTATCTGTCCCTGAATGGAGATGAGGAGGGAGGTGTAGAGACAGGTGTTACATTACCTGCAGTCATACAACATGGAAGTAGGGCATTCCTCTTGATGGATTAACCCCGATCAAAATGCCTATCTACCCTAATCCCATTTTCTTGCATTTAGTCCATATCTCAATAGACATTAGACAATAGACAATAGGTGCAGGAGTAGGCCATTCGGCCCTTCGAGCCAGCACCGCCATTCACTGTGATCATGGCTGATCATCCACATTCAGTACCCAGTTCCTGCCTTTTCACCATATCCCCCGACTCTGCTATCTTTAAGAGCTCTATCTAACTCTCTCTTGAAAGCATCCAGAGAATTGGCCTCCACTGCCTTCTGAGGCAGAGAATTCCACAGATTCACATCTCTCTGGGTAAAAAGGTTTTTTGATGTCTCCATTACTTTCCTATTCACATACCTGTCCAACTTAATTCTAAACGCTGTTATTATACTTGTATCTACCAGCTTGTCCATGCACTCATCACCCTACAAAAAACGTCCCTTGGATCTCTTTTAAATATTTTCTCCCTCGCCCTTAGAACTGGTTAATACGGTTAAAACGGATAAAACTTAAAGATCTTTATTTTGTTGCAGGTATCTCAATGCAGTTCCAGGGAGAAGTGAACAAGTTGAGAGGCTTATTACATTTTGAATCAATATGAAAAATTATGGTCAAAAGCCAATTTACGGCACATTACGATACGATAGAACTTTATTTATTGATCTGCCAACAGTCATAAAAACACAAAAACCAAAAAATCCATGAAAAAGTTGAATGGAATAAATCTGTGCTTGAGGGAGATTCCAATCAATAATAGCTCGAACCTTGTTGTCCCTAATGGCACCTCACATAAAAAGGATTCTAGGTTGATCTCATTGAGATTGGGTGCCCACGTAAGTTTAAATCTCTTCATTACCTCTTTCAATTGAAGATCTGGGACATCCCCCTTCCTCAAGGTGCACCCTGTGGGTGGTGGGTATAAGGAATGAGTTGCCAGAGGATGCAGTTAAAGCAGGTACAGCAGCATTTAAACATTTAAAAGACTTTTGGACAGGTACATGGAAAGAAACATAGAAACATAGAAACATAGAAATTAGGTGCAGGAGTAGGCCATTCAGCCCTTCGAGCCTGCACCGCCATTCAATATGATCATGGCTGATCATCCAACTCAGTATCCCAGCGAAAGGAAAGGTTGAGCAGGATATTTGCCAAATGCTGGCAAATGGGACCAGCTTAGATGGGGCATCTTGGTTGGCATGAATGATTTGGGCCGAATGGCTTGTTTCTGTGCTGTTTGACTCTATGACTAAGATTCTTGGGGATTCTTGCTCGAAAAATTCTGGCACTCTGTAAATGTTCTGCTTTCGTCGTCACTCCAAAATAAATATAATCAGGAAATATAATTGGATCCCATGTCCCTCCTCTACCATTCAAGAAGATCATGATTGGTAATCTTATATCAGTGTCACTACAGACAGGAAGTGTCACAGCTGGCGTCCTGGTGCTGCCGCAACAACCTAGAGCTCAACGCTCTTAAGACTGTGGAATTGATAGTAGACTTTAGGAGAGCTCCCCCTGCCCTCCTCTCCCCTCCCCCCACTCTACATCAACAACACAACAGTCACATCTGTGGAGTCCTTTAAGTTCCTTGGAACCATCATCTCCAAGGACCTTAAATGGGGGGCCACCATCGACTCCACAATCAAAAAGGCCCAACAGAGGATGTACTTCCTGCGGCAGCTGCCACAGGCAATGATGGTCCAGTTTTATACTGCCATCGTAGAGTCTGTCCTCACCTTCTCCGTCATGGTCTGGTTTGGCTCAGCCACCAAGCACGACATCCGGAGGCTGCAGTGCATCGCTCGATCAGCAGAGAATGTTGTTGGCTGGAACCTTCCCCCACCCCCCCTTGACAAACTGTACACTGTAAGGTACAGAAAATGAGTGGGTAAGATCATCTCTGACCCCTCTCACCCTGGCCACAAACTCTTTTAATCACTTCCCTCTGGAAGGCGAATCCGGACCATCAAAGTCACTACAGCCAGACATAAAAACAGCTTTTATTCCACAAGCAATAGCTGTACTCAGTCACCAAAAGTCTGTAGCCTCCTTTTGGTATGGTATTTTATTTAACTCACATGTTTAAACTATAATGTTTTATTCTTAATGTTTTAATGTTTTATGGATGTGTTGTTACTTGTGAGCAGAGCACCAAGGCTAATTCCTTGTATGTGTACATACTTCGCCAATAAACTTATTCATTCATGGGGAACATAAGAGTAACATAATTAATTCAGAAACAAGGGTTCTGAACTTAAAGAAAGGTAACTTTGAGGGTATGAGACGTGAATTGGCCAAGATAGACAGGCAATTGATTCTTAAAGAGTTGACGGTGGATCTGCAATGGAAGGCATTTAAAGACTGCATGGATGAACTACAACAATTGTTCATCCCAGTTTGGCAAAAGACTAAATCAGGGAAGGCAGTGCATCCGTGGATAACAAGGGAAATCAGGGATAGTATCAAAACAAAAGGTGAAGTGTACAAATTATCCAGAAAAAGCAGCATACCAGAGGACTGGGAGAAATTCAGAGTCCAGCAGAGGAGGACAAAGGGCTTAATTAGGAAAGGGAAAATAGATTATGAAAGGAAATTGGCAGGGAACATAAAAACTGACTGCAAACGTTTTTATAGACATGTGAAGAGGAAAAGATTAGTTAAAACAAATGTAGGTCCCTTGCAGTCAGAAACGGGTGAATTGATCATGCGGAACAAGGACATGGCAGACCAATTGAATAACTACTTTGGTTCTGTCTTCACTAAGGAAGACATAAATAATCTGCCGGAAATAGCAGGGGACCGGGGGTCAAATGAGATGGAGGAACTGAGTGAAATCCAGGTTAGCCGGGAAGTGGTGTTAGGTAAACCGAATGGATTAAAGGCTGATAAATCCCCAGGGCCAGATAGGCTGCATCCCAGAGTACTTAAGGAAGTAGCCACAGAAATAGTGGTTGCATTAGTGATAATTTTTCAAAACTCTTTAGATTCTGGAGTAGTTCCTGAGGATTGGCGGGTAGCAAACGTAACCCCTCTTTTTAAGAAGGGAGGGAGAGAGAAAACGGGGAATTACAGACCAGTTAGTCTAACATCGGTAGTGGGGAAACTGCTAGAGTCAGTTATTAAAGATGGGATAGCAGCACATTTGGAAAATGGTGAAATCATTGGACAAAGTCAGCACGGATTTACGAAAGGTAAATTATGTCTGACAAATCTTATAAAATTTTTCGAGGATGTAACTAATAGAGTGGATAAGGGAGAACCAGTGGATGTGTTATATCTGGACTTTCAGAAGGCTTTCGACAAGGTCCCACATAAGATATTAGTGTACAAACTTAAAGCACACAGTATTGGCGGTTCAGTATTGATATGGATAGAGAACTGGATGGCAGACAGGAAGCAAAGAGTAGGAGTAAACTGGTCCTTTTCAGAATGACAGGCAGTGACTAGTGGGGTACCGCAAGGCTCAGTGCGGGGACCCCAGCTATTTACAATATATATTAATGATTTGGACGAGGGAATTGAATGCAACATCTCCAAGTTTGCGGATGACATGAAGCTGGGGGGCAGTGTTAACTGTGAGGAGGATGCTAAGATGCTGCAAGGTGACTTGGATAGGCTGGGTGAGTGGGCAAATGCATGGCAGATGCAGTATAATGTGGATAAATGTGAGGTTATCCACTTTGGTGGCAAAAACAGGAAAGTAGACTATTATCTGAATGGTGGCCGAATAGGAAAAGGGAAGATGCAACGAGACCTGGGTGTCATGGTACACCAGTCATTGAAAGTAGGCATGCAGGTGCAGCAAAATGATTTGAGTATAGGAGCAGGGAGGTTCTACTGCACTTGTACAGGGTCTTGATGAGACCACACCTGGAGTATTGCGTACAGTTTTGGTCTCCAAATCTGAGGAAAGACATTCTTGCCATAGAGGGAGTACAGAGAAGGTTCACCAGACTGATTCCTGGGATGTCAGGACTTTCATATGAAGAAAGACTGGATAGACGCGGCTTGTACTTGCTAGAATTTAGAAGATTGAGGGGGGATCTTATAAAAACTTACAAAATTCTTAAGGGGTTGGACAGGCTAGATGCAGGAAGATTATTCCTGATGTTGGGGAAGTCCAGAACAAGGGGTCACAGTTTAAGGATAAGGGGGGAATCTTTTAGGACCGAAATGAGGAACACATTTTTCACACAGAGAGTGGTGAATCTCTGGAATTCTCTGCCACAGACGTTAGTTGAGGCCACTTCATTGGCTATATTTAAGAGGGAGTTAGATGTGGCCCTTGTGGCTAAATGGATCAGGGGGTATGGAGAGAAGGCAGGTACAGGATACTGAGTTGGATGATCAGCCGTGATCATGTTGAATTGCGGTGCAGGCTCGAAGGGCCGAATGGCCTACTCCTGCACCTATTTTCAATATTTCTATGTTTCTATGTTTATTCATTAATTCATTCTTATTCATTCAAGTTCTCCCATGTCTAGGTCAACACTTCCCCTCAATCTACAAAATAGCTTTCCTGGTTGCCTATTTTTGGGTGTTAATGGCGGAGTAGCAAGATGGATTCAACAGTGGCTGAATGGGAGATGTCAGAGAGTAATGGTGGATGGCTGTTTGTCAGGTTGGAAGCCGGTGACCAGTGGGGTGCCTCAGGGATCTGTGTTGGGTCCACTGTTGTTTGTCATGTACATCAATGATCTGGATGATGGGGTGGAAAATTGGATAAGAAAGCATGCAGATGATACTAAGATAGGTGGTGTTGTGGATAATGAAGTAGATTTTCAAAGTCTACAGAGAGATTTGGGCCATTTGGAAAAGTGGGCTGAAAGATGGCAGATGGAGTTTAATGCTGATAAGTGTGAAGTGCTACATCTTGGCAGGACAAATCAAAATAGGACGTACATGGTAAATGGTAGGGAATTGAGGAATGCTGTGGAACAGAGGGATCTAGGAATAACTGTGCATAGTTCCCTGAAGGTGGAATCGCATGTAGATAGGGTGGTAAAGAAAGCCTTTCTGTGCTGGCCTTTATAAATCAGAGCATTGAGTATAGGAGTAGGGAAGTAATGTTAAAATTGTACAAGGCATTGGTAAGACCAATTCTGGAGTATGGTGTACAATTGTGGTCGCCTAATTATAGGAAGGATGTCAACAAAATAGAGAGAGTACAGAGGAGATTTACTAGAATGTTGCCAGGGTTCCAGCAAACTATGTTACAGAGAAAGGTTGAACAAGTTAGGTCTTTATTCTTTGGAGCGCAGAAGGTTAAGGGGGACTTGATTGAGGTCTTTAAAAATGATGAAAGGGATAGACAGAGTTGACGTGGATAAGCTTTTCCCATTGAGGGTAGGGAAGATTCAAACAAGAGGGCATGACATGAGAATTAAGGGACAGAAGTTTAGGGGTAACGTGAGGGGGAACTTCTTTACTCAGCCGAGAGGGCCTGTTTCCGTGCTGTAATTGTTATATGGTTATATGGTTATTTCAATACTGCTTTTGGGAAGATTTGCTGTTGGGTCTTCTCATTGCATCAGCAAGTTTACATAAAATGTACTTAATTGAACACCTATGCTCAGTCTGCTTTGGACTACACAATATCCCGGTTGCCAAACACTTTATCCTCTTTCCCATTCCCATACTTACCTTTCTGTCCTGGGCCTCCTCCACTATCAGAATGTGGCCAGACACAAATACGAGGAACAACACCTTATATTTGGCTTGGGCAGCTTACAACTGATATGAATATTAATTTATTTAATTTCAAGTGACACTTGCATCCCCTCTCTCTGTGTCCCTCCCCCACCCTAGTCGTCCTACTAGCTTCACTGTCATCCTGAGTTAGTATCCCTGTTCACATCCTCTCGTTAGCACCTTTTCCGCAGCCAACAATGGAACATTGTGGGCTCCACCTTTCCTTGATCATCGGTTGCCTCCTTTTGCATACCTTTCATTCATATGTTCTTTGTACCTTTACATATCTCCAATTTCCCTCTCACTTGATTCTCAGGCTGAAGAACGGTCCGGACCTGAAACGTCACCTATTCCTTCTCTCCAGGGATGCCGCCTGACCCGCTAGAGCTGGAGTTACTCCAGCATTTAGGTCTGTCTTGGCACTTTTCAGACACTCTGCTTGTTAGTTAAGTTTTGTTTAGTTTAGAGATACAGCGCGGAAGCAGACCCACCGAGTCCACAGTGCCCAGCGATTCCCACACATCAACAATGTCCTACACACTAGGTACAATTTTACACATACACCAAGCCAGTTAACCTACAAACCTGTATGTCTTTGGACTGTGGGGGGAAACCGAATATCTTGAGAAAACCCACGCAGTCACAGGGAGAACGTACAAACTCCGTACAGGCAGCACCTTTAGTCGGGATCGAACCCGGGTCCCTGGTGCTGCAAGCACTGTAAGGCAGCAGCTTTACCACTGCGCCACCGTGGCCTCCCTGTTCTGTAAAATGTGAATGGTGCTATAGAATAAAAATTGTTCTTCCTTCCATTCTCTATCAGAGTATCTTTTGATATGGTTGATGATAAGGACAGCAATACTTCTTGCACATATAAAATAACATTATTGCAAACCTGCAATAAGCTTGATGGTTATATGAAATGAAAAAATTCCAGGCTGATATCTCAGATGTGATGGGAGACCTATCTCGCATCTCAGTTTCACATTGAACAATTGGTTACACATTTCTCATTCATGACCTTTGCTTTCAGCAATTCTACCATCTCTTTTTCCTTTTGAAGCTGTAATAAAACTTCCATAAAATGAAACATCCTGCAAAATTATGGGGAAATAACAATCGCAGCAAAGCAATCCAGAGTGGAATATGTGTATCTCCGATACTTTGTCAGTTCAGAAATTCTTTTTTTCTCCAAATGTAATAAAATTATTATCATTATTCCAAAGATGTTTTTTATGCCACACATCCACATATATGAAAATAAATTTGCCGTTTACCGTATAAATTAATTACCTCGAATGTAAAAGTGGCAAGCTTAGATTTAATGTAACTCTTTGCTGAAAGTAGAAATACTATCCATCCAGCATGTTGAGACTGGTCCACCATGTAGATTAACAACTAATCAAACCCCATTTACCTGCAGTTAATCCTGGTTCCTTGGTGCCCTTAACGAATGTAAACTGGCTATCTCTTGTCATGAAGGTTTCAAAAGACTCATTATTCACATTCGTTAGTTAGAGGGTTTCAGCTTCCTCCAGACCTTTACATGATGAAACTATTTTTCCCCACACAAGGTATCTGACCTATTGTGATCCTCAGTTTCTTCCTGGCTGTTTTCAGGCAGCTGAACCGCCCTATCAACAATTAGAAAGGGGACCTGAGGTACTATCTACCTCATTAGAGACCCTCAGACTATCTTTAATTGTAATTGACAGGACTTTACCTTGCACTAAATGTTATTCCCTTTATCCTGTATCTGTCCACTGTGGAAGGCTAGACTGCAATCATGTACAGACACAAAAACGCTGAAGTTACTCAGTGGGTCGGACAGCATCTCTGGAGAAAAGGAATGGGTGACGTTTCTGCAGAGATGCTGTCTGACCCGCTGAGTTACTCCAGCTTTATGCAAAACAATTATAATGGGTGACTTCAATCTACATATAGATCGGGTGAATCAAATTGGCAGGGGTGCTGAGGAAGAGGATTTTTTGGAATGTATGCGGGATAGTTATCTAAATCAACATGTAGAGGATCCAACGAGAGAGCAGGCTATTTTAGACTGGGTTTTGAGTAATGAGGAAGGGGTAGTTAGCCGTCTTGTTGTATGTGCCCCCTTGGGCAAGAGGGACCATAATATGGTTGAGTTCTTCATTAGGATGGAGAGTGACATTGTTAATTCAGAAACAATGGTTCTGAACTTAAAGAAAGGTAACTTTGAGGGTATGAGACGTGAATTGGCCAAGATTGACTGGCAATTAATTCTAAAAGGGTTGATGGTGGATAGGTATATGGACGGGAAGGGAATGGAGGGGTATGGTCTGAGTGCAGGTAGATGGGACTAAGGGAAAACAAATGATCGGCACTGACTGGAAGGGCCAAGAGGGCCTGTTTCCATGCTGTAATTGTTATATGGTTATATGGTTATATACAATGGAAGACATTTAAAGACTGCATGGATGAACTTTTCATCCCAGTTTGGCAAAAGAATAAATCGGGGAAGGTAGTGCATCCGTGGATAACAAGGGAAATCAGGGATAGTATCAAAGCAAAGGATGATGCGTACAAAGTAGCCAGAAAAAGCAGCATACCAGAGGACTGGGAGAAATTCAGAGACCAGCAGAGGAGGACAAAGGGCTTAATTAGGAAAGGAAAAATAGATTATGAAAGAAAACTGGCAGGGAACATAAAAACTGACTGCAAAAGTTTTTATAGATATGTGAAGAGAAAGAGATTAGTTAAAACAAATGTAGGTCCCTTGCAGTCAGAAGTGGGTGAGTTGATCATGGGGAACAAGGATATAGCGGACCAATTGAATAACTACTTTGGTTCCGTCTTCACTAAGGAAGACATAAATAATCTGCCGGAAATAGCAGGGGACCGCGGGTCAAAGGAGGAATTCAGTGAAATCCAGGTTAGTCGGGAAGTGGTGTTGGGTAAATTGAATAGATTAAAGGTCGATAAATCCCCAGGGCCAGATAGGCTGCATCCCAGAGTACTTAAGGAACTAGCTCAGGAAATAGTGGATGCATTAGTGATAATCTTTCAAAACTCTTTAGATTCTGGAGTAGTTCCTGAGGATTGGCGGGTAGCAAACGTAACCCCTCTTTTTAAGAAGGGAGGGAGAGAGAAAACGGGGAATTACAGACTAGTTAGTCTAACATCGGTAGTGGGGAAACTGCTAGAGTCAGTTATTAAAATGGGATAGCAGCACATTTGGAAAGTGGTGAAATCATTGGACAAAGTCAGCATGGATTTACGAAAGGTAAATCGTGTCTGACAAATCTTGTGGAATTTTTCGAGAATGTAACTAGTAGCGTGGATAAGGGAGAACCAGTGGATGTGGTATATCTGGACTTCAGAAGGCTTTCGACAAGGTCCCACATAAGAGATTAGTATACAAACTTAAAGCATACGGCATTAGGGGTTCAGTAGTGATGTGGATAGAGAACTGGCTGGCAAACAGGAAGCAAAGAGTAGGAGTAAACGGGTCCTTTTCACAATGGCAGGCAGTGACTAGTGGGGTAACCGCAGGGCTCAGTGCTGGGACCCCAGCTATTTAGAATATATATTAATGATCTGGATGAAGGAATTGAAGGCAATTTCTCCAAGTTTGCGGATGACACTAAGCTGGGGGGGCAGTGTTAGCTGTGAGGAGGATGCTAGGAGGCTGCAGGTGACTTGGATAGGCTGGGTGAGTGGGCAAATGTTTGGCAGATGCAGTATAATGTGGATAAATGTGAGGTTATCCACTTTGGTGGCAAAAACAGGAAAGCAGACTATTATCTAAATGGTGGCCGATTAGGAAAAGGGGAGATGCAACGAGACCTGGGTGTCATGGTGCACCAGTCATTGAAAGTAGGCATGCAGGTGCAGCAGGCAGTGAAAAAAGCAAAAAGTATGTTAGCTTTCATAGCAAAAGGATTTGAGTACAGGAGCAGGGAGGTTCTACTTCAGTTGTACAGTTGAGCACACCTGGAGTATTGCGTACAGTTTAGGTCTCCAAATCTGAGGAAGGACATTATTGCCATAGAGGGAGTACAGAGAAGGTTCACCAGACTGATTCCTGGGATGTCAGGACTGTATTATGAAGAAAGATTGGATAGACTCGGTTTATACTCTCTAGAATTTAGGAGATTGAGAGGGGATCTTATAGAAACTTACAAAATTCTTAAGGGGTTGGACAGGCTAGATGCAGGAAGATTGTTCCTGATGTTGGGGAAGTCCAGGACAAGGGGGTCACAGCTTAAGGATAAGGGGGAAATCCTTTAAGACCGAGATGAGAAAGACTTTTTTCACACAGAGAGTGGTGAGTCTCTGGAACTCTCTGCCGCAGAGGGTAGTTGAGGCCAGTTCATTGGCTATATTTAAGAGGGAGTTAGATGTGGCCCTTGTGGCTAAGGGGATCAGAGGGTATGGAGAGAAGGCAGGTATGGGATACTGAGTTGGATGATCAGCCATGATCATATTGAATGGCAGTGCAGGCTCGAAGGGCCGAATGGCCTACTCCGGCACCTAATTTCTATGTCTATCTTTGGTTTAAACCATCATCTGTAGTTCCTTCCTACACATGTAATCGTGTATAGTCTTTCCGTTGAATAGTTAGCACGCAACAAAAAGTTTTTCACTGTACCCTCGGTACACTTAATAATAAAATAAACAAAACTAACCAAAATTCTTTTGTGGTGATGTAGCTCCAGTTTCGTTCTAATTCAAATGAGTGGCTGTACGGCCTTAATATGCTGAATTGGTTCAATTCACTTCTCCGAGACTTACATTACCCCTAACATTTCTACTTCTACATTCATAGTAATTCATTATGAAGACAATGCCAACTTTGTTACATATATGCACATGATGCATAACACAAAACATTGTGTGGGAGTGTCCAAAAATAGTAACATTAAATGAGAACTTACCAGTTCGAAGTTTGATCCTTATTTTATGAGGAGTTACGATGAGGGATTTCGTGAAAACCCCGCCAGCACGCATGCGCGACATTCTTCAAAGCAGCGGTGTGAAATCGCAGATAGTAGTTGACTGAAGATAGTAAGATAAGAGAACTAACATACCAGTTGACCTTATAATAGAGGGTTGGAAGATGAGGGCACAAAATCCCTCATCGTAACTCCTCATAAAATAAGGATCAAACTTCGAACTGGTAAGTTCTCGTTTAATCTTACTATTTGTGACTTTGTGAAGACTTCAAAGCTCTGTGATTTCATGCCCTGGAAACGAGTCCATGCTCACACACTGCCATAATAACCAATGGAGGAAGTATGTTAATGTATTTCAGACTTGAATAGTGCTGAAAAACAAACAATGTTTTATTTAACAATAATAATAATAACCCCTAATTTTGGGGAAAATTATAATACAGATCTTAAAAATAGTGTCTGCAAATATCTCAGGCGTGGCCACAGGTTTGTTATAACCACTGGAAGTTGTTTCATTAGACCAACCCGCCATTGCAAGGGCGTGGCCCATAGGGACTTCCATCATCCTCGCTGCACGATGTAGCTGCAGCCCTGGTGGAATGAGATTTAAAAATATCAGTGTCCACCCATGCTGCACCTAACACCACCCTGAGCCATCTTGATATGGTCTGCACGGTACTCTATGAGAGGACGTTTGAACTTATCAATAGAGCCATTTCTGTTCCCCTGAGACTTTTGGTGACCTCCAGTTAATGTAGAAGGTGGGTCACTATGCATAGGCGTTTATCTACGGGATAAGCCAGGAACTCCAATTTGAGGCCAGATGACCAAGGCCTGTTTTGTTTAGGTAACTCATAAATGTGAAAGGTTACCTTATTTTGGGATGTTACCATGGCGTCCAGTCTAGTTTGTGCAGAGACTGGACCCGCTGTGCCGTTACAAGTGTCATCAACATCACTATTTTATACGTGTTAGTGAGAGGGATGTGGCTGGTGCCCAATCTCTGAATAGGTCAGGACAATGGCAATATCCCAGGTCCGGGAATATTGAGGCCTGGGGAATTTTGTGTCAAAATACCCTCATGAGTTTTGACACCAGAGGGTGAGATATTCCTCTAGTTCCTGTCCCAGGTATGAGGATAGGGCACTTTTGCGCAATTGATGGCACTATGCCAAGTCTTGCCAGGAACTCCAGCACAACCGCGATGGTGGCTGTGTTGTAGGTTGTGTCAGTCCTGGTACAAAATACCTCCCATTTTTTGATATAGGTGAGGTACTGTTTCCTGGTGGACTCTATGCATGATGCCATGATGATTATTCATGGTTCGGTCCGACAGCCCAAATTCCAGGAGAGGTCTTTTCCAAATCTTGCACCCAATGGATTCATTCGGTAATGGCACGGATGACTTTCCCTTGTCACAGGGTGTACCAGCAAACTCGGGCGTTTGTAGATCGGAATCAATGTCTCTGACCATGTCGAGTCCCACAGGGTACCATGGCTGAGTAGGCCAATCGGGTACTCCCAAAATACGTAATGCAGAGTCTTGTTGAATTTTTCGCAAGACCCGACTAATGAGGCAGAAAGGGGGGGAAAAATGCATAGAAAACAATTCCCCCCCCCCCCCCCCCCCCCCCCCCCCCCCCCCCCCCCCCCCCCCCCACCCCCCCCCGCGTAGCAAGATGCGTCCATCGCTACTGCCCCAGGGTCTGATTTCCATGCAACATACGTTAGTATCTGGTGATTAAATCTTGATGCAAAACAATCGATATCTGGCATTCCATACTGAGCTATAAAGTCAGTAAATAACTGGTGGTCCAACATCCATTCAGTGTTGTCATTGAATTTGCGTGACCTGGTGTCCACTACTGTATTGAGCTTACCCGGAAGGTAAGTAGTTGATATCCAAATGTTTCTTTCTATGCACCAGTTCTAGATTGTATTGATCAATTCATAACAAGATATCGACTTAATTCCACTCATATGATTAATGTATGTCACCACGGTGGTATTATCAATTTGTAGGCGAACATGCAGATGATACATGTCTGAAACAGTAAGCTCGAAGTCCGTGAATGCTCCCAACATCTTTAGATGATTGATACCCAGTGCCTGAAGTAAGGTTAACTCATGTGTATTCCATCTACCATCGCAACTGGAGGTGGTATTGGTTGCTCCACAGCCGTGAGCGCTGGCGTCTGTTTGTAACACAACCAAAGGGTTTGTGACTGTGATGGGATTTAGAGCAATGTCGAACATTGCTAATCCACTATCGTAATTCCAATTTGCTTTGGCTGCTGTCAAAATGGCCAGCATGGTGTGTTGAGTGCTGCAGTTTTGGCCCTTTGTAGATTTTGGTAATGTAAGGGTCCAAATTGTGGCTGGGAAAGGCAGCCACGAGCTTCCCAATTACCCTGGCTATTTGCTGAATAACCATATAACCATATAACCATATAACAATTACAGCACGGAAACAGGCCCTCTCGGCCCTTCCAGTCCGTGCCGACCATTTGTTTTCCCCTAGTCCCATCTACCTGCACTCAGACAATACCCCTCCATTCCCTTCACGTCCATATACCTATCCACTTTTAAATGTTAAAATCGATCCTGCCTCCACCACTTCTGCTGGAAGCTCATTCCACACAGCCACCACCCTCTGAGTAAAGAAGTTCCCCCTCACGTTACCCCGAAACCTCTGTCCCTTAATTCTCATGTCATGCCCTCTTGTTTGAAACTTCCCTACCCTCAATGGGAAAAACGTATCCACGTCAACTCTGTCTATCCCTTTCATCATTTTAAAGACCTCAATCAAGTCCCCCCTTAACCTTCTGCGCTCCAAAGAATAAAGACCTAACTTGTTCAACCTTTCTCTGTAACATAGTTGCTGGAACCCTGGCAACATTCTAGTAAATCTCCTCTGTACTCTCTCTATTTTTGTTGACATCCTTCCTATAATTAGGCGACCAAAATTGTACACCATACTCCAGAATTGGTCTTACCAATGCCTTGTACAATTTTAACATTACTTCCCTACTCCTATATTCAATGCTCTGATTTATAAAGGCCAGCACACCAAAGGCTTTCTTTACCACCCTATCTACATGTGATTCCACCTTCAGGGAACTATGCACAGTTATTCCTAGATCTCTCTGTTCCACAGCATTCCTCAATTCCCTACCATTTACCAGTACGTCCTATTTTTGATTTGTCCTGCCAAGATGTAGCACTTCACACTTATCAGCATTAAACTCCATCTGCCATCTTTCAGCCCACTTTTCCAAATGGCCCAAATCTCTCTGTAGACTTTGAAAATCTACTTCATTATCCACAACACCACCTATCTTAGTATCATCTGCATGCTTTCTTATCCAATTTTCCACCCCATCATCCAGATCATTGATGTACATGACAAAACAACAGTGGACCCAACACAGATCCCTGAGGCACCCCACTGGTCACCGGCTTCCAACCTGACAAACAGCCATCCACCATTACTCTCTGACATCTCCCATTCAGCCACTGTTGAATCCATCTTGCTACTCCGCCATTAACACCCAAAGATTGAACCTTCTTAACCAACCTTCCATGGGGAACCTTGTCAAAGGCCTTACTGAAATCCATATAGACAACATCCACTGCTTTACCCTCATCAATTTCCCTAGTTACCGCTTCAAAAAATTCAAGAAGGATTTGTCAAACATGACCTTCCAGGCACAAATCCATGTTGACTGTTCCTGATCAGACCCTGTTTATCCAGATGCTTATATATATTATCTCTAAGTATCCTTTCCATTAATTTGCCCACCACTGACATCAAACTAATAGGTCTATAATTGCTAGGTTTATTCTTTGAACCCTTTTTAAACAATGGAACAACATGCGCAGTACGCCAATCCTCCGGCACTATTCCGTTTCTAATGACATTTGAAATATTTCTGTCATAGCTCCTGCTATTTCTACACTAACTTCCCTCAATGTCCTAGGGAATATCCTGTCAGGACCTGGAGACTTATCCACGTTTATATTTTTCAAAAGTGTCAGTACTTCCTCCTCTTTGAATCTCATAGTTTCCATAGCTACTCTACTCTTTCCCCTTAACTCACCGAGTTCAATATCCTTCTCCTTGGTGAATACCGAAGAAAAGAAATTGTTCAATATCTCCCCCATCTCTTTTGGCTCTGCAGATAGCTGTCCATTCTGGTTCTCTAATAGTCCAATTTTATCCCTCGTTATCCTTTTGCTATTAATATAGCTGTAGAAACCCTTTGGGTTTTACTTTCACCTTTCTTGCCAAAGCAACCTCATATCTTCTTTTAGCCTTCCTAATTTCTTTCTTAAGATTCTTTTTACATTCTTTATACTCCTCTAGCACCTCATTTACTCCATGCCTCCTATAATTATTGTAGATATCTCTCTTTTTTCGAAACAAGTGTCCAATTCCCCTTGAAAACCATGGCTCTTTCCAATTTTTACTATTTCCTTTCAACCTAACAGGGATATAAAGATTCTGTACTCTTACAATTTCCCCTTTAAATGTCCTCCATTTCTCTTCTACATCCTTCGCATGAAACAAAGTGTCCCAATTCACTCCTTTAAAATCCTTACGCATTCCCTCAAAGTTAGCCTTTCTCCAATCAAAAATCTCTACCCTAGGTCCAGTTCTGACTCTCTCCATAATTATATTGAAACTAATGGTATTGTGATCACTGGTCCCGAAGTGCTCACCAACGCATACCTCCGTCACCTGACCTGCCTCATTTCCTAACAGGAGGTCCAGCACTGCCCCTTCTCTGGTCGATACCTCTATGTACTGCTGCAAAAAACTATCCTGCACACATTTTACAAACTCCAAACCATCCAGCCCATTTACAGAATGTGTTTCCCAGTCTATTTTTGGAAAATTGAAATCTCCCACAATCACTACCTTGTGCTTACTACTAATATCTGCTATCTCCTTACATATTTGCTCTTCCAATTCACGCTCCCCATTTGGCGGTCTATAATACACCCCTATAGATGGTTTACTGACACAAACAAGGCTGTTAAATGCCTCTATCAAGTTTGTTGCTTTGTCCTTTGGCAAGGTGACAGACATATGAACAGAGTCAATCGTGAATCCCAAATAATCCATAGTCACAGAAGGCATTTAACTTGGATTTGCCTGGATGGTTAATAAACCCCATTTTTTGAAATGGGAGCTTGGTGGCTGAGACAGCCAATTTAGCCAATTCCAAGGTTATCCCCACAATAAGATGTCACCTAGATACGCCATGACAATATGTTTTTGTTTCCGAAGAAACGCCAAAGCTGGTTTCAATATTTTTGTAAACAGTCTGGGGCTGATGTTAATCCATTAGGCAGCGCTTTATACTGCCAGAGCTAAACCATCCAGATAAATTTCAATTGTCTATTGGTTCTGAGTAGTATGGATCTTTTAGATCGATGCAAGCCATGAAGTACCCCTTGGAAACTAGTTGTTTTAGCAGTAACAAACAAATTCCATTTTGAAGTGGGTGTACTGCACAAAAGTATTTTCAGTTGTGTCAAATCAAATGATGTGGCATCCGCCTTCTTTTTTGTTTTTAGGTGAAGATGTTTGATACAAACTCAAGAGATTCATGTTTGGTCCCTCTATTACTCCTTTTGTATGTAGTTTTAACAGTTCTGCATGACCTTCCACTTTCTCTTTTTTGTGAAAGCACAAACTTTTGGCTAGGTGCATGTTGAACCGGAAAGGAGGAGTTTGTCAACAAATTCAATTTTGTATCGCTGAATACTGTGCAGTATGAAAAGATCAGAAGTTATAGAACTCTATGTATCCCTGAACAAGTGTAACCTTCCCCAACCTGTGAAGAAGTTACACACGCTATGTTCCGAAGGCAACCAGACCCTCCATGGTTACTGGTGGTGCTGTGTTGGTTTTCTCCTTCCTTGGTTCCTGGGAGGTGGAGGCGTTGTGGTGTGGAGTTGGCGCATCTTCCAGGAAGGCCGTTCTGGGACATGGCCTGAAAAAGACCTTTGTGTAGGTTGTACGGCCTTCGAGCTTTCACCAGCTTTTCTTTCGGTGTGATAACGCAGCCTGCTGGTGGATGCGTAGGGGTGCTGCCACCAAATATGTGAGGACCTGGTAGCGGCCGGCACCTTAATCATGCCGACGGCTTTTGCCTCTTTGTCGAGGTCTTTTACCTGTTTGGGCAGGTTGTCCCCGAATAACAGAGTAGGCGGCTGTGCACTGCTGGTTCTACACAACCCCGCGAACTTGGGGCTTAGTGTAGGTCGGATGGCATTCTTCCTGAAACAGTTGATCTCAATTGACCATACAGGAGAGTGCCAGAGCGTCCTGTTGCTCCTCTGATATATCTTCCGTCTACTGACCTGGCAAAGCTGTAATACCCGAGGCCAGTAGTTTGAGGATTTACCGCGGGCACATTGAGAGAAATACAGATTCCTGGAGCTAGATGAGTTGTTAAGTAATTTATACTGGCTGCCTGCTGACAATGGTGGCCCCTTTTGTGAGGGCATCGCAACTTGTAGTAGCTCCTCTTCTTGCACCCCTAGCATGTTGTGTTCTTCTGTCAACACCCCCTCTTCAGAGTCAGCCCAGACCTGACTCCTTATGCTCCCCTGCGAAGGGGGTGAGCATTTGGCAGCCCTGTAAAGGGTACTGCCGTGGGTGTGCTAGGAGACCCACGGTGACCAGACTCCTGCTGGAGTGGGTCATGTTGCAGCTAGTGCTCCCCATCCGCTCCATGCGGGATTATCGACTGCCGTCAATACACGCAAACGGCGAGTCTCTGAGCCCGAACCCTGCCGAGTCAATGTGCTTGCCCGACTTCCGGGTAGTATTGCCGCCAGTCCGACGTGTTCCTGTGGGCTGTTGCGGCTTTAAGTCGGGGCTGCCGCTCTGCCGTCGCTACCTGCGAACGGCGAGTCTCCGCGCACGGACCCTGCCGGGTCAACGGGCTTGCCCGACTTCCGGGTCTGTGGAGAAGTCTGCCGGCGCTGACTGCCCATGTTCCCGCGGTCCTCCGCAGTCAGTCTCTCGAGGCGGCCCGTTGGTGGGGTACTCTGTGCCACAGAGTGCCTGAAAGAAAAACTGACCTCAGATTAGTTGTTCCTTACCTGTAGGTTCATTCCGGTGGAGGAGCGACCCTCCTCCCTGCCTGTCGCTACGCAATGCGTTCGACGATATGTCGCGCATGCGTGCTGGCGGGGTCTTCACGAAGTCACTCACATGACTCCGAAGTAAAAATAGTAAGATTAAACGAGAACTCACCTGTTCGAAGTTTGATCGTTATTTTACGAGGAGTTACGATGAGGGGATTACGTGAAGAGCCCGCCTCACGCTGGTAACGGCATACTTCAAAGCAACGGCATGAAAAACCACAGAACACCAAAGCCGGAGTAACATAGTAAGGCTCATAAAAAGACTTAGAACCACCATTTGATCATTTATTTTACGAGGGGTGGGAGTGGAGGGCACGTAATCCCTCATCGTAACTCCTCGTAAAATAACGATCAAACTTCGAACAGGTGAGTTCTCGTTTAATCTTACTATTTTACTTCGGAGTCACGTGAGTGACTACGTGAAGAGTTTTAAAGCTTTCTGTGTTTTTTATGTCGTAGAATTAATCCGTACGACAGTCCGGCTAAGTAAACACATACATGAGAAAGCAGACAAATGTTAGATCTTTTCACAATTAAATTTTTTAATGGTTAAAAGACCATATAATACCCTCCTTATATTTGAGGGAAAAATGATTACAAGTGACAAAAGATATCAGTGACTACACAACTGATTATAGCAATTAATAGCAAACAAAGCAGGTGATTATAGTGCTCCCAACACCGCGTGTCCAAAGCTTGTCATAGTGTGAACAGGTTTGTTTGTAGAACTTTGAAAAAGTTTCTTCTTTACTCCACCCTGCGATTTTTAAAATATGCTCGAGAGGTACGTCCCGCCCCTTCGCCGCGGACGTAGCTGCCGCCCTGGTGGAGTGAGATTTGAAGACATCAGTGTCTACTCCCGCTAAAACCAACACCTGTTTCAAACCATTTTGAGATAGTTTGAACTGAAGCTTTTGTGTGTGGCTTTTTGTGCGTAAGCAGCAATGTCTTTTCGTTTCCTCGAAAAGTGTCCGTAACTTTAATATATTGGTTCAAATGTCTAACCACACACAAAGCAGGCTCAATATGAAAAGCTTGAAAGGTTACCTTTGTTCCAGATCTCCCTGGTCTACTTTGTTTGATCAGATCGTAAACATAGAATACAACGTTATCTGTAGTCACATGCATACAGTCTAAACGCAACATTTGTAAAGTTTGCACTCTTTGGGCTGAGACCAGTGACATTAACATGACCAATTTCAATGTTAACCTATCCAATGGCAACCCTTCAATTGGCGTCCATTCTCTAAGTAGAGCAAGTACTATGCTCACATCCCAAATCTCTGTATATCTAGGTTTTGGCGGATTCATGTGAAAAATTCCTTTCATGAATCGTGATATTAATGGATGCGACCCAATTGATTTCTCACCAGTCATAAGTCCTAAATAGGACGACAAGGCACTGCGTGCAGTGTTAATGGCACTGTAACTTAAATGTTGCCCAAAGTGCAAATTGGCAAGGAATTCCAAAACATGAGTAACATTCACAGAATCATCAGAAATATTTGACTGTGTGCAAAATTCTTCCCATTTCTTAATATGTGTCATATATTGTTTCTGTGTGCTATCTCGCCATGATGCGCCAATAACTGTCAAAGTTTGGTCCGACAATCCCAGTTCCTGTAGTGGTCTGGTCAAAACCTGCAGATTAACAAATTCATATATGCATATAATGGGTAACCTTCATTTGTTACTGGATTAGTCAAGATATCACTACAGTTAGGAATCTGCATATACGGTTCTTTAATCATATTCAGCATAACTGGGAACCAAGGTTGAGTTGGCCAATTTGGCACTACCAACAATCCGGAAGCTGAATCTTGTTCTATTTTTCTTCAAGCATCTCTGGATCAGAGCAAATGGTGGAAAAGCATAAAAGAACATTTTTCCCCAGTGTAATGAAAATGCATCTACTGCAACTGCGTCCGGATCGTGTTCCCAAGACACATAATGAGGCAATTGATGATTAAGCCTGGATGCAAACAAATCAATTTCTGGCAACCCAAATCGTCTAACAATATTTTTAAATATTGCTGGCTTAAGCATCCATTCCGTATTATCTTTAAAAATCCTGGACCTTTCATCTGCTACCACATTGTCTTTTACCTGGAATATAGCTTGCTGAAATCCATATCTGCCGACCAATACACCATGCCATATCTCATTGACCAGACAATCACATGATACTGATCTAACTCCCCCCATGTGATTAATGTAAACCACAGCCGTTTTATTGTCTAATTGTATTAACACATGCAGACATTGTTTAGCACAACAATATGCTTTAAGCCCATAAAAGGCCCCCAATAACTCCAAATAGTTAATACCATACTTTTGGAGAAACACTTGCTCTTCAGTTTTTCCATCTACCTCCACAACTGGAAGATAAATCTGTGGCCCCCCATCCGAGAGCACTAGCATCTGTTTGTAAAACCATTTCAGGCTGTTTAATCATGATCTTCTTAGCAGCTTGTGGGACATTTTCAACCCACCATTGCAATTCCAATACTGCTTTCCTTGTTAATTGCATAGGTCTGTCAAAGTGACCTGCCTTATCTTTAAGAGCCCTTACTTTGTCCCTTTGAAGATTTTGATAATGTAATGGCCCAAATTCCACTGCCGGAAATGCTGCCACCAGTGTACCAATGACTTTTGCCACTTCTCGGATGGAGGGATAAGGTTTGTGAATGAGGTAATTACACATTTGCAAAATATCATTTGTCCTTCTTTGCTGGCAAAGTAACTAACATAGTCACTGAGTTAATTACAAACCCCAGAAAATCAATTGATTTGAACTGGCTGCAGCTGGGATTTAATTGGATGAATTAAGAATCCAAGCTCTTTAAACAAAGCTTTAGTAACTGAAATTGAGTGCTCAGCTGACTCTTGACTATCGTTAATAATCAGAATATCATCCAGATAAGCCATTACAATGTGTTTCTGTGCTCTTAATTGAGCTAAAACTGGTTTTCAACAGTTTTGTAAAGAGTCTAGGAGCCGAACTTAATCCAATTTGGTAAAGCTTTGAACTGCCATAATTGCCCCTGCCAATAAAACTTTAAGTATCTCCGAAAAAGATGATGAATTGGTACAGAATAATAGCGTCTTTCAAATCAATCTTAGCCATATAAGAACCTGCTGAAATCAAATATTTTGCAGTATTGAATGTCTCCCATCTTAAAATGTTTGTATTCTACAAACTTATTTAGATCTGTAAGGTCTAGAATAATTCTACAACCACCATCTTTCTTATCTCTGCGAAATATATTAGAGACAAATTGATGCTTATGTTCACAAGTTTTTTCAATTACCCCTTTTTCGGATAATTTGTCAATTTCCACATTAATCTCCATTCTTTCTTCTGGAGGAAAACACATAAGCATAAGCAGGTTTATTCTGTACAGGAGGATTTGACCCCTTCTTTAAAAATAATAATAGCTCCTGAAACTGCTTGTAATATAAATCGATCAGAAGTAATATTAAGCCAGGCATTATAAAATTTTTGCAATCTCCCTCCAACTGGAGATTCATCCACAGTTTCTTTAAGGATAGAAGTCTTTAATACCTCTCCATAGGAGCGTGATGGTCTCCTCTTTCCCGAATGCAGGGAAGCAGTGGGCCTGTGCAGCACGATAATACTTTCGTGACAAATTTCTGCCTCTATAACGAAAATCAAAACCCCTTCGGGCCGAAAACCCTTTTCTTTGTCCAGAGACAAAAGGCTTAATAGTGCTAAAATATTTAGCTTCTTCATCCAACTGTTTCAGTTGTTTCGGCAGATTTTCTCCAAACAAATATCCAGGAGCTTGAACTCCACTTTCTTGACACAGGCTTGCATATCTAGGGTGAAATATGGGCCGAATCGCCATTTTCCTCATGCAATTGATCTCATAAAACGAATTGCACAATAAGCCCAAAGTATCTTTTTGAATCTTGTCCATTTCCAGATTCTCCATTTGCCTGCCAAATGCCGTGATGGCAGCCGAAAATAATTTTAGCACCTTTTGAAATTTCACTTCTTGGGCTCTCATACTTGGAGTCATAGATGCCCATACCATCGGATTCACCGTAGGCACTTCCAATGAGGCACAATTGCCTGGTGCTTTATATAATTCTGATAATTCATTCATCACAGTATTATGAAGCTGGTGAGATACCATATAATTTATATTGGCAGCTAGGCTTTCTTCCATAGCCTCACCACTTCCTTCGGGTATAGCAAAACCTTGTGCTATCCCAGGCAGATCAAGCCTTTTCTTTTTACTTTGTGGCGTGCTTTCAAAAAGCCATTTCAAATTCAGCAGGGTCTGCCTTCTGCAGCCCTAATTCCATCGGGATATTATCCCATGAGACTTCTTCCAGCCCAAATCGTGGGTCTGTAGTATCATATTCCCAACTTGGCCCACAGCCATATTCATCATATTCAAACCCCTCAGGGATTTTTTGGATTCATGAGTGGTACTGTGACCCTTGTCTCATAATAGTTTGGAGAACTTTCTCCATATGCTCCATTTTTAGCCACATAGTTTTATTATCTGGAGGTCTTTCAAAATCAGAATCATCAGAAACCACGGGCCTCACAGTTTTCTTTTTGCATTTCTTAGGAGCATTTTCCTCCGTGGTTATAATTTCCGGAGAATCTGGAAATTCTATATCGGGTAAATCAGTGGCCAACGGTATCGGAACCGGGTCCACTCTAGCTTCGCGTCCCGTATATTTACTTTCACCCCCGGGAGGCTCTCTTCACCCGCGAAACCTTCTTTCCCGATTTCTCCATTTTTGTTAAAATTTATCTTGTGCTCAATCAGCACGTTAACGTCTAAAGTTTTACTTTTAGTTTCGCTGCTGGAACCATCCAGCGTAACTTCAAACCGCGCCGATGTAACTTCACTTACCTGCGGGGCCGTTCCGACCGCTGCGAGGAGCTGCTCCTTACCGCAGCTCCTCCTTTCGCCGTCAGCGTTGACGTCATGCCGTTACCAGCGTGAGGCGGGCTCTTCACGAAGTCACTCACGTGACTCCGAAGTAAAATAGGATGTTGGAGGGTCAACACATTTGAAAACAAATTTTTGCTCGTAAATCATTTGGATTCAGGATAATTCTGGTTTCCAGAAACTGAAATTAAATATCCAGAACACTCTTGACTTTCTGACCATCAGACCACAATCGATAAGGATGGGCAACAAAATATCCTACAAGATAATTCTCAACAGTGGTGCAGCAGTAGGGTGGCTGCCTTACAACTCCAGAATCCTGAGTTCAATCCTGACTGCGCCTGCTGCCTGTGCGGTGTTTGTACGTTCTCCCAATGACCGTGTGGGTTTTCTCTGGGTGCTCTGGTTTCATCCCACACTCTAAAGACGTACAGGTTTGTAGGTTAATTGGCTTCTGTAAATATTGTAATTTGTGCCTATTATGTAGGATAGAGCTAGTGTACCAGGTGATCGCTGGTCAGCATGGTCTCAGTTCGTCGAAGGCCTTGTTTCCGCATTGTAGCTCTAAAATAAACGAAAGTAAACACTGGTGCCCCACAAGACTGCGTTCATAAGTTCATAAGTTATAGGAGCATAATTAGGCCATTCGGCCCATCAAGTCTACTCTGACATTCAATCATGACTGATCTATCTTTCCCTCTCAACCCTGCCTTCTCCTCTCCTGCCTTCTCCTCATGACCCCTGACCCCCATACTAACCAAACTAATCAAAGGACATTCTCAGCCCCTTACAAAAAACTCTACACACTCATGACTGTGTGGCCAAATTCTACTCTAACCCCATTTACAAGTCTGTGGATAATACCTACGCAAAGGGTCGGATCTGAAACAATGATAAGTTGGAGTGCAGGAAGGTGATTGAGAGCTTAGTAGCATGGTGTAAAGACAGCAATGCCAATGTCAGCAATACATAGGAGCTAACTATCAAACTCAGAGGTGAAGTACACGGCCCTTACTGCATCGACGGTGCTGAAGTGGAGATGGTTGAGAGATTCAATTCCTCTGTGTAAATATATCGCCAAAAACCTGTCCTGGTCCAACCACATTGATGTAATGGTCACGAAAGCACACCAATCCCTTTAATTCCTCAGAAAACTAGATAAATGTTGCATGTTTCTAATGATTCTTACCAATTTGTATAGACAGTTTGACCATAGAAAGTATCCTGTCAGTATGCATCACAGCTTGGTATGGCAACTGGGTGGCATGGTGGTGCAGCGCGATAGTTGCTGCCTTACAGCACATACAGTGCCAGACACCCAAGTTTGGTCCTGGCTACGTCTTGTCTGTGCTTGTCCATACAGAGTTATACCCCCCGTGACCGCATGGGTTTTTCTCTGAGAATTTCGATTTCCTCCCACACTCCAAAGACGTACAGGTTTGTAGGTTAATTGGCTTGGTGTATGTGTAAATTGTCCCTGGTGTAGGATATTGTTAAATTTGCGGGTATCACTGGTTGGTGCGGACTCGGTGGGCCGAAGGACCTGTGTCCGCACTGTATCTCTAAACTAAAAACAAAACAAAAAACTGCTCTGCCCAAGACCACAACAAATTAGAAAGAATTGTAGCCCAATCCATCATACAAATCAACCTCCCCCTATTGTCTCCATGTATGCTTATACTGTATATGTCAGGAAAGCAGCCTACATAATCAAGGACCACTCACACCCTGGCCATTCTCTCTTCTTACCTCTCTCATTAGGCAGAAAACACAAAAGCCTGAAAGCTCGCGCCACCAAATCCAGGAGCGGTTTCATCCCCCATTGTTATCAGACTCTTGAATGGATCTCGCACGTGCTAAGGACGAATTCCCTATCTTCCAATCCACCGCACAGAGGGCTTTGCACTTACTTTTATATTTACTTTCACGGTCCCTCCATCACTATATTCTGCACTCCGTTTATTTTCTCTTTTGCATGTTCGTGATGTACGGTGTGATTTGCCTGGATAGCGCACAAAACCAAGAGTTTACCTGCAACACGGGACGCTACTAAAGCTACCGGTCAATCAGAAGGACAATTTGCAAGAGGCCAATGGAGTTCTCAGTCCATCTTGTCTGTCAGCATTCTCCAATCACTTTCTATGTCACAAATTATCCACTTTCCCAATGGACTCCTGAAGAGGCAAGATGAATATAGTCAAATATTCCAAGGCATTGTTATAGATGCATTATCACACATAACAGCACTGAACCATCTAAAGAACTATCAAGGTATATGACCAAGAGTTTGTTTGTTGAGGTAGATATTAAGAAGTGCCATATAAAGGAAGAGAGGGAGACAGTGAGGTTTAGGAAAGAAACTCAGCTCATAAATAATATTTGGCTGTGTAAGAAGCCATTTTAGAAAGATAGAAACATAGAAAATAGGTGCAGAAGTATGCCATTTGGCCTTTTGGCCATTCAATATTGTCATGGCTGATCCTCCAAAATCAGTCCCCCGTTCCTGCTTTCTCCCCACATCCCTTGATTCCGTTAGCTCTAAGAGCTAATTTTCAGAGGAACCCTGACGTTTTGGCATGGTTAGTGGAGGTAGAGTTCATTAGTTGTAGCTAGCGTGCCGCTGAGCAAAATTCATTTCAACCTTGGGGTGGTTGGAATTCTGGATTGCAATGTCTATGAAAGTGGTGGCGGCAAAGATTCTCACAATATTTGAGAAATATCAGGAAAAGCTCTTAATTTAAGAGGTGAACAGACGTCCACTGCCCAAGTGCTGGTAAAGGTGATTGGCCTACATGGGTACTTTGATGGCAGTATGGATATGATGGTTTGAAGGGTTTGTTTCAAGATTCTATGACTTTAAAACATTTCCCTTTATGCTAAAGCACAACATTGCTGGGTATTTTAACCCTTGAATTGCTACCAATTCCAGATATTGGGCCAATTTCAAAGCCAAATGCTCATTATAGAATAATCAATGCGCATAATTTGATTAAAGAACCGCGCCACAATGAGCACTGGGGCATTGGGATCAAGTTAATGCAATTTGTGTTCAGTGTTAATGAAAGTTTCCCACACTTGAAATGGTGTCAGTGATTTTGTGTGGGTGAAATAATGGTCCAGGTATTTAGTTTAACGGTACACAAAATGCTGGAGAAACTGCCGAAACCCCAAACGTTAACTATCTCCTTCGCTCCATAGATGCTGCTGCACCCGCTGAGTTTCTCCAGCATTTTGTGTACCCTCGATTTTCCAGCATCTGCAGTTCCTTCTTTAACAAATATTTAGTTTAATGTTTAGTTTAGAGATACATCGCAAAAACAGGCTTTTCGGCCTACCAAGTCCGCGCCGACCAGCGATCCTCGCACATTAACATTCCTTCCCCCTCCTAGGGACAATTTACAAAGCCGATTAGAGTACAAACCTGCACGTCTTTGGAGTGTGGGAGGAATCCTGGAGAAAACCCACACAGGTCACGGGGAGAACTTAGAAACTCTGTCCAGACACCACCCGCAGTCAGGATCAAAACCAGTTCTCTGGTGCTGTAAAGCAGCAGTTCTACCCCTGCGCCACTGTGTAGTACGGATTTACTTCTCACATGCACACATCATAAGATCATTAGTGATAGGAGTAGAATTAGGCCATTCAGCCCATCGAGTCTACCCCGGCATTCAATCATAGCTGATCTATCTCTCCCTCCTAACCCCATTCTCCTGCCTTCTTCCCATAACCTCTGACACCCGCTCTAATCAATGCAATTGAACACCATTATATCATAATAAAAGTACAATATTTGATGCACTTGCAGACTTCACAACATGTACAGTGATATACATTTTAGATTTGTCCTGATTAAAAACTGTAACACAATTTGGATAAAATTTGTTCAATTTATGCAGATATGCAGAAGACATTTCATCTTTCAAAATGCTGCTGCCTTGTTTACCATTTACTTTATAAATTAATGATGAAATCAGCAAGGAAGTCAAACTCCCATAAAACATATGGCATAAAAGATGTATATCTGATTAATGCAGTAATCGTACTGCTCACCTGCATCCTCTGTCTGCCCACTGAATGATTTCAGTTGATTGCCGCCACACTCTGCACTTATTTCATGATTTCAGTGCAGAAAAATATCCCCAGATGCTTTAGACATTAGACTTTGGAGGTACAGCGTGCAATCAGGCCCATTGGCCCACCGGGTCCGCGCCGACCAGCGACCACCCAGTACACTAGCACCGTCCTACACACTGGGGACAGTTTACAATTTACCGATGACAATTAACCTACAAACCTGTACGTCTATGGAGTGTGGGAGGAAACCGGAGAACGTGAGAAAAACCCATGCGGTCACAGTGAGAACGTACAAACTCTGTACAGACAGCACCCGTAGTCAGGATCGAACCCGGGTTTCTGGCGCTGTAAGGCAGCGACTCTGCTGCTGTGCCATTGTGTCGCCCTTGACAGTGCCTCTGTGCCTGTGTGCCTGTGCTTGACAAAGGCTAAAATCGATAACGTCAATAGAAGAAATATCAGAGTGGATGAGGGTTTATCTTAACACATAAACTACATTTTAATGTACATCTTGAAGAATGGCTGAAAGGGATGTACCTTAATTAAGGACAGAAGAATGGGTGTTAGTAATGGGGCCATGGAAGTGATAAAGCAACGAATGCTAAAGTAGGGGGTACGCAGAACAGTTGGAGGAATGCAAGGCTGGAGGAAGGACATCTGAGAAGGTGAAGGAATTTCAGCACAAAAAAGATAACAACTCAGAAATTGACAAGTGTGCCAGGAAACATTTGGAAGAGGGGAGTTGAATGTCATTGCTGCCCCTGGATAATAAAAGTCATTCGAAAAAATGTCATAAATCGAAAGAATGGGTCGACTGGGCTTGTATTCACTGGAACGTAAAAGGATGAATGGGAATCTTATAGAAACATATACAATTCTTAAGGGATTGTAGATAGTAAGTGTTCGGCATGGGCCGAGATGGCCAGTTTCCGTGCTGTAATTGGTATATGGTTATATGATTGGACAGGCTAGATGCAGGAAAAATATTCCCGATGTTGGGGGAGTCCAGAACAAGGGGTCACAATTTACAAATAAGAATTTGGCCATTTGGGACTGCGATGAGGAAAAACATTTTCACCCAGAGAGTTGTGAATCTGTGGAATTCTCTGCTATAGAAGGCAGTGGAGGCCAATTCACTGGACGTTTTCAAGAGAGAGTAAGAGAGTTAGCTCTTAGGGCTAAAGGAATCGAGGGATGTGGGGTAAAAGCAGGAACGGGGTACTGAGTTTGCATAGTCAGCCATGAATGATCATATTGAATGGCGGTGCTGGCTCGAAGGGCCGAATGGCCTACTCCTGCACCTATTTTCTATGTTTCTATGTTTCTATAAAATTACTGTTGAACAGAAGGAGTGATAGGATGTTAATCGCTATTTCCTGCTCCCCTTCGAGAGGGAAACAGAAATCTAGAGATGGCTGTTGCTTATTATGTCCTGCTGGTTTGCAAAGGGTCCAGTGCACCAATGCAGGAATCTAAGTGTGAAACTTGCTGTTTGTTATTTGTGCTTGTCGCAGTATGTGTTCAGACTGAATGACATCAGGTGCTGCTTTCAGCATTCGAGAGAGTGCGAAGTGTGAATATAGGATTATTTATCTACCCCGCCTCACATAGGTTGCACGTGACATTTACCCAATATATTACAGCTCGGAGCTTTGAGCCCAATCAATTTTCGAACAGAAATGACTTCCTTTACCTAAGGGAATGGCTCTTTTGTTGTTGCATAGAATGCAATAAGAGTTTACCTGAAATCCATTACCTTGGCTAGATTTCAAAAATCCAAGTGCCCCAGGCACATCTGAAAGGGACCCGTCTGCAAGTTTCCTCATTTGTGAGAAGTGCAAAACTGTCTGTACGATAAAATGCGTGTGAAAGGATGTCAACATTTCATTTAGTTAAGAATTGCAATAGGTGCAGCCAGGTCCCTGCCGTTAGGTTAAAACGTGATGTCAGCACTAATCACTTCACATCGAGACAGACTGCAGAAAGCAATTCAGAAATTCAATACATTAGAATTCCCTCTGCAGTCACACGTGGCCAATCTCAGACATATCACTGCAGGAGAACCTGCGATCAAAATGAAAGTTTATGTGTGTGATTTCCAATCATCAGGATGGTCTTTCTTTCATTTTCCAGCGAGTTCAATTTTGCCATACATTGTCTGTAACTGAGTGCAAGAGTGATACAAATCATACCGCTTAGATAGTTTTAGAATATCACATTCCATCCAATATAGAATATGAATATAAAACAGCGGATGGGACCAGTGGGGAATCGTCTCTCTTGGTTGATGTTTGGTGTGAAATGGAGAAGACTAGTTTAGTTTCATTTAGAGATACGTTGCGGTAAACAGGCCCACCGCGTCCACGCCGACCAGCGACCCCCTCTCATTAACACTATCCTACACCAGGGACAACTTTTACTTTCATGCCAAGCCATTTACCCTACAAACCTGTACGTCTTTGGAGTGTGGGAAGGAACCAAAGTTCTTGGAGAAAACCCGTGCGTTCATGGGGAGACCTTTGCGCGTACAGATAAGCACCTGTGGCCAGGAGCGAACCCCTGACACTGTAAGTGCTGTAAGGCAGTAACTCTACTGCTGCGTCACCGTTTCACTGCCGACCACTTTGAGTTACTGCAAACTAGTAGCTAAAGAAAGCCTCTCGCCTTTTCTTTTTAGGATGTTCCCTACACATTTCCTGACTGAAATCCATCATTCCTGAGGAAGTAGGAGCAGCAGATGCTGGTTTAAACCAAAGGTAGGCACAAAAAGCTGGAGTAACTCAGCGGGACAGGCAGCATCTCTGGAGGGAAGGAATGAGTGCCGTTTAGGGTCGAGACCCTTCTTCAGCTTGGTCAGGGATTAGGGGAGCTAGAGATAGAGACCGATGATGTAGAGAGATAAAGAACAATGAATGAAAGATATGCAAAAAGTAACGGTGATAAAGGGAACAGGTTGTTTGGCTGTTATTTGGGTGAAAACGAGAAGCTGGTGATAATGTTCCTTGAAAAGAAACTAGTCTGTGCTTCAGCAGCAGGTGTTAATGGAACAATTCTAGACTGAGATCAAGGCGAGAAGCTCTTTGCTAATGACTATCAGGTTATGCCACTTTTGACTTTTTTTGTGTCAGATTTCTTCCGGACAGAACTTGGAGATATTTGTCACATCTTCACAAGCCTAGATAGAGTGGATGTGGAAGGAATGTTTCCAGTAATGGGAGAATCTAGAACCAGAGGGCACAGCCTCAGAATAAAAGGGTGTAGCTTCAGAATGGAGATGACGAGAATTCCTTTAGCCAGAGGATGGTGAATCGGAGGAATTCTTCGCCACAGACGGCTGCGGCAGCTAAAACACTGGGTATTTTTAAAGTGGAGATTCATAGGTTCTTGATTTGTCTTAGGTTACAGGGAGAAGACAGGTTAAGGAGGAAAAATAGATCAGCCAGGTTGTATAGCGGAGTAGACTTGAGCCGAATGGCCTAATTCTACTCCAAAACTTATGAAATTATGAACTTAAGAAGATAATGCTAGACATAAATATAATGAGCCGTACACATGTACAACTGGTGTTAACAGGTAGACTCAAGATAGACACAAAAAGCTGGAGTAACTCAGCGAGACAGGCAGCATCTCTGGAGAGAAGGAATGGGTGATGTTTTCGGTAAACACCCTTTTTCAGACTTGAAACGTCACCCATTCCTTCTCTCCAGAGATGCTGCCTGTCCTGTTGAGTTACTCCAGCTTTTTGTGTCTATCTTCGGTACCTGCAATTCCTTCATACGCACTTCAATACCGCGGACACCAGAAGCATGTGGCAGGGTGTCAGGGACGTCACTGACTACAAGAGCAGCCCCGTCTGCCCCCACAGTGATATCACACTGGCCAATGAATTAAACACCTTCTTTGCCCGCTTAGAAACTGGCAACACCACCAGGAGAGGAACAACCCCGGCCAGGGCGGAGGGACAGGCCTTAACACTGAGCACCCAGGAGGTACAGTGCGCTCAGCGTAGGATCAATCCACGCAAGGCTGCAGGCCCGGATGGAGCCCAGGGTAGGGTACTACAGGACTGTGCTGTACAGCTGGCGGAGGTAGTATTTACGCGGAGATCTTCAACCTGTCTCTCTGGCAACGGTCCCCATGTGCCTGAAGACAGCTACCGTAGTGCCGGTGCCGAAGAAGTCTAAAGTCACCAACCTGAATGACTACCGCCCGGTTGCCCTAACTCCAATACCAATGAAGTGCTTTGAAAGGCTGGTCCTCTCCCACATCAAATCCAGCATCCCCTGCATCATTGGACTCTCATCAATTTGCATACAGGGCAAATAGATCCACAGAGGATGCCATCTCTGTGGCTCTTCACACTGTCCTGACCCACCTGGAAAGACAGGGCATCTACGTGAGGATGCTCTTCATTGACTATAGCTCTGTCTTCACGACGGTCATCCCCACCAAGCTCACCACCAAACTCCACCAGCTGGGCCTCAGCTCACTGATATGCGATTGGATCCTAAATTTTCTGATGGAGCACCGCAGAGACTGGGGCCGCACCTTCCTCCACTATCACCCTGAGCACCGGCACACCACAGGGCTGTACTGAGCCCCATGCTCTACTCCTCTTCACCCACGACTGTGTCCCTGCATTTGACAACAACACCATTGTCAGTTTGCAGACGACACAACGGTGTCGGGCTGATCACCAACGGTGATGAAACCTGCAGAACCTGGCGGACTGTGCTCACAACAACATGGCTAAACACCTCCAAGACCAAGGAGCTGATTATCGACTTCAGGAGGTCACAGAATGGGAATACGACCCAATCTCCATCTACGGAGACAGTGTGGAGAGAGTTTCCAGCTTCAGTTTCTGGGCACTCACATCTCAGAGGACCTCACCCACCAACACCGCTGCGCTGGTCAAAAAGGCACAGCAACGACTGTTTTCCTAAGAACATTGAAACGGACTGGTCTGCCCCAACAGCTGCTGATGAACCTTCTACCGCTGCACCACAGAGAGCATACTAACGTATGGCACCTCTGTGTGGTATCTCAGCTGCACGGAGGGCGGAGAGGAGAGCTCTTCAGCGCGTCGTCCACAGAGCGCAACAATTATGGGGCACCGGTACCAGCCTTGGAGGTCTACACACACGGTCCTTCAGCATCCATAAAGACTCCTCTCACCCTTGTAATGGACTGACCAAACTATTCCCTTCCGGCAGACGTACAAGCCATCTATTCCAGAGTCAGGAACAGCTTCATTCCCAGAGCTAAGCGGCTCTGAACCGGCCCTGCCGAGTACTACCCCCAACTCTACCTCTGTTTGATTTTACTGGTCTAATGTTTGTTTTTACAAACCTTGTTCTCGGGGTATTTAAACCTAAATTATATTTGTCGATTAAGTTATGACATCGGATGGAAGTTGCAAACCAAATCTCGTTGCACTTATGTGTAATGACAATAAAATATATTATTATTATTGATATTATTATTATTATTATTATTATTATTATTAACAGGTGGACTCAATGGGCTGAATGGCTTAATTCTGCTCCTACTGTATGTCTGCTGGTCTTATGGTTTGCCGCCCACAGTTTCTTTGAGTACAGCCTAGATGCTCTCTATTGTAAATTGAAAATTGCCCCCAGTGTGTGTAGGATAGTGTTAGTATGCAGGGGTCGCTGGTCGGCACAGACATCATGGGCCTGTCTCGGGGACCTGATTCCATTCTGTATCTCTGAAGAGAGCCAAGCATGTTTCATTCTCTCCTACCAGATGCCAGCAGCTGGAGTGAGCACATGGCTTAGTGAGGATTGTCGATGGTCCCAGGTACCATTGACCTCACATGCTGATATGTGGACGCCACTTGTCAACTAGGAAACGTGTTGCAGATGAATAGGGTTCCTTGCCATAAATGCCCAGCACTGTGTGCGAACTTAGACCACAAATGGTGCAGATGAATTCCCGATATCTGGGCCAGTCACATTTATATTTTTGCAGCATTGCTGGGTGGCACAGTGGTGCAGCAGAAGAGTTGCAGTGGAGCTGCTGCCTTACATCACCGGAGACCTGGGTTCGATCCTGACTACCAGTGCTGTCCCACATGGAGTTTGTACCTTCTCCCCGCGACCTGCGTGGTTTTCTCCGGGCGCTCCGGTTTCCTCCCACATTGCAAAGATGTACAGGTTTGTAGGTTAATTGCCTGGTATAATTGTAAATTGTCACGAGTGTGCGTAGGACAGTGTTAGTGTGCGAGGATCGCAGGTCGGCATGGACTTGATGGGCCGAAGGACCTGTTTCCACGCTGTATCTCTAAACTAAACAGTGCACAGTTTTATCTGCAGCTGAGCTACTAGAACAGTCTGAAGGGAGGCTCCACGCCAGGAAAGACTGCTGGCTGATGATGTATCTTTTGTGCATGCGGTTTGAGCCTCCACAAACGTACCCCATGGTGTAAGTACCAAATATGCTCAAAACATCAGAGCAGATGACTGATAGAAACATAGAAACATAGAAATTAGGTGCAGGAGTAGGCCATTCAGCCCTTCGAGCCTGCACCGCCATTCAATATGATCATGGCTGATCATCCAACTCAGTATCCCGTACCTGCCTTCTCTCCATACCCTCTGATCCCCTTAGCCACAAGGGCCACATCCAACTCACTCTTAAATATAGCCAATCAACTGGCCTCAACTACCCTCTGTGGCAGAGAGTTCCAGAGACTCACCACTCTCTGTGTGAAAAAAGTCTTTCTCATCTCGGTCTTAAAGGATTTCCCCCTTATCCTTAAGCTGTGACCCCTTGTCCTGGACTTCCCCCAACATCGGGAACAATCTTCCTGCATCTAGCCTGTCCAACCCCTTAAGAATTTTGTAAGTTTCTATAAGATCCCCTCTTAATCTCCTAAATTCCAGAGAGTATAAACCGAGTCTATCCAGTCTTTCTTCATAAGACAGTCCTGACATCCAGGAATCAGTCTGGTGAACCTTCTCTGCACTCCCTCTATGGCAATAATGTCCTTCCTCAGATTTGGAGACCAAAACTGCACGCAATACTCCAGGTGTGGTCTCACCAAGACCCTGTACAACTGAAGTAGAACCTCCCTGCTCCTGTACTCAAATCCTTTTGCTATGAAAGCTAACATACCATTCGCTTTTTTCACTGCCTGCTGCACCTGCATGCCTACTTTCAATGACTGGTGTACCATGACACCCAGGTCTCGCTGCATCTCCCCTTTTCCTAATCGGCCACCATTTAAATAATAGTCTGCTTTCCTGTTTTTGCCACCAAAGTGGATAACCTCACATTTATCCACATTATACTGCATCTGCCAAACATTTGCCCACTCACCCAGCCTATCCAAGTCACCTTGCAGTCTCCTAGCATCCTCCTCACAGCGAACACTGCCCCCCAGCTTAGTGTCATCCGCAAACTTGGAGATATTGCCTTCAATTCCCTCATCCAGATCAATATAATATTGTAAAATAGCTGGGGTCCCAGCACTGAGCCCTGCGGTACCCCACTAGTTACTGCCTTGTGAAAAGGACTTTACTCCTACTCTTTGCTTCCTGTTTGCCAGCCAGTTCTCTATCCACATCAATACTGAACCCCTAATACCGTATGCTTTAAGTTTGTATACTAATCTCTTATGTGGGACCTTGTCGAAAGCCTTCTGGAAGTCCAGATATACCACATCCATTGGTTCTCCCTTATCCACGCTACTAGTTACATCCTCGAAAAATTCCACAAGATTCGTCAGACGTGATTTACCTTTTGTAAATCCATGCTGACTTTGTCCAATGATTTCACCACTTTCCAAATGTGCTGCTATCCCATCTTTAATAACTGACTCTAGCAATTTCCCCACTACCGATGTTAGACTAACTGGTCTGTAATTCCCCGTTTTCCTCTCTCCGTCCCTTCTTAAAAAGAGGGGTTACATTTGCTACCCGCCAATCCTCAGGAACTACTCCAGAATCTAAAGAGTTTTGAAAAGATTATCACTAATGCATCCACTATTTCCTGAGCTACTTCCTTAAGTACTCTGGGATGCAGCCTATCTGGCCCTGGGGATTTTTATCGGCCTTTAATCTATTCAATTTACCCAACACCACTTCCCGACTGACCTGGATTTCACTCAATTCCTCCTTTGACCCACAGTCCCCTGCTATTTCAGGCAGATTATTTATGTCTTCCTTTGTGAAGACGGAACCAAAGTAGTTATTCAATTGGTCCGCCATATCCTTGTTCCCCATGATCAACTCACCTGTTTCTGACTGCAAGGGACCTACATTTGTTTTAAACTAACCTCTTTCTCTTCACATATCTATAAAAACTTTTGCAGTCAGTTTTTATGTTCCCTGCCAGTTTTCTTTCATAATCTATTTTTCCTTTCCTAATTAAGCCCTTTGTCCTCCTCTGCTGGTCTCTGAATTTCTCCCAGTCCTCTGGTATGCTGCTTTTTCTGGCTACTTTGTACGCATCATCCTTTGCTTTGATACTATCCCTGATTTCCCTTGTTATCCACGGATGCACTACCTTCCCCGATTTATTCTTTTGCCAAACTGGGATGAACAATTTTTGTAGTTCATCCATGCATGATGAGTTAGTCATAGTCATAGAGTGATACAGTGTGGAAACAGGCTCTTCGGTCCAAACTTATCCACACCAGCCAACATGTCCCAGCTACATTAGTCCCATCTGCCTGCGTTTAGCTCATATACCTCTAAACCTGTCCTGTAATCATAAACATAATAATCATAATCATAATCATACTTTATTAGCCAAGTTTTGCAACATACAAGGTATTTGATTTGCCGTACAGTTATACCAATAAAAAGCAACAAAACACACAAAATACATTTTAACATAAACATGTATCTGTCTAACCGTTTCTTAGACTTTGGGATAGCTGCAGCCTCAACTACCTCCTCTGGCAGCTCGTTCCATACACCCACCACCCTTTGTGTCAAAAAGATACCACTTAGATCAGATTCCTATTAAATATTTTACCCTTCACCTAAAACCTCTACCCCCTGGTCCTCGATTCCCCTACTCTGGGCAAGAGACTGTACATCAAATCTATCTGTTTACAGAGTTTAGTTGCGAAGTTGCCTTGTCCCAGTCTCATCATACAACGGTAGATATGGCTGCATAATTCCTTGTATGTGAATACTTGGCCACTAAACCTATTCATTCTTTCATTCATTCATTTATTCATGTGGATCTCAAAGGAGGACGAATATGGCCAGGAGCAGCAGTTCAGGCCACAGCTCAGGATGTATTCCAGATCTCCTACTCTACTGCATTGCACCCTTTGCAATAGACAAGAGACAATAGCTGCAATAGTAGGTCATCCTGCCCTTCGAGCCAGCACCGCCATTTACTGTGATCATTGCTGATTCCATAAGCGTCTACCCAATCTATTCCTCTCATGATTTTATAAACCTCTGCAAGATCACACCTCATCCTCTCACGCTCCAAGGTTTCCAAGTCCCAGCCTGCTCAACCTATGTTCAAACAATGACTCTGTTCATTGGAGTACGCTCAGGGTGGTTGGGAACGGCTTTCAATTTGGATGTGGTCTGCTGCATGCTTGCAATCTCACCTTCAAAAGAGCTCAGCCTTCGCTACCCGGGCTGTGGTCAGTGGCTGCAGTGCAGGAGGAAAAGGGGGCAGGAAGATGGAGGAAGATGCGCAGGAAGTGAAAGTGGAGGAAGAGGCAGCTCAGTGCTGTCCCCAATCGACTCTTCAACTGACGCGTCGGTACAGTGGTGTGGGGCGGCACGGTGGCAGCGGTAGAACTGTCGCCTCACAGCGCAAGAGGCCCAGGTTCGATCCTGACTACAGGTGCAGTCTGTGTGGAGTTTGCACGTTCTCCCTGTGACCACGTGGGTTTTCTCCGGGTGCTCCAGTTTCCTGTCACATATCCAAGACCTGCAGGTTTATATTAGCTTCTGTAAATTGTCCCTAGTGTGTAAAATGCAAAAGTGGAATAGCATAGAACTAGTGTACGGGTGATCGACGGTTGGCATGCACTCGACGGACTAAAGGGCCTGTTTCCACACTGCATCTCTAAAATAATTCTAAGCTCATCTCACTGCACTGCCAACAATATAACATAAGCAATCCCATATCTTACCTGGCTCTACTGACATGTTAGATGAAATGCCAAAATAAAAATCAATATATAATTATGTCTTCAAGCCCAATTTATTCACAATGGTTCAGTTCAGTTTAGTTTATTGTCACGAGTATCGAGATACAGTGAAGCCCATTTGTTGCGTGCTAACCAGCCAGCGACCAGGTAGGATCAGGAATGCTGATGTGCTTGGATAAGAATAACGGAAGTGTGTTTCATGTAGTCACTGACATTTCTTTAGGACAGTCTTAACTGTAGGGTGGCACGGTGGCACAGCGGTAGAGTTGCTGCCTTGCAGTGCCAGAGACCAGGGTTCGATCCTGACTACGGGTACTGCCTGAGGAGCTCTAACCGCTGCCCCTGCGGTCTGCGGCGCGGCGGGGACTTTAGATCTTCGACCGCCGGCCTGCGGCCTACACCATCTTGAAGCCGCAGCCTCCGGTGGGGAGGCACCGATTTAGGACTTACCTGGACTTTTGCCTTGTCTGCTCATCTAGATGCCCGCAGCGGCGACTGCGGAGGGTTGAGGTCCCATCCACGGGGGGGTGGGGAAAGGAGGAGGACTGGTCAAACTTTGTGCCTTCCACCACAGAGATGAATGCTATGGTGGATGTTTGTGTTACATTTTTTATTGTGTAGTGTGTGTTCTTTCTGTTGTACCGCTGCTGGCAAATTCATTTCACTTGCACATGTGCAAGTGACGAATAAAACATTTTAAGAAGGAACTGCAGATGTTGGAAAATCGAAGGTAGTCAAAAATACTGGAGAAACTCAGCGGGTGCAGCAGCATCTATGGAGCGAATGAAATAGGCAACGTTTCGGGCCGAAACGTTGCCTATTTCCTTCGCTCCCGTAGATGCTGCTGCACCCGCTGAGTTTCTCCAGCATTTTTGTCTACCGACGAATAAAACTTGGTTGATTGATTGATTGTACAGCACTTGTACATTGTTCCTGTGACAGTGTGGGTTTTCTCCAGGTGCTCTGGTTTGAGTGAGTTTGTTTGAGTTTAGTTTCTTGTCACGTGTACCGAGGTACAGTGAGAAGCTTTTGTTGCGTGCTAACCAGTCAGTGGAAAGACAATACACGATTACAATCGAGCCATCCACAGTGCACAGATACATGATAAAGGGAATGATGTGAATAGTAGTTGGTTTTTAAGGAATCGCCTGCATTGGGCACCACCTCTGTGTTTCGCCGCACATTCCAAAGGCGTGCAGGTTTGTAGATTAAATGGGTTCTGTAAATTTTACCCAGTGTTTACGATAGAATTAGTGTACAAGTGATCGCTGGTCGACATAGAGTGGGTGAACTGAAGGGCCTATTTCCACGCTGAACGAATGGAATGGGATACTTTATTCACACTGATAAGTCACAGTGAAATTATTTGCTTGAATACCCAATGTATACAAATGCCAGAATCATAGAGTCTTAGAGTCATAGCGTGATACAATGTGGAAACAGGCCCTTCAGCCCAACTTGCTCACACTGGCCAATATGTCCCAGCTACACGTCCCACCTGGCTGGGCTTGATCCATATCCCTCCAAACATGTCCTATCCATGTAGCTGTCTAACTGTTCCTTAAACGTTGGGATAGTCCCAGCCACAACAATTAATCTGGTGGCTTGTTCCATACGCCCACCACCCTTTGTGTGAAAACCTGCAGCCACCCTACAGTGCTGACAAAGTTACAAAGTACGTCAGCTCCTCCTTTGTTCTAACCCCGCTTCCCCCACAGCGCTTCCCCCATGCCGGGTCCCCATTGCCCATTGTCCCTACCCCCTCACCCCCCCCCCCCCTCCCCCCCCCTCCCTCCCTCCCCCCGCCCCCCTCCCCCCCCCCCCACCCCCACCGCTTCCCATTGTCCAATGTTCTTCCCACCCCCCCGTCCCCCCCACCCCCCCCCCCCCCGTGCTCTCATCCGAACAAAACGGAACTATCCTCAAAAACAGGTCGAGAGCTGTTTGAAAATTCTTTTAAATACCACACTCACTGTCAGCAGGCTTGGATTTGCAGGAAGAAGTCTGTACCTACGCCACTGCACCTAGCCGGATGTTAAGTGGTTTCTGCTTCTGTTACAACAGACACTGAAATGCCAGCGATTAGATACTGCTAGATGGTTATCTGAGCAAGTGTACTAGTGCTATTACTTTGGGAAGGACACAATCTAACTCTGCAAAGCCACTAGGGTGAGTTTAGTGCTGTAAGTCTACAGAGGTTACTAAAACATTATTGAACTCTCCCTAGTGGGAGAGTCTAGGACTAGAGGTCATAACCTCAGATTTAAAGGACGTTTCTTTTAGGAAAGAGATGAGGAGAAATTTATTTAGGCAGAGGGTGGTGAATCTGTGGAATTCTTTGCCACAGAAGGCTTTGGAGGCCAAGTCAGTGGATATTTTTAAGGCAGAGATAGATAGATTCTTGAATAGTACAGGTGTTAGAGGTTATGGGGAGAAGGCAGGAGAATGGGGTTAGGAGGGAGAGATCGATTAGCCATGATTGAATGGCAGAGTAGACTTGATGGTCTGAATGGCCTAATTCTACTCCTATCAATTATGACCTTTTGATCTTATGACCTCACACTTCCAACTTTCTTCTATCATTTACCCCGTCCATGTGTTCATCTGCTTTTTCTATAGTTGAATGCACGGGTAACGTTACCCTCATGGAGTTGGTACATGTACCCTTTGGTCAGCTGAGAGTGATGAACAGCATAGTTAATACTGGCTGCACAGTGTCATCATCATGGCCCCACAGCAGAAGCGTTCACGTCGCGGGGCTGGGAACTGGAAGTATCCTGAGCTAATTCTGCTACCACCATCATCTATTGCGGCAAGTGATGGCTCCCACTGCTTGTTGCCGGACGCTTGTGTCCTTTTCAGGACGGACGATGACAGCGAGGCCAACATTTGTAACAAGATGGACACGAAAAGAAGAAGTGTCATCATTATGAGGAACAAGCACAAAATGTTCAAAGGCTGAAAGGTTTCAAAGGTCTTTTATTGTCACGTGTACCAATTAAGATAGAGTGATATTCGATTTACCATACAGCCAGACTAAAAAAGCAACAAGACACACAACTACATAAAAGTTAATATAAACATTCACCTCAGCACATTCCACACATTCCTCACTGTGATGAAAGGCAATAAAGTCTAATCTTTTTCCCTCTTTATTCTCCCACGGTCGGAGCAGTCACACCACCCGCGGGAGAGTCACGGTGGCGCAGCGGTAGAGTTGCTGCCTTACAACGAATGCAGCGCCGGAGACACGGGTTCAATCCCGACTACGGTTGCTGTCTGTACCCGAGTTTGTACGTTCCCCCATGTCCCCCCATGGGTTTTCTCCGAGATCTTCGGTTTCCTCCCACACTCCAAAGACCTACAGGTTGGTAGGTTAATTGGTTTGGTAATTGTAAAGATTGTTCCTAGCGGGTGTAGGATGGTGTTAATGTGCGGGGAATGCTGGTCGGGGTGGACCCGGTCAGTCGAAGGGGCTGTTTCTGCGCTGTATCTCTAAACTAATCCACAGTCGGGACAATCGAAGCTCCCGCAGCTGGCGATCGAAGCCCCCACAGAATCAAGGAACTGCAGATGCTGATTAATACACAAAATGCTAGTGTAACTCAGCAGGCCAGGCAGCATCTCTGGAGAACATGGATAGATGACGTTTCGGGTTGAGACCCTTCTTCAGACTGAGGGGCCACGACCAGAATCTTCACCTATCCATGTTCTCCGGAGATGCTGTTTGACATGCTGAGTACTCCAGTCATTTTGTTTATTGTCACATACACAGTGAAAAGTTTGCTTTGTGTCCTTCTGACAAATTATGCGTGCAAGCTGGATTGGCAGGAACTGCAATGATTAATTTTCTGTTCCTTGTTTCCATGTTCGTTGCTGTTCATTTTAGCCCCCTTAATTTTAAGAATGCAATAAGTCTTCAAATTCTATACCTCAATTAACTAAGGGGGATTTTGATAAGATTACACTCAGATAATAATAACAATTTAATAGGTTTGGATAGTCAAAATCCAATTTATAAAGGGCAGAATAGATAGATATGTTTGGATGTTAAGAGAGCTTCTAATAATGCACCACACAAAATGTGAAGGAACTGCAGATGCTGATTTAAACCGAAGATAGACACAAAATGCTGGAGTAACTCAGCGGGACAGGCAGCATCTCTGGAGAGAAGGAATGGGTGATGTTTCGGGTCGAGACCCTTCTTCAGACCCAGGTCCACACCATCTTGTACCCTTCGGATTTTTGAATATGTAAAGTCTTAACTTGCCTGTGAAGGCCCGTTGTCTCGGTGGTGGCAGAGGGTTGGAGTTACATGGGGTCAGCCTGGCCTGAAGATGATGTTGGTGTCCTCCACTGCTGCTCCAAAACCATCCGACGATCCAAATGTCCCCCACACCTGTGTCCATATACTACAACCAGCCTTTGTCCCGTCCCCACCTCTTTTCCAGCATTCTCATATTTTGCCTGGGCAGCTTACAACCCAAAGGTATGATCTGAAGAAGGGTCTCGACCCGAAACTTTACCCATTCCTTCTCTCCTGAGATGCTGCTGAGTTACTCCAGCATTTTGTGTCCACCAGCAGTATGAATATTGATTTCTCTTCTAGTAACTTTTTGCTTTTCCCTCTCTCTACGTCCCACCCCCCATACTAGGTCTCCGACTAGTTTCACTCTCCTGATTACATTATACCTCGTTGTCACCTTCACTTCAGCTAATAATGAACCATTCTACATTTCCTTATCATCCTCTGCTTTGATCTGTCGTTTTCACAATTAACCCTTCCATATCTCTCGCCTAAACTCCCCCTGACTCTCAGTGTGAAGAAGGGGCTAGACTCGAAACGTCACCCATTCCTTCTCTCCAGAGATGCTGTCATGCCGAGTTACTCCAGCTTTTTGTGTCTATGCACCATACACAGATTGTTTGATCCAAATTGGGAATGTGCAGTATTGGGAGGAATATATTAGCATGCATTGATGATTGGCAAACAGATAGAATGCGGAGAATAGGAATAAATGGGTAATTTTGGGGGTGTAGGTTAATTGGCCTGTGTAAAGGGCCTAGTCCCACTTAGGCTATTTTTAGGCGACTGCCAGCGACTGTCATAGTCGTAGCAGGTTGCCGAAAAACCGGCAACCGGAACCCCCTTCGACATAAGATTTGAAATAGAATCGTTACTTTAACACCCAAAAAAACCTGAAGTCAGCACCGGCGACAACCTACGTAACCTAGCGACAACTTACGTTAACCTGGTGGCAACCTACGTTAACCTGGCAACAACTACGACAGCATCTACTTCAGGAGAAGTCAAGCTACGCTCAATGGCGTCAAACCCACTGTCGCGACTGTTTCTGAAAATGTTTCAACATGTTGAAAATCCAACGTCGACCAGAAAGACGCTACGGCTCTTTGGGCGACTGAGGAGAGACTACTCACGACCGTTCATGCTTGATCAATGTTCTCCCACGTTCAAATCCATTTCCTCCACACTATGGGCAAGTCCCATTTAGGCGATTTGTTAGGCAACTATAGGCGACTAGGCTGTCACCACATGGTCGCCGGGGTGTCGCTTCCATGAACGGTTGATCGATGGCTGGCATTGATTCTTTGGGCTGAATGGCCTGTTTCTTTGTTTTATCGCTGAACGTAACTAAACACCTTAGTGCATCCTCTTGCTTTTATTGATGGGACTAAATGCTAGCAATGTATTGGGGTATTTGATGGTGAGACTTTACAATGTCCTGGATTTTGTGATCATTTACTGATTAAAGCAAACACCATATATTTTACAGGTTTTACACAATATATCTAACAGAAGCAGAAATGGCCCATTCCATCCCCTGTGACAGCTCGGTCAATCAATCTACCGCAACAGCCACTTCCAAGCACTAACACCACATTCCTTGATTTTTGGAAAACCTATTGATCTTTTGAATATACTGAGTGCCCAAGCTCCCACAGCCTTCATATCGAGAGAATCCCAATGATTAATTCCTTTTGCATGAGGAAATCTCTTCTAACCTCTGTTCTGAATTGCTTTGTTCAATGTTCTCCCACTTTTTCATCCAGCGGACAATTTACAGAGGACAATTCACCAAGAAACCCGCTCGTCTTTGGGATGTGGGAGGGAACCGGAGCACCCAGTGGAAGCCTACATGGTCACAGGGAGAACATGCAAACTCCACACAGGCAGCACTCGAGTAGGATAGAACCTGGACCTTTGATGAGGTAGTAGCAGCTCTACCTGTTGCACCAACTCCTCTTCTTCCTTCGAAGGCTCGGGAAGTTTGGCAAGTCCCCTACGATCTCACCAACTTCTACAGATGCACCATAGAAAGCATTTTATCGGGATGCATCACTGTTTGGTATGGGAACAGCTCCATCCAAGACCGCAAGAAGTTGCAGCAAATTGTGGAAGCAGCACAGACCATCACACAAACCAACCTCCCTCCTGTTGATTCCATTTATACCTCACGCTGCCTCGGCAAAGCCAGCAGCTTAATCAAGGACGAGTCGTACCCTGGCCACTCCCACTTCTCCCCTCTCCCATCAGGCAAAAGGTATAGAAATGTGAAAACGCACACCACCAGATTCAGGGACAGTTTCTTCCCAGCTCTTATCAGGCAACTGAACCATCCTCCCACAACCAGAGAGCAGTGCTGAACTACTCTCTTCCTCTTTGATGTCCCTCGGACTATCCTTGACTAGACTTTGCTGGCTTTACCTTGTACTAAACGTTATTTTCTTATCATGTATCTATACACTGTAAGTGGATTGATTGTAATCATGTATTGTCTTTCTGCTGACTGGACAGCACGCAATGAAAAGCTTTTCACTGTACCTCAGTACATGTGACAATAAACCAAACTGAACTGAGCACTGACCCATAGGATGTATTGGTGCACAGGTTTAGTGGGGCAATGTACCATGATGGAGTGTGGCCTATTGGAGGAAATGGAACCATAGAGGTAAAAGGCCTTGTTAAGGGAGTTTAGTTTAGTATAGTTAAGTTTAGATTTAGCGCGGAAACAGAGTCCATGCCGACCAGCAGTTCCCATACACTAACACCATCTTGCACACACTAGGGACAATTTACAATTTTACCAAGCCAACTAGTAAACAAACCTGTGCATCTTTCGAGTGTGGGAGGAAACCGGAGCTCCTGCAGAAAACCCACGTGGTCGTGGGGAGAACGTACAAACTCCATACAGACAGAACCAGTAGTCAGGATCGAACCTTGGTCTCTGGTGCTGTAAAGCAGCAACTCTACCGCTGTGCCACCTTAGTTTTATGTATACATATAAATATATATACATCTATATAATAATATATATATATATATAGTATATATAAATATATATAGAGAGACTTTTAGTTATACATCTATATAACTAAAAGTCTCATCTTGACCACTTCCTGTCTGCGCTGTATAATGATTTTAGAAAAAAACGCTACGCTATATCGCTATGCTTTTTGGCAATGTTACTCACAGTCCTCCTCTGCTGAGGCAGCCATGAGGATTTTTCCGATCGATGAAAAATAAAAAAGTTATGAGTGTTTAAAAAATCCTGAGATCAGCTGATTGGTCCTCTTGCCTGTCAATTACCACGATGAAGGTAACGCCTTTTCCAGAGGGGCGGGCAGTGCTATAAAACCCCGGATGCCTGCACATGAGTCAGTCGCTCTGGAAGATCACGAGGGAGATTCCACAACCGTCATTCTAAGCTGTAAATCAACTGCAATGAGTTGTTTGGCAATTTAGTGGCCTGCACTCTGCTTGAAATGCTATGAAATTGAATGTGGTGGCTTGCACTCCGTTTGAAATGCTATGAAATTGAATGTGGTGGCTTGCACTCCGTTTGAAATGCTATGAAATTGAATGTGGTGGCCTGCACTCTGCTTGAAATGCAATGAAATTGAATGTTGTGGCATGCACTCTGCTTGAAATGATATGAAATTGAATGTGGTGGCATGCACTCTGCATGAACTGCTAGGAAATTGAATGTGGTGGCCTGCACTCTGCTTGAAATGCTGTGAAATTGAATGCGCTGGCTTGCACTCTGCTTGAAATGCTGTGAAATTGAATGTGGCGGCTTGCATTCTGCTTGAAATGCTATTTCAAGGATTTGCCACGAGTGAACTGCCAGCCCACCAGCCCTGAGTGACTGTGCTACCAGCCCACCAGGCCTGAGTGACTGAGCTGCCAGCCCAATAATCCATTTGGCCCACAAATGTCCATTATCTATAATATATATATTATATATATATGGTGTGCGTGTGTGTGTGTGTTGTGTGTGTGTGTCTTATAATATTCTATATATCTCTATATATTTTACACAACATACACACACATCGCACACCCCCCCACACACACACACACGCACACCCCCCCACACACACACACACAGAGACACACACACACACACACACACACACCCACGAGGATGAGAATTCAAAGACTGCATGGTATTAAAAGTCACTAAAATTTTTCTTTCTGCTAACTGACATTAGAAGAATGATGCTCTATTAAAACCATTAAAGAACTTGAATACTGAGGTTTATGTGGTGTGGATCGATTCTCATTCTTCTCTGTTTCCTGGGTATCGTGTGGGCCATCGTGCATTATAGTTGATCAGGCTGACAGATATTGAATAGGGATGCTTCTATTGAGTGGAAAGATAGGGCTTTAATGTGAGTGAAAGCCCCACTTTCATACATTAGTGTGTGATGGACAGTTAAGCCATGTTGATTTATGTCATTTTTATATCTCATATTTTGTTAATTAGCTAGCAATAAAAGACTTAATCACTGTGTATGTCGGATAAACAGAACAACCTGAATAACAGGCTTAAAGTTAGAAGTGATTCATTTTGAATGATTTGGAAGTCCGATCTTATAATTGCAAATGGAAAGTTCCTTTCTATTGTTTTCATTCATTTACGAGGATATTGCCAGGACTCGACATGCCTGAAACTATGGGGAAAGGTTGAGCAAGCCGGGTAGGACTCTATTGTTGGAGCACAGGAGGGAATGAGGAATTATCTTATATAATTGTAAAAATCATGTGAGGAATAGATTTGGGTAGACGCACAGAGTCTCTTGCCACGTAGGTTGGGGAATCGAGACCAGAGGACAATGGGTTTAAGGCAAGGAGGAAAAGAATGAATAAGTATCTTGAGGGGTAGTTTTGAGGCAACTTAACCACATAACTTTTTAACACAAAGTTGTTGAATGGAACAAGCTTGCCAGGGAGATGGTTGAGGCAGGTTATTATTGCACCGTTTTAAGAAACTTTAAACTGGTTACATAGTTTTAAGAGCGATATAGGACAAATTGCGGTAGGGGGGAATAGTGCAGATATGGACATGTGGACCGGTGTGGGCAAGATGAGCACCTGTTTACGACTCCATAAGACTCAGTGACTCTTGATATGACTTCTTTTTAACCTCACTGTCGATTGGTTACTCTTACCTCCAGGAGGCCCATCAGAGGAAGAGAAACGAGGAAGAGAAGAAGGGTCTCTAACGAAAATGTCACCCTTCCTTCTCTCCAGAGATTGCTGTCCCGCTTGAGTTACCTCGCATTTGGTATGTCTGTTTTCGAGGAAGGGACGGGGCAGGCAGGTGTAGCTTTAATAATAAATCAGGATCTATTAGGAAACACTACCAAGCACTACCAAGTATGTCAGCATTGTCAATCCTTGCATGTAGTACTGTATATCCTTGACCATATACAGTAGGTGTCCATTCGTGGCGACTGTGCCTCTTTTGTCTCAAGTGTTACACCCCACCACTTACAATAGCCAACATGTCAGAATGAATAAACAGCAATGAAAGAGAAACGGCTTCTGTGAAATATGGCTCTATTTTTTAATTCCATAATGTTTTAAATGGTTCAAATAATTATTTAATGTTTCAAGTAATGATTTAAAACTCCCTCATAGAGTCATAGAATCATAGAGTGTGAAAACATACCCGTTGCCCCAAACTAGCCATGACAGCCAACATGGTACCCCAGCTACACGTCCCACCTACTTGTCCTTTGGCCACATATAGAAACAGGAAAATAGAATTTAGGTGCAGGAGTAGCGCCATTCAGACCTTCGAGCCTTTGCACCGCCATTCAATATCGATCATGGTGTCATCCAACTCAGTTATCCGCACCTGCCTTGACTCCATCCCTCTGATTCCCCTTTGCCACAAGGGCCACTTCCAACCCCACTCTTAATTAGACAATGAAATGGCCTCAATTCCCTATTGTGGCAGGAGAGTTCCTGTGAATCAACCTCGCTCTGTGTGATAGAAAATATTAAGGCTGTTTCTCATATGGTGCTTGAAAAGGTATTCCCCCTGGTTTCCGGATTGCTGTGACCCAGTCGTCTGGTATTTCCACCTATAATTACTGGAACATTCTTCATGCATCTTGGCCTGTCAAACCCCTGATGAATTGTGTAATAAGTTTTCTATAAGATCCCCTTCAAATCTACTAAATTTTCAGAAGAGTATAAAACGAGGTCTATCCAGTCTTTCTTCATAAGACAGTACTGAACATCAAGGAAAGAATCAGTCATGGTGGAACCTTCTCTGCACTCCCTCTATGGCATAATGTCCTTCACAGATTTAGGAGACCAATACTGTATCGCATTTACTCCAGGTGTGGTATCACCAAGACCCTGTACAACTGATGTAGAACCTCCCTGCTCTGTACTCAAATCATTTGTGCTTATGAAAGCTAACCATACCATTCGCTTTTTTCACTGCATGAGGCACATGGCCTGCACTTACTTTCAATGACTGGTGTTTCCATGACAACAGGTAGCGCGCTTATCCCCTTTGCTAATCGGCCACCATTTAAATAAATTAGTCTGCTTTACTGTTTTTGCCAACACAAAGTGGTGTTCTATCAATTGTATTCTTTTTTCTGCTTTGCCAAACTGTGCCCACTCAAACAGACTTGATCACTTGTCACCTTGCTGTCTCCTGATCCCTACTTCACAGCGGGAACTCTTGCCACCTCAGCTTAGTGTCTTACGAATAATTGGAGATTATTTGCCTTCAATTCCTAATCAGATATATAATAATTTATATTGTGTAAATAGCTGGGGCCCGACTGTGCCCTGGGTAACCCCAATAGTCCACTGCCGCCCATTGTTGAAAAAGGACCCGTTTACTATTCTCTTTTGCTTCCTGTTTGCCAGCCAGTTCTCTAATTTTTTCAAAAATCAATATGAACCCCTAATACCGTATGCTTCTTTAAGTTTGTATA